>QTSX02000002.1:0-648337 GCA_014839935.2 Entomophthora muscae | reverse complement strand
CTTTTTCCTCCTTGACATTCTTGACTAATGATCTTTGAGATGAGCCTGAGTGGTACACAAATAAGTTCAAACCACCATTCATGGCTTTTCATCCGCTGGTCATCCCAAAAAAAATAATGGTGAGAGAAAAACTTCCCAACTCCCCAGGTTCTTAATCATAATGAAGGAGTCCAGGTTGTCTGGCTGACAATTACATCTTTGACAGCAACAAAAAAATCTTCCACATCAACAAACAGTTCATTTGTTAGGAAAAGTCTTGTGAAGCTCAAACCCCAAGAGCTTAAGAAAGGTTACAGGAGAGGGGGCACAATGTCAGCCCCAAATCATCTCATCACACCAATGATACCAGTGCCCTGTTTAGATACACCCTGCTAAACTTACAGCATAGTACGGTATAAAGCCTGAAGATCTCAGGACCAAACCTTGTTATAAATTCAGCTATGGTGTGGTGATTGATAGACACTAATCAAGTACAACCTATGTACTACTAAAGTCAAGAAGATGATTCTTCTATAATGTGTTTATAATAAATTTATAGTTAATGCAATATCAACTCGATTTTAATAATAAAGGGAAGAGTTATATCGGGGTTTGTGAATAAATTGGCCAGACCCCTGATCAGACCCATCTCAGATCATTGGTTCTCACCAATTGGTATGATACTTGATGGGCTAAATATTGAGGTTTGACCCATTGTCAAACAGATTAATTGTTCATTTAATCTAGGGAATTTGAATTTCACTAGAGCCTAATTCTTAATGACGTCAAAGACTAGTACCGCTGCATTAACATCCACACTAAACTGGACATTATGATGACAGTGTTTTCTCTCTCATTATGGTTAATTGTCCCAAAATAGTAAAGAAACCATAATGAGATATTCTGAATCAACAGAGATGACTGCCAACCATGCTAACTCCAAAAGGTCAGGCCACAGGAAACCATTGTGTCCTTCACCCATCTTAGAACCAGAAGAGAGAGAAGACTTTGAAAAATTACTAGGTGACCAAGTTGATGATGCCTTCCAAAGTCCAATCAGTGAGGCAGTGTATACCAACCAAGTACGCCCTCAACAAGTTATCTAATCTTCCATCACAAGTCCAAAGAAGACACCAAGGAAAACTGCTATGCCTAGTCAGACAAGGCGTTTCATCCCTAGTTCCCTATTGACAAGGCTCAAAAACCTAACTGCAGAAGAAGTCAAGGTACTGTGGCTGTGATTCAAGAAGACAACACAGACAGTATATAAACATTTTCCCTGCATGTTTGTTGGGATTCAATCCCAAGGCTGTAGCTATGTGGTTCTTTATGCCATGTGGTCAGTGTTAATGCTTGCCTGGAGTGCCTGTACATGATTATTACACGTAAACTTGAATTTTTAAAACACAGTTCACTGAGATTAACAATACCTAAACTAATAGAATATTCGGAGATCTAACAAACCAGTTTAGATTTGATGGAATGTTGCTTTTGACTAATCAAAATCTCAAGTATTGGATCTGTTCGAGGGTCATCTTCATTGCCTGAGTTTAGAGTGCACATATGCTGCACATCAAACAAAAAAATTAAAAAACGTGTCTTGTATCAAACATCAGCATAATCCATACCCCTGAATAGTTTTACACGCTATACCCCGAGCTTGCTTAAATTTCTCAACATGGGTAGTGTCAGGATTTAGATATTGACTAATTAACAGATTCAACAAAATGAAGCAGGCCAGCAGTTATTTACTCTTAGGAATGGTTTCAACGAAATAATGTGGGCTGGGGGTCAGGAATCAATGATCAATTCATATCCTGGCATCAATAAATTCATTTATTGCAATTAATGAATTGAACATGCAATTACTGCTTATTAATTAGTTCCCTTCATCAAGCACCTCAATATGCACTTCTTAATAATTAATTCTAAACCTTAATTGTATCCTAGAACAAGAGGGCCATCATAAGAACCATCATCTGCATTATGTTCAGCAGAGTCCAACATGGACTGGGCTGTCAGGCCAAACACTCTAAGATAAAAGGCTTTGAGCCTATTGTATTAGAGGAGCTCTGATTAGTGTAACAATCATCTTGTGAACTAGTAGCCAACCACTGGCTAACTAGCCCTGGATAGTGGCCCAGGCAGGCAGCTGAAAAGAGATTCATCTGTGCAGTGTGTCTAGAACAAACACAGTAAGCCGAGAAAGTCGTCAAGCGAGCTTCCACAAAAATCCACCCAAAAAGGCTGGGCCTCCTGCCGTGTTGACCTAATGTGACCTCAGTCTCTTCCTTGTGTTGTGAGATAACTCAGATAAAATGCGGGCAGGCGGGCTGCATTGCACACCCATTAGAATAAAAGACTGATGACTCCGTATTGACTTGATGATTGATCCAAGTTCTATTTCCTTAAAGTGATCCTCGCTTGGGCTTTATTAGTAGAGCAAAATATGATACTGTTGTCATCAGAAGTAGCAAGTCTGATGAGGCTCCAAGGCCCAAGGATTTGGGACAGTTCTTCTACTTGGATATAGGTTCATATGTGTTGTCTCTATATTTTACTATAGATAATTATACTTTATGACAACAGTATCATATTTTGCTCTACTAATAAAGCCCAAGCGAGGATCACTTTAAGGAAATAGAACTTGGATCAATCATCAAGTCAATACGGAGTCATCAGTCTTTTATTCTAATGGACTGGCTTTGGGTGCAGCCCGGGCGCCTGCCCGCATTTTATCTGAGTTATCTCACAACACAAGGAAGAGACTGGAGGTCACATTAGGTCAACACGGCAGGAGGCCCAGCCTTTTCTGGGTGGATTTTGTGGAAGCTCGCTTGACGACTTTCTCGGCTTACTGTGTTTGTTCTAGACACACTGCACAGCTGAATCTCTTTTCAGCTGCCTGCCGGGCCACTATCCAGGGTAGCTAGCCAGTGGTTGGCTATTAGTTCACAAGATTTGTTACCTTAATCAGGGCTCCTCTCAGTCAATTGACTCAGAGCCTGTTTCTTCGAGTGTTTGTTCTCACAGCCCAGTCCAGTTGGACTCTGCTAGACATAATGCAGATGATGGTTCTTGTCAGGCCCTCTTGTTCTAGGATACAATTAAGGTTTAGAATAGTAATTATTAAGAAGGCATATTGAGGTGCTTGATGAAGGGAACTAATTAATAAGCAGTAATTGCATGTCTTCTAATTCATTAATTGCAATAAATGAATTTATTGATGCCAGGATATGAATTGATCATTGATTCCACAAACCCACAGCCCACATTATTTCGTTGAAACCATTCCTAAGAGTAAATAACTGCTGGCCTGCTTCATTTTGTTGAATCTGTTAATTAGTCAATATCCCAAACCTGACACTACCCATGTTGAGAAATTTAAGCAAGCTCGGGGTATAGCGTGTAAAACTATTCAGGGTATGGATTATGCTGATGTTTGATACAAGACACGTTTTTTAATTTTTTTTGTTTGATGTGCAGCATATGTGCACTCTAAACTCAGGCAATGAAGATGACCCTCAAATAGATCCAATACTTGAGATTTTTGATTAGTCAAAAGCAACATCCATCAAATCTAAACTGGTTGAGTTAGATCTCCGAATATTCTATTAGTTTAGGTATTGTTAATCTCCAGTGAACTGTGTTTTAAAAATTCAAGTTTACGTGAAATAATCACAACAGGCAATCTAGAGCAAGCATTAACACTGACCACATGGCATAAGAACCACATAGCTACAGCCTTGGGATTGAATCCCAACAAACATGCAGGGAAAATGTTTATATACTGTCTGTGTTGGTCTTCTTGAATCACAGCCACAGTACTTGTGACTTTGTCCAGAAATAGGTTTTTGAGCCTCTGTCAATAGAGAACTAGGGATGAAACGCCTTGTCTGACTAGGCATAGCAGTTTTCCTTGGTGTCTTCTTTGGACTTGTGATGGAAGATTAGATAACGGCATTTGAGGGAAGGGCTTGGTTGGTGGTATACACTGCCACTGATTGGACTTTGGAAGGCATCATCAACTTGGTCACCTAGTAATTTTTCAAAGTCTTCTCTCTTCTGGTTCTAAGATGGGTGAAGGGACACAATGGTTTCTGTGGCCTGACCTTTTGGAGTTAGCATGGTTGGCAGTCATCTCTTGTTGGGATATTCAGTATATCTCATTACTAGTTTTACTATTTTGGGACAATTAACCATAATGAGAGAGAAAACACTGTCATCATAATGTCCAGTTTAGTGGGGGGAAATGTTATAATGCAGCTAGTGTAAACTAGTCATTACTGACGTCAATAAATCCCATCAATTAGGCTCTCTAGTGAAAAGGTTCAAATTGCCCTGTAGTTCAAATGAACAATTAGTCTGTTTGACTAATGGGTCATAACCTCAGAGGGTTATTTAGCCCATCAAACTATCATACCAATTGATGGGCTGAGAACCAATATGGATCTGAGATGAAGTCTGATCAGGGGATCAGTGGCTCAAGTTTAATCACAAAACCCCTATAAACTCTTCCTTGTATTATTAAAAATAGAGTTGATATTGCATTAACTATAAATTTATTATACACATTAAGTAGAAGAATCATCTTAGCTTAGACTTTAGTAATACATAGGTTGTAATTGGAGTTAAGTGTATAACAGCCATCACCACACCATAGCTGAATTTATAACAAGGTTGCTGGTCCTGAGGTGTATCAAGGACTTTATACCATACTATGCTGTAAGTTTAGCAGGTTAGGAATCATCTGAACAGGGCACTGGTTAATCATGGGTGTGATGAGATGATTATGGGGCTGACATATGTGCCCCCTCTCCACCGTAACCTTTCTTAAGCTCTTAACACATGAGCCTCACAAGACTTTTCCTAACAATGAACTGTTTGTTTGATGTAGGAAGATTTTGTTTGTTGCTGTCAAAGATGTAATTGGTTAAAAAAAAAAAAAGCAAAGAACCTGGACTCATATACCATTATGATTAAGAAACACCTGGGGAGATGCTTGGGAAGTTTGAACTTCTCCATCACCATTATTTTTGGGATGACCATGGATGAAAAGCAATGAATAGTGGTTTGAACTTATTTGTGTACCACTCAGGCTCATCTCAAAGATCATTAGTCAAGAAGAATGTCAAGGAGGAAAAAGGAGGGTTATTATCTGGAAGAGGAGAGAGGTTCCTGTGAGGCCTGTTTAGAGGCCTGGTTCCTTTTTTCTTATAGATGTAGGCTGATTTGCTGCCTTTTTCTTGGTAGATTTGGGATTATTTATAGGCTTTTCATCATCAGCAGAGCCATAAAAAGATCATCATCGAGACACCATATTTGTATTTTTTTGATGGATAATGAGAGGAAAGAATAATAAAAAGTGGTGAATTCCTGGCCTTGGAGGTCTTCATGGGGAAATTTGAGGAGGCGACAGGGATCAGCTGATAAGAATCATAGTGCTTAATAGGTTTTGTGGTTCTGTTTGATTTGGGCTAAAAAGCCTTGGTGCTGGTAAAATATTTCAATTTTAAATCATAAAAAGATATGAAGGGTGACAAAAAATCAGAAAAGCAAATTTAAAAGAGGTGGATAACATGTATTACCATAAAAAAGAGAGCCTTTGTTGTGTATATACTTCTGGGAAGTATAATAAACAAGATAAGAGGGAAAATTAAGAAAATAATGATACTTTATTGGATATG
This sequence comes from Entomophthora muscae, assembly GCA_014839935.2. NCBI lineage: Eukaryota > Fungi > Entomophthoromycota > Entomophthoromycetes > Entomophthorales > Entomophthoraceae > Entomophthora > Entomophthora muscae. Next base: position 642,671 of record QTSX02000002.1, on the reverse strand, counting down.
AATATAGGATAATATATATTATCATGGAAAGCCACATACTGTACATGTATGTCATGGGAGTCATCAGGCTTATCTGAGTAATGTTTCTCTTAAGTCATGAGGCTTATTCAAGTTGTGTTCTGCTTAGGAACTGGATTGTTTGATCCCTGTAATAGATGGTTGACTGATAGTAGTGCCACCAACTTATTGATTGGTTTATAAGCCATTCAGTGACTTGTTTGGTGATCTACTAGGGGGTATCAATTCCCCAAGAGGGAGTAATCAAAGATGTTGTGACACCTTTATTTTGTCTATCCTTAGTGATGTTAAGTTTGAAAAATTCAGGGCACATCATGTTTAAAATAGAGAGAAAATTTAAGAAATAATAAAAGCTATATTTAATTAAAAACGAGGGTGATGAAAAGTAATTTGAATGGCAATCTTTATTTGATGAGGTATTTTTACTGGCAGTAAGTATATACTTCTTATAAGCAATTAACATAAATCTATGTGGAAAGTTTAGAAGGGGCTAATATACTTATTTAGAGAACAAATAGATTTATCTAGCTAGTTGATATACCACATATCATCCTTATAAAGCATGCATGCCAAGTGGTTTAGGAGAGATGTATTGCCTTGGAGAATCAAGGTGTGGTCCTAGTGTAATATATGGATTGTGGTTTAGGGCAACCTTCAACTTGAGTTATTTCTTGGGGAGATTATTTCAAGAGAGGGAGCAATCAAAGATTATTGTACCAATTATGAAGCTTTTTGGATGCTTTGAGTGTTAGGATTTTAATTGTATTTTAAACCATATGGCTATATGGAGTGTACATGTGTAACACTGGAGAAGGGGTTGGATAAAAGTATTTGGTAAATTTATTGATGGTATTAATGTGGTGAGTTGTGGGAGTCGGATTAGGTGGTTAGAAGAAATGTACCGTCTGAACAAAGCCATGGCCAACCTCCATCCCGTGCCCAAATGCCCCAATGATGAATCGGCCGGTCTCTGAGGTATCAAAGTCAAGTGTAGGGCGAAACTGTGCAGGATTGGTTCCTATTTGGTTCCCAGGTGAAGTATTCCCTTCCTTGGGATCTTTCGCAATGGCAGCCGAGGATTCATAAGGTACATGGGCTTCGTCATCTGATCCCGGAGTTGGTTGGTGGAGTGCGTCATCAGACATGTTGGCAGAACGGATATACTGGTAATTGTCACTTGGATTGGTAACAGGGGCTGGGTAGACAACGGCAGTAAAGATAAAGGCTAAAATGGGTTTCATTTGTTGAGTTTTTAGGGAATTATAGTCCTTTATACTTTGTTAATTCACTCGGGTTCAGTGGCAAAACATGGTATTACTCTTACCTGGCTCTTTTTGATGAATGGTTGTATTGTAAAATTTACAAGCACGAGTGATGGCCATTGACATGCCTTCCCAGATAGCTTATAAAGAAGGTCATGTCAGGTGTGGGGGGATTCCGGTCAATGGTTAGTTCACGTTCCCTGAGCATATTCTTCATTCAATATTTACACTTAAAAGCATGTTCTATGCCTCGGTCGTTTAACTGCCTTCACCTTGAGCTCAGGCGCTGTTCTTAATAGCCAGGATACCGGGTGCTTGATGAGAGTAGCTTAGAGATGTTAAATGCTGGATGGTTTCCTCATTAAGATGCATCGATTACTTTTGACATCTGATTGGCTACCCTTGGGTGTCAGCTGAGGAATGATCTCCATTAAACTTGACTCGCGATAATGCTGCAGATGGGGTAAGGGGGTGGAATTTTGATTAAAAGGGTTGTTATTGCAATGATAATTTATATGAGAAAGTGAGGGTTGGCCGTGACTTTACAGGCAGCAGATTTGATATTCTAAGTATAAAATTTAGCAGATGGCTTGAGAAATTGGCGTGGATTTCCATTTAAGGATGCCAACCCTGATTAAAGGGATTGAAGGTTGAACAAAAAAACTTTACTTGAAGCCATCACGCGATCACAGAGAACCGCGTGTGCTGGTTTCCGGTAGAAAGATCATGCTCCACCACCTCCTCTAGCCACGAGAAAGTCTTTGCCAAGAGTCCCAGGGATATAAATGACTTGTCAGTGTGAAATTATCAGTAAATGAAGTCAATCCTTGCCATTCTGCTTGCGGCGATTGTCTCTGGCAAGTCCTCCCCTGCCCATCGCTATAGCGAGGAGGCCGTCCATGAACCTAGCTACAACTCACACAAGTTCCCTGAACGCTGGAAGGAAAGATCTGGTAAAATTCCCGCTGCTGATGCTTTCGATGATGAAAATAACACTTCCAAAGTACAAGATAAATCTCACTTTGATGACTCCGATGAAGGTGATTCTGACAGCCGCGGCGAGAGATCTTCAAGTGGGAAAGATATTTCCCAACACGATCCCCCAGCGGATTCTGATGAAAGTACCCCTAAAAGTAAACGTGATCAATCTGGTAAAAGAAATCCCCAAACGAAGTCTAAAACCAAGAGTAAAAACCAAGCTGATTTCCCTTCTCCGCGTGGCTTTAAATCTCACGACGATAACATTTTTGATGTCGGTGACATTCGCAACCCAGAAAAAGTTACCAAAACCCAACCAAAATCCTCAGGGGATAATGATTCCCCTAAAAAACAACGAGCATCGAATGAGAAATCTAGAGTTGGCTCATGGCACCACCCCTTTTCTGGGTTGGAAAATTCTGACATCTTCCCAGGGCATGGCTCGCGGCGCCACATATCCTCCTCCACTAACGGCCTCGATAAAGATGGCAACACTAACCAAACCTCTTCTTCAAAGGAGCGTAGTAGACCAAGGCATCACACACCGAAATCAAATGATAATAACTCAAAATGGTCTTCTAGAAGAAACGGACATTCTGGTCGCCACATATCAACCCCCAACGGCAACGAGGCTAATGTTTCCTTGCGCCAACATGGCAGGCCTGTGCATCAAACAGCAAACTCCAATGGCAATAAAGCATCTTCTAGAAGACGCAGAACATCTGCGAATGAAAGCTCGAATTTGAGTGACGAGGATGATGATAGTTCAGATATATCCTTCTCTGGCAAACGCGGAAGCTCTGAACGCCATAGATCAAAGTCTAATAACGATGCCAGTGATGAAAGCCATACCTCAGACAGATCTTCCAGAAATGACGGGCACTCTGTGCGCAACAAAAGTACATCTACCAACAATGCTGCGTCCTCGAGACGACAAGGGGGGTCATGGCATGGAGGATCAGGCTCCGACACGAATCATGATGACAGTGACTCCGATGGCTCGTCAAGACGGCAAAGAAGCAATGGACATCACGGAGCTAATGCTAACCCCAGCAATGTACCCTCGAGGCGACATATTCACGCTGGAAACCACATCCCAAACGCCAGTGACGATGATGAAAATAGCTCGGATGGGCCTCTGCGGCGACATAACAGTGCTGGGCATCGCGGATCAAGCTCTGGTGCCGATAATGAAGCCGCTGGAAGGCACAGCGAATCTAGAGATTCCGGCTCAAATTCCAGTGAGGATGGTAAGAGCTCAGATGAATCATCTGGAAAACGTGGTAGATCTAGACGTCAACGATCAAAATCCAGTAGTGGACACAGCAGTAGTGACGACAGTCCAAACTCAGATAGCTCCTTGGGGCGGCACGGGAACTTAAGCCGTCCCAAACCTGACTCCAATGGCAAAGATACATTCTCTGAAGAACAAGGAAGGTCTAGAAATCATGGATCGGATATTAATGGTGACGATGCTACCAAGCAACCTGTTGGCCCCGCAAGAGGAAAAGGAAATCTTCGGCACCCTATAGCTAACGCCAGTGGTAATAAGGCATCCTCGAGACGACATAGTCACGCTGTTCACCATAACTCAAGCGCCAATGACGATGATGACAATAGCTCAGATGTACCTCTGCGACGGCATAACATGTCTGGGCATCGCGGATCAAGCTCTAGTTCCAATACTGTAGCCGCTAGAAGGCACAGCGCATCTAGACATTCCGGCTCCAATTCCAGTGAAGATGGTAACAGCTCAGATGGGTCCTCTGGATTACGTGGTAACTCTGGACACAGCAGATCGAGATCAAATGATGGACATGGTAACATGGATCGTGCCAATACCCCAAATGGTTCTTTGAGAAGACATGGGCACTCGGGGCGGCACATATCAAGCTCTACTGGTAATGGTACATCATCGAGACAGCAAAGAAGTTCTGGTCATCCTGGATCCAACTCCAATATCAATAATACATCTTCTAAAAGAAAGGGCAACTCTGGAAATGACATCATGGATTCAAGTGGCAATGAGGCTGATAATAGTACCGATGTATTATCAACGAGACGCGGTAACACTGGACATCGCATATCGACATCCAATCATGGGAATAGCAATCATGACGGTGACAATACCTCAGTTGAATCCAAACGGCGACTTGGAAAAATTCGTCACCCCGGAGCCAACTCCAACGGAAACCATGCATTATCTGGAAGGCACAAAAACCGTGGGCATCACATGTTTAACTCTAGCGGCGACAACAGCAGAAGTTCAGATGGGTCTCCAGGACGACCTACTCACTCTGAACACCGTAGCTCGAAAGGTCACTCTGGGCACCACATGTCAACCCCAAACGACAATACCCAGGTTGGGTCCTCCAGAAGACATGGCCACCCTGAACGACACAGATCGAGCCCCAACAGTAGAGATACTAATACAGATGATGACAAAACCTTGAATAGACCATTCGGAAAACGTGCACCCCATAAACGTCCCAGAACAAATTTAAACCAGACCAAAGATAACAGGGGAAAGCCCTCAAACAGAAACCATAGATCCCGCAGCAATACCGAATCAGGTGCAGTTGGCGCAGGTCATAGAGGCATGCCACCAAGACGACACGGCGCCTCTCGACATTCCAGCTCCAAGGTTACTGGAAATAGCATCGGCAACCAAAACGGCAGAGATGTGTCTTCTGGGCGGCATAAACGATCAGGATCTGGTAGCGGTAGCGCTGCCACAGGAGATAAAGTTGGCAGAAATGTGTCATCCAGGAGACGCGGCAGCCCTGGAAGCAACATATCTGATTCTGGCAGCAACACAAACAATGATAATAAAAGGAGACAATCATCTGGAACACGGAGTGGTTCCAAAAACAACCGTCCAAACTCCCGCAAGGATGCCAATGATATAGAAAATCGAAATGACAAAGATGTATCGTCAAGAGGAGGCATTGGATCCAGAAACAACCCGTCTGATTCCGGCAGCAATGCAAGCAATGGAAATGTAAAGGAAAGCTCATCTGGAAGACGTGGTAGCTCCAGAAACAACCGTCCAAGCTCTGGCAAGGCCACCATTGATGCGGAAGATCGAAATGAAACAGATGCGCCATCAAGAGGAGGAAGTGGATCCAGAAACAACCCTTCTGGTTCCGGCACCAACACAGGCAATGAAAATGAAATGGAAAATTCCTCTGGAAGACGCGGTAGCTCAAGAGACAACCGCCCAACCTCTGTTAATAATGCCAATGGTAAAGGTGGCAGAAAGGGCATAGATTGGTCATCTAGACAAGGAAATAAATCCAGAAACAATGGAACGGATTCCGGCAAAGATGCAAATGCCAAAAGGGACCGAAATGGCCTAGATTGGACCCCAAAAAAAGGCGCTAAATCCAAAAGCAACATAGCGAATGCTGACAGCGATGCAGATGCCACGAGGGGTAGAAAAGACGTAGACAAGTCATCTAGAAGAGAAAATAGATTCAAAAACAACGGAGCAGATTCTATCACAGATGCAAGGAACAAAAGAGATGGAAATGTCTTTGATTGGACTTCTAGACGGGATGGTGGATCCAGAAACAATAGAGTGGATTCCGACAACGATGCCAATGCCAAAAGGGACCGAAATGGACTAGATTGGTCTCCCAAAAAAGGCGCAAAATCTAGAAGCAACAGAGAAGATTCTGACAGCGATGCAGATGCCACAAGGGATATAGATGACGTAGACGGGTCATCTAGCACAGGAAACGGATCCAAAAACAGCAGAGCAGATTCTAGCAAAGATGCAAATGCCAAAAGAGATGGAAATGTCTTTGATTGGACTTCTAGACGAGATGGTGGATCCAGAAACAATAGAGTGGATTCCGACAAAGATGCCAATGCCAAAAGGGACCGAAATGGGCTAGATTGGTCTCCCAAAAAAGGCGCAAAATCCAGAAGCAACATAGCAAATGCTGACAGCAATACAGCTTCCACGAGAGCTATAAATGGCCTAGATTGGTCTCCGAAAAAGCGTGGTAGCTCCATTAGCAACCGAAAAGATCCGGGCAACAATGCAGGCGCCAAAAGAGATGGAAATAGCCTAGATTGGACTTCCAAAAGACGTGGAAACTCAAAAGGCGATGGATCCAAAGGGGAAAAGTTTGAAGGCAAAGCTTCTGCTTCCCCTGGCCGGGATGGCTCCAAAGGGCTTGGAACTAGAGACCAAGACAAAGATGACTTCCTTGACGATTGGTTTTCTAGAAGGAATAGAGGAGCAGAAGATCCTGGTAAACTCTCAAAACCTCGCAAAGAAACCAGCAATGATGGTTTATTCCCATGGATTGACGGTGCAGAGAAAAGCAAGGCCAAAAGCAAGACAAATTTTCCAGATGATTTCCCTTGGAAGCGCAGTATACCAAAGGGTCGCAATCCCGTAAACAATGCGAATGGAGAAGATGGTCGGCCATTCAGAAGAAATTTATCCACCGATCAAAAATCCGTGGACGATGACATTGAAGATGATGAGGATGAGGACGATATGCCATCTAGAAAAAACGGGTTGGATGGTCGCAAATCCACGGACAATGACATTGATGATGAAGAAGACGAAGACGACGAAGATGATGACGAAGAAGACGATGGTGATCGACCATTCAGAAGAAATAATCCAAATGGTCAAAAATCCGAGGACAATGACATTGAAGATATAGATGATGATGACGATAGACAAAACGAACCAAATAGTCGCAAATCCACTGATGATAGCATCGGAGAAGAAGAAGAAGATGACGATGCAAAACCAAGCAAAATTCCAGAAGATGGTCTGCCAGGATTCCAAGTCCCATTTACAGGCAACAAAAATGATCGTGGAACTCGGAAAATCCCTCCCAGAGAACGGTCTGATTCTAGGACTTTAAGGAACTTGCCTTCTAAACCCGGCAAAGAATTTAACGACAATGGCCGTAACCTCCGCACCATTTTCCCTGGCATTGGCGGAACCCGGGGGCGTAGATTCCCTGTCCTCGAAAAGAACGTCATTACCAATCTACCCAGTGACTCTAGCACAAGAGATGTTCCACAGGCTCGCCAACCCATCATCATCCTAAGGCATCAAGATAAGGGCAAAGAAGAAGCCCAGGAAATCCCACCAACTCCTGAAGAAGTCATCCCCGACGAAGTATCAGATGCTGATGATCGATTCCGCCTGAAGAGGTCGGCCCATGTAAAAGTGGACAACTTTGGCCACGGGGTGGAATTTGACGGCAACGTTGACAACAGCCTCAAAATATTCTGATTGGCACTCACCTATCCCCTTCCATTTAAACATATTGATATTAAAACAAATTTATCCTGCCAACACATCAACACTAGATTATAAAATTACATTAAAAAATATTAAGAGCAATATCAAATGATGCACCAAAACCCACAACTTTTCTGCCGGCGCAAAAAATCACCCGCCACATAGTTTGATAAGACAAAGGTTCCTGCGCAAAGATCAAATCAAACCTTAACTAGCGAGACCATAATAGTAAGCTTTGATACTATGCGAGTGGGGTTTTCAGATAAAGCTACTTGCTGATTAAACTAATCATGGCTAATTAATTGCAAGTATCTCAAACTTCATCGATACCTTACAAAGTAAACTTTTGATCCTCTCTTTACAATTCGCCCTTTTTACTACCCACCCCTCAACAAATGACAGCAATCAAATGTTTGACATTTCTTTAATATGAGCTAATATTTATTTTATCTTTTACAGAAAAAAGAAGATGCGTAAATAGGAATGAAAGTTCTGCTATAAATCCTTTCCCAGATCTGATGGTATACATTCAAAGCTCAATTCTACCCAGCACCAAATGAGCTCCACGTCTCCAAACCATCAAACTCCTACACATCCATGGAGTTATTGTACCCATATCACTACCCATACTTAGTATAAAATCGACTACTAAAACTCGTAAAATACCACTGCCTTGATGGTTCTTTTCTATAATAAACCTCCCAAAGAACTCCTAATAAAAAGTTAGCTTACTGTTAATCAAAGTTATTCTTCTCAACTTACCTGTTGTCTCCATGTCGTAACTGTGCTGTTTCAGCAGAGTTACAAGGGGAAAAATATTTATAAACTAGATCATATTCTTTATTGGGAGATAATAATTATATAGCTGGTGTGAATCATGGGTAACAGGAACATGATAGTGTTGATCACACGGTTGGATGGTGAAGGGGGTGGTTTGATCCTGGTAATGAGTCAAGCGCCAAAATGAGGCATCCACCGTAGGGGATCAGCATTTGTTCATGTTGTTGGATTTGGCAATTTGAGTTGACTTCCTAGTCTGGCTTCAAGTGGCCAGGTAATCGGATTGTGGGTCACAAACCCGCTTGCTCAGAACCTTGCTGGCAGGTTGAGCCTGCTGTTTTGACACCCCCCTGACTGAAGGTTGGCCTCCTTAGGGGGTAAGTTGTTGGGGAGGTTGAAGGAGCCAGAGCGCCATACTGGACTAGCTGTTGTTCTGTGGCAGGCAGGGCGGTTTTGTGTTGTTTTTGTCTTGCTTTGCAGGGTCTCAGGCAATTGTGGTGTAGGGTTTTGTCTTGTTTGCGCTCCCCTAGTCCTTGCACAAATTAAGTGTTATTTTTTTACCTTTAGAATGATTGCTGGGCCTACTTTCTTGGGTTGTAGGTTGCTTTTATCAACATTCATGACCCAAACTTTGTCACCAACTTCATGTCTATCTTGGATGAGGACAAATGTTTTTGCAGATGCACATTTTCCTTTTCTGTTTGCTTATTGTTGTCTCTATAACTTGAGGATCTGAGTGGGGGGATTTGCTTGGAATTCCCAGCTTGGGTCCTGTCAATGCTTGAACAATATTGGGCTGTGTGCCATATACCAACTCAAAAGGGCTTTTTCTGATGGATCTGTTCACCCAGGTTTGGCACACAAGTGGTGCAATTGATAGTTGCTTGTCCCAGTCTTCAGGTCTCCCGGCGGTGAGCTTGGCCAAGGCTTGCACAAGGCTGCCATTTATCCACTCTACACGTCCATTGGCCTGCGGGTGGTATGGTGTTGTCACAGTATGTTTGACCCCATTTTTAGCGAGGTATATGTTAGTGTTTTCAGGGGTCATTTCTTTCCCTTCATCAGTTATCAGGAGTTCTGGATTTCCAAACTTGCTGATTATTTCTCTTCCTATGAACCACCACACATCATTGCCAGTGTGTGCCTTTACTGCTTGGGATACTGGCCATTATGTGGCAAAATCTATGGTGGTGATGATGTATTTCTTATCATTGTGTTTCCCTGGAATGGGGCCAACAACGTTGAGGGCCCACACCTTGAAGGGTAGTTGTATACAGATGGTTAGTACCAATTTTGGAGGGGCTTCACTTTTAGCCAATTTTTTGCATACTTCACATTGGTCTAGAATTTCTTGAAAGTCACGATACAGGGTTGGCCACCAGGCCTTGTATTTAAGGAACTCATATAGGTTGCAGCTCTTGGTGTGTCCAAGGTCTCTGTGATAGTGTAGGATAGTGTTGACTTGATGGTGTGTGGGGATGTAAGGGATGGTAGTCACGCAGCCATTTTTCTGTGCAAGGTCTCATACACGTCCGCAAATAGGTGTTTGTTTTTGATGAATGTTTTCTTTGTTATGTTGGTTGTGCCAGGAGGGAAGCCCTTTGTCCTTTGTTTGTAGTACCAAGAGGGGCCAGTCTGGGTTGAGCCCATTTTCTCCTTTCATGGCACAGACATACAGGCGCAAGAGGGCGTCTGCCATGGCAAGTTCTGGACCAGGTTTGTACTATATGAGCATATTGAATCTCTCCAAGAGTTCCATCCAGCAGGCTTGACAGTGAGATATATTTGCTTGAGTTTTGAAGTATATGAGCAACTTGTGGTTGGTCAATGCCGTGAATTCTTCCTGTTGTTCTAGATAACAACACCATTTGACTAGGCAGTGCACAATGGCCAGCAGTGCTTTGTTGTGGATAGGGTATCAACACTTGCCATCTGTCAACTTTTGGGATTCATAGGCTACAGGCAGGAAGTCACGATTATTATTTTTGATTTTTAGTACTCCCCCAATGGATGCGTCTGAGGTGTTGGTTTCCATTTGGTATTCCCTGTCACATTTGGGGTATTGCAGGATAGGAGCTGCCATGAGTTTCTCTTTGAGACGTCTAAAACAGAGGTCATTTTGGGGGGGGGGGGTCCAGACAAACTTGGATTTGACGCCAGTTATGGCAGATAAGGGGGCAGTCAAAACGCCACAGTCAGGTATGAAGCGGTGTACATAGGCCACCACCCCCAGGAAGGTGTGGAGTTCCGGCTTATTCTTGGGTGGTGGCATTTTTCAGATAGCCTGTATCTTTTGACTGTTGGGTTTGATGCCATCTTTTGAGACTATGTGTCCCGGGAAAGGCAATTGCTTGCAGAAGAACTGGCACTTGGAGGGCTTGACCAGAAGTTTGTGTTGTTCTAGGGTAGCAAAGACTGCATCTAGGTCTTTATGATGCTGTTAACCCAAAGGGCTATAGACAATAATGTCATCTAGGTAGACTAAGGCATACTTGCCTATGTGTGGGGCAAACACCTCGTTCATGAAGGTCACAAAGGTGGAGGGGGTGTTTTTCATGCCAAAGTTGAGCATCACACACTTGTATGAGCCGTATTAGTGCAGAAGGCTTTTTTTGGCAATGTCTTCCTCCTTTATACAAATCTGGTTGTAGCCTGCGGTTAGTTCAATCTTGGAGAAGACTTTGGCTCCACCCAAGGCGTCAAAGAGGTTGTCAATCAGTGGTAGTGGGTAACAATTCTTGATGGTAACTTTGTTTAGGGCTCAGTATTCTGTGACTAGATGCAAGGTACCATCCTTCTTGGCCACAAAGAATATTGCAGCCCTAAAGGGAGATTGTGAGGGGCAGATAAGTCCTTTTTCTAATGATTTCTTAAGGTAGGCGCGTAGGGCATTGTCTTTGTTTGGGGTCAGCCTGTAGATAGGATGTGCTTTGGGTACAGCTCCTTTGAGCTGGATGGAATATTGGATGTGTTTCTCTGGAGGCAACCTGGGTAGAGCTTCCTTGAAGATTTCTGGATGGTGGACCACAATTTTGCAATCCTGAGGTGTGGAGGTATCCTGGTGATCTTTGAAGTATATGATCTTGTACTGGCAGGCGTCCCAGCCAATTGCCTTCAGGTTTTCCTTTTTGTCCATGATCTCTGTGATGCGCACAAAGAAGTGGTTGCGTAGGAGTTGATCCACTGAGTCAGGGTAGATCTGGTGGTTGACACCTTCACGCTTGATGGTCAACACCAAGGTTGCCCAGTCTACGTGAGGATTGTTCTTTTGTAACCAATCCAACCCCAGTACAATGTCAAACTTTGGGAAGTCAATGACGGGATCTTGGATGGTGGAGTGTAGATTCTTGAGCATGACAGAGAAGGGGGTGGTTTCCCTTACCACAGCAATGTGATGTTCATCAGCTGAAACAATGTTTTTAATCCACAAAGGATTAGTGGCTAGCTTGAACTTGTCCACAAAGCTGCTGTTGACTAAGGTTCAATCTGTGCCCAAGTCTAGGAGTGCCAAGCCTGTGTAACTGTGAAAACAAAAAAGATAGGACATCAGTTTATTGGGATGTCTGGCAATGGTGTACAGTACTGGGTCCTCCAAGGGTACTTGGATCATTGGGAATTGGTCACCGTCCTTGGGTTAGTACTCATCATTGGGCAAGTCAGGAGCTGTGTGGGAAGAGCTTGACTTGCTTAATGCTCTCCCCGGGATTTACCCTTGTCTTGATTGCCTTGTGTGGCAGTGATACAGAAATAAGTACAATTTGACTGCCCATTGTTCCCACTTCCATGTCCATTTGAACTTGTGGGTTTATGGTTGGTGTTATTCCTGTTGCTTCCAGGGGGTGGTCAAGTGGAGCGCCCGCCTGTGTGAGAATCCTTGGGTCTCTCTCATTTTCCAGTTTGTGCCTTATGGAAGGTGTTAGATGTTTGTTCTGCTTTCTACGCCTTGAGGTACACACTATGCAGGTTTGTCACCTGGTCCAGGTTCATGTGCCTTATTACATGCAATTTGAGGGCATCATAGTACATGAGGTGTGTGGCTGGGGTGTCAAAGGCCATGTCAGAGGGTGTGCATAGTTGGAGCTCCTTGTAGGCGCGGGTGAGTTCCTTCACAGTGCCTGTCTGGGTTAAGTTCTTTACTTGACGTATGATCATGAGCGCAGTGTCCTTAAGCAAAAACCTTGCCAAGAAGTCTTGTTTGAAGGTAACCCAGTTCTTCTTGGTGTGTTCCTTATGCCACTTGTTGCACTAGGTGCCAGCATTGTGGGTCATTTGGATGGAGATTTTGGCAATCTAAAATTATTGCAGGCATTCCATCTGGGCCAGCTTTCTCTGAGCAGACTGGATCCATGTGGCAGCCTTGTTGTCGTTGGCCTCAGCTAGAGGTTCCAAGGCAGCGCTTTATAGTCTTTGGGCTACGTAGGCAAGCATAGTGTTTTTGTTGGTTGGTCGCAGAATGGTGGTAGCTGTCTAGAAGAACCCTTGTGCAGACATGGCATTGAAGGCGGGTAGTGGGATCACTGTATTCTGGTATAGGACAAAACCATCAGGTATCTCAGTAACAGGGGTGTACAGAGTCCAGCCCAGCGGGAGGCCAGACATGATTCTGTCAAGGATTTGTTGGCTGCAGCAAGTACAGGCAACAGGCAGAATTTTACAAGATGCGGTAGGATAGAGAACCTACCTGTGCTACCAATGCTGTAACTGTGCTGTTTCAGCAATGTTACAAGGGGAAAATATTTATAAACTAGATAATATTCTTTATTGGGAGATAATGATTATATCGCTGGTGTGTGTTGTGAATACCGCTATTCATCATGTGTCAATTTTGCCTTTGGTGGGCCATTTTGAAGACAAATTTCTTGCTTTTGCTTTTGCCTCTCAAAATGAGTTGATGACTGAATCAGGAAGTACAATTGTTTGGTTTCTTGACTCTGCGCATCTCACTTGCCCCACTTATGCTTGTGGCAAGTGATCCTACTGCCCTGGTAGTGTTTTGTGGTATTCCTAACCACTATATATTCCATTTTGTATTCACCAATAAAAATTAAGTTCTATTCACATTTTTGTATTTATGTCTTCTGTACTTCCAAGCCTCTCTCTAGCCACAACTAGTAGAGATTATTCTTTCAGGGCCGCAAGGTAATTGCATATCCTTCCCTGTCATCTAACCAAGACTTAGTACAAATCCAATTGTAAGGTTAGGATTTCCTGTTGTGTGTCTGTGCCACGCCTCAGAACACAACAAAAATGGTGCTCACTACAGGGGCTGTAAGCCCCTTGGTTATCCCTTTTACATCCACGTTTTCAGGTCCTTTGCCTCTGCCTATACAAGAGCCCCTTTCACCTGAAATTACTAGCCCTCCTATTGAGGAAGATATTGCCAACCCATCTATATTTGCCTACTGTAATGAACCTTGGGAATGGTCCCTGCCTAGTTGCTTACCCCATGGGTACCTCTGACTTAGAACAAGTCATGGCGGTAGCTCTTGGGATAGCCCGTGAAGGAGCCATCCCTTGCCTTCAGCTACAGTTCAGTCAAGTGAAATACTATGAATTGATTGTGGCTCCTCAAATTCCACAGCATCTCCTCTCAGCAGAAGACTCCGCTGAGCACTTACTATTGTCCTTTGTGCAGCTGCCTTGGCCCACCATCAAATGGTGTTAGGGCTCCACATCCAAGAAATCTTGTCTCTACAAGCAGCGGTTACTCATCACTGGGACCAGTTTGCTGCATACCAGCAGTGGATCCATTCATGTTTTCCTTGGTATCTGACAATCAACACAACTCTGTTACCTCCCAGACCCGTTTGGTTAATTCTATCAAACAAATGTGCCAGTTCATCCCCAAATACGTGAGAGAGTGTCTACACAAGTTTCACCAGCTAGAACAACCCTGGCAAACTCAAGTATACTCTAATTTAAACGCTTATCTCACTGACTTTGAACAACTTGTTCAGCAGCTCAATGCATTCAGCATGTATTCATTCAAGCAATTACAACAGGTAGCATTCTTGGTGCTAACAGGCTTAATGAACTCAGTATGGTGTTTGATCAAGAGAGAGCTGCCACTGCTACTGCTATAGTCAAACTCCAGAGTCAAGTGAATGAATTAGCTATGCCCAAGCCAGATGTTCCTCCCTCTCCCCCTTTTGATGACTTGGTAGATTGAGAGCAGAGAATATGGGACACTATTTGAGAGCTACATACAACTACTCACAGTCAAGGACGTCCTGCTGAGGCGCCTCAACCTGACCCCCAGGTTCTTGAATTGACTGCTCAAATTGCAGAGCTACAACAAGAACTTACTACCCTACGTGAGATGATGGCAATCACTGCTAGTCCAGTTGGGGTTGTTAACAAAGATGGTTGCTGCCCTGGCTTACCAGGAGCCCCTCAAATCCAATGTGCTAGGGAACTAACTGCTTCAGCTAACAAGTTATATCAATTGAAGCGGGACCATACTGAACTGGATAGAGGTGTACAAGAGATGAATGACTTGATTGACTCTGTGAACGACAGATTTTCCCCTTGCCTCTCAGTGGGACCATCCCTTACTTCTCGACTGGCTGAGCTCTTTACAGTAGTGACCACCCAAGGTCAACGCCTAGATGCTACTGCATAACAGACCACTCAAGCTGTCAATACGGGTTCCCACGCTGTTGAGACTCTGACTACCCTTGAAGAGAGTGTTTGTCATCTATGGGCTAGACATCCCCCCTCTGAATCCAAAGCAGAGTTTTCCCCACGTGTAAACGTTCTCAATAGCAACAATGGTGGTCCAACTCCCAAAGCACATTTTAATCCTACCTTTAAGAAAGTCTTTGACCCCAGAACCTTGACCATTGCAGCTTTCCTAACTATCTACAAAACTGCCATGAGACAAGCATCAGACAAGGTTAAGAAAGAACATATTCCAACCTGTCTACATATGACTTGCCAGGAGGTAGTGGTGCCTGAACTACCCTTCATTGAGACGTGGGAAGATATGAAGCAGCTCCTGATTGACAAGTTTGGTGGTGACCTTAGCCTGGAAGTAAAAAAGGACGCTTTTATGCACATTGTTTTCAAACCTAAAGAGACGCTAGCCAAGTTTGCAGTCAGATTTTACATGGAAGGACAGCAGCTGATAACAAGCAGACAATTGACACCCCATGAAGCTTACATGGCTTGCGCTCAATCTCTCAAAGTTAACCAGCTTCTGTGCCTTCACTTCAAATCCCATAAAGCTATGCTTTCCTCTATGAAGAGCATAAAGACGTTGTTGCAAGATATGTACCTTACCCATTCTGGAGCAGTTGTTAGGGAAGGTCTAGCTGCTTCTAACTCTGGCTTGTCTTCCTGTGGTCCTTACATCCTCACAATGAACTTGCAAAATCCTCCTTGGCACCAAGGTTGCCACAACTGTGGTCAGATAGGTCACCATTCTCAAGTCTGCACCAACCCACGGGTTGAAGGAGCTGATCCAAAAGATCAGGTGGGAAAAGAACAGTCAACCTAGAGGCAGAGACGCTCTTGGTTGACAATTCTACCCAGTCTCTTTCAATCCCTCCCTTTATATCTGACCCCAAGCCTGTTGATAATGAGGCTCCTCCTATCCTCCTATTGGTTCACAATATCTCTGACAACTCTGACCTGGATGACTCTGATACTGACAACGCCATTGCATATGGGTACTCTGTCCTGGCTGTTCCTGAAACCATTACTGTCCCCTATAAATTGTGATCAGGAAAGACTACAACTACCGCTAAGTCTTTGCCTGAAGCCAAAGAAATTGTCTCTCACCCTTACCTCACTCAGGCTAAGAGGTCCCCTGTGCTAGTTGAGTTGTCAGAAGAAGCTGCTGAGGTTGCTGACACTGTTTTCAAGAATGTATCTGTTTTGCTCCCTCTCCAAACTGTTTAAAAGGAGTTCCCAGGATTAAGATGCATTATTGAGAAGTGGAATAAGGAACTAGCAGAGGCTCAAGATATCTTGGCTGTCCTTCCACCCTTTGGTTGCACTATCACTCAAGTAGAGATATCCATTCAAAAAGTGAAGATCAAGGCCGTTTTAGACACTGGCTTTCTAGTTAACATTTTCTCCTCCAAGCTTGTGAAGAAACTCAAACTTGCCCCTGACCTTAATTATCACCAGTTGTATGGCACAGCTGGACTGTCTATGACCCGCATCATAGGGGCGTACTCCGCTCTACCCATGCAGTTTGGCAAGCTTCTCCTAGCTGCACCAGCAGTTGTCTTGGAAAACAAGAGTTACAATCTATTAGTTGGCACTCAATTCCTTAGGGAATATAATGGGATAATCAACTTGAAAGATGGTTACCTCTCTATTCTGGGATAGAAAGTCCATCTGATCTTTGAAGAGCCGGTTAAAATTCCCGGGAAACGTCTCAAGACATGTGCCTTGGAATATACCACTGGGGGTTTCAACCTCAAATATCACACCCACTCTTCAAACATGTAATTTCTACCCATGGCTTATCCTGCGTCTGAAGGGATCCCTCTCCTAGCCACGTCTGCTGTCACTATCCCTCCTGGCTCCCAGGTCATCCTAGACTCCCAGATATCATATGAACTACCTGAACAAACCTTCTTGGAGTTGAACTCTCCCCCCTCATTAGGGCACAACAAACCTTATCTCTGTCCTGGAATCCTAGATGTCTCCCATAAGGACCCTGTTCAATTGTTGGTAGCTAACCTAACTGCACTCCCCATGGCCGTGTCTAGGGGGCAGGTTGTTGGATATGACAAGTTGTTGAGCGCTCCTGATGTCCTGTCTCTTTATCCCTTTGGCACATTCCAAGATTTTAACCTACCTGAGGATGAACCCCAAGTCCTATCCTTTTTCACTGTGCAAGACTTTCTGCAGTTGTCCCTGGTTCAACAGAAAGAGGTGCTAGACTTGCCAGACCAATTTTCCAACATCTTTGCTAAGGACAGTACCAACTATGGGTTAGCCAAGGCATTATCCATCATATTGACACTGGCAACGCTCCTCCCTTCCGTGCTAAACTATATTGCCGCAGCCGCGTGGAAGACGCCCAGGTATCTAAAGAGCTCAAACAACTGTTGGAAGCTGGGCTGCTGGCACCTTCCCAAAGTCCTTGGGCAGCCCTGCTACTCATCTTAAAGAAGAAAGATGGAGGTCATTGTATTGTGATGGACTACCACTGATTGAACTCTTTGACCAAGAAGGAATCATACCCCTTGTTGTGTATTGATGATGATCTCTGACGTCTTGGAGGCTCTAAGTTTTTCTACGCAATGGATCTGGCATCTGGATACTGGCAAGTTGATATGTTACCCAAGAATCACCAAAAAGCTGTGTCATTACTTCTGAAGGACTTTTTGAGCCTACTTGCATGCCACAGGGACTCTGCAATGCCACAGTCACCTTCCAAAGGGCCATGAACTCCATCCTCCGCAACTTAAAGTTGTCATGCATCCTAGTATACTTAGATGATATAACGGGGTTCAGCGCTACCTTCACCAACTATCTGGCTTATCTCAAAGAGGTGTTCCTAAAGATTCAAGAAGCTGGCCTCAAACTAAAACCTTCCAAGTGCGCCTTCTTCAAAGAACATCTTGAATTCTTGGACCATGAAGTAACCCAGACAGGGATTCACCCAATGACTAAGAAGGTTGAGGCCATTAACAAAATGCTTTCACCCACCAACCTGCAAGAGGTACAAGTCTTTCTAGGGATGATGTGCTACTACAGACAGTTTATCCCTGACTTCAAAGATACTAGTGAACCTCTAGTCCAGCTATTACGTAATGTTCCTTTTGAATGGACCGCCAGTCAACAGCAAGCCTTTGAAACCCTTAAGCAAAAACTCAAAGAGGCGCCAATCCTAGTACATCCTGACTATGATAAGGAGTTCATCCTATACACTGACGCTAGCAATTTTGCTATTGGAGCTATTCTGGCCCAATTAGACAACAATGGTGTAGACCATCCTGTGGCTTACACTTCCTGCGTGCTAAACAAGCATGAGAAGAATTATAGTGTCACAGAGACGGAGTGTCTTGCCGTGTTGCATGCAGTCAAACAATTCCACCACTATGTGTATGGTACCCATTTCACAGTTGTAACTGACCATGCTTTGCTTAAATGGTTATAACAACTTAAGGAGCCAGAAGGGCGCTTAGCTAGATTGGCCCTACGTCTGCAAGGTAACAACTTTACTGTGCTCCATTGCCCTGGGATTCAACATCAGAACGCTGATGGGCTATCCAGAATGCCCATTCTTGCTTTACATCCTGTAGAGGCTGACCGGTTGTACAAACTAATTGGATACCCTTCTTCTTGGGAGAGTGAAACAGAAGAGGTCCAACTGGCTTTGTCCAAGCTATCCAAAGATACCTCATAAGCAATAATCAACTCTTCAAAAAGGTATGAGGTCAGTATCTTCCTTATGTATGGCCCAGTCTTTGCCTCTCATTGGTGTTGCAAGCTCATAAAGAGACTGGGCATGGAGGTATTGCTAAGAATTTTGACTGGCTTCAGAAGAATTACTTCTGGGGAAAACCTTTGCCTGCTAATCCCAGACGTCATAGCTAGTTGCCATAACTGCCAGCTGCAGAGGCCTTGAGCTGTTGCCCATAAGTTCAAATTAGTTCCCCCTCAACATGCTTTTCATACTGTCAGCATTAACACAGTAAGTCCTCTCCCCCGCTCACGTTCTGGGTGTTGCTTTATCCTAATTGCTGTTAATCACTTCAGCAAGTGGGTAGTGTCACAGTAGGTTCCATCATGCTGGGTATTATCTGCCCAATCAAGAAAGCTCAAAAAGCCGGAAAACCTTTATCAAAATTGACCAAGTTAACAATTTTAAATCAACCAGTCAATCATAAATGGGTTATGGCTGCTCCAGTCTGTCAGCTGAAACAGGTTTCCCTTTTCAAATTGACATTGATAAATTGGCGTAATTTGAGGGTCACCCAATATGAGCTTGTCAATCAGCATGGTCAACAGAAACTAGTCACACAAGGGTTCTTTGCAACCTGGACCAGATATTTACTTGACAATGTGGAAGGAATGGGAGGTCAAGACTCAGGTGGTATTGCTTAGTCAATTTTTCTGATATATATTGAATAATTTTCACTGTTTCAACTCTAAGAGTTGAGTCCTCCCAAAATTTTACTCAATAAAAATCATTTATCCCCAGTTCTAATTTACTTTTCAAAATGCATCCTGTTGTTGGATTGTTACAGTATATTCTGTACAATCTGATTCTCAACTGAATCATTTATGGAAGATGGGGTCAAGCAGTCAGAACTTTGTTGTTGGTGCCGCCCAATGTTAATTTTGTGCCAGCCAATTTTGCAGCTCCTCCCCCCATTCTCGAAACTGAAAATTGTGTTGCCTCCCAATGTCCAGGATTTTATTCTGAAGATTTGTTGATGTTGTCTCAGGCCATTTATCTTGGGCTACTTTGGTTAGGCTTATTTTTTCTGCTTAATCCTGGTATTATAATTGGAACTTTTACAAAAAGATATTTGAAGCCATGTTGGTGGTTAATCATTAATTCTATGTGGATTTGGGTGGTAATTCCCCATCACTTAGAAACAGCTTCATACAATCCTGCAATTTCTGTCACAGGTAGAGGCTTGCCCTACAAAGGACATCACGGCTAAGACAAATGCTGCCTTCCTGTTACAAGATGCTTTCTACTGCCATGTCTGTCCTCAAGTGTTGCTCTCAGATAATGGTACTAACTTAAATGCCAAGCTAGTAACCTCTGTTGTTGAAGCTTTGGGGTCCCACCAGTCCTTCTCTGCCCCTACAACCCTTCTACCAATGGGGCCATCAAGCGTGCAAATTCAACACTGATCTTCATCATGAGAAAGCTCACCTACTCTGACGTTGCTAATTGGACCTATACTTACCTTCTGCTCTCTTTGTGTATTGCCTTAGCAAATATTGTGTCACTGGGTACTTCCCTTTTGCTATGCTGTAAGGGCCAGAGGCTACTACCCCATTGCTCTTGGGCCCCCCCTGCTTTCCTCTTATAAGGTCATTAATCCTGACAACCACATCAAGGATCTAGTCAACCACATAATCAATATTCAGGCCACTGCCTACACTTCTGCATACAAGACTAAGATTCTTGAACTTTCTCCCAATAATGCTGGACATTCCCTCTTGCCTGAGTTTGATGTTGGCAACCATGTTCTTTACTACCAACATAGAGTCAGTGGGCGCACGCATAAGCTGGACTCTCTGTGGATTAGCCCTTTGGAAGTGACCTTCAAACAAGGGTCCAAATACGCTGTGAAGCTCCTCTCCAGTGGTTGTCCTTTTGCTTGAGTGCATGCCAAGTTCCTCTGCAAATACCACCCCCTAAGGCCAACTTAGGGGAGGGCAATTTTGTGAATACTGCTATTTACCATGTGTTGATTTTGCCTTTGGTGGGCCATTTTGAAGACAAATCTCTCTCTTTTGCTTTTGCCTCTTAAAATGAGTTGATGACTGAATAAGGAAGTACAATTTTTTTGTTTCTTGACTCTGCGCATCTCACTTGCCCCACTCATGCTTGTGGCAAGTGATCCTACTGCCCTGGTAGTGTTTTGTGGTATTCCTAACCACTATATATTCCATTTTGTATTCACCAATAAAAATTAAGTTCTATTCACATTTTTGTATTTATGTCTTCTGTACTTCCACGCCTCTCTCTAGCCACAACTAGTAGAGATTATTCTTTCAGGGCCGCAAGGTAATTGCATAGCCTTCCCTGTCATCTAACCAAGACTTAGCACAAATACAATTGTAAGGTTAGGATTCCCTGTTGTGTGTCTGTGCCACGCCTCAGAACACAACAGTGCAAATCATAGATAACAGGAACATGATAGTGTTGATCACATGGTTGGATGGCAAAGGGGGTGGCTTGATCCTGGTAATGAGTCAAGCGCCAAAACAAGTTATCCACTGTAGGGGATCAGAATTTGTTCATGTTGTTGGATTTGGCAATTCAAGTTGACTTCCTAGTCTGGATTCTTATGACCAAGTAATTGGATTGCAGGTCACAAACCTGCTTGCTCAGAACCTTGCTGGCGGGTTGAGCCTGCTGTTTCAACATCCATAACCCCTTAAAATAATCAATCTAGCTTAAAATAATGTACAGGTAAATTTTATCCCTCTTTGGCATTAAGTAGAGATATTTCCCCCCAAAGAACTAAGAGATCCTCCCAGATTCCTGCAAAACCTCTAAATTCAATAAAAGATTTGGCACACACAACTGACAAGCAATTTGTATTGGCATATCCCTCACAAACGCCTCCCACCTGGTCCCAACTCCTTGTTCTGACACTGGAAGAATCCTGGATTAATTTAGATTATTTGCTGACATGGTACTTCTCTCATTGTAAACAAATTTGTCCCAGCCAATCTAAATTCACCAAATCAGAAAATTCCTCCTGCCCTGAATCCCTATATTTCAACTGCCCTGACCAGCCTCTGATCTCCCACCAATCAGATCTGGCTAAGGAATTTAATCCCAACCCCTCCAGTCCCCCTGATTATGATCTAAAAAATTTCTATTCCAACCAAGCAGGAGGCTCCCCTGTCCCTGGTGGCTCCAAGGTCAACAAGCTTACTCCTTAAATCCTAAACAAGCCCCCAAGTGATCCATGCTTGTCTATTTTGCAATAAAATTTTAATCTTGGCGGACTCATTTACTTCTGTTATTGTGAGGTTTCTCTAGACTTCAAAACTATTAGCAAAATTCTTAAAACTATTACCTGCCGCACCTCCTATTTATCCCCTGGCTTTACAGTGTCTTACCTAGTCTTTTACGCTGGCGTAAAGCATAGTTGCTTACCTTTCTTGATTTTAAAACTGGGTTCAAACTTAACTTTATTTAGTGAAAATTATATATTTACTTACTCCAATTGTGAATTACTTGGTTTCAAAGCAAAAATTGACTTTAAAGTTAGAATTAAAGGCTCAGAAAATCACTCAACAGTCTCCTGATGGTGTTTGACACACAACAAGTCTGTGAGAACGCTACAGCTGGCGCTAAAAGCGCTGTTTGTTATTCTAAAAATCCCTGCAACTACCCTAAAGTTCCCAAAATTTTCCAGGGGATTAAAAAATGTTGTTACCACTACTCAAATTTGTGGTCTTCTTGGTTCTTCCTGTGCTGTTTGTCTTAAACACTTTATCTTGAGATGTGTGGTATCCCCTGTTCTTTTTGGCTGCCTCAGTTAAGGGATTTTTCTTGCCTCCTCAACGTTCTGGACAATCTACCTGGTTGGGCCCACAAGATTCTGGCTTCTGGCATCAGTCTTATTTGGAACCTCCCTCCAAAAAAGGAGACTTTTCTCTTGCCCAGGAGATGTCCATCTATTCTCCTGTGGCAGTGGTGCAGGCTCCTCTTTCCAAGGTAGTTGGCAAAGTACCCTTTGTAGAGCTATTCCTGCTGCCACCTCAATCTGCTCCTTTCTGTATGCCTTATTTACTGTCTGGTATGCTTATAATGGTAGTCAAGGCCTATCTTCCTCCATTCTCTCTCACCTTGTCCTTATGGACCCCTGTTAGAGTGGTCATCCCAGTGTTGCAATGGTTGTCGTCTTGGTGAATCTTTCACCTGGGATGGGAGTAAACATTATTTAGTTTACCCCCTTTCTCAAAATGCACTCCCAATATCAAATAGCCCAGATTCAAGTTTTAAGACACTGTTGCAACTGAACTTACTTCCAGACTTACCCATGTACCTCAAAACACAAGGATGTCACTCATAAAGATCTCCCATGCCAGGATTTATACCACCCCCTTTAGAAGCTCATGCCAGCAATGAATTCTTTACACTTCCTGGTAAAGATCCTATAAGCCATCTTCACCCCATATGATTGATGAGATTCTTAAAAATGATGCTGGTCTCCTCTTCATTGATGATCAAACTGGCACTGGTAAATTTATAAGGGTTCTATAATTTGACAATAAAGATTCTTTTCAATTAAGATTGTTTAATTATTATCATGGTGAAATAGATTAAGAGCTCCTTGTAATCAATTGAATAAGAAACATACACCCAAATAAGGATGGAATTACTAATGAGGAGGAGACAGTATGTGTTTGCTCTGAAGCAGTAACCCTTAAAGAGTGAATAGGAAAAGTTACATTATGTTACAACTATAGAGTATATGCCATTGGGGCAGGTTATTATAAACTAGAGCCTTTAAAACAAGGTCATTGATATTGGTTAAATAAAGGAAAGTATGCAGAGTTTGTAATAAAAGCTGAACTAAAGCTCTTAGTAGCTTGGAAGAGGTAAAATAGGGGTTAAGGCAATCAATTAATCCTAAGAAAATAAATTAGAGTCCAGTCTTAAGGACTGAGGACTGTGTTAAAAACTCTATCTCCAAATCAGGATTTTTCACCACTGACTGATGGCTTAAAGCTATATACTGTAGGGTTTGAGTACCACTAAAAAATTGCCTAGCTGATGATAAAGATAGTCAAAGTTAATCATAAATGATAACTAAGATTCAAAGAGAAGATGCAAAACTAGACTCAAAAAAGCAAAAGAGAAAATAACACAAGCCACAAAACCTAATAAGTACCTTTTTGGGGTACAAGTCAAACAATCTCATCTTAGAGTTGAGAGAGAAAACTTAAGCTATTTATTCACTTAAGATTTCTGAGGTACAATGATGGGATAAAGAAGTAATCAAACTTGGTTAAGTGAAAGACCTTTGTGAAAATTGAGGTGAACTAAAGGGGCATCTTCTTTTAACGTAAGGTAGCTAAAGTACAGACCTGGAGGGGAAAACAAGTAAGAGCGGGTAATAATAGTGCTTAGGCTTAAAGCAAAAAGACCAGAAGAAGCAGAAAATCAAGGCCAAATTCATGCTGGCGTAAAAGCAAAAAGGTAAGGAGTTTTGGGTCTTAAATATTAGCTTGAGTGTGAAGTTCCGAGTTTGAATCCTATTTTTAAAAAAGTAAACCTTCAAAGAAGAACACTACAGTTTTTTTAAATTATATAGCAACAAGCAAAAATAATTCAAATTTAAAAAAAATAAATTAATATGTAAAAAAAATCAAAATGAACCTAAATATATTATAAATTAATATAAATTTGTTTATTTTTAATTTTGTTTACATCTGAGTCCATTTTGTTTAAATATGAATTATTTTTGCTTGTTATCATAGCTTTTAAAACTACTGTAACTTGATAATTCAATATTAGATGATCAAGTTAGAGAAAAGGGCTTCAGGAAAAATTAGTTTGAAAAATGGTGTGGAGAGTGAAATGCTTCTGCCATAATAGCAGATAAAAAGATAAAATCCTGACAACAATACACAGATACAAGAAGAAGACTTTAATTGACTCAAAGTCAGGAAATCAACTGCATAGATGGGTTCACACTCAATTTTGCAAATTTTGGGGATCATTTCATCAGGAGGAGGAATAATTTCAGGAGATTGCAGGGGTGAGAATGCATAATCTAAAAATCTTGTTATTACAAATCAAATGAGAAGATATTAAAATAAGTGAATTTTGAGGCAAGATATTTAATTGAAAGTGAAATATCAAACTACTACTGTAGTTTGTTGGGGATTTGTTATTTAAGGCTCTTGGGTGAATCTTGATGAGGTGGCCTTCTTGTACATGAAATTTACTTAGTTTAAAGATACAACCAATGGTGGTCCTGTAAGCTCTTACCTGGCCTCCTTGAGGGTCAGAATTGGAAAACCACATAATGGGTTTGAAGGAAATTGAGCATGGGCATCCGTGCCCAGCTTAGACTTGGTTTTCCTTGCTACCACCAACTTGTGATTGATCCTTTGATTAAATCTACAATTGCTACTAGCGTGCAGGGCTTTGAAGCGGGTTTCCCCGGGTGGTAGCACTTTGGCCTAGTCACACCTGGGAAAACTATGTCTGTGAAAACTATGTCCTCTTTATTCCCCACCTCTCTTGGCTTGTTAAACTTGAAATTTTCAAAAGCAACAATATCTTATTTCAAATCAATGCTTTTGTTGTAACTGTGCTGTATTAGCAAGTTACAAGGGGAAATTATTTTGAAAACTAGATGATTATCTTTATCGAGATATACAACTTATACAGTTTGGGTGAGTTGTTATAAAAGGAATAAAATTGGGATGATCAATAAGTTGGATTGGGCATGGGGTGGTGTGATCCTTATAACAAGTCAAGCACCAAATTGAGCTGTTCACTGAGTTGAGATCATCACTGGTTCTTGTTGCCTTGTTTGGGAATTTGAGTTGACTTCTGCATTTGGCTTCAAGTTGTGGGGAAGTTAGTTTGAATGGCATGGTCTTTTGTGCAGAACTTTTCTGGGGGGTCAACCCTGCTGTTTTGACAGTAGAGCTCAGACTTTAAGTGCAACTAAAAGTTAATGTTGTTACAGCTTAGGATCAATTGCAAATTTTTTAAATCACTTGTCTCTATTGTGATCTTATGAGGAAGTAACAGCTTTATTTGTGAAGACAATTATGAAGGGTGCAGTTATATTTCATCTCACTGCCTATCTAAAAGGAGCTCCAGCTGAGTGTAGAAAGCCTGGATGAAGATTAGATTAGGTTTTTACTGCTGGGCTTTGTTGACTAGAAAATGAATCCACATTGCAACTGTCGTGTGGATGCTATAATTATTTATGATTGGAGGGGTTTAAATGTTATATTCGAACAGCACCCCGATCAAAGTGATTTTAATCATTATCTTAGTTTAGATATTTATAAGATGTGGTCATAGAGATCAGTTGCCATGGGTTCACTCCACAATGCCCAGAAGATTTTGACTCAGGAACGAGGCATACAGTATCGCATGTGACATAAATTATTTTTTTATAAAAGGGATGTCTACATCAAACAGTGGAACCATGAAGCTATTCACAATCTTGACTGCCACTGCACTCAGTGCCCCTGCCACCAGATTTCCCAAAGGCTATCATGAAGAGATGGTACACGATCCCGACTATCGAATGCGCAAGTTCCCTGACCAGTGAGAGGAGTGGCTCCTAGGGATGGCGCCATATATGAAGGCTGCCGAAAAAGATTATTTTCGCCCTGAATACTTTAATAAATATCCCCAAAAGCAACATGCCAAGGCTGGGACAAGAAAGAGAGGCCATGACTTTGTCCAAACTGTCCGTTTCTATTGAAACCGTTATTTATATTTAATAACTCTTTTCTTCATTTGTAAGATTTATTATGGAAGTGTAGCCAAAATAAATATTAATTTTCCAAATAAGGAATAGCTTAACCCAACTGAACAAACAAGAATATTCTGCCTCAACAAATCCCCAACATTCTCTTCCCGGAAACAACCCAACGTTCAAGCAAATATACACACTTTGTCTACCCGTCTCGGCTGTTACCAACATGAAACATTCCCGCTAAACCATGTAATCCTAGACACGAGCTGCACTCAAGAGTCCACTCAAGAGTCCATCAAGTGTCACCGTTTTCACAGATCAACCTACCACTGCTCGGCTATAAAATCACACATCAACCTTACATCTCCTCAAAATGAAATCCATTACAACATTCATACTTGTTACCTTCGCCCTTTGTGCCCCCAGAGATACCAGTGACTACATCGAAGAAGAAACCCATGACCCCAACTACCAAACCCGCAAGTTCCCTGACCAATGGAACGAGTGGCTAAATGGCATGGATCCCTACATGACCAAGAGTCCTTCCAAAGACCCTTCCACTTCCATATCATTCAAAGCCAAGGCACGCATGTAGTCTAATATAAATATTAAATTTTCCCACCAATAAAACATGTAATTATTTAACACTTCGGTTCAATCAAATTAATACTAGACCAAGAAATTCAAAAGCCACCATCCCCAAGAGCATACAATCAGCTAACTTGCTCTCTTCAGCTATCCTTAAAATCTTCTAGATTAAGGCGTTGGACTCCCGTATATTTTCAATTAATAAAACGCTCTCTCAACTTCCTGATTCCATGATCAATCAAAACTCAACAAGATACTTAACGACTTTTTTAAAGCGTGGAGTTGCCGATTCTAATTAAACCTATTTAAAAACTTCCTAAGCACTTTCAGATGAAGCATCAGGCCCAACATTATCTGTGAACGCAAACTTTATAAATCACCTTTTAAGTAACCCTCTTA
Organism: Entomophthora muscae; assembly: GCA_014839935.2. Classification (NCBI taxonomy): domain Eukaryota; kingdom Fungi; phylum Entomophthoromycota; class Entomophthoromycetes; order Entomophthorales; family Entomophthoraceae; genus Entomophthora; species Entomophthora muscae. The sequence continues at coordinate 615,246 of QTSX02000002.1, read as the reverse complement.
AATATTAGTATTAAAGTTACCGCATCATGTATAGGCTGTAATTGAAGTGGCGAGGCAAATCCCGAAGATAGATCGGAAAAGGATAGAGTGGTTTTAATTGGTGGCATCTACTGACAATGGCTTTAAACTCTCCCCTATTTTTTTTAAACAGTTGAACTCAAGCCCGTTAATAAGTCAGGAGTTGCAAATTTAGAAAGGTTGGATGGCTTAAGCCATCTACGTGTGCTCATCAGCTTCTGGGAGTAAGATACAAGGCTGGAGGTCCCAAAAATACCATTACATACTTGACAGGTGGCTGGAGATCATGATATCAGAGCCCATATGGTCAAGATTTATAGCCTCATATTATATACATGAACTATCCACCAGGTCAGATATTTTGCAACTGAGATTATCCCCTCATCCACCAATGTATCTCACAATACACAAGGGGGGCTTGAAGAGCTGCCCCATTATGTGACTAATGGTATAGACCAATCTGTGTACAATGTCAAACTATGGGCGCTATCACCTAATTAGGAGGGTAACAGCGCCCATGTTGACACTAAAAATGTTGACACTATAGTAAAGTGACAACCCGGTTTTACTTAATGTCGTTTCCTGGATGTCGACACTTTTTTTTTAATGAAACACTTTACCCTGAACATTTTCAATATAAAACATATTTTAAATACATTATTATATTAAAATAACCCCAGAGAGCTCAAAAATGCAATAAAAAATCCCATAAGTAATAAGAATAAGGAGGTATAAGCAAATATATTTCAATTTACTATGTAATTTGCACTCTTTATTATAAAAATACTTTTTATTCCCATAAAAATTAAAAATCCAATGAGACAAAAATAAAGATATTTTTATATCATAACAACTACAAAATATAAGAAATTTCTATATTTAATGTATTATACTTTATATAAGCACAACTGAAAATATCTCATAGCTTAAAGATAAATTAACAAAATACAAGATTTTTCTTACAAAACCACATTGAAACTGTACCTGAAACTTATCATTTATACCTAAAAAATCAGTACAATAAAATAAATTAAAAAATATAAAATCCAAAAGTAAAACAATCCAGATAAAGCAAAGCAAAGTTTATTAGGATAATTAAAGCCACCAGCAAGAGCAGTGGCAACGTCCTCAAGGTACTTCTTAATCTCTGCCACCGTATACTTTTTCTTTACCACCTTCTGAACGTCCTCCTGGTAGTCCTTCTCCTTAGACTTTTGCTTCTTGGGGGCCACCCAGTTGACCGGGTTGCAAAACTTGGAGACAGTCTGGGCCTGCTCCTCCTGTAGTTTCTGGAAGAACTTGTTATATTTGGGGTTTGACCCAAACTTCACCTTCAGGTGCTTGTGCCAAACCTCAAGGATGGAGGTGGTCTTCATCTCCCCCCTGAGGCAGGCGCCTTGACAGTTCCAAGGGGCAGTGGCCCCGCTCTTACCTCTCTGGGCAGTCACCTTCCTGCCCACCCATTGGCGCTCAAAGTAATCCAAGTAACCTTTGAAGATGGTGGAGTGCTTCTTGATGTAAGCGTCCTCCAAGAGGGCCTCAAAGCCAAGCCCAGTATGCTCCAGGCGCACAAAAGCCAAAGCAGAAAACTGAGTTAAGGCAAAGCGGCACTTCCCCTTACCATTGTTAAGATACTTATCAAAAAGATCCTTCTCACTCTTGAGATTCTTGACAAGGGCCTGCCTAAAATGGAAGAGGCAGCCCTGGACTTCTCCATCAAAGGTGGCCTGGAAGGCTCTGAGCTGAGCCTGATCAAAGTCCATTATGATGACCTTTGGCCCAAGTGAGCGCGCATGAGCTAGCTGCTCAGCAACTATGGTTGACTCATCTTTCTCAGCGGAGGAGTAATTTACCCTTGTGGCGTGAGTGGGAGGGGGGAGCTGGTTGGATAGTAGGGAGCTCAAAGCATCCCAGACAATCTTGAAGGCTCTGGTGTAGACTTCAGCCTTGGCACCGGGAAGGAGAAAAAGACAAGGGGGATAACCTGGTCATTAAACTGCCCATGAAAGACCCAAAGCTGCTTGAATAGGGAGGGGCAAGTAGCAAATGTGCTGTCGCACAACCAGATGGTAGCAGTGTTCAGCTGCTCCAGGTTTTGGGTTGTGGCATAGGCTACAATCCTATCTTCCACTTCCTGCCCATTGTCATGGAGCAGGAACATATCACCATCCTCTGTCTTCTTGAGGGCATCTGTGAGGATAAGGTCATTGATGCTGGTGGGACTCTTGGCCAGGGGGTTTGAGGCTTGACGCCTATCACTTACAAACTTGACCAACTGATTGTGAGTTGAAACCCTCTTCAAGTTGGTTGGGGAGAGGTACTTGCAAGCAAGCACAGCCAGCTGGGTGGTGGAAAGATCTTTGGAGGTGGGCATCACCTGCACCAGATACCACTTGAGAAGGCAGGCTATGGTGGTGTTGGGCATAATTCCGGTATGCTTGCCCTTGATGGTTTGGACCAGGTCCCAGCGCTCAAAATGAGCTGCATTGGGCAGGAGTGGTCTCACAGGTGTAATGGCGGCTCTTGAAGCCCTGGTTGGCATTGTTGCAGCTGAAGATATACCCATTGGCCACCATGGTAGGCCCACCCTTTACGCTCATGATTGGGAAGTATTTGGGAAAGGAAGAGGGAACCTTGAATTTGCCGTCAACGTTGCAGATGTTGTGGGCCAACAGAGGGTCCCAGGGGCCAGTAGGAGCATGGCAGAAGCCAGGGAAGTAATCAGGGTGGGGCTTTGAATCATCCCCAGATGATCTTGAAGGGGGGAGTTTGGTGGGGGGAAGCAGAAGGGGGCTTATTGTGGTGCTTCTCATGCGCAGGAGACTTATCTTTGGGTGAGGACTTTTGGGCTGAGTGCTTCTTCTTGGTTGGCTCCTCATCAGAAGCCGAGTTGTAAAAACTGTGCTCTGTAAGAGAGCCATCAGATTCCTCTCCCCCAGTGGAGTGAGCAGGGCTCTTCCCAGGAGAGGGCTCAGGGGAGGGCTTTGATGAAGGTTTTGGGGATGGTTTTGGAGTGGCCTTCTTTGATGAGACAGGCTTCTTTTTGATGGGTTTGGTTGGCTTTGAAGGACGCTTGGTTCCTTTGGGCTGTTTGGAAGTGTTTTTGTCCTAAAATAATAAGTAAAATGGTTTAAAATAAAGTAATTTATGTAAAAAACAAACAAAACAACTTAAAAAAGTATAATATATAAAAAGTAAATCTTAGATGGTTTTATTGGCATTTAAAAGTTAAAAAATACTTGTATAGTTTTTATTTCATTATAGTTTTAAATAACAAGTTAAAAGTTAAGAGAATTAGTAAAAGTAATAAATTTAGATATTGATTATATTTTAAAATTGAAATATATGAAAGAACAAAGTCAAAAATACAACATATCAAAAAATGAGAAGTTTTTATTATGTAAAACACAAAGTTTTATATGTGAGAACTGAAAAGCGTTGACATTATGAGTGACAATTAGTAAAAAAATCTGAATTCTCACTGTCAATTACAAAAATTGTAGACATTATTTTTGATGACATTGTCAGTATTGACATTTTTTTAAATTTTTACTTTGTTTATATAGTATGCTTAATTAAATTTATGCGGGCTAGCAAAAATTAACCGTTTTCTGTGTGTTTTTGTTCACATATAAAAATTAAAAAAACATATGAAAATAAGTTAAAAAAGTATTAAGGTTCTTTATTTCTTTATTGAAATATTATACTTGGGTAGTGATAATATGATATTTTCCATTGTGTATATAAGAAGTTGTGAAGAAAGTTGTATTCAGTATTGAAAAGGGTAAAGTGTTGACAATGTCACTTACGACATTTTTTATATGAGGTGACATATTAATCTAGGCTTAATTGCGCCTTTCTAATTTGCTTAACTCCACCTTGGGGGATGATCACAAGCAAATAAACAACATTTACAAGTGTTGACATTATTTTTAATAATAAATTCTATAGTAACTTACATAGTAACTCACGCTTAAATTATTAGATTGTTGTTAGCCACCAATCCACTTAATATATTAAAGCCGTAATAAGTGCCACATATATATTTATAACATGAACTTTTCAACAATCAAATGTATGTGCACTGTCTTTTCAATATAATAATTCAATAAAAAATATTTTTAAATGCACACTTAATTTCTTTGTGGTAGATACTTCAGTTTTGTTATTAAAAATAAGTTATGCTTAAAAAGTATTGACATTGACACTTTTACATCGTGAAAACAAATAAAAAATAAAGTAATTATTATTAGTAAATGTAAAGGAAAAATCTGGTTAAATCAAGTTTTTTATTAAGCTTAATATTAAATCATGTCAAGATGGCCATGTCAACAAAGTGTTGACATGGGCGCTGTTACCATTAGGAGCACTGCCAAATTGTAACTTTGATCCAACCCTCAAGTTATCCCTAGACAAAATGTTATATGGAACACACCACTATGCCCCCTGGAAACTTGTGGCTTCCAATTATATTATATCAACCATAATATTCTTAAAATAAACACATATTATTCAGCAACTGTGGTGAAATCAACTCTCTGGTAGTTGACTACCAGATATGTAAATCCATTAGTGTTTTTGCTTAAACAATACAAGCTAATTTTTACTAGCAATTCAGGGGGTTGAAACCAAAAATCAAGATTAAAAACACTAGAAGTCAACTCTGTTTAATAATTCTGTTACAAAATACAAATTTAAGTGGTGATTTACATGTAAATCTACTAATAAAAATTAAACCCACCTGTGATTAACTCTCTTAAAGTAAATGTGGCCAAGTTGACACTTTTAAAGCCAGATATTAATTTAAAAAAAAACACATCTGCATTTATGTAATTTTTTATTTACTATTATGTATCTATCGTTACTATCCACAGTTGTTAATTTGGCTCCCAAGCACTATTGTGCTGGATTTAGTGATATATACATTAATCAGCTACCCCCTTGATTTAAATTATAGTAGTTTTAAAAGCTATTGCAACAACCCAAAATACCTCAGATTTAAACAAAATGATTTCATATTTAAGCAAATTCCAACTATCAGGTTAAAATATGCACTTTGTTAACAGGGAAATTTGGTGTTAATGGACAAAATGGGTTAACACAGCAACAAATTGCTCACACACCAAGAAAGACTATTCAAAATACAATATGAATACACTGATATCAAAACAGCAGGCTCAACCCGCCAGCAAGGTTCTGAGTAAGCAGGTTTGTGACCCGCAATCTGATTACCTGACCACTCAAAGCCAGACTAAGAAGTCAACTTGAATTGCCAAATCCAACAATATGAACAAATGCTGATCCCCTACAGTGGATACCTTGTTTTGGTGCTTGACTCATTACCAGGATCAAGCCACCCCCTTCACCATCCCACTGTGTGATCAACACTATTATGTTTCCGTTATCCATGACTCACATTAGCTATATAATCATTATCTCTCAATAAAGAATATTATCTAGTTTCTAAATATTTTCCCTTCATAACTCTGCTAAAACAGCACATTTACAACACTGATTAACAAACAAAATGGTGTGAGTTAACTTTTGGTGTACATATGTTTACTATGTGAATCAGTGAAATACACCCTAGCGCGTTGATTCAAAACTCAATCCAAAAAGTAAGCATAATAACAACTCACTATGTAAACAAAACACTCAAATGTTGTGTGCAATGGATTGTAATCAAGAATGTTACCAAAGTATCTAAAATAAGACATACAATCTGAGAAATAAAGTTTAAAAATATTGTGTTGGGTGCTTAAATATGGCGTAAAATCTGGGAAAATGGGTGGAAATTATTTTGGGTATTCTAAAAGGGCGCTGTAAAACCAAAAATAACTAATTAAGAAATAAAAACCTATAATTGGGATATTGGGTGGGGAAAACTCTAATTAAATATCCATATTCAAATAAAAAGCAAAAATAAAATCCTAGTCTGTACCTCAATTAAGTTTTATTTAGTATTTTATTAAATTTTAAATGAAATGAACACAACAACAGAGTAACAATGTACCTATTGTGCGCTGTGGTTGCCCCGCGGGTCAAAGAACAGAGTTAGTGCAACCCAAGTGCCTACTCAGGAGGGAGATGGGAGAGGAGAGTTCAACAGTGATGCTGCACTAACACAGCTGGCTCAAAGAGTACAAGCTGCTAGGGTGCAGAGCATCAACCCTTGGGTCCCCAAGCTGTCCTGAAAGCCCACCAAGGTCACTTCTCCAAAATAGTTAGAAACAAGTAGGTAGAACTTACTTTGTATGTGTTTGACGCTGTGTACTGCCAAGAGTTGATCCCGTCAGCCATGCTGGAGAAGGTGAAGCCTGTAATTGATACTAGCTACAAGCCCTACGTCAGTGATGGCAATCAGGAGGATGACAAGGAGCCTGAGTTCTTCAGAGCTGATGAGGGACAGTTAGTGCCCAAAAATGTTGTGCCTTCTACAACAAGGTGCCCATGCCTTGCAAGCCTGTCACCAATAAGGTCCTAGTTCATCTGAGCCTACTAAGCCCACTCAGAAGAGCATCCCAGATATCAAACACATCATCCTTCTCAAGCTAATGCATGAATCAGGCAATTACAAGGCAGCCGTGGCTCTTGTTGAGGTGGATCCCAAGTACATCAGCAAGACCTTCCACAAATTCATCAATACTGGCTGTGTCCTTGCCGCAGAGAAATCCTTACACATTTTCTACCATGCTCACCAAAGAGCACAAATGGACAATCCACCAGTGGATAACCCAGGACTGCCATCTTGAACTGGCAAATATACAAGCAATGGTCAAATCTACTTTTGGGGTTGAGGCTTTGACTTCCTTTTACTACAATCTGGTGAAAGGAATGTGATTTTCCTGGAAAAGCTCAGGATATCTACCTACAACAGAAACAGCCCGGCCAATGTCAAGAACTAGAAAAAATACACAGAGGCGTACACTGCCCTCAAAGTCAAAGTTACAGTGAAAATCTACTATATTGAAAAATCAGCATTTGCCTTGTCTATGCGCAATGCATATGGGTATGTCCTCAAAGGCTCAAATGACAGGGTAGCTTGGCGTGCTGCAGTCCGCGCCACAGCATATTCAACAGTGGCTCTCCTTGGTCCAAAGGGGGTCAAGCTCTATCAAATGATACTAGGCTCCCACAACAGCCATACCTTTCTAGCATTTCTCTGATTGGTCCAGGAGCACCTGAGGTGCATGAGCCCGGGCTTCATCAACGTCATTGTGCTGGACAATGTTGGTCTCCATAAGATGGCTGATATTATTGAGTAATTCCCAATGATTGACACTAGCATTGCAGTGGGCCCCCAGCAATTGGCCACAGCAAATATGCGCCTTCTTTTCCTCCCTGCTTATTTGCTCTTCCTAAATCCCATTGAGGAAGTCTTTGGGTGGCTCAAGCAAGTTGTCAAGAAAGGGACCCCAGCTGGGATTGAGGACCTCTTTGATTTGCTGCAGGCCAGGGTCCACACCCTCCCAGACAAGACAGTGGCCAAATTCTATGGCCACACTGATTTTTTCATCCCTGCATGCCTTGCCAAACATAAATTAATTAAAGGCTTAGTGTGTCCAACTTTTTTATATTCTATAGTTTATTATTTAAGATTTATTAATTATTATTTTATATTTAGAAGATTCTAAGCCCACAATAACATTTAGCGGGAACATCAATGAAGGTTAGTAATTCATTTTTTTTATATTTTTTTATTATGGCATCTGAGGATAGCCCAAACGCTTGATACTGAATTACGCAAACACATTAATATCACTTTGGCAAATAAATATAAAAATCAAATTAAAAAAGTTAAATGTAAAATGTTCAAATTAGAAGTAGATTTTATTGACATATATTTTTATGCTTTTATTAAGACCTTCTCTGGGATATATTTCACAAAACTTGTTTGCTAATATAAGAATTAGAAAACTTATTTATAATGAAAATAATCAAAAGTGTAAATATATTTATTGGAAAAGAGAGTTTTAAGGGCGCCTGTAATGGGTTTGTCAGTTTGTACCCTCCTGACAATGGAGGTGGCACACAACCTCTACTGCCACACTGTAGACAGTGAATACAACCTGATTAAAATACTCCCACCTTCTGATGGAAGGCATTAGGGTCAGATGGGAGTGAAGCAGCAGCTTTTCAGGCGGGGCTGCAAATACATAAATTCCAGCTAGGACTAGGGCGTCCTGGATAACATGGGCCACTGAGTTATATCCTGGGGGACCTTATCCACATCCAGGGAGAGCCTGGCCTCATCAATATCAATAAGGACAGCACTCAGGTCCTCTACATTGGCGTTTATCCCAAAGTAAAAGAGGAACCCCAGGTAAACAACAAGGTGAAGCATTTTCTGGGCAAAGGCTTCATTAAACTTGTAGAGTTTGTTGTATGCTGCGCTTATTTTCTATTTGTGTTTTGTTTTAGCAAAGGTCAGCTCTATGACTGCAGGAACCCCTTTCTTGTTGGCACTCCAGGCCAGCCTGAAGTCTGCAAGGAGGACTTTGGTCTTATTTACAGCTGTTGCGTCTGCAACAGCCAATCTCTCCACTGTGTGCCCAAAGTTCTCTAGGAGGTAAGAGAGTGTATACTCCACTGCAAAGCAGAAGCAAGCAGCTGTGTGGGCCTGGCCCATCTCCGGTATATTCTTGAATGGGAGCATTGCCAGGACATCCCAAACAAGCTCAATATAGTTTACACAGTAAACTCCACAGGGATACTGGGACCAGGCAGAGCAGTTGGGCATCCTTGTAGACAGTAACTGCCCACTCAGATGCCCCCTTGGTATGTGTAAGCTTAGCCAATGCCTCCTATGACATCAGAAAGGATCCATGGATACAGTCCTCCAGCTTCTTCAAGACAGGGGGACAGAAACAGCTGTTTGGCCACATGATTAGTGTAGTTGGTATAAAAATGTGGCAGGGACAAAGGGGACCAGGATCTGGCAGATTTTGCCGTCTATTTTTTCTAAAAAAAAACAGGTAATAATTTTGAAATTTTTATTATTAAGATACCTTCTACAGTCTCCTCCTTGCCTTCAGCCTTGGCTGGCTTGACTATTCTTGGTGCAAGAAGTTGTGCAGGTATGAGATTAGGCTGATTGACCACAAATTATCAGGCTAATCATTGCAAGCAGATCTTTATCAGTTACACACCGTATTATCATCTGGTTATCACTTCATTAAGTGTGGTAATTATATGCTGTATTATTAATGGCAACTGTGGTAAGTTCAACTCCCTGGTGATTGACTCCCTTAAACTTGACTCCCTGGTAGTTGACACTATAGTAAAGTGAGAATTCAGCTTTTGCCCTGATCAACAACTGGAAATTGACACTTTTTTAATTAACAGATCTTGATGAACTGAAAACTTTTAATATAAAAAATTAAGCCTTACAGCTATGGTATACTAAAGTGATTTCAGATAGCTCAAAAATGTCATAAAAACAGTACCCTAATTAATAAAAATAAAGGAGAAATAAGTAATTATTTCTCATTTTACTATGTAATTTACACTCTTCATTATAAAAATATTTTTTATTACCATAAAAATTAAAATTCCAATGAACCAAAAATATACGCAAACACAACAATTAAAGTTATGCAAAATTTGAAGAAATATTAATATTTATTTGATATAGTTCATATAAGCACAACTGTGAATATCATATGTTTTATTTGGAAATTAACAAAAATTAAGATTTTTCACTTGCTTTCAACTATAAATATTCATCTCAAACTTACCATGCATACATAGAACAATCACTACTATCTAATTAAATTAAAAAACTTAAAAATTAAAACTAAAAACTAAATGGTCAAAGCTAATAAGTAAAAATTAAAGTTAAAAAGTTAAAAGTAAAAATCATATAACTGAGCAAGAAAGTTTATTACTCATCATTCTTTCCCCATTTCATTTTGGCCACTTCCAGGAGGGCAGTGGCAATAAGCTCAAGCTGCTACTTAAGCTCAGAGGCCTTGTATTTGTGCTTAGCCGCACCCTGGATGACCTTGGTGAAGAGGGTACAGAGGGTGGTTGGCTTGGTGGGGGGACACGGTTGGAGAGATCTTGGAGCTTGGAGATTGTTTTCTCTTGCTCATGCTGCAGGAGAGAGAAGAACTTATTAAACTTTGGATGAAGCCCAAAGTTGGCTTTAAGATGCTTGTGATAAGCCTCTAATGTCAAAACGGTCTTCAGCTCCCCGTTGACGGCCGCCCAGTACACATTCTAGCTGGCCTTGGCGCAGGCCTTGCCTTGTCTCTGTGTGATGACCTTCAAAATCCACTGGGGCTTGAAGTACTCAAGGAAAGGCTTGAACTCTGGGTGCTTCACTATGTAGAAATCCTTTGAGAGCACCTCAAACCCCTGTGCAGTGTGCTCTGGCTTTAAAAAAGCCAAGGCACTGAATTGTGCCAGCACAAATATGCAGGTATCTGAAGTATCCCTCCAGCTCAACCTACTAAGCTTGGCATAGGCCTGCACGTTACAAGCAACTGCTTGGCGGAAGTGGAAGTGGCACTCCTGCACCTCCCTGATGAACAGCTGCTCAAATGCATTGAACTGAGCAGGCTCAAAGTCCATGATGCACATGCAAGGCCCAAGAGCTCTTAGCCTCGCCTTTTCCTCTGAGTCCAGGGTGGCCTGTTCCTTGTCAGAGGCAGGTGGGTTGGCGCAGGTGTGGGGGGAGTCTTCTTGGATTTGTCATCGTTGGCAGGAGAAAGGAGGGCAATTACTTGACAGAGGATTGTGAACGCATGTGTGTAAATGGCCTCAGTGGCTGCAGGAAGAAGAAAGAACACAAGTGGAATCACCTGGATGTCAATCTGGGCATGGACCATCCAGAGCTGCTTGAACATCTGGGGGTAAGTGGCAAAGGTACCATCAACTAGCCAGGTTGATAACCTTTTCAACTCCATCAGGTTCTTCTGAGTTAATTAGCAGATTATGCAGTCCTTGGTGGCAGGTCCATCATCATGGAGGAGGAAGCGCTCCCCACTCAGAAGCTGCTTGAGCTCATGGGTGAGCGTAAGCTCAGAGAGGACATCCAAAGCCTTGGGGAAAGGGGGATTGGTGGCAATACACTTATTGCTGATGAAATTAACCAACTGCTCTTGAGTTGGCACCAACTTGAGATTATTGGGTTTGAGATGTTGCAAAGCCTTTATGGCCAGATCAGAAGCCCAGAGGTGAGAGGATGTGGGTATTACTTGAACAAGGTACCATTTTAACATCCAAGTGATTAGATGATTGGGGGGCTCACAAGTGTGCTCTCCCTTCTCTGCTGTTACTTTCTCCCAGCCCTTGGTGTTTAGCTGGGCCCCACAAGTCTTATCCTCACAGACAAAGTGCTTGCTCTTGGTTTGGCACTTTTGATTGTTACAATTAAAAATGTAATTGTTAGCAATATAGCCAGGGCCGCCCTTTACAGACATGATTGGGAAGTAATGGGGGAAGCACTTGTGGACTTTAAGCTCTCCGTCCACATTACAGATATTGTGGATGGCCAGTGGATCCCAAGCCACATGACCAGATACTTGAACTTCTTGTAGTACTACTCTGTCTCATCTTGGGGATCAGATGAGGGAGGGGGGAAGAGCCATCAGGAGGGGGAGGGTTCTTTAAAGCCTGCTTGGATGCCTCCTTTTTTCTTACCAGAAGAAGAGGTGGGCTCCTTGGCAGCCTTTAATTTCTTGGTATGCCACTCCTTGGTGGGCTCGGAGTCAGCCTCTGAGTGGTAAAAGGAGTGATTGGTAAGATCACCATCAGATTTATTGGGGGAGGAATTTTTGGGGGAAGGTAAAGAGGATGTGGAAGATGAGGGTGGAGGGGGGAGGAGTAGTAGGAGATGGAGTTTGAGGAAATGGAGTAGGAGGAGATGGGGTTGGAGACTTTGCCTTTGCAGGCTTCTTGTCACACTTGGGAGTGGAGGCAGTTTCTTTGGAGCCCCTGGAGGCTTGGCGCTTGGGCTGTTGGCTGTTCTTGTTTGATTTTGTCTAAAGAAAAGTTTAGCATTGTAAATAATAGAAGTATGAAAGATATGAAACACAGAGGTAAAGCAAAGTAAAAGTTAAATGAAAAGTATGCAAATAAAGTTTTATTTATCAAGAAAAAGACATAAAAAAGTAAATAGAAGCAAAATAGAGACTCAAAGTATAGATATAAAGGTTAAAACATAGAAAATAAGTGAATTTATGATAAAGCATCCAAGATGTTAGGTTCAGCATAACATCTTAGTGTTAAATTGATGTAAAAGTTTAATTGAAAATGAAAAAAATATGAAAATTATATGGAGAGCAGCAGAAAAAAGTAGTAGATTAAATTGCAAAAAATAAAAAATTAAAAATGTGGAATTTTTTTATATTGAGAGTTGAAAATTCAAAACATAGTAAAGTGTCAAGTTCAGCACTGTCAATCAGCCAGGAAAAGCTGAATTCTCACTGTCAAGTATGCCAGAGTTGAGCAGAAACATCAAATTTGGCAACAGCGCCCATGTCAACAATAATAATTTCAACAGTGGCCATGCCAACACTTTGTCAACATGGACACTGTTGACTCAAAACTCTTAATCTCCTATATTTTTTGCTAGTTGCGCTAGCTTAATTCTTTTTTTAAGCGTTCAGGGGTGCAAACCCAGAAAACACAACAAAATTGTGGACATCTCAACACAATTTAATATTAAGCTTAATAAAAAACTCAATTTAACCTGATTTTTCCTTTACTTTTACCAATAAAAATTAGTTTATTTTTTATCTGTTTTCACGACGTAAAAGTGTCAATGTCAACACTTTTTAAGCCAAACTTATTTTTAATAACAAAACTGAAGTATCTACAGTAAAAAAATTGTGCATTTAAAAATATTTTTTAATTGAATTGTAATATTGAAAAAGACAGTGCACATACATTTGATTGTTAGAATGTTCATGTTATAAATATTTATGTGGCACTTATTACGGCTTTAATATATTGAATGGATTGGTGGCTAACGGTGATCCAATAATTTAAGCGTGAGTTACTATGTAAGTTACTATAGAATTTATTATTAAAAATAATGTCAACACTTGTAAATGTTGTTTATTTGCTTGTGATCATCCCCCAAGGTGGAGTTAAGCAAATTAGAAAGGCGCAATTAAGCCTAGATTAATATGTCACCTCATATAAAAAATGTCGTAAGTGACATTGTCAACACTTTACCCTTTTCAATACTGAATACAACTTTCTTCACAACTTCTTATATACACAATGGAAAATATCATATTATCACTACCCAAGTATAATATTTCAATAAAGAAATAAAGAACCTTAATACTTTTTTAACTTATTTTCATATGTTTTTTTAATTTTTATATGTGAACAAAAACACACAGAAAACGGTTAATTTTTGCTAGCCCGCATAAATTTAATTAAGCATACTATATAAACAAAGTAAAAATTTAAAAAAATGTCAATACTGACAATGTCATCAAAAATAATGTCTACAATTTTTGTAATTGACAGTGAGAATTCAGATTTTTTTACTAATTGTCACTCATAATGTCAACGCTTTTCAGTTCTCACATATAAAACTTTGTGTTTTACATAATAAAAACTTCTCATTTTTTGATATGTTGTATTTTTGACTTTGTTCTTTCATATATTTCAATTTTAAAATACAATCCATATCTAAATTTATTACTTTTACATATTACTCTTAACTTTAATTTTTTATTTAAAACTATAATAAAAGAAAACCTATACAAGTATTTTTTAACTTTTAAATGCCAAGAAAAGCCATCTAAGATTTAATTTTTTTATATTTTATGCTTTTTAAGTAGTTTTGTTTGTTTTTACATATATTGCTTTATTTTAAACCATTTTACTTATTATTTTAGGACAAAAACACTTCCAAACAGCCCAAAGGAACCAAGCGTCCTTCAAAGCCAACCAAACCCATCAAAAAGAAGCCTGTCTCATCAAAGAAGGCCACTCCAAAACCATCCCCAAAACCTTCATCAAAGCCCTCCCCTGAGCCCTCTCCTGGGAAGAGCCCTGCTCACTCCACTGGGGGAGAGGAATCTGATGGCTCTCTTACAGAGCACAGTTTTTACAACTCGGCTTCTGATGAGGAGCCAACCAAGAAGAAGCACTCAGCCCAAAAGTCCTCACCCAAAGATAAGTCTCCTGCGCATGAGAAGCACCACAATAAGCCCCCTTCTGCTTCCCCCCCACCAAACTCCCCCCTTCAAGATCACCTGGGGATGATTCAAAGCCCCACCCTGATTACTTCCCTGGCTTCTGCCATGCTCCTACTGGCCCCTGGGACCCTCTGTTGGCCCACAACATCTGCAACGTTGACGGCAAATTCAAGGTTCCCTCTTCCTTTCCCAAATACTTCCCAATCATGAGCGTAAAGGGTGGGCCTACCATGGTGGCCAATGGGTATATCTTCAGCTGCAACAATGCCAACCAGGGCTTCAAGAGCCGCCATTACACCTGTGAGACCACTCCTGCCCAATGCAGCTCATTTTGAGCGCTGGGACCTGGTCCAAACCATCAAGGGCAAGCATACCGTAATTATGCCCAACACCACCATAGCCCGCCTTCTCAAGTGGTATCTGGTGCAGGTGATGCCCACCTCCAAAGATCTTTCCACCACCCAGCTGGCTGTGCTTGCTTGCAAGTACCTCTCCCCAACCAACTTGAAGAGGGTTTCAACTCACAATCAGTTGGTCAAGTTTGTAAGTGATAGGCGTCAAGCCTCAAACCCCCTGGCCAAGAGTCCCACCAGCATCAATGACCTTATCCTCACAGATGCCCTCAAGAAGACAGAGGATGGTGATATGTTCCTGCTCCATGACAATGGGCAGGAAGTGGAAGATAGGATTGTAGCCTATGCCACAACCCAAAACCTGGAGCAGCTGAACACTGCTACCATCTGGTTGTGCGACGGCACATTTGCTACTTGCCCCTCCCTATTCAAGCAGCTTTGGGTCTTTCATGGGCAGTTTAATGACCAGGTTATCCCCCTTGTCTTTTTTCTCCTTCCCGGTGCCAAGGCTGAAGTCTACACCAGAGCCTTCAAGATTGTCTGGGATGCTTTGAGCTCCCTACTATCCAACCAGCTCCCCCCTCCCACTCACGCCACAAGGGTAAATTACTCCTCCGCTGAGAAAGATGAGTCAACCATAGTTGCTGAGCAGCTAGCTCATGCGCGCTCACTTGGGCCAAAGGTCATCATAATGGACTTTGATCAGGCTCAGCTCAGAGCCTTCCAGGCCACCTTTGATGGAGAAGTCCAGGGCTGCCTCTTCCATTTTAGGCAGGCCCTTGTCAAGAATCTCAAGAGTGAGAAGGATCTTTTTGATAAGTATCTTAACAATGGTAAGGGGAAGTGCCGCTTTGCCTTGACTCAGTTTGCTGCCTTGGCTTTTGTGCGCCCAGTGTGAGAGAGAGGGGCTAATCTAACTAAGTTTGGCTCCCATCCCGTTGCAACAAACCACCAGGATGCCATCCAGTGCGCAACTGGGATGGTTTCTTGGAGAGGGGACCACAGGGAGGACACCAGGGACAACTGGGGGAAGTAGGCGTTCAAACCCATTAGAATCAGGCCGGTGAGCAACCAGGGAGTGCAAGTAGGAGTGGGGGAGGCCACCTTGGAGGACCCAGGGGGCACCACATTCTTCTGAACCATGGAGAAAAGAGGAGGTGTGGGGGCACTACCTCTTCAGAACTAGGCAAAGCAAGCTCCACAACGTCCAGGTCCAGATTTTCACACGTCAGGCTCTTAACCACAGCCTCTCTGGAAAAGAGAATACTGTTGGGGAGGCCCCAGAGACTGGCAGGGTCGCTACCTACCAGACAGGCCGATGAGGAGATTTTCCCCCACAGGTCAGGGGAGGTGGACCACAGAAGCAAGAGAAATGGAGCCAGGGAAAAGACGACAAATTTAAGAGCCGGCAGTATCATAGAAAGAACCAGCACAAAATTTGGGGTAGGATGGTATAGCTTCTGGAGAAAAAGGAGAGAAAATGGCAAGACTAGGGCAGTCTTTGGCAAATCTTTGGGAAAACAGCAGAACAGGTTTGGGTAGCCTCGCTGTTGTCTTGGGGGCCTTGGATTATAACTGCAAGCAAAAGCAGGTTTGAAACAATGATTTTTAAAGGAAAATTCAAGATAATAATAGAAATTATAGGAAAATTCAATTGAAATTTTGAGCTTCAAACTTTAACTTTGAAGGCAAGGGCAAAAGAGACAACAACTAAGTGAAAGAACACTTGTACAAGGAGCCAGAAGAGAAGCCGGGTTTGAAACCGGCTGGCTAAAGGTAAGCTTAGGGCAGGGGCTACACTCTAATATTTTGAGCTTTAGGGACACAGCTGGTTCCAGGCAACTCAAAATTAAGAAAATTAAGGTGCAGGTGACTCCAAACTTTAATGTAAGTGGAAAATAGACAAGCAGGGGATTGAAAGTCCTCTTGCTTGGTTAAAAGGAATGGATTGCAAAAAACTGGTCACATGACAGTTGGGGGTGAGCCTGATTGGCTAGGTACAAAACTTTGCTGGATGGACTCAGGGGGACTGAAGAGTTTTACTCCAATTTCCGAAATCAAATCTGATTGGTTGGAAGAGATACCAGACATTTGGGGGTCAACTGGGTTATCAAGCGTCAATGTGGCAACACCTGATTGGGTGGCTCTGATAGTTTTTAAAAACAGAAGACACCAGGCTAATAGGTAGTCCAAATTAACCAGGGTTTCTTCCCAGGAATGAGCAACCAAAGGCAGGGATTCCACAGGATAAGCCAGCACAAACCTCTCATCAACCGTGTGAGCTAAATCATTCAACAAATGGAGGGGTTTGGCGGGCGTTTTGGGACCTTTCTTGGTACAACAGGGAAAGATTGAGCAGTCCAAAGCCAGAGGTGGTAGTGGATTTACACCCAGAGCATACTGGGCTTGGCTTTGAGGCCCTCCTGGAGGATGCTTATATCAAGAAGCACTCCACCATCTTCAAAGGCTACCTGGATTACTTTGAGCGGCAATGGATGGGCAAGAAGGTGACTGCCCAGAGAGCTAAGAGTGGGGCCACTGCCCCTTGGAACTGTCAAGGCGCCTGCCTCAGGGGGGAGATGAAGACCACCTCTAGTCTTGAGGTTTGGCATAAGCACCTGAAGGTGAAGTTTGGGACCAACCCCAAGTACAACAAATTCTTCTCTAAGCTACAAGAGGAGCAGGCCCAGACTGTCTCCAAGTTTTGCAACCTGGCCAACTGGGTGGCCCCCAAGAAGCAAAAGTCTAAGGAGAAGGACTACCAGGAGGACGTTCAGAAGGTGGCAAAGAAAAAGTATACGGTGGCAGAGATTAAGAAGTACCTTGAAGATGTTGCCACTGCTCTTGCTGGTGGCTTTAATTAGCCAAATGAACTTTGCTTTGCCTATATATTTTTTACTTTTAAACTTTTTTTAAATTTTTTTGGATAGTACTAATCTTTTTAGGTATAAATGGTAAGTTTAAGATACAGTTTCAATGTGGTCTGTAAGAAATATCTTATATTTTGTTAATTTATCTCTAAGGTATGAGATTTTTTCAGTTATGCTTATATAAAGTATAATAAATTAAATTTAGAAATTTCTTATATTTTGTAGTTATTATGATATATAAAATATCTTTATTTTTGTTTCATTTGATTTTTAATTTTTATGGGAATAAAAAATAATTTTATAATAAAGAGTGTAATTTACATAGTAAATTGAAAAATAATTGCTTATATCTCCTTATTATTATACCTTATGATATTTTTTATTGCAGTTTTGAATTCTCTGGGGGCATTTTAGTATAATAATGTATTTAAAATAATTTTTATATTAAAAATTTTCAGGGTAAAGTGTTTTGTTAATTAAAAAAGTGTCAACATCCAGGAAACAACATTTAGTAAAACCGGGTTGTCACTTTACTATAGTGTTGACATTTTTAGTGTCAACATGGGCGCTGTTGCCTCAAACTTACTATGTTTTTACATATAAAACTTTCTTAAATTTAAAACGGGTTTGAAAGTTAACCCAAAAGCAAGGCAATATCATATGCAAAAAAATTAAAAAAATACAACATAAGTTAAAAAAGTAAATGAGTGGAAATGTGTTTATTAGTGATTAAGGTATGCTGGGAGGAGCTGGGAGTGAATTATTTACCATAGTGTTGTTTAAAATGTTAGGAAGCTCTCTGTACTAATCCCCAAGTTAAAGTGTTGAGTGGAGCTCATAGTGTGTCACATATTAATTAAGCCTTAATTCCGAGCCTTTGATTAGTTAAATCCAAAACTGATTGGGTGTCAAGTGGATAGAGTCAAACAAAGAAGGTGTCAAGTTTCAGTTTTTTATAAATTACATATGAAATTTCTTAATAAATTGGGCTTAATTTATGTGGCACCACTTAATCCAAGACCCGGGAATGACATAATGTAAAACAAGTGGGGTATTTGATTAATGTCTATACCACTAAATCCAGTAAAGTGGTGCTTGGGAGCTTAATCAACAACTATGGACACTGATAATAAAAATATAATAGTAAATAATAAATTTTATAAAAGTGCATATGTATTTTATTAATAAAATTAAAATTTGGCTTAAAAAGAGTCAAACTGGTCACTTTTTGGTTTAGAGTGTCAAACACAGATTTTTTCATTTCTATTAGTAAATTTACTTATAAATTGCCCCTTAAATTGGTATTTTAGCTAACTATTTTATTAAACAGAGTTAGGTTAAAGTAAATTTAACCTTGGTTTTTGGTTTCAAACCCCTAAATAACTAGTAAAAATTAGCTCAAAATTGGTTAAGCCAAAAAATATTAATAGATTCACATATGCGTCACTCAACTCCCTGGTACTTGACAAAGTGTTGAGTACCAGGGAGTCAATCACCAGGGAGTCAAACTTACCACAGTTGCCTTATTAATAGTCTATTATAATTTATATGGCAGTTATATCCCGTGTAGTTGTTAGTTTATTATGATAGATGCAACAATTATATGCCATATTATCACTGATCATCATTCCAATGCATAGTGATAATACACCTTATAATCACTAGTCTATTATAATTGATAATGCTATTATATGCTGTATAAATGTTAGCCAATATAGTGATCATCATTGATTAACGCTGTATAATCATTAGAGCATCAATTGTTTATCTCTCACCCCATCCTACTGGACGTTTTATCAGCTCAGTCCCACCCAGCCAGAAGGTCATATATGGTCATATCAAACAATTGATGTGTGAATAGCAAGGAAATACTGAGTTTGGATCAGCATTACACGGTGTATAATTGGTTTCTTATAGGTTTGGGTCAACATTACCAGTGGATAATCTACAAGTCAATATTAGATCAAGTCTGCTATTCTATGGTGTATAATCCTAAATTTGACATGTTGCATTAATAAGCAGAAGACTTGCCAGCCAGAAAAAGATCACTGATTAAGCACTGGAAATGGAATACTGGAATTCTCTCTTCTTATTTAGGAGGACAGATTAGGGATTATTTCTAAGTGTCAACTAAATACAGCGTAGTTTCCCAGTGCAATAATATGTGTGTAAGATACAGCCAATCAATAAATGACAGTAGGCTAGCTCAAGAAAAGCGTAGGCTGTAGCTGAAGTGGCATGTACGCCTGCTAAGGCCAGTAGCAACACATGTGCCAAGGACAGCCAATCAGGATAGGCGCAGCCAGAAAAGATGGACCTATTGCAAAGGTAGCCACTGAGAACTTTCTGAAAGGACAAGAACAAGGGTTGTTGCAGTATATATTGATACAGATGCCTGAAAGGAAAATAACAAGTTCTTAGTCACACCTGGCTAGATTGTACTCCAGTTTCAATAAATGTAATTATCTTCAAAGTTCTATTCTAATGTAATCTGTAGTGCTCTTGCATAGAATTAGGTAGAGTACATTGGCAAGGCTAAAATCTATCTGTAGCTTTGAACATACCAGCAATAACCCAAGTTGCTCAACAACCTATAATTTTATAATTCAAATTTAGCTGATCACCAAATTGTTGTTAATATTTTCACAAGGGGCTGTGTTTAAGTACTAAAAATAACTGTGTTCTGGATCTAGATACACAGCATAGTAAACATATGATTTTATAGAAATAAACTGAACATAAAGAATAAAACCAACTATAAACAAAGAGAAAATGAACAATTGAAATACAAAATAAAGATAATATAAATATAAAATGTTTGTTGACAGGGAGCTTATTGGGGGGCAGGGAAGAGAGATGTCTAGTAGGTGGAATAGTGTGGGAAGGAAGACATAGAGATGGTGCTGGCCTGGGGGTCTGTGATTGGGTGGGTGGGGCTGGCAGGTGGGGGTAGTGGTGGCAGGGGTGGAGGCAGAAGAATTGACTGTGATGGCCGGCATATACTGCTCATTGTACTCCTCATTGGTTATTGTTATGATTGGCTGGTAGGTGGCTGTGGTACAGGGTGGGAGGCGCTTGTTCTTCTGTGATTGGTTGCCCATATTCTTATGAAAGATAATTTGGCAAACAAGTCTGCCACCATCTGGCAACCAAAGAGAGACTCATGGTTGTGGACCCTAAGATAAAGATCATTAAAAGCCTGAGGGCAGCGCTCCTGTACTATATCTTCAATATTCTTGACACAACATAAGCCAGATGAATGTCTGCGTGGCTGGCGGGGTAGACAGAGGCCTGGTACCCAGGTCCTTGGATTGCCTCAAGGGTGGTGGAGCTATCCTCCACTGGTGGCTCAATAAAACCCAGTGAGTGAAATTTGGGCTATCCTAGGAGTCCAGAAAATCACTAAGAATGAGGCCATAATCATAGCCGTTGGTGAAATCCGGGTTTGTCCAATAATAGACAAAATCCTTGGCTGAAAGATCCAGAAATGCACCAATGAACATCCCCTTCTTGACCTTATTCCTTCTATTCTTGGTGGCAGCTTTTCCTTGCTCACCAAAATCTATGGATAGCTTATAGTAAGAGATGAACATGACATTATCTGTTAGACTGGTCAAGCATTAGACCAGGGTGGATTCAATGGTGGGATCATATGGGGAATCCTCAATACCATCACATAGGTTGCCGGCAACATTGGTCAGTAGCCAGACTGAAGCTACCTTTCCATGCATCCAGAGCTGCACCATATGCTAAGACACTCAAATGTCATGGTGCGCTAGTTGCTTCTGTACTTGGGTCAGGGGAAGCTTGGGGTCCCGCTGAAGGAGATTGAGCATGATTGGGTATACCTCATTGATTTGGGACTCAGGGGCCTTCTTGGGGTTCTTGGCTGTCCCAATTGGATTCCCCTTATTCATTAAATTATTACATTCCTGCATTATTGTGGCCCAGGTGAATTGCAATTGGGTTACAATCTGATCCCAGGACAGACCCTGCAGGTTCAGTGCCACAGTTCCCTGAAGAATTTGAATAGTAATTATTCTGCATTTGGGGCACTCAGCTGGGGGAGATGAAGCCTGATTGGATGTAGGGGGTGGGCTGGCTTGTGATGGGAAGTTGTTCCAAATCAGGGTTACCATTCTGATTGGTTGGTTGGTGGGCAGCTTGTGCAGGGGTGGATATGGAAGCAGGGGCAGAGCTAGACACTAGGTGATTGTTGAATAAATAAAAGCCATATAGGTCAGGGGTCAAGTACAGGTCAGCTTCCTTGCTACCCGCCTCAAAGGCTTAGGTGTAAACAGGTGCCTCCACACCCTGAGCCTTACCTTCATTGAAGCTGGCCTGGCTGCTGGCGCCGTTGAAAATGTTGCTAATGTTGCTAATGTTGAAAACCATTAAAAAACCTAAGATAAAGTCACTAAAAGTAGAAGTGTAAAATTTTATGTTTTATTTTTATTGTGTTTGCCATTCCATATTCTGAAGGTTCTCAAAACTATTTTATACAAATCAGGAGCCATGAAAAAAATAAAATGCTTCTGTTCCTAAATTGGATAGCTATTGATTAGCTGTTAAATTGTTATTTTCTATTTTAGGCTGCTCATGCTACACATCTTGTGTGACTTTATTTTGCTTTGTGCTTGTGGAATCTCACTTCCAGATTGCTCAAATTTGTTTCATTTTAGCCCTTCTGTTGGTGCCCTGTATGAATCCTGATTGGATTATAATATACTCTGGAATAACATCCATCCATCTCACTTGTTGTGTCAGTTCATTTTGTTTGTGGTTTAAACTACGCCTCTTGATGTTTGATATAACTTTGTATAATATGCAAGTTAAATTTTGTTTATTGTTTGATGGTTTGTTTATTAACCAAAATATTTAAGTTATTTGAATCCTGAATCTTGTGCAGCTTGGATTTTGTTCAAATCTGAAATCATTTTTTTAAAAAATCTGAGGTATTTTTGGTTGTTGCCATAGCTTTTAAAACTACTGTACAATAAAAAGAGAGTCAAATATTGAATTCCAAAAATGAGATAGCAATTGCATGGAACTAAAATTCATAACACATGTAATCCAGTCACTTGCTGAAGCATTCTACATCAAATTTGATAATGAGTGTGTGGCAGATATGATATAAAAAGAGAACATACAAGGTTAAGTCACAAAAGTGATGAACTCAAACACAAAACAACTCATTTTTTTGAAAATATTGATTATTTTTGGGACTCAAATTGGAAATAGTGGATTTAAGCAGTGAATCCACCAAAATCTCTTCATGGAACTTCAGCATTTTTTTCAATGTAAATCTAAATTTGAACATTTATGTCTGAGAGAAAGTCTCAAATAGGAGCACTCATTTAAATAAAATTAGGTTCCTAGAAATGCTTTGCTTTTCTGTTTTTGATAGTTTTTTATTGTTTTTTGTTTACCATGAGTTTTTCAAGTGAATATAACTTTGACATTGTCAAGGAGCAGTATCAGGAGCTACTCCAAGCTCAGGCTGTTGATCAAGGGAGTGCAACCACTGTGTTTCCTGTCTATACCCAGTTCAATGCAAGTTACAAGGAGAACAAGCTGTATGTGTCACCAGGAACATCCATGGGTGGCTTTTCTGATAGCCAGTATGTTGACTCCCAAGACCAAGCCCAACCTGTGCCTGTGCCACATTTTGGAGACTGGACAGCTGTATCCCCCTCCAACCTGATCCAACCAGTGCTTGAGAATTCAGGCCAATCAAATCTTGACCTTCCTAATACGGGTACCCTTATTCCCCAAGCCCACCAAAAATGTCAAATCATAACCAATGATGTGATAGAAGAGATTATGAGCCTCTATCAGAATGGCATTAGTTTTGGTAAAATAGCCACTTAGCTTAAATTTATTCAGGCAGTGATTAAGCAATAGTTCCAAGCCCTCTTGAAGAGAGGTGGTGCAAAACTTGGCAAGAAGCAAAAAGAAGCAGGTCAACTCTCAGGTTAAGGAGGTCTATCCCTTCATGCTTGAACTTTTGCAACGGGACCCATACCTCCAATTGACTGAGGTATGTTGTCTACTTGGGCTCCAGGGCATATTTATTGCCAGCCACACAGTGTAGCTCTGTGTGAATGGGCTTGTAGTTGGTGTTCTGATTATGACCAATTGGCCAGCCAATGAGTTGTATGATGGATCTGATTTGCCCTATGACTGTGCAATTAATGCCACCCTCACCCGCTGCATGTCCTCTATTTTGGACAAATTCTTAGTTTATGTCCTATTATAAATTGTCATTAAAGCTCCATGATTATGGTACTTTGAGTGAAAAGAACGCTCCCAAGGGAAAAAGGAAGGGAGCACAGGGGAAGGTGATTGGTGCATTCCTTGCAGTTTCCCCAAAAGGGACTGTGCTTTAAAGGACTACAACCAGTTACACCATGGTTACTGGTACAGAAAATTCCTCTCTGACCTGCTTGTCACCTGGAGCTTGGCCAATTCCAAATTCCAAATATTCCTGAGACACCAAATGGAGTGTGCTAAAGTGTCCCTCAAGAAAATATAAGCAGAAGGCCACAACGTTTTAATTATCCCTGCCGGCCATGCCAATCTTCAACTGGGTGATGTGCTGTTCTTTAACATTGGAGATATCATCTGTGGCCCAACCCCACATCCTTCAGCCAGGCGCTTAGTGCGGCCAACAACCCCTCAGTGCTGTTTCCCTGTCAGAAGATTAATGACATGTTTACAAAGATGGCCACTAATGCTCTCAGTAACAGCCAATCACCAAAGGATCCCCAGCTACCAGCTTGTGACTCTCCAGTGTACAAGCCAATCACTGTCCTTCCCCAGTCAGAATATGATGTCTTGTACAATTAATCCCTCTAAGCCAATCAAGGAATCCAATTCATATTGGGTCCCCCAGCCGCCCTAGTCCCCATTCAATCCTCCCAGGTGACCAGCACCAACCCCATCAGCCAATCAAGTCCTCCCCCCTCAATCCAGCTGCCAACTAGTTTGTACCGCCCAATTCTATTCCCCCAATAAAACTTGCCCCCAATAATTTTTATTTTTTAATTTATATTGGTTTAACATTTACAAGTTTTTTATAGTTATAATAAATACTTTAAATTTAAATAAAGTGGGGATTGATTTTTATCATGACACAAGTTAAATTTAGCTGCTTTGATAATTATTAATTCTATTGTTTTCTATTATAACTTTAATATTCAAAGCGCTAAAATAAAGTGAATTTGAAAACTACAAGTGTTACAGATCAATCAATTGGAATGGGCGTACATGTGGTGTCTTTGTGTTTGGCTCAGACCAGACACACCTCAGTTAGTGCAATCAGTTTAACTTAATGAAATAATCCTGTTGGAAATAATAAATGTCTTTGCTTTCAAATTGGCATGCCAATTTGAAAAAAAAGACATGTATTGTTTTCACTAAGTTAAACTGGGTGCAATGACTGAGGTGTGTCTGGTCTGAGCCAAACACAAAGACACCACATGTACGCCCATTCCAATTGATTGATCTGTAACACTTGTAATTTTCAAAATTCAATTTATTGTAGAGCTTCAAATATATTAAAGTTATAATATAAAACAAAATAATTAATTGAAATAATCCATCACAACACATATATCTCTAAAATAAATAATCTACATACAACCCGTGAAAGTAGTTATCTTTTAATTATATTTACTTTGGGTCAAACTTGGAATATTGATACAAGAATAAATTATATTGTACTTGGAAAAAACATATACATGACAAAATATGTTTTTCATGATACTAAGATTGGGTTGGTTTACACACTATAAAATATAGGATCTACATATAACCCGTGAAAGTGGTTATCTTTTAATAAAATGTACTTTGGGTCATACTTGACATGTTAATTTGAGAAAAATTTTATTTTACTTGGACAGAAAATGTATATGACAAAGTATGTTGTTCATGATACTAAGATTTGGTTGGTTTACACGCTTAAAATAAATGATCTACATATAACCTGTGAAAGTGGCTATCATTTAATAAATGCATAATTTGGGTCATACTTGGCATACTGATTTGAGAACAAATCATGTTTTACTTGGAAAAAACATGTACTTGAACAAAATATGTTGTTCATGATACTAGGAATGGGTTGCTATATATAATAAACATACATAATTTCAATATCAAATGAATAGTAGTGCTTAAAGCTAATAAAAAATCATAAGTAAAGTCAACATATATGTATTTGAACTCTATTAGGTACAATAGAATGGGTATAGTTTATTGGGATATTTTATTGGTATAAAAAGGGCCAGAATAAGTACAAGAAAAGCATGGTAATATTGGAGGCAATGATAAAGGAATTAGACGTGATAGTGACTAAAATCAAGGAGGTCAATCAAAAGGTGAAAGACATGCTAAAGGAGGCGGTGTTAGAAGGCAACAAACTAGACAAACTTACCACAAAGGCTGTAAAAAAAGAAGATCACAATACTACCAACAAACTTGCAACTAGGCTCCTAAACATACAAAAAAATGTTCTTGCTGATCTACAGTTCAAGCCACAGGGGTTTTCAACCGCGGAGGTGTGGTCAAAGGACCCCAAGATGTTTTAACAACTAAAAAATAAAAAGAAAAAAAATCAACAGAAGATCAACAAATAACTAGTGACAAGTCCTGTGAAGCAGCTACGTCAAGGGGGCAACAGGTAAATATATAGAAGGTAAAAATAAAAATCATCAAATAAATAAATAAATATTTATAACTTTTTTATTTAGAAGAAACCAAAGGAGAAGTCCGCCAGTACCTAAGACCCTACATATCACAAACATTCTACAGCAACTACATCCCTCACATAGGGCGTCAGCTGGTCCTGACACCAGCCGCGGCCTCTGAGATGATTAATAAATTAAAAAAATACACTATGAAATAAGAACAACTTACATCACTCCAACCAAAGCAAGACAACACTGAATGGTGGGTCTCAGCTTTGGCTGCAGCCCCCAACCTGCACCTTGACCAGTATGTTCTGGATATTGGCTTCTGAAAGCTCTTTGTCATGCTTGTCTGGGATTTCATCCAAACTATGCCATACCAAAACCTACCTGAGATGGAAGAGAGGACAAGAAGAAGTCCGTTTCTGTTACCTGACCAAGCACACACTATCACATATCCTAAAAAAATTCAATGAAAAAATAACAAAACTTAGCTATAGTTCTGCAGCTATCATGCTGGCTGTTGTAGGCGTCCTTGGAGACTTTGGGGCTTCCTGGTGCTCTGACCAGACTGTTATACCAAAAAATGGGGGGAAACCTTCCCTACTACGTCCTTTAAAAATTAAGTCAGTACCCTATATAATAAATTTTATGAGTTCTCTGCCCTGTTTGCAGGGCAGAGACTTCTTTGATTGTTTACCTAGGTTATGTTGTACTGATGTGGCTTAAAGCAGAAGCCCACAACTGGTCTGATGTAATAATAAAACTGGATGCAGTGTGCCATTTATTAGACAGAAAAAATTGCCTCTGTATACAGATCAATAGAGCACGTTAATCAGGATTCAGTTATTCTTGCCGCCACCTATGGGATGGCTTCTCCACTGGAAAAAATCATCCTGGCCAGTTGCATCACAATGCTCCCTATTCTACCTGCTGCAATTTATATAGTACAGGTCCAATGTCAACATACATATTGTCAATAGAAATTCCTATCCTATTTCAATGCAATGTCCTGGAATACCTCCGCTCCCACCCCCAATAAAAGTCTACACCCAAATATTATTTTAAATTTTATATATATAGTTTCTTTTAGAATATAATCCAATCAAACCATCTATATTCAACAAATAAATACATAATAAAAATATTTCTGTATATTCATTCATTCATTCACCCTTCTTGCTTTGTTAATTTTAATACACATGACAGTATATAATTGGAACCATATAAAAACATGAAAACACTAACCCAAATAAAATAATAATAATAAAAATATAAATATTAAGGTGTGTTATTTGTCCATTCATTCAATCAGCTTTTCTTTATTAATTTTCATTATATCTGACAGTACATTCAGAATCACAGAAATAAATTAAACTAAATAAAAACAAAGATTAAAAAATTAAATGCAAAAAACACTAGAAACAGCAAAGCCTTTAATTTATTGACTGCTGGGCAAGGCATGCAGGGAGAAAAAATCCGCTTGACCATAGAATTTAGCCACAGTTTCAGCTGGAAGGGTATGGACACCAACCTGCAGCAAATAAACAAATCATTGGGCCCAGGTAGCACCCCTTTCTGACCACTTGCTTGAGCATCCCAAAGACCCCCTCAATTGGGTTGAGGAATGGGGAATAGGATAAAGGAATAGCAGACGCAAATTAGATGTGGGCAATTGTTGGGAACTAATTTCTACACCAGGCTTAATCACCTGGAAATCATTGAGAATATCTGCCACCTTGTGGAGTCCAACATTATCCAGCACAATAATGTTGGTGAAGCCTGGGCTTGTGCGCCCCAGGTGCTCTCAAACTAATCAGAGAAATTCCAGAAAGGTTATACTGTTGTTGGATCCCTTGATCATTTGATAGAGCTCAATGCCAAGGGGACCAAGAAGGGCTACCATTGAGTAGGTAACAGACCAGACAGCCACACGCCAGGACATGCTGTTCTTTTCACCTTTGGGGATATACCCATACTTGTTGCGCATTGACAATGCAAAAGAGGACTCATCAATGTAGTAGAACTTGAAAGTCCCCTTCTCTTTGAGAGCAGTAATTGTCTCTGCGTATTTTTGGTGGTAGACAACATTATCTGGGCTGTTTCATTTATACAGAGATACTCTGAGTTTTTTCCAGGAGAAGTTCAATTTTTTGACCCCTCAGTAGCATGTGGAAACCAAAGCCTGGATTCCAAAAGCGGACTCAACCATTGACTGAATGTTTTCCTGTTCAAGATGGCAGTTATTCTCAATTCACTATCAGATGGCCCACAGGTGTTCCTTCACTAATAGAACTGGTTACCGCTTGGATTTCTCTGAAAGGAGAACAGTGCCTGTTTTCAGGTAGGTTTTTCAGAGTTGTGGGCAGATTTTTCTGAGATCTTGACAATAGCCACGGCCTTCTTGTGGTCAGTTGTATCCTTCATGAGTCTCATGAAGATTCCCAGGTAGAATTGGGGATGATATGGTACTTTGGCTTTTTGGTGTTGGGAAGCAACTTCACAGGCTCAGCCACAACACAGGGCATAGGCACTTGGCTATAGAACACAGCAACCTTTTTTCAGCACCTTCTGCCCTTGAGTGGTTTGGAAATACTGGGGCAGCTTGTCCTTGTATCCCACTTTGGAATCACTCATGTAAGGCTCATACATGGTGTCAAGGACTGGCTTAACTTTCTCTAGAAGGGTTTCAGAAACACCATTGCAGCAGTATACAGGGTCATACAACAAGGACAACCTCTCAGTGGTGACGTCATTTACCGTTTTGGTGGTGATGACCTTGGTGAATTTTTGGTTCAGCTTCTGGACCCAGGGGGTGATGCTCTTCCCCCTAGCAGTTTGTGCTCCGTGAACCAGCTGTGTCAGTGCAACATCACTATTAAACTCTCCTCTCCTGTCTCCTTCCTGAGTAGGCACATGGGTTGCACCACTCTGTTCTTTGACCTGTGGGGGCAACCACAGTGCATAATGAGTCCATTGTTACTCTGTTGCTGGGATGTGTCCATTTTGGTATAAAAAATAAAATAAAATTTAAACAGTTTATCTATATAATTTATTTATTATAATTTTTATCACTCCATATATAGTAGCATGAAAGCTTGTAGACACTACTGTTTATTTCAAATTGGAATTTTAGATTTCTATTTTTAATTTTTTTGGTTGTAAATGTGCACTGTTAATTATGAGTTTGGATAAATTTGATTTTTTATTTATTCCAATCCCAAAACAGAAACTCAGTATACTTATTTAATTTTTGTATTCTAGATTGCATTCTTAATTAGGTTAAGTTGGTAAAAGTATTATTGATTCATTCATGTGTTTTGATATTTGATATTATCATTGTCTGCTTTATTTGCTATTTAGGCTTGTTGTTGGATTAAGTTTATAACTTAGTGACTGAGTTTCAATTGTTCACCAAAAACATAGCTAAAATATTAGATGTGTTCTGTGACTGAAACTCATATGTTCTAGTGTTTGGTACACTTGTTGTTGAATTGTTAACCATTTGTTCCCAGTTTGAATAAGTTGTTGTATGGCTGGACATTACACCAAATAGACCTCATTTTCTGTGAAATTATCTTCTATTTAGATCTATCAAGTTGAAATTTATTTTGTGACTGAAACTGTGAGTTCTAAACTGACTAATATACATTTATCTCAACAGGTTTAAAAACTACTGTATAGAACTTTTATACAGTAATTTTACAACCTATGGCAACAAGCAAAAATGCTTCATATTTAAACAAAATGAACTCAGATTTAAACAAAAATAGCTAACCTGTAAACAAAATTAGAACTCAATGAATTTATATTAATTTACAATAAATTTGAATTGATTTCAGTTTTTATTTCAGATGCTTTGATTATGTTTACATCTGAGTTCATTTTGTGTAAATCTGTAGTATTTATGCTTGTTGATATAGGTTTTAAAACTACTGTATCTTTCAAATCTATGGCGTTAAGCAAAATATCTCTTTTGTAAATAATGTCAACACATCTCAGAATAAAAAAAGTAAACCAAAATCTATTATTAATCAATATAAATTCATTGGCTTTCAATTTTTGTATCTAAGTAGATTTTGCTTTTATCTGAGTTGATTTTGTTTGCATAGTGATTGGTTTTTCTTAAAGTTGAGTTTTTTTGCTTTGAATCATAGCTGTAAGGCCCAGCCTTACAGCACCTGGAATAGAGATCAAACCTTCACATCCAGTTGCCAAGCAAAATTGTGGGCAGCCACAAAAGCTTGCTGGGGGATTCAAACCCCCAATCACCCACTAGGGCAGGCAAGAGGCAGTTCAAACTGCCCACTGGGCAGGATTTAACCTTGGTCCAATAATAAAACTGGTTCAGGGTGCTTGCAGCTCCCAATGACATTGGGGCACACAGTATCAATGCTATAATTGGGCTGGAAACACCCAATGTTGCTCTGGATCAGATCTGCTGGGTTTTGCAGCAGATATGTTATCAAGAAGCTCTGCTTCAGAATGCAACCAGTAGATCTGCATCAATAATGGTTACTTTTCCTTCTGCTCTCAACCCCAACAGTTGCACTGAGGTGCTAGTGAATAATCTTGCAGCCACTGAGGTTGCTGGTAATTCAGCCAAAAAAATGGCTGTGCATAGCACCTCAGTTAATCTGCAGGATTCAAAATTACTTACAAGTTATGATCAAGTTAAAATTAATCACCAATCAACAGATAATGATTTAAAACCTGAAGAATTAACAGGCACTAATCCAGCTCCATGCCCTAACCAAATTAAAGCTTGGAATAAGGAAGTCATCCAATTACCTTCCAGTCAACAACAGAATTCCCCTGCTCAGACCAAGCCACTTAGATCCTAATCCTCACTTCCCAAACTACATTCAACTACTTCTCAGAACCCAGTACCCAAGAGTTGGGAAGCCAAAAGCTCACAAGGAATAGGAAGCTGTATATTCCAAGGTAAACCAGATGAACTGTATGAAAACCACTTTCCCACACGTAAATCAAGTGAATAAAACATCAAATAATGTGAATGAATCTATCAGTTTTGTTTGCTTTATTAAATTCCAATCTATACACCACTTAAACAGAAGTTAGAGCAGAAGACTAGAGTACCATCCTAGACCTACACACATGGACTACCAGCCAGGTACAGATCCTGGAATGGCTTGCATTCTATATGACTCCTCTGCTCCACACCTTTCACATCCCTACAACCACATTAGAGCTAGGATGACCATCCTCAGTATAGCCAAAGTTTTTTTCCCAACCTTGGTGCCTACTACACATTAGCTGCAGGATTTTATACCTAACTTTTTCTGCACCTTTCCTCTGTTTGGCTCTTGTGACACAATATCCAGATGGCTTGATTTCTCTTTCAGTACCTTGATACATGACAACCGCCGGCCATGACAATAGCTTTTAAAACTGCTGTATTATATTTTTAAATCAGCTGATTGCTTTCATCTTTGATTTAGAATTTGGGTGTAGGATTTGACAGCCCTTTAATTTTCACCACAGGTGGCAAATCTAGTGTAAATATGATATAAAATTCCAGGGGCACACTTCTGTCACCATCCTTTATAAGCTCATACTTCTGACAATGAGAAAAAATAAAAAATGACAGTTTAAATAAATCAAAAGTCTCCTGTTAAAATTCCCACTAATTCTACCATCTAAAGCATATTTTTAGACATTTAGCTATCTTTATTATATTTAAGCTTTGAATTTGAGTTCATTAAGATCATAATTTTGATTAAACTTCAACTGAAAAATGCTATCTAGGAAGACCTTCAATATAAACAGAGCTTTTAAAGCCACTTCTATTCCAACCAATCACTTTCAAAGTTCAGCACCCCCCAAATCACTTGCCAAGCCCACTTTCAAGAAGATTGTTGACTTCTCTCCTATAACATCAGCGCAACTGATGAACCTTCTATGAATAACTACTATCCAAAATTCCTCACTCTCAGCTTTCATATCAGAATTCTGTCACCCTTTATTATGGCATAGTACTCCCACCCCAGATATAAAACTACCTTCACTAGAGCCATATAGCTCCAGCACCAGAACTCATAAAAATGAAGATAGTAATTAGTCTAACATGATAAAGTAATTTCCACAAAGAGAAATAAACAACCAAGGATTCCTGGCTACTATCTGGATATATTTCAGACCCAATCCAGCAAAGATGGGAGTTACATCCTCTCAAAGCAGCTACAAAGGTCTTTTTGTGGTCAATATCTAAAACAGGCTAGTTGTAGCATGCAAATGCTTCTACTTTGGGAGTAATAATGTGTAAGGAAGAGGATACATCAATCTCTTTGAGTGCAGAAATACCATATTTAGTCCCTTGTTTACCACCAACATCTTGGATACCTTCAAGTCCTCTACTGACAAGCATAATCATCCATCACCCAAGGTGTCAGGATACCAATTGCCAGTGGGAGCACTTTTTGACGCAGGAGAGGGACACCAGGCCAAAGAGTTATGCTCATCATAGGATGGGAGCCAACTTGATAACATTTTATAATAATAAACCAAGCAAGGGCCAAGAACCAGAATTTGGCCCCATGGGGTCCACTAAGCTTGTAATAATAATGTAGAGTACCCCCAAAAATCTGAGTGGAAGTGGTATCAGCAGTGATAAAGGTTTCTTGAAGGTGATTGGGCCGCAGGGTTGAAGGAGGGGTCCTTGGTACCAGGTCCACAGGCAGATAGCTGTACTTATTGCAGAATAGTCTGGGCAGAACTTGTACCAATTTCCTTAATAGCTGATTGTTTCTGTGATTCCAGTTCTTGTCAAGGGGTTTGCAATGAGTATATCTTCCGGGTTGCACTCAGAGTAGGCTGGGTTTGGAGTTTACCTGATGAAATTTAAGGGTCCAAATGGTGATCAGGTGTACATAATAACACAGGCATTGGGGCCGCAGGTTCATCAAGAGGAGTGGCGGGGGCCTGTGAGTCTGAGGTACTGGAGTGGAGGTGGTAAAATACTAAAACTAGGTAAGGTATAATTTGAGTGAACTTAAGGTTCATTTAAACTTTATTATCAGAATGATGATACCACCATTCTCAATATAGCTGGGGTCCTTATACTATCAAATTTTGTGCCTCCAAAACTTGCAGGCTTTAGATATACAGGAATTCTTCTGACAGGACTTTGGAATTTGGGGGACTTCAAGGGCGGCTAGTTCTGGGCTGGCTGGCATTGGAGAATAGATTTGGCAACACTCTATTTCACCACTTCTATTCTTAACATCATGAGGCCTGGAAAAATGTATTACAGATTTGATGTTGGTTACTAGTGTTGACTCATGCTTATTAGGGGATCCATTATTGGGTTTTGCCTTAACCTCCTTTAGGAAAGTGGCTGCCTCTGTGTAGGTTTGAAACTTTGATAGGGCACATTTGACTGAGGTCCATGTTATATTTGGGGGATCTCCTGGGCTCTGCGGGCAGGTTGTTGAGCAACCCCTATATTTGAGCCCAAAGAAACACGGGCTACCAGACCACCTGGGCTGGTGGGCTGCATATTCTTAGGAACAGGGATTGACTCCTGCTTGGACCTGTTTTCAATATCATAATTGAAATGAAATTCATGACACAAGAAATTGTTGAGCACTTTCTTAAGTGGTTCCTAATTGGGTGGATACCACTCCACAAGGGCAAGCCCTGAAGTAACCTGGATACAGATGTGGTGCATGATTTATCTTATGATCAGATGACTATGGTATCACACCACAAGGTATAGACCAGGTTCATCACCAGGCAAAGGCAGGGATGAAGGGACCATTCTACAAACCAAAGAATATTTCCAGAACAGCTCACACTGAATGCCTAACTGCTACCAACAAGGGGAGAAGTTCCTTCTTTACATATATGGCTTCAACATCAAACACATCATTATCATATATAGCTCTGGAGATATTGGGTGATGCTGAGGTTTGGATCTCCAACAGGAAGTTTTCTTCCTGCCCTGATATCTCTAAGGAGCACCCAGGTAATATAGGTTAAAGTGGATGGCAGGGTAGTCAAATTCTCAACTGCATTCTGTTGTGTGCTACCTTAGATGTGACCAGATAACACTGTTAAACCCTAGCTGTAGTATCAGGTTTGTACTAAGCTGGGATTTAAGTCTTCATGGATAAATAAGGGATTTGATTTAAAGCCATTAGAAGACACAATCTACAGTATACTCCTCTAGTTGTGGCTAGGAAGTTTATGACAAAGTATGGGAAATCCACCAAGAAAGGATGTGAATTGAACTTAGATTTAATTGAAATGTAATTGAATTGTTAAGTTTGTGTGAGCATAAAAAATTATATAGACAGAGGGATAAAGTGCCACTAGTACATGTGGGGTTCAGATTATAGTGACACAAGGACAGATGGGAATTGGTTTCAACTTCTTTTAAGGAGTTAATGAAATTTTGGAAAGTGAAGGGAAATGAGAGGGTTCTCAGTTTACTTTTGAAATCTGATTCTAATATGGGCAAAATCAAACCAGTGCAGATGTGACTATTCACTGTACCTTCTCTCTAATGCTGCTGCTGAAACTTATGCCAAGGCCTTGAAGGGTCTGAAAAAATATATCACAGATATTTACACTCCAAATGATGAAGGAACAGACTCTCATTTTCTTCTCCTTCCCCAAAAAAGTGAAGAGCCCCAAGTATGTGATGTGAGACTTTGAGAAGGCTCAGTATGGGGCCTCCAAAGAGTTTTTTGTGTAAAGGTCCTAAGGATGCTTCTTTCACTTCTTTCAGGCCATTGACATCAGGATCAGGACCTTCAAGCCACTGTACAAGAATATTTACCAGGACACCACTTTATTATCCCAGATCAAGTTTGGAAGGTTTATGGCTTTATCCTTAATTAAACCAGGTGGTATGAGAAAGGGGTTTAAGCTATTCTAAATTTATTCATATACTATTAATTATGATTCTGTCTGTCAAGGGATTGTGGAATACTTTGAAAATCAATCAATTTGTAGAAAAGTGAACATAATAGGTGATAAGGCAGACAAATAAATCCTCTGGAACTTCTACAGTGCTGTGCTTGAAGATGGACTGATGACAACTTCTTCCCTTGAAGGCTAGTATATGAAGTTTTCTAACTCAGCCAGGGACAATAAGTCCTCCTTTTATAGGTGCTTTGATGCCATACAGGATAGCAGGCTACCACTGAGAAGCTGCTAGGTGAGATTGAGAGGGATCAGGTGGTACCTGCTGGGAAAGGAAATTATGAGATGAAGAAGCAGAATATTTATAAGTAGCACAACTCTGGGTATTTTGCAGAAATAATGGGAAATTATCTTGAAAAGATATCCAAAACCATGAGGTTTATCTATTAACAAGGTTGTCTCTGTTTGCTATTTTTTATAATAACTTTTTGGCTTGAAAGTATTTTTTACTTCCCTTTTAGTTTTCAAAGTGTCAAAAATATAGTTTTATAAATGTTTACTTTATTATGCGTGTCAGAAATAAGGGTTCAGAGATTATGATGCTGAAATGAGGTGGGTACCATATTCTGATAACACTATTCAGAGCAGCCATTGCTGCTGAATTAAATAGTTTGACAGATGATTATGACATTTAATCTAGTTTGATGTATAAGAATCTATGTAATACTTTCATATAAAATGATTTGTAGCTGGTATTACAAATAATTAACCATACAGAATGGTTGATTCATGTCACAATCCTAATTATCAAGTTTAAATATTTGATTCTAACAAGGTATCATTTAAAAGAGGTTTTTATTTAAGAAAGAGTTGTGTCAACAGTACTTAAAAGCCAGCACCAAAGCCACCTGTGAGATCAACGCCAGCCCTCATGTCCGCCTTCATCCCATTGCGCATTCCAGCTTTGGCCTTCATGCCAGTGGTCATTCCGGCACTGAGTTTAGCTCCCAAATCTCCCAATCGAGACCCCAGGTTTGTCTTCATATCAGCATTCATTCCAGCACGAGCCCGCATATCAGCTCTGGCTACGAGCTCTGACTTGGGCCCAAAGTTCCCATGCATCCCTGCCCCTCCATCTGCCTTTAGATCTGAATCCATTGTACCGCTGAAGTTGGGAATAACACTGGCTGATGCTCCTTCTGGAATATCTTCTCCAGCTGCTTCTCTGCCTTGACTGTACTCCTCATATGGAGTGTCGCTTGGAGACTCTCCAGTCGAATACTCATCGGCACCATAATCCACCACTTGATTGTTGTCATCGTATTCAGATGGAATGGAAGTAGGGGCTGCTGCTACAAATGCCAAGAAGAGAGTAATAAAGTATTTCATGATTGAATTGATGATTCAGTTTGGAGCAACCATTACTTCTTTTATAGCTCTTGCTTGTTATTTTACAACATTACCACGTTCGCCGTCACGCAGGTTGACTACCACCATTAATGACGAGAAACCATGTGTATTTGTTTCATTTTCCATACAGACGACGTCCAAGACAAGCCTATTAAATTCGATTGGATATTTATTAAAGCCAATCAACAATCATCACTCGATCGGCGATAGTTCCGATCCCATGACTAACGGCGACAAGTCACCACCTTCAACAGCACAAAAGACTGTAACCGATCTACATGCCACCAGACGATATTTTCAAACTAGACTTTTATATCGCCTTTGTGAATCTCGAGGCTTAGCCAATTTAAAAAACAATATTTATTAACATAAAAATGTATTTGAGGGTTTCAGGTTAATTATCCTTGCCTTATATGGAGATCCATGATTAAAACTTCTCCTAACTAAACTCTTCAACGGGAGCAAGTATTAACTAAAAGGTCTAACTTGTCAATAAAGGCTAACAAAAAATTGTCGATCATTTTGCATACTTCCTTCTAAACAACTGACACCATCTGCTTTAGAGTGACCATACACCACAGAGCCTAAAACCCCCAATTTCCTCTATAATTGGCTCCATTTAAATGCAATCTATATCTCTAACTCTAACCGCTTAATGTAGATCAACAGCTTTACATCAAGATTTTAGTTTTTACAGGTTAAGGTTTTAGTTCAAACTAAAAATAAATAAAATTGATTGATTCTGACAAGTTTTTGTAAACGTCAACTTTAAAGTATTAACTGGCGCAACAAAAAATTGGGATTGGTTCATATAAGGGCATTAAAGGAAACTTCAATCGGTAAATTTACTTTCACTTTGCAGAATCTTAGGAAAAGCTTGAAAAGAATCGCGATATTTTACATTGCTGGAGGTACATTGCCAGAACTTCTGACACTTAATATATGAGGTTCATAAATAGATCAATCTGTTTGGTATAGGAAGCTGATTAAACCAAATCAAACAATGTTTTTCTAATCATAGCAAGTTCAATCTCTTTAAAACCTACCATCTTCAAATAATTTGACTCAATTTTCTTTTTAAAAAATTGGAATATAACGTTTAATTTAACTTTGATCTTTTATAAATTGATGAAAAAAATACCAAATTATGATAAAAAGTTGATTTGGATTAAGATAAACCCTTAATCAGCTTAAAATAACTGAGAGTTACTAGAGAAAACCGTATGCTTTCCAACTTCCTAATATGAGCATTCTCCCCAAACAACATATTATAGCCATATTGTCAGGGACCTGAAAGCGATTGCTAAATCAATCACCTTACTTTCAGTCTTTTTGCCCATTATATCAAAGTCTAAATAATATATCCCTGTCAAAATATCACCAGCTTATTTGATCAACAGACTGATTGTGCATTCAATTCAATGCTTAATTGCAACATTTATGTATTAATTAGAATTTTAGATGAGACCAACTTAATTCCTGAATCCATATATGACTGATAGCAACCAATCACTAGCCCTAGAACTAATCAAAATGAAGATTAGATTAATAAGAATTCATAGCCTTTAATTGTAATATAAGACAAGGATCAAACATTCATAAGCCAATCAGATGCTAGCACTTATACACTCAATGACATTTCCCCTCTTATGTCCTAATGAAACACTGCCTCTCTTGTATTCCTTCCATCCATCTACTTAATTGCCTAGAGGCAAATAAAAGTGTGAGTATGGATGGTTAACAAGATATTTGTATGCCTTGAAAAATAAAAAGCCGCTAGAATCAGCCAGCTTCGTACTCCACCCTACCATTTTTACCCTAAATATATTAAGAGATTCATTTACCTTCTATCTACCCATGCCAGAGCAGCCCAAATCCAGAGGATGCACTTATATGTAAGCTTGTCTTTAAAAAGGTCCCATTTCCTTACCTATCCTTGCTGACAACAATTGTACTGGATAAAGTCTCTGGCCCCAGAGATAAAGTTTTATACAAGACACTTATTAGATTACTTCCTTGATTTTGATATCTAGAAGTCTCATATTAGAAGCCAGTTTAGAGCTGCACTTTCCCATATTCTACAGTCAGTCTCAGATTCCCCTCTTTAGTTCATATATTAAAGATCCTTTCCTTAAGTATCAACTGTCTAGTGGTATCAGTGCCTTCAATTAAAGCCTTTTGTATCAGATCCTGATCTTCTTGACATCAACAGAACCATGAAACCAAAGCTCTACCTTTTCAGATCACCTTTTTTCTAAAATGGTCTCAATAAACCCTTACTTACTAAGGAATCAGAACTACACCTTTGACTAACACCCTCTCCCTATACTGTAAACTAAGAACCTAAATGCAAAAATGCAGGATTGTCAAATCCTTGGTCCAAATTTTGAATCACTTTTGCGGGCAACTCAGCTGAGTGAAAATTAAAATATTTAATAAAAATCAACCATTTAATTTGACCTTTTTTGATTTATTTAAATTGGAAAATTTTGAATCCCTTGAGCAGATAACTCAACTAACTAAAGACAAAACACAACAAGCAAATGCAGGATGCATGAATTATAAATGCGGGATTCTAATGTATGATTTGAGATTTCCTGTATGTCTAACAAATTATAGACAGCATGTAAAAATTAACAAATATGAAATTCTGGGATGGTCAAATCCAAGAACCAAATTTCAAATCAAAAATAGGGTGAATTTAAAATAAATATAATTTATGGGTGTCTCAAAAAATACCAAAGATCTAGAGTGAATTTGTGCTAATTCTTTTAGGAATCATAGGCATTCTCAAAAATCACCATATTCCATTTTAGGATGGCTAAAATTTAGATTGTAATATTCACCAACATAACATACTTAACAATAAAATTGACTAAAATATACACTTCTCTTTTTGAGTTTAAAATTTTAATAAAAATTTATTATGTCTTCTTTCAATAACAACCAAGTCAATGAGCTGTTCCCTGGCCTTGAAAAAATCATGCAGGGCTACACAGGGTCTCTTAACAGTGAAGCCTCTGTCTATGGCCACTCCCAACCCAAAGGCCCCTCCATAAGCCCCACCCAGGAGTCTGTTCTTTCTCCTGCAACTTCCAGCATGGCCCTGTTTGCCCACCATGCACAGGCAGCTGCCAACCCAAATCCCTTATCAACAATGGCATCCAGAACCAGCCATTTGAGCCATGGGGTCACCCAGAGAGCCCAGAACCCCAAAATAGCCAATCAGATGGCACTGACCAGTTCCCAAGAGGGACACATCCCTCCCCCACCTAATCAGCCTGCAAGATGCAGAAGAAAATTAATCACTCCGGAGATTGTTCTCAAAATGGTTGAAAAGCGAGGGAAGCTTATGTCCTTTGGGGAAATTGCGGCCGCAATGGGGTTTGCAAAGTCCACTGTGGCTGCAACCCTGCGAGCCCACACCAACTGTGGCCCCCTACTAAGAAGACCCTGACTGGTGCCTGTACTTCAACCAAAGGTGACACAGCCCATCCCCTTATGATGGCCATTATGGAACGTGACCCACAGATGCCCCTGGTCCAGGTTTGTCTCCAGTTGGGACTCCATGGCATCTTCACCAACAAAAGAATGGTGAATTTGTGGATGCACAGAGTTGTGGTTGCTGCTAGAATCTTGTCCAATCAAGTTCTCAGTGGCCTCATTTTGGTGGACACTAACCCCTAAAATTCAACTATTATTAATTTTATCAAAGGGAGAGCAATGAGGGCCCGTAATGACGTAATCTTCCTGTTGTATGCTAAGATATCTGCAAGTATC
The DNA here is from genome assembly GCA_014839935.2 of Entomophthora muscae. Taxonomy (NCBI): domain Eukaryota; kingdom Fungi; phylum Entomophthoromycota; class Entomophthoromycetes; order Entomophthorales; family Entomophthoraceae; genus Entomophthora; species Entomophthora muscae. The sequence goes on along the minus strand of QTSX02000002.1, from coordinate 575,074 downwards.
CAAGACTTTGGAGAGAAGCGTATCCAGTCTGACGTGTATAAGCGCGGCCCAATATTGTATTGGTTTGTTGGGGTTTTATTGGCAGTTTCCCCATTGGGAGTCAATTATTACTTGGCAATATCAAACACCACAGATGAGTATGCCTACCAAACGGAGCTCAAGGCCATGCTGGAGGAGTGGGCCATACAAAACACCATGTACACAGTTGTACTGAGTGCAGAGATGGAGCAGCGGGAATGGAAAACCCAAGAAATCAGGGCTGCAGGGCATACCTGCTGGTCCTACCCCATCAACTACGACAATATGCATTTTGCAGATGTATGTCTCTACAATTTTGGTTCTGCCCTCAGGCGCTTAAAGCCTGCCACCTACAACAAACTATGCACCTAAATTTATAAGGGGTATGAGCTTTCCCCTTCTGTGTCTGTCCAGGACTTATTTGATCTCATAATCTTCTATGCAAGTTATAGTGATAAGTCCAGAAAGGACCCCTGTATCCCCCCATGCCAGTCCATCTGTTTTGTCAAGCCAGTATATGTGACGGAAGAAGAATTTGAGAAATTGAAGGAATCAGCTCTTGCTGCCCCTTCCTAGTCAACAAACCCTGCCTCCCCAACCCCCCATCAAGCCACCTGTCTTCCAACTCTGACTCCCAAACCACCACCCATTCCCTCCCCACTATCTCTGATGCTGCCTCTTTCACAGGCGCAGATGAAGGCAATGTTCATTCTGCTCATTCCCTCCCCTTCCTGTTCTTTGATTAGTAAATAAATCCTTTCTTTGTGACAACTTATTAAAATTAATATCTCTCTTTAAATTCATAATTAATAATTTTTCTTTTTACATTATCAACATTTCCCATAATTAATACAATGTTGTACATTTTACAAATAGCTTAAAGTTATGAGCATACATATTTTTCATCATCATTAATGAATTAAAGACAATAAACGTAAATATTGCATTAGAATAGTGCAATTAGACGTCAACTCATGATATTTTGATATTATGTGCATAACTCAATGCATTTTGTTTAATAAAATCCATTGTAAACCAGGCCTTTTTTCATTAAAATTTAAAATAAATTGACTGTGTTTATATTAGGGCCATTAACGCTTAGTAAAAATATTGAAAATTAGTGTATTTTACATCCTGTATATTTACCTATTGGTAATAACTCTGTTAACTTTTCAGTCAGATTTTGCAAAGTAATAATGTAATGGGTTAACAAATTACTGTTTATTGTCATTAATTGGCTGATTTTCTTTGCTGTGGCAATTGTGCATTTTCTGATATTTACACAATAGTATCCAATTGGTTGGCTCCACATCCAATCACACAGGCAATAGGAAAACAAGCTGTCACACCAACCACATCCAGTCTTGGGGTGGCGGCTTGTTTTCCTATCACCTGTGCAATTGGATGTGAAGCCAACCAATTGGATACTATTGTGTAAATATCAGAAAATGCACAATTGCCACAGCAAAGAAAATCAGCCAATTAATGACAATAAACAGTAATTTTTTAACCCATTACATTATTACCTCGCAAAATCTGACTGAAAAGTTAACAGAGTTGTTACCAATAGGTAGATATACAGGATGTGAAATGCACTAATTTTCAATATTTGTACTAAGCGTTAATGGCCCTAATATAAACACAGTCAATTTATTTTAAATTGTAATGAAAAAAGGCCTAGTTTACAATGGATTTTATTAAACAAAATGCATTGAGTTATGCACATAATATCAAAATATCATGAGTTGACGTCTAATTGCACTATTCTAATGCAATATTTACGTTTATTGTCTTAATTTATTAATGATGATGAAAAAAATGTCTGCGTTGAAGATAGTACTATAAAAACCAGTTTTTTGATGTAATTCAAAAAAAATTTCAACAATATATAACTTGATTAAAAAAATAAGAAGCACACCTGCAAAAGGTTGTTGAAATAGAAAAAAATATCAGGGAAATAGTGACAGGAAAGCTGAGTAACAAGGGCCAGCCACTAATCCAGTCAAAAGAAGATGCTCTGGATAAATTGGGAAATATTATAGATGAAAAGAACAAAGAAGTATTACTTAATCTACAGGGAACAATTTTTATCAAGTCTGAAGTTCAACAACATGGCCTACAATTTGTGGGAGTTCTGGCAGGGGGCCAAAGAAAACAATAAGATCAAACTAATTGAAGGAACAGAAATTCAAAAGGAAATTAACACCAATGAAGAGGAAAACAATCAAATGGAAACAGATGAAAATGAAACACAATCAAGAAGTAGAAGCGCTTCAGGAAATACAGAAACTTTATCAAATGAAAACCAAGAAGAAACACAAGTTGCAAGAAAGATAAGAAAAATTCAGCCTAGAAAAATTAATGAAGAGCATCCAACGCTCATGAAGTTTGCTGAAGTGGCGCCTGTGGCTGAGGGGGCCACTGGGGAAACAATTAGTAAGTCTTTTTAGTTTTACTTATATTTATTTTAGTCATCACTAGGAATGGGGATGAGGTCTCAGAAGTGGCGCTTATACGCTGTTGTAAATTATGCAGCCTGGGTGCTGATTTCTACAAATAGTTAGTCTACTACTTCTTTATCTGAATACTATACCTGTTGTGGTATAGTGACAGCCTGGGTAAGGACAGAAGAATATAAGAAGATAATAAGACAAAATTGGTATTTATTTAGATAGTATTGCACTTATATAGTGTGAGGCAGGGGAATTGCCTCCAGAGGCAGGGAGGCACAGACAGAAGATCTTTCCAAATGGAGGAGAGTGGGTTGACACAGCTAAAAGTCTTGCGCAAGAGAACAACCGCTTTCTTGCGGCTTTTCTTAAGGAGGTAAATATAAATAACTTCTTTGTTCTATTTATAATCCTGGAAGTGAAGCCTGTGCCTTGTGCACGTCTGAAATGTGAATCAAACACCTGTTTTAGGGACGTTTTAAACGTCTTTATCACTAGTAGAATCAGGATGTAATAGCGCAACCGTGCAATTGTTCCATTGTTTAATCCCTAGATAGACAACTTTTTGTCTAATCCATTCAGGATCTGCATCATTTCCCTCCACTGGATAAGACAACAGGTTTAAAAATGGCTGGCGTCTCAAGGTGACAGCTATGGTAAACAATCCCTCTAGAAGAGTCACAAGAAGAGTCTTGAAGAAGGTGAAAGTGGTTATTCCAAAGAGGCGCAAGCATAACAGACCAGTGGAGGTGATGAAGGCAGCAGGGAAGCAAGTAGTCCTGCATGATGTGGACGGCAGCTACCTGGACTTGGAGGTTCACTTAGATCAGCTACTGGTGCCTCAGCTGGCCTTAGGGGGACAGACCCATTGTTTGCTGCGCTGTTCCTAGCTTTGAGTGAGCCCAGGGAGGTGACAGGAACTGGGCTGCAAAGGGGTAACAGTATCCATTGGCATTTCTCCATGCAGGCAGCAGAAGAATACTTGGAGGCTCAGCTGAAGGAATTCCAATTTGAGGGTCAAGGCCTTTCAGTCTTGCAACAGGGGACGGTATCCAACATAGTGAAGTCAGTCCTTTGCGCTTGGGCAACACCTGTGGTTACTGACACTAAACCAGTCAGTTGGAAAACCTCTGATAGCTTTGAGCAACATCTTTGGCAAGCATTCTAGGAAGAGTTGAAGTCATACACAGTGGAGGGGACTGCCCATATTGTGCCAATGATGATGGCTGGCAACCTTGTTCTTTGAGGAACCAACCGCTGTGATACCAAGCGGGAGGAGAACATGGGGGTTTTCCTTGAGTGGGCCTTATCCTTATTCTACGGAGTGGGTAATCAGGTCCCAGTAGAGTATGCCCTTTGCGAGAGTCTTCTGTGGGACTGTATCTTCTTGGGGGTTGCTTTTCCTGTGGACATTGGGGTCAATTGTGTGTCTCACTTGGTGGGGGTTTGCTGCCCAATCCTTGGTCATTAGCTTTGTGGATCTGTAGGCAACCAGTTGTGTCTCTTGGCTATCATTCAGGTGGTAGAACAGTTGGTGCGGTACTGGAAGAGTCTTGTCAGTCTCTAATAAACACCTTGTTCTTTTATTCTTATTCCCCATACTTTGGTGCAACACTATTGTAAACAGGACAACAACCCATGGAAATTTTTTAATTAGGCTTATGTTTTTTTGGGTTATTGTCCTCATTGGGGATTACTCTTGGTCACTAGGAGCAGCACACATATACTGAGCGTGTACTCTAGTGATTAATTGCCCAGAATGGGGCTCCTTAAGGGTGTAGGAGTCAGGCCGGTCTTCTGGATAACTTAAACTGGACCTTGCCAAAGGGAGGCAAGTTTGGATTTGTGGCCGTACCCTCTATTGCTGAAGAAGTAGACTGAGTCTCCTACCAGGTAAGTGGGTAGGGTGGGGCGTTTGGATGCAGCTTGTTCTAGGTCCTGCAACTTATGGTTTAAGTTTATGGTGTAGGCCTCTGATTGCAAGCAAATAAGAGTTTGAACCAGCTTGTTGAGGTATGCCTCTGGGGACACAGCCAGGCTGGGCTTTACCAAGGAATATAGTAAAGGAGGAAGTCCTGGTTGCCAGCTGTAGAGAAGTTGGAAGGGCAGCTTGCCAGTGGACCAATGGTACCCAATGTTATATTTAAAGGTGGTTGCAGGCAGGAAGGTATCCCATTTAGTCTCATGTTGGTGACTGAGCTTCCGGAGTATCTGGACCAGGCTCCCATTAGTGCGCTCTACCATGCCATTTGTCTATGGGTGGTAAGGAGTGGATAGTGTCTCACAAATTTCCATCAGTTGGTTGAGGCAGGGGATGATATAACTGGTGAAGTTGGTACCATTGTCTGTCAGCAGAATCTGGGGCAACCATGTTTGTATATGATATTCTCCAGGGTGAACATGGCTGTCACCAGTGAAGATTGGTTGGGATTTGCCTTGGCCTCTACCCATTTAGTCAGATGGTCAACCGCCACAATGATGAACTTGTTGCAACTTTTGGTAGCTGGCAGGGGGCCCACTACGTCAATGGCTACAGTGTGGAAGGCAAACCCAGGGCGTACAAGTCTGTGTTGGAACTTGGCAACCTTAGGCCTCTTAATGTTGCAGTCATGACAGTTGGCTAGTGTATCTACTACGTCAGTGTGCATTCCTTCCAAGAAGAAGTGCTGCTGTAGCAGAGCTAACGTCTTCTGTATGCCACCATGGCCAGTAGTCTTGTGAACATCCACAACTGAGTCCATGCATAGGGGTGGGCATATGTAGGGTAGCCAGGAGTCTCCACAAAGCTTCGGGAATTGTCCCTTAGAGACCTTGGTATCAACAGTTAGCTTCTTGAGAGCTCTCTGTATCTCTACCAACTCCTCCCCCCACAAATAAGGATCCTTCATAGGATTTTCATACAGAATGTTAGCCATGGGGGATACTAAAGCAACAGTGGGAAGGCAGGAGAGGCAATCAGCATTCTGGTGGGCTGCTCCGCTTGATGAATGATCTCATAGTTGTAAGCCTGAAGTTTAATGGCCCAACACGCCAGACGTCCTTTGGGGTCCTTGAGGGTCTTCAGCCATTGCAAGGAGGAATGGTCTGTTACAACTGTGAAATGTACTCCATGGAGATAGACTCTGAATTTTTGGTAGGAGTATATCACAGCCAGACACTCTTGTTTGGTGACAGTGTAGTTCCTCTTGTGAGCATTAAGCGTATGCAAGCAGTATTCAACAGGGTGTTCAAGTTCTTTGGAGTCGAGTTGGGAGAGAACACCCCCAATTGCAGTCAGACTAGCATCTGTATGAACCATAAACGGCTTGGAAAAGTCAGGGTAGGCCAGTATGGGGGCTGCAGTCAGTGTTCCCTTGAGAGCATTGAAGGCAGATTGGCACGCTGGGCTCCAGAAGAATTCCTTATCATCTCGGAGAAGCTGAAAAAGGGGGTTGCCCAGGGATGCAAAGTTGAAGATGAAGCGGCGTTAGTACCCAATCATCCCCAGGAAGACCTGCACGTCCCTCTTATTGGCTGGGATCTGTGTATTCTCAATGGCTTCCACCTTCAGAGGTACAGGGCGGAGTCCATCTTGGCTAATGATGAACCCAAGAACTCAAGGTGCTCCTTGAAGAAGTTGCACTTGCGTGACTTGAGCTTGAGATTGGCTGCAAGTAACCTCTGGAAGACTTCCTCCAAGTGTTGTAGGTGATCATTAAAGGTTTGGGAGAACACATTAATGTCATCCAGGTAGACCAAGACACTGGTGAGTTTGAGGTTGCCCATCACTGCATCCATGGCCCATTGAAAGGTAGCTGGGGCATAGGACAGACCTTGAGGCATCTTTGTGGGTTGGAATAGCCCTTGGTCAGTGATGATTGCACATTTTTCTTGATCAGCAGGGGTTAGGTCAATCTGCCAGTACCTGCTGATAAGGTCCATGGTGCTGAAAAACTTGGCGCCACCCAGTTGGTCCAAGGTATTGTCAATACGAGGGAGGGGATATGAATCCTTCTTGGTAACAGCATTCAGTTGACGGTATTCAATCACCACACGGTTGCTGCCATCCTTCTTTTTGACAATCAGGAGAGGGGAAGCCCAAGGGCTTTTACTGGGGACCAGTAAGCCAGATCCCAATAGCTTCTGAAGCCTCTTGTTAGCCATGGCATGATTGGCTTGACTGCGCCGTATAGGTCTGGAGCAGATAGGTGTACTGCCTTGGGTGTCAATATGATGAGCAACATCTGCAGCCTTGCCCAGGTCATAATCATCCTTGGAAAATACATCTTTATACTGGGCAAAGAGATCCATAGCTTGATCCTTCTGCTCTTTAGAGAGGCTGGTTAGAGAGTTGCGGCTTATGACCGATAGCACCAGTGGTTGCTCACAGGGTAGACCCAACTCAGAGAAGTCAGCAAAGGGGGCGGTTCCTGCAGGTTGTCATGCTCTTCCAGTTGTATATAAGCCAGAAGTTGGTGTTTGGAGACAACCATAGCTTTACGACTCATGTTGGCCAAGAGTATGGGTACCTCCTTCTCACTTGTCATGAGGATGCCTGGTGCAACTAATGGTTCTAGTCTGGAGGCATTAGGGATGCCAAAGATTTCTCCATGAGTGCCAGCTGGTAGAGCCAGCAAGAGGCCTGTATTGTGGATCACCTGAGAGCCAGGTGAGATAGTCACATTACAGGAGGCGTAGACTTGGATACCATTGGCTTCCCCAATTGAGAGAGGTAGCACCTTGACCTTCTTACTATACAGCGTATAAGCAACTGGAAGCTCTCCATCAGTGTACTCCAGATTGATGTAGTGCAGACGTTTGAACACTTCTTCCATAGGTTCCAGGTGTTTGTTATAGATGCAAGAGAAGACATTAATGTCATCCAGATAGACCAGGGCACATGAGGGCTTAAGGTTCCCCATCACAGCGTCCATGGCTTGTTGGAAGGTGGATGGGGCATTAGAGAGACCCTGAGACATCCTGGTAGGTTGGAACAGCCTTTGGTTGGCAAGGATGGCACACTTCTCTGGGTCATCTGGAGGGAGATCAATCTTCCAGTAGCCAGGTATCAGGTCCATGGCCAAGAAGAACTTGGATATGGGGACCCAGTAGGCAAGATCATCTTGCATTCTCACAGTGAAAGAATCCAACGTTTCTGATTGAGAGGCAAAGTCAACCATCAGAGGGGCATCAGAAGGCTCTGTTGTAAAGGAACAACAAGTGCCAGGGTCAGGCACAGGCTTGTCAGGGGGTAGAGGACTGGAGGGAGAGGAGGGAGGTGAAACCACAAATGCAGCCAAGGATTTATCCTTGTCCTGGCTGCTTAGTAGTTTTTTGAGTGATCCTCATTGTACTCCTCAATGCCAGAATAATCAGTAAAATCTTCCTTGCTCTGAATAGTTTGAGGTTTGGTTACTTCATAACCATCAGGAGTGATAAAGGGATTACTATCAGGTTCCCAGGGAGACTCCAGGGTGCCTGCTGAAGGTGCAATGAAGGAGACATTGTCTTCATTTCTTCTGTGACAGTGGTGGTAGTCAGGAAGGGGCAATGTAGTATGGATCTTCTGAGAGGGGGAACTATCAGCTTTAGCATTACCATGCAATCCCATTAGAGTATCAGGGGTACTAATTGCTGAGGCATCTTCAAGGTGCTTGCTTAGTTGGTCCTGAAGGGATTCAAGGAGAGCACGTTGAGCATCCAACTCATCTAGCCACTCTTTCTTTTCCTGAAAGGCCAGAAGTAATTCCTCTTCATGAAATCCCATCCGTCTCTCTTGAGCCTTTATAGTATCCTGAAGAGCAGAGAATTCCATGGTGTAGCTGTTATGGCTGTCTTCTGGCTTAGGAGTTTTCTGTTGATGATCATAGAACTCCAGGGCAACATGCCAATTCATCTGGGTGGGTACAAAGGAAGAAAGTACATGTTCTATCTTGATCATCCATAGAGCCATTCCAGAGTGGGAGTGAACAGCTTCTGATATATTTTGAGCAAGGTTTGGGGGGCCAGAGCAGGGGCCAGAGCAGCTAACAGTTTGGAGGGTGCCAGAATTAAGGGAGATTCTATCAGGAGAACAACCAGAAGAAGAAGAAGGAGAATATTGACAGCATACTTCCTTCACCAAGACAGGCTCCAAGGAGCAGGAGACACAGTTCATGCCAGTTGCTTCAGCCATGGGGTCAGGCTAGATTGGTATTAAGGAGGTAAGAGCTTCTTCAATGAAGTTCATCCAGGAGATCACACTTGACTGGGAGCTGGTAATTTCTGAAAGTTGTTGGCAGTTAGGCAACCACTGGCTTAGTCCTGGTTGACCATAGGAAGAGCCTTGGAGTCCACCAGATAGAGAGCCAGAAGCAGTGAAGGTTGATCCTGGAGTGGGTTGGGCAGAAGGAGCCGCAGGTATAGGCAAGGACATCTCTCCCTCCACAAAAACAGGGCCGCAGGGGTAGGAAGAGAGGAAGCTGTGGTTTGTAGAAGCCATAAGCGCCAATGTTGTAAATTATGCAGCCTGGGTGCTGATTTCTACAAATAGTTAGTCTACTACTTCTTTATCTTAATACTATACCTCTTGCGGTATAGTGACAGCCTGGGTAAGGACAGAAAAATATAAGAAAATAATAAGACAAGACTGGTATTTATTTAGATAGTATCACACTTATATAGTATGAGGCAGGGGAATTGCCACCAGAGGCAGGGAGGCACAGACAGAAGAACTTCCCTAATGGAGGAGAGTGGATTGGCACAGCTAAAAGTCCACCGCAAGAGAACAACTGCTTCCATATGGCTTTCCTTAAGGAGGTAGATATAAATAACTTCATTGTTCTATTTATAATTGCAGAAGTAAAGACAGTGCCTTATGCGCATTCAAAAGGCAAATTGAACACCTGTTTTAGAGGCGTTTTAAACATCTTTATCCCTAGTAAAATCAGGATACAATAGCACAATTGCGTGACTGTTCCATCGCTTAATCCCTAGATGGACAACTTTTTGTCTAATCCATTCAGGATCTGCAACATACACCAAGTTGGTTTTACGGGGGTTACCAGTCCCTGGTGGCCCCTGTAAAACAAATAAATAAAATAATTCAACATAATATGAATAATTTTTTATATTGAAGCTCAAGATAGGGAATATTCACCACCCATGGGGTGCTCGCCATGGATATGGGAAGCATATGAACTAGGATCAAATATCAAAATCAAAGAAATGAATGAAATTTGCGAGGATATCAAACTGAACTTCAATGAATACATATATGAAAGCATTCAAAGATTCCCCTTCACAAACATCAACAAATAGGAAAAGAATTTTATAAAAACCAAATTTCAAATAGGAAATAAATATTTGAAATCTACAATTTTTAATAAAGTTTTTAAGGCACTATCAAATAAAGTTGGGATGCCGTACTTGTGAATAATTTAAACCTTTATTAATACTGTTTGCCAAGGCCTGGGGGGCTGATTCAAGTTGGGCGCCCCCCAGAACCCTCTTCAATTTCAATCAAACATCCTATATTAATAGGTTAGTTCAAACTTTCAAAAAACTATGCACGTTCTTAGAAAAGTATACCTCACAGAGAATCCATGTTGCGGTATACCTGGGAATCCTCCTACACTACATATTAAAAGCCAACGTCAAAAAGTTGGAGGATGTACCTATTCACATGGATATTTGCCGTGTAGCCCTCAACCGCCAGAAGAAACCACGGGGATATAGGACAGTCAAGCACATCCTGTATGACTCATTTGCATTGGCAATGCTATACGGGTACTATGTGCCCCCCCCAAAAAATCTACTAGTCAATTCACTCACCTGCCTGCCTGCCTTTTATCAAATGATCAACAACCACCGGGGTACAGGGCGCCACCCCTCTAGCAATCACATCCAGGGTTGTCCACCATGTACAGAATAGTACATGGATCCAATTAGATGCATTAGCTGAAAATTTGATTTCAGGGTATAATTCCCCAGAATAATCACATTCCCTTTGCAATTAGCATCCCCCAATAAATATTTTCCCCTTGCAAATTAATTTTTTTACTTTTTATACTTTAATACTAAATTTTTTAATATTGAAATATGTAATATTAAAATTTTACTATAAAATTTTTAATATTACATATTTAAATATTAAAAAAATTAGTATCTAAAAGTTAATATTAAAATTTTAATAATACATATTACAATATTAAAAATTTTAATATCAAATATTTCAATATAAATAAATCATGATTTAATAAAATTGTTTTATTTTGATTATTTAAACTTTAATATTTAACTTTTAAGATTTATAATTATAATTTTAATTTTAATATTTTAATTTTTATTCTAAATTTTAGTGTGTAAATTATAATATTAATATATCTAAATATATTACAAGACATTAGTTAAAGTTGTGACCACGTCAAATATTAAAAATAAGTTAAAAATGTTTTTATTTATTAGCTCGTCAAGTACGGGTTTAATTATCACATAGATAAACATTGAGAATTGAATTTATCCGCATCATGCGGCCTGCTCCACTATTGTTATAAACAAATGATTGTTTAGAACTTGAATTACCTTTCTCTCATAATGTGATCTGATAAAGATATTCAATATACTTGACCCGCGTCCTAAGTACTAATTAGTAAGCAATACATGAAAATCATTGGTTGCTGTGTTGTGTGGTTATAGTGGCACTGAAATAACAAGGATCAGATGATGGCATGCAAGGTCCAATTTGTGGCTTAAAAAAGCCAAAGTACCATCAATAATTCACAATTATTTAAATAAACTAAAATTATTTCTATCTTTTTTTATTTTTTATTTGTTAGTGCAAAAGCTAATAATAATATTCAGTGCATTATAATAAAAATATATCCATATTACTAGTATAATTAATTTTACTTACGTTTTCTATGTATTCTTTTATGTCTAGAATACAATCAAACATCACATTATTATATATAAATAATAATTATTGAGTCCTAATAAAAACAAACTAAATAAAATTAAAACTAAATAGAACCCAGAGTGCCCATTTATCTGATTGGCTCAGAGGCCAGGGCTTTTGGGAGGAAGGACTCAGAGTGCTTATAAAAAGCCACCACATCAGGTGGCATTGCAAATTGACTGACTTCAAGAATATTTAAGAGATCTTCAGTGTCCTGAGGGAGGCCTTTCTTCACCTTATTCTATCCAACCAAACACCTCCTCAATTGGATTCAGAAATGGATAACAGGGTGGGAGAAAGAGGATTCTCATTGGACAATCAGAAAGCTGGTGGCTGGGGGTGTGGCTGTTTTTTGTTGATAGGGGGAAATCAGAAACAACCAGATACACTTTGTGGAGCTCAACATTATCAAGCACAACAAATTTGATTGTGCCACTGTAATTAATCCAAAGGTACTCCTTGATTGTTTGAAGAAAATCAAGGAATGTCCCACTTTTATGGGAACCCTTGATCATTTGATATTGGTCCAACCCACTAGAACCAAGAAGCGCTACTATAGAATATGTCTGGGAACAGACAGCTGCATGATGTGCTACACCGTCCTTGTACCCCTTCTTGACCTACCCATGTCTAGAACTGATTGAGGAGGAAAAAACAATTCATCTATATGGAAAAACCATACATCCCTAGTCTTCTTTAGAGCCAGATAGGTCTTGACATAAATGTGGCAATCTTCAATGGTCTTCTTGCTGTTTTGGTTTTATGGAGAAATACCCAATAATTTCCAAGAGAAGCCCAAATTAACCATTGTTTTGTATACAAGAGTTTTGGAAACAGAAAGGCCAAACTCTGTGGCCAGCATCAATTAGACAGCAAGTGAGTCCAGGTGGCAATCCTTGGATACCCACTGCTTGATGGCATCAATATGAATGGGCTGAAGGAGTTTGGGCTGCCGCTTAGTCTTGGTGGATTTGGCAATTTTCCCAGTGTCTCCGTACTTTTTGTTGATGCTGCCCATATATCTGGCTGTGACATCAAATCATGATGAAATATCCCAAACTATCATTTCTCTGTGCAAGCACTTGAGTAGAGCTTCACACTCACTATCTCTCAATCAATGCTGGCTATTGGTGGGTATCACAGCATCTTGGCTATCAGGCTCAACACACAGGACAGGGACTTTTATGTAGAAGGTGGGATCACTCTTGCTTGTGGTGGCGCTGCCAATGATGGAACACATCAGAGGTGCAGATGGCTCCTCAGTTGTGGCCAATGGCTCATAGGAGGTTTCAAAAATGTGGGAGCATGTGGTGGCAACTCTGGGATCCAGAGTGTGGGGCCGGGTGACACCTGTATAAGGTGGAGGTTTATTTAACCTCATATTTCTGTGGTACTTGGTATGGGATACTTTGGTAGCAGGCCTTGAGAGTGGCTTCTGTCTGGGTTTCAAGCTGGTTGTTCTGGCTTGTGGCACAGGAGGTGTTTGACTGGTGCTGATGCCTTGAGAGGCCTATATGCCAGCATTACTCCCCTCAATTTGTGTTCTGGGTCTATTCTTGGACTCTCTGGGACACCCTTGTGAACAGGCTGCCCCACTGGCTGGTGCAGGAGCTGGTTGGGAATGCAATTGGCGGTCCATAAAAATAAAATAAAAAATCTATTTTAGATTAAATATGGTTTTATTTAATTTTTTGATTTAGTTGTGAGTAGTTGTTTTTTATTTGTCCTTGAATAGTAATAGAATGTCTATATCCGTGATTTGAAGTGTATAATATTGTATCCTTTCCAGGTTTGGATAATTTTAAAGTTTAATCAAATTTTATATCTAAACATGGCTATCAAGATTGAATTTTTTATTTGATTCTAGTTGTGGTGGAGTTTCTTGATTTGGACTGATTTTTCCTAGTTTCTTATTGTAAATTCAATTTGGATTCCAGTTCCTGCAATTAATATCTGAGTTTACTAGTGGCATTCAAAAGTGATTTGAAATTTGGTTCATGGATTTGACAATCCCGCAATTTCAAAAACCATAGTAAACTTAATGAAATGGATGATGGATTTGAAGAATTCAAATCTGATTCAAGTTAATCCATTTTTCCATTGGAAATATTCAGTTCAACTTTAACTTTTCAAATTAACTATGAGTTCCTGCATTTTTAAAAATTCAATTTGATAAAAGAATCAATTTAAATAAAAAAGGCTATCCTGCAAAAGTGATTCAAAATTTGGACCAAGGATTTGACAATCCCGCATTTTTACATTCAGGTTCTGAATTTACAGTAGGATACAGATCACCCAAGAAAAGACCAGGGCCCTGAGTTGGGCACCATAGTGTCTACCATTCCTGTCAAAGTAATATAGAGTAATCCAAACAGTTGGGTGGGTGTAGTCTCAGCTTTGGTGGGGGGTTCCATTGGGCAGTTGGGTTGCAGGGTTAAGGGCAGAGTCATGGGAACAAAGTAGGCAGGCAGATAATTGTACTTGTCTTTGAACAATCTGGGCAGCCTCTTGTACCACTTTCCTTCATGTCTTATGTATTCAGTTTCTTTATTCCTTGCCAAGGAAACAGCAATGAGGATGGTCTCCAAGTCATACTTCTTGTAGGCAGGGTTGGGCAGGTATTCAGTAAAGTGCACAGGTCCAAAAGGGGCTCTTGGGGGACAGTATAGTGCCTGGGGAGAGTCAGCAGGTTGGTCTCCAGAGGGGGTGGTTGCCTGATGGTCTACTTGGCTGGAGTTAAGATAGAAGATCACTAAGACTATATAATTTAATATTTGTTTAAACCAAAGGTTCATAAAACTTTATTATCAAAAATGACAATATGGTCATCACCATACTGCCAGGGCTTTTATACCATGGGGTTTTGCTTATTTGATTTTTTCATGGTTCAGTTTTGCAGACAAGGCACTGGCAGGGCATGGATCTTGGCTTAGAGTCTTGAGGGCAGCAGATCCAGGCTGTGCCTGCTCTGGTAAACAGAAGTGGTGATGCTTTATTCTGCCGCTACTGTTCACCACATTGCCTGAGCAGTTCAATTATACTACCCATTCTGTACAGAAGACTGGCAGCTGCTGGTGGTCATTTGCAGAGTTAGCTCTTAGGTTTTTTAACCTTCTTAAGGAAAGCTACAACCTCTGCATAGGTCTGGATCTTTGGTGGCACAAGATTGGCAGAAATCTGGTGACTATTTGGGGAATTGTCATTGGGAGACTGGCAGGTCTTGGAGTAACTTATCAACTTGGGTTTGCAAATTAATGAGTTGGCAGGTTTTTGTCCACTTTTTGTGACTTGAGTAGTCTTTGGAGGATCTGGTTTCAATTCTGGGGTCTCTGATGTTGATTTTAAACCTCCAGTATTGACATTTGGCAGGTTTCTGTTCCTCCTAGTTGGGGTCAGCTATCTCTGGCGGTCCAGGGTTTGACCCAACTGGCAGTTGGGCAGACTCCTATCTACTCTGGTCAACATAAGGCTTTTCCTGAGACCCGGTTTTTGATTCCCAGGTTTTCAATACAAGTATTAAAATATCATTCATGATAGTTTTAAATACTTTCATAAATTTATTCATTGAAGTTAATTTGATGTCCCCGCAAATTTCAGTCATCTCTTTGAAGTTGATAGTTGCTCTTATTTTGTACTGTAAATTCAGAACCTAAACGTAAAAATGCAGGATTGTCAAATCCTTGGTCCAAATTTCAAATCACTTTTGTGGGCACTCAGCTGAGTGAAAAAGAAAAGATTTAATAAAATCAAACATTTAATTTGAATTTTTTTGATTTATTTAAATTGGCAAATTTCGAATCTCACAAGCAGATAACTCAACCAACAAAAGACAAAACTCAGCAAACAAATGTGGGATACATGAATCAGAAATACAGGATTCTAATGTATGATTTGAGATTTCCTGAATTTCAAACAAATCATAGACATCATGTAAAAATTAAAAAATCTGAAATTGCATGATTGTCAAATTCAAGTTTCAAGTTTCAAATCAAAAATGAGGTGAATTTGAAATAAATATAATTTATGGGTGTCTCAAAAAGGATGATAAAGGATCTAGTGTGGATTTGTGCTAATTCTTTTAGGAATCATAGGAATTCTCAAAAAGCATCCTATTCCATTTTAGGATGACTAAAATTTATATGCTTGATTACAGTTGATTTTAAAAAATGCTAATAATAAAGTAGAATTATATATTACAATCTGTTTTTACCATGTTGCCTTTTCCTTGGTGTGTTGATAGTTCATTTGCTGTTGATAAGGTGTTTGCATTTAATTGGATGGTTTTACCTCCAGTTGCCTTGGCAATAGGAAATCAAGCTGCCTCCCTGAGACCAACTGTGGTTGCAGAGGTGGCTTGATTTCCTATTGCCAAGGCAACTAGATGTGAAACTATCCAATTAAACGCAATCACATTGTCAACAGCAAATGAACTATCAACACACCAAGGAAAAGACAACGGGATAAGATAGATTGTAATATATAATTCTACTTTATTATTAGCAATTTTAAAATCAACTGTAATCAAGTATCCTTAGTAGCAATACATGAATACATAGTTAGTAAACTGATGGTTTATCTTTCCCCTCCTTTCTTCCTTGAAATAAAGTTTTATGGCCCTTGGCTAAGCCGGGGGCCAAAAAACTTTTTAAAAAAATTCTGCGTCATCAGGAAGGTAGCTCATATATCATTATATGGTTTTGTGATTGCTATTTTAGTGATTTAGAGTGCAGAATATTGCATCATCTCCAGTTTAGACAATTTTGCATTTCACTTAATTTCATGTCTAAACATGGTTGTTGAGATTGGATTTTTCATTTGATTTTATCCAGAGTGGAGCTTCTTGATTTTGGTTGATTTGTCCTAGTTACTTACTGCACATTCAATTTGGATTCCAGTTCCTGCAATTATTATTTGAGTTTACTAGTGGCATTCAAAAGTGATTTGAAATTTGGTTGGATTTGACAATCCTGCAATTTCAAAAAACATAGTAAACTTAATGAAAATGGTTGATAGACATGAACACTTCAAATATGATTCCAGTTAATCCATTTTTTCCATTGGAAATATTCAGTACAACTTGAGCTTTGCAAAGTATTTATGAGTTCCCACATTTTTAAAAATCCAAATAAAAACACAAATAATTAAATTTAATTAAAAAAGGCCATCCCATAAAGGTGATTAAAAATTTGGACCAAGGATTTGACAATCCCGCATTTTTACATTCAGGTTCTGAATTTACAGTATGCTTCCCTTATCCATGGCAAGCACCCTGCAGGTGGTAAATATTCCTTGGATTTTGCTTCAATATTTGAAAAATTATTCATATTTATTTGAATTGTTTTATTTATTTCATTTTTATTTATTTGTTACACAGGGGCTACCAGTGATTGGTAACCCCTGTAATCAACTTAGTGTGAATGCCACCACTTCAGCTACCTTATCCCCATTCCTAGTTATAACTAAAGTAAATATAAGTAAACATTAAAGAACTTACTGATTGTTTCCCCTGCGCCCCCTTCAGCCACAGTGCCCCTTCAGCAAACTTCATGAGTGTTGGCTGCTTGTCATTTGTTTTTCTGGACTTGATCTTCCTTATTTTCTGGGCTACTTGTGTTTCCTCTTGATTTTTGTTTGTTGAATTTTTATTGTTTCTTGAGGCGCTTCTGCTTCTTGAATGTGCTTTGTTTTCATATGTTTCCATTTGATTAGTTTCCTCTTTATTTGTGTTGATTTCCTTTGGGATTTCTATTTCCTTTTTTCAATTTGACTTTTTGAGTATAACTTATGTTGTTTTTTTGCAAATTCCCACAAGTTATAACTTTTCATTTTGAAATCTAAGTGCTTTAGTATATCCTTTTGTGTATTTAAAACTATTTCCTTGTGTTCTTTGTTGACTATTGTTCCCAGGCTATTTTTTGAAGTTTTGTTTTGCTGGACCAAAGCCCTTCCCTCATTTCCCAGCTGATTTACTACAATTTTCCTTATGTTATGTTCAAGCTCAACAACCTTTTGGAGGGCTGGCTCTAATTTGTTGATAAGGCTGTAGATATTTGACATTTTTTTGAATTACATCAAAAAACAGGTTTTTATAGTACTACCTTTAACACATTAATAGTTTTTTTCATCAATAGTAAATTGAGAAACACAAATATAAATATTGCATTAGAATGTTGCAGGTATGCGTTAAATCATGATATTTAGATATTATGTGCATAACTCAATGCATTCTGTATAATAAATTTCATTGTAAATGAGGCCTTTTTCATTGTAATTTATATAAATGAACTGTGTTTATATTTGGGAGTCATTAACGCTTAGTATAAATGTTGATACATAGTGCAATTTACAGCCTATATATTACCTATTGGTAATAATTCTGCAAACTTTTAAGTCAGATTTTGTGAGTAATAATAATATAATGGATTAATAAATTACTGTTTATTACCATTAGTTGGCTGATTTTCTTTGCTGTGACAATTGTACATTTTCTGATATTTACACACTAGTATCCAACTGGTTGGCTTCACATCCAATTGCACAGGCAATAGGAAATCAAGTTGCCACCCTGACCACATCTGGTCTTGGGTTGGCAACTTAATTTCCTATTGCCTGTGTAAAGGGATGTGGAACCAACCAATTGGAAACCAGTGTGTAAATATCTGAAAATGCACTATTTCCACAGCAAAGAAAATTAGCCAATTAATGATAATAAACAGTAACTTATTAATCCATTATATTATTATTACTCACAAAATCTGACTTAAAAGTTTGCAGAATTATTATCAATAGGTAATATATAGGCTGTAAATTGCACTGTGTATCAATATTTATACTAAGTGGAAATGACTCCCAAATATAAACACAGTCCATTTATATAAATTACAATGAAAATGGCTTATTTAAAATGAATTTTTTTTAATAGAATGCATTGAGTTATGCAAATAACTAAATATCAGGATTTAACACATACCTGCAATATTTTAATACAACTTCATATTTTTGGTCCTTAATTTATTATCAATTATGAAAGATATTCATGCAAATAATTATATGTTACCACATAAAATGTACAACACTTTTTTTAAATATGGGAAATGCTAACAATGTAAAAGAAATCCTCAGGAATATTCCTGACATAAATCAAATCCTGACCAAAGGAAAATGTTGGGAAAAGATAGGAGAATTCCCAATTAAAAAGGTTAATTTTGATGAAGAATTTCCCTCTTTATTTGGGGGAAATAAAAATCAAATTGAAGGGGAAAAATGGATCCTAGTAGATGCCAGATTAATTTATAATTCAGGAAGGCGCCTTCTGCCACTGCTCAGATGCCCACCAGCCTGCCAGCACCCTCCACCAGCCTCCCTGCACCCAGCCAGCCCCCAGCCCCCAGGCCACCTGCTTGCTTCCTGGGTTCCAGCTGGCTGCCAGCCACCCACCTGGGTCCCAGGTCCCATCCCCCAGCCAATTGGAAGCTACTATAACCAACAGCCAATCAAAAAAATACCTGATTGCAGGGAATAATAGAGGGAATAGTTTCTGCCCTGCAGAAGAAAGGAAAAACCAAAATTCAGATTCTAAAACCTATTCTGACCTTTCAGAAGATAGGATAAATCAGGTCTCAAAAGTTAAAAATAATTTGACTTCAAACCAATGGGATTCAGAGTACCACACCACATGCTTGAGCCCAGGCTCCAGCCAAACTAACTTTTCAACACAAAAATAGATTTGGGAAGTCCCATGAGCCATCCCCATTACCTGACTTCACACCCAGGGGACATCATTGGCTCCAGGAAGGAATGGCCAAACCCCCAGCAGATTGCCAAAGAACAAGAATTTGGCCACCTCCTCAAATACCAATTCCCAATCACCTTGTCCAAACTTCTGGGATCACCAATCCCTTGCTTTCACTCCCACTTGTAAAATTTTGCAAGTGGGAAACACTATAAATAAAGGATCCCCCCTCAGTAATAGCTTGTGCTATTATTGAGCTTAATACCTTCAATAAAGGGAAATTTTACTTGAAAACTTAAGTCAACTTTAATAGTTAGCCCCAGTCAACCCCCCTCCAATCCAAGGAAGATGAACCATCTCATCTTCACAGCTGTGCTCACAGCTTGCCTTGGGATTGGAGGCTACCAACAGGGACCAGAGTTCTCTGGGCCCTCTCCAGAAGGGCTAGGCCATGACCCTCATTATGACCCTGGCCTCCCCTGGTGTCTCTGCATTCCATGTTCTCCATTGCAGTGTACACCTCCATGTACTACATATTGACCTACTTTGCCGGGAGCTTTGGAAGATACAATGTCCATGCTAAGGTCTTCTGCTGGTTGATGACCATATACCCAATAATCACTGCCCTGACTGGATTCCAATTAACCAACCTACTACCATATCTTCTGCAAGTGGTACACACAGTTTCAGGGTATTACAGTATAATAGCACACCCACTGGGGCTATCCCAGCAAGCCTTAGTAACAACCTTGATAAAATACTTGACCCTCTTGTGTGTGACCTCCCTGATTACGCTCATCACTACCTGTTGCACCTGCCTTAGATGTTTCCAAACTCCCCTACCTAGAGGAGATAAGACTCATTCTACAGCTACTCACCAAGTACAGAATGTGGTCCTTAACCACCTATCCAAGGCCACCATCCACTCCAGCAAGAAACAAGCCATTTTTACCCTGCTCCCTTTTTCTCACACACTATTCAAATCTGAATCCTCCAAGTACACCACAGAAGTTCAGAAGGTACTCCATGTGGCTCACTAGCTCACCAGTCAACAACAAGACTGGTTTTCATTGATCAATCTCAAGGAGCCCATATTACGCCATGACTTCCATGATTTCAGTCAAAGATTACTGGACTCTGTCAGTTTGCCTGAAGACATAAACAATACCCAACACAAGTTATATTCCCTCTGAAAAGGGAGCTCCTCCACAGCCAGTTACACCAAGAAATTCTCCCAGCTTAAAGAGGCACTCTGACTAGACAATGATGAAGCCTGCTACCTCTACTACGCAGGTCTATCTCTCCAAGTTCAGGAGTTCCTACTCCACCATAAACTTCCTGACACCTATAAGGAAGTAATCAAGGAAGTGCAAGCTTTAAGAGGCTGTTACAAGGAAACCCTGGCCAAGCAAACCACCAAGATGTCCGCCATCTAGGTACTCCCTCCTAAGGCCAACACCAAGGAGAAACCCCTGCGTCCAGGAGTGGTCCCCAAACTGGGCGGAAGATTTATGCTCTCCAGCAAAGAGAAGGCCCGCTGAGTAGCTCAGGGGCTTTGCATGTACTGTGACCTGGCAGGGCACACAGTCATTAATTGCCCTAAAGCCCTCCAAACCCTTTTAAACCCCCCTCAAGCCCCCAACCATTGATGGCGGTTGACAAGGAAGGTAATAAAAAAATACTTCTTGCTATTCCACAGTGCTTATAACAATTTCCTCCAGTAATACGGACATCCAAACTACGGCATTGCTAGACACAGGGGCCATGGGGAACTTTATTGATCTCCTACTCCTCAGCACCCTAGGCCTTAAAACCCAATCAGGAGGGACAGCCCGACTAGCCAATGGAAGCACCCCCCAGTATACAGGGTTGTCCAACCCATGACAG
Organism: Entomophthora muscae; assembly: GCA_014839935.2. Classification (NCBI taxonomy): domain Eukaryota; kingdom Fungi; phylum Entomophthoromycota; class Entomophthoromycetes; order Entomophthorales; family Entomophthoraceae; genus Entomophthora; species Entomophthora muscae. Next base: position 554,073 of record QTSX02000002.1, on the reverse strand, counting down.
TAGAGATTGGCAGAATACTTTTTGAGCTCAACTTCTTAGCTCTGAAGAACCTGTCTTTCCCTGCCATATTGGGAATGCCTTGGTGGGAGCAAGCAAAGTGCAATATTAATTGAGACACCCACCAATTCAACATCTCCAGCAATGGGAGGTCTGGCAACGTGACACTGGGACAAACCACTGCTTCCTCCCTGAATGTGGTGGAGATCATGCCCACTCTGGAGAGCATCCTATCACAATATGAAGACTTTTTCAGTAAAGCCCCCTTGCAAACCCTCCCTGAGCGCAGGGCAAGCAACCTCTGCATCAAACTCATGCCTGGCAAGACACCCAAGTGGGGCAAGGTCTACCCTACCACACACATCCAGGGTATTGTCTTGAAAAAGTACATCTCAGAATTGGTTGCCAAAGGCCACATGAGACGTTCTCAGTCCTTGTGCTCCTCCCCAATTTTCTTTGTAAAAAGAGTGACAGGGGACTACAACCATGTATAAACTAAAGCCTTCTCAATGCCATCACAGTGAAAGATTGCTACCCAGTTCCCTCTGCAGAGCAATTGACAGATTTCTTGACAGGAGCCTATGTATTTTCCAAACTTGACCTCCACAATGCCTAAAATCAGGTCCAAATTGCAGAAGGCAATGAATGAAAAACAGCAGTCTGCACACAGTTTGGGTTATACAAGTACCTGGTCATACCTTTCAGCCTGTGTAACTCCCCTTCAGCGTTCCAGGCCCTCATGAACAAGATCTTGTTCAAACTCCTGGATGTATGTGTGGCAGTATACTTGGACAATATCCTAGTATACTCAAAGGATGAAACCACTCATCTCCAGGACCTTGAAAAGGTCCTATCCAGACTTCAGAAGGCTAAAATCTACTGCAAGAAGGAGAAGTGTGGGTTCCTGAAACCTGAGGTGGAATTCCTAGGCTATGTCATTTGAAGGGGTGGTTTTTTAATCTCTCCATCCAAGGTTGCTGCGGGCTGGACTGGCCCACCCCAAACTCCAGGACTAAGCTTAGGGGGTTCTTAGGTTTGGCAAATTTCTTCAGAAAGTTTATCAAGGACTTTTCCAAAATAGCCCACCCACTCACCACCCTCACAGCTAAGAGTTTACCCTTTTAATGGTCTGACACAGCCCAAAAGGCTTTGAGACCCTTAAGGTATCCTTCACCTCAGCCCCAGTACTGAGAAGACCAGACCCCAAGCTCCATTTTTTTTTGGAAACTGATGCTTCCAACTTTGCTTTGGGGGCAGTTCTGATTCAGGAAGGGGAGCCTGGAGTATACCACCCTGTGGCATACTTCTCCAAGAAACTGCTGGACCGGGAACAGAACTACAACATCTACAAAAAGGAACTCATGGCAATTGTAAAGGCGTTCAAACATTGGCAAAGATACCTGGAAGGAGCTAAACATACCATCATTGTTTGTACAGACCACAGGAACCTTCTGTACTTCACAGAAAATAGGAAGATATGCCAGCAGTTGGCTAGGTGGGCCTTGGACTTGTCCTCTTATTATTTAAAGATAAGCTACATCCCTGGTCACACCAATGAGGCTCCTGACGCCCTGAGTCAAAAGGAAAATCTCAACAATGGAGATCACTCATACAACTATTTCAACACCCGTCTGGTTCTTAGACCCAAAAAATTCTTGCTCACAATCCTGGGCATCTCCCAACCCACCACCACCTTGAAAGATGAGATCAAGGCATCCCAAAAGAGATTCTCCCATGATCCAAGGGATAGTGACCAAGATGTCTTCTGACAACCCAAACTGTAACTATAAGCTGATACAGGGTCTACTTTTCAGACACAATAGACTAGTGGTTTCTCCAGGAGCTATCCAGGACCAGGTCTTCAGAGAGATCCACGACTCTCCCCTGGGAGGACATGGGGGTAAAGAAAACCATGGAAAAGCTCCGCTTGAACTACTGGTGGCCCTACATGTTTCCCCAGGTGAAGGACTACATCAGTTGATGTGTATCATGCATGTGGAATAAGCACCCCACGCAGAAACCTCACAGCCTCCTCCAACCCCTCTAGATTCCCACAATGCCCTGGGAATCAATATCCATGGATTTCATCACCAATCTCCACTGAGCAAAGGGTTCACTGGCATCCTGGTATTTGTAGATTGACTCACCAAGGTGGCAGAGTTTTGGCCTGCTTTAGCAGAATGACAGCCATAGCCACTGTCCACATGTTCCTTGAGCACATTTACAGACAACACAGACTACCAAAGAATATTGTCTCAGACAGAGGAACACAATTCACCTCCAAATTCAGGGGCAAAATCATGAGGCAGTTACAGATAAAGCCAAACATGTCAACCGCCTTTCACCCACAGACTGATGAGCAGACGGAATGTATTAACCAAATCTTAGAAACATACCTCCAAGCCTATGTCAACGCCAAACAAGACAACTGCTCAGACTTGTTGCCTTTAGCTCAGTTCAGCTACAATAGCTCCTATCACTCAGTGACTAAGATGACCCCCTTTAATGCCAACTACAGCTACTCTTCCCAGGGAATTCCAACCTCAGGACAACCAGGTACCGTTCCCCAAGCCAATAACTACTTCCAAACCCTCTGAGACACCCAGGAGGAACTACATAGTAACCTAAAGATGGACCAACAACGCTACAAGACTCAGGCAGACAAACACCAAAGACCCACACCCAAGTTCCCAGTAGGATCTAATGTATACCTGGACACCAAGAACCTCAAACTTAACCAGGTGGGGCGCAAACTTGGACCCAGACGTATTGGCCCTCTCCAAGTCCTCCAGAAGGTGTCAGCTATAACTACAGGGTACAACTCCCGGCTACTCCAGCGCTCACAATGTGTTCACATCTCTAGGCTAACAGCTAAGTGCAGCCCCCCATCACCCCATCAGACTGAGGACTCTAGGCCCCCATCTGAAGTCCTACAGCACACATAAGAATGGGAGGTAGACACAGTGCTAGGTTACCAAAAGGTCCGCAACCAGGTCCAGTACCAAGTCTCCTGGGTAAGGTACCCATCAGAGTCCAGCTCTTGGGAACCAGAGTCTAACCTCATTAACGCTCCCAAAAAGATTGCCCAGTACCACCAGGGGAAGGACGCTCTAGAGGGGGGAGGAAAGGCAAATGTCAGGAATATTCCTGACATAAATCAAATCCTGACCAAAGGAAAATTTTGGGAAAAGATAGGAGAATTTCCAATTAAAGAGGCCAAATCTGATGAAGAATTTCCTCTTTTATTTGGGGGAAATAAAAATCAAATTGAAGAAAAAACAGATTTTAGTAGGCGCCAGATTAATTTATCATCTGTGCAGGCACCTGCTGCCACTGCGCAGACGCCTGCCATGCCCTCCAGCACCCTCTGCCAGCCTCTCTGCACCCAGCCAGCCGCCAGCGGGCCTCCTGCCAACCCCCTGCTTGCCCGCCAAGCCCCCACTGCCCAGCCAGCCACCTGTGAGTCCCCAGCCAGCCACCTGCTTGCCCAGGCTGGTACCAGCAGGCCTGTTGCCAGCCCTCTGTCAGGCTCCTGCCAGCTGCCTGTGAACCCACCGCCAGCCTCCCACCTGCTTGCTTGCCCCCCAGCCCACAGCCAGGCCCCTGCTGGCAACCTGCTTGCCCACCCAGCCCCCAGCAGGCCCGCTGCCAGCCCCCAGGCCACCTGCTTGCTCCCTGGGTTCCAGCCGGCTGCCAGCCACCCACCTGGGTCCCAGGTTCCATCCCCCAGCCAATTGGAAGCCTCCATAACCAACAGCCAATCAAAAATACCTGATTGTAGGGAATAATAGAGGGAATAGTTTCTGCCCTGCAGAAGAAAGGAAAAACCAAAATTCAGATTCTAAAACCAATTCTGACCTTTCAGAAGATAGGACAAATCAGGTCTCAAAAGCTAAAAATAATTTGACTTCAAACCAATGGGATTCAGAGGACTACGCCACATGCTTGAGCCCAGGCCCAAGCCAAACTAACTTTCCAACACAAAAATAGATTTGGGAAGTCCCATGAATCATCCCCATCACCTGACTTCACACCCAGGGGACATCATTGGCTCCAGGCAGGTATGGCCAAACCCCAGTAGATTGCCAAAAAACAAGAATTTGGCCACCTCCTCAAATCCCAATTCCCAATCACCTTGTCCAAACTTCTGGGAGCCCCAATCCCTTGCTTTCATTCCCACTTGCAAAATTTTGCAAGTGGGAAACACTATAAATAAAGGATCCCCCCTCAGTAATAACTTGTGCTATTATTGAGCTTAATACCCTCAATAAAGTGAAATTTTACTTAAAAAATTAAGTCAAATTTAATAGTTAGCCCCAGCCAACCTCCCTTCAATCCAAGGAAGATGAACCATCTCATCTTCACAGCTGTGCTCACAGCTTGCCTTGGGATTGGAGGCTACCAACAGGTACCAGAGTTCTCTGGGCCCTCTCTAGAAGGGCTAGGCTATGATCCTCATTATGACCTAGCCTCCCCTGGTGTCTCTGCATTCCATTATCTCCATTGCAGTGTACACCTCCATGTACTTCATATTGACCTACTTTGCCGGGAGCTTTGGAAGATACAATGTCCATGCTAAGGTCTTCTGCTGGTTGATGACCATATACCCAATAATCACTGCCCTGACTGGATTCCAATTAACCAACTTAATTTCATATCTGCTGAAAGTGGTACCCACAGTTTTGGGGTATTGCAGAAATATTGTTATTTGTGAATTGAAAGAGAAATATTAATTTTAATAAGTTTTCACAAAGAAAAGATTTATTTTACTCATCAAAGTACAAGAAGGGGAGGGAATGGGTGAAAAAAACGTCACCTTCATCTGTGCCTATGAAAGGGACGGCATCAGATATAGTGGGGAGGGAATGAGTGGTGATTTGGAAGTCAAGTTTGGAAGTTAGTTGGCTTGATGGGGGGTTGAGGAGGCAGGGTTTGTTGACTGGGAAGGGGCAGCAAGAGCTGATTGCTTCAATTGCTCAAATTCTTCTTCTGTCACATATGAGGGCTTGACAAAACAAATGGATGGGAGTGGGGGGAGTCCCTTTTGGACCTATCACTATCACTTGAATAGAAGATGATGAGATCTGATAGGTCCTGGACAAACACAGCAGGGAAAAGCTCATATCTCTTCTCAATTTGGGAATACAGTTCATTGTAGATGGCAGGCTTTGAGTGCCTGAGAGCAGAAACAAAATTGTAGAGACATACATCTGCAAGATGCATGTCAGTGTGGTTGGTGGGTTAGGATCAACAGGTATGCCCTGCAGCTCTGATTGCTTGGGTTGCCCATTCCTGCTGCTCCATCTACGCACTCAGTACAACTGTGTACACAGCTTGTTGGGTAGCCCACTCCTCTAGCATGTCCTTGAGCTCTGTCTGTTAGGCATACCCATTTGCTGTGTTTGAAAATGTGGAGTAATAATTGACACCCAATGGGAAACTGCCAACAAAACCCCAACAAATTGATACAGGATTTGGCCACACTTGTATAAGTCAGATTGGATGCGCTTTTCCCCAAAGTCTTGAATACTTGCCAAAATTTTGGCATATGACAAAAAATGACATCATTACAGGCCCTTGTTGCCTTTGCTTTGATAAAATTAATTATTGTTGCACTGTAGGGGTCAGTATCTACCAAACTGGGGCCAGTGAGAACTTGATTGGACAAGATTCTTGCAGCAACCAAAACTCTGTGCATCCACAAATTCACCATTCTCTTATTGGTGAAAATGCTGTAGAGTCCCAGTTGGAGACAAACCTGGGCCAAGGGAATCCACAGGTTACTCTCCATAATAGCCATCATGAGAGGGTGGGCTTTTTCATCTTTAGTTGGTGTACAGGTACCAGTTGGGGTCTTCTTGGGAGGGGGCCACAATTGGCGTGGGCTTGCAGGGTTGCAGCAACAGTGGACTTTGCAAAACCTATCACAGCTGTAATTTCCCCAAGAGACATAAGCATCCCTTGCTTTTCAACCATTTTGAGAACAATCTCCGGGTGATCAATTTTCTTCTGCGTCTTTCAGGCTGATTGGCTGAAGAAGAGAGGTGTCCATCTTGGGAACTGGACAATGCCATCTGATTGGCTGTTTTGGGATTCTGGGTTCTCTGGATGACTCCATGGCTCAAATGGCTGGTTCCAGATGTCATTATTGATACAGGATTTGGGTTGGCAGCTGCCTGTGCATGATGGGCAAACAGGGTCATGCTGGAAGTTGAAGGAGAAAGAACACACTCCTGGGTAGTGCTTGGGGAGGGGCCTGCAGGTTGAGAGTGGCCATAGACAGAGACTTCACTGTTAAGAGACCTAGCGTAGCCCTGCATGATTTTGTCAAGGCCAGGGAACAGCTCATTGACTTGGTTGTTATTGAAAGAAGACATAATAAATTTTTATTAAAATTTTAAACTCAAAAAGAGGAGTGTGTATTTTAATCAACTTTATTGTTAAGTATGTTAAGTTAGTGAATATTATGATCTAAATTTTAGCCGTCCTAAATTGGAATAGTATGATTTTTGAGAATGTGTGTGCTTCCTAAAAGAATCAGCACAAATCCACTCTAGATCATTTGGCATCCTTTTTGAGACACCCATAAATTATATTTATTTCAAATTCCTTGCAATTATGAATTGAAACTTGGTTCTTGGATTTGACAATCCCACAATTTTGGATTGGTTAATTTTTACATGATGTCTATGATTTGTTTGAAATACAGGAAATCTCTAATTGTACACTAGAATCCTGCATTTCTGATTCATGTATCCTGCATTTGTGTTTTGTCTTTTGTTAGTTGAGTTATCTGCTAAGAGATTTGAAACTCTCCTATTTAAATAGTTCAAAAAAGTGTAATTAAATGTTTAATTTTATTAAATATTTTAATTTTCACTTGGCTGAGTTGCTTACAAAAGTGATTTAAAATTTGGACCAAGGATTTGACAATCCTATATTTTTATGTTCAGATTATGAATTTACATCAAAAAATCAGGGTGTCTTTCATTAAAGCCAACTTGTCTTTGGCTACAAAAACACTCATGTTGATTCAAAAATTTATTTCAGGTTGGTTTCTATATATTGAATGTGTTTCAGGAAGAAAAACTTATACACTCAGCTAATTGGCTGTGGCCCTAAAGGGACGCCATAAGTGGACACCCCTTTTCTGAACCAAGCCAAATTTGGTGTGAAGTAGTCTAGGTAAATGTTCAAAGTACCCTTTCCTTTCTTCATGGCCAAGCTGTTGCAACTGAACCAATGAGGATTCAGTATTTGGAATTAGGGAAGACAACAGTCCAATAGAAAGGACAGAGTAATAAGAATAAGGTATCATTTATTGTAGAATATTGTGATTAATATACTATACAGGGAAAGCCACAAGGCCACAAGAGGGTAGCATAGTGGGAAGTTCCATTTAAGGTTTGAAGCCAAGGAATAGTTTGTGCGGGGATCAGCAAGTCAAATTGATAGCGCTGCTAATTAGGATGAAGTACATGCCATTTGATATTGCCATCAGATTAAACCATAACGTTAAATACGTCAAGGGGTAACTCATTGAGCGCCCCCTGTGTATTGTAAGATACATTAGCAGGCAAGTCTGGAAACTTGGTTTTAACAACCCCCCTTGCCCCCTGCTTGTTGTCAGACACCAAGACCGGAGTCTGCGGAAGGTCTGGGAAGGTCTGCACAAATAACTTTTGTGTGGGGATGGCACAGCAGGGGTGCAAGCAATCATGGTGAAGCTTCTTGGTGTTTCCTTGGGAATCTTCAAGTTGATAAGTGTGATTGTCATAGACTGCAGCTATCTTGAAGGGCCCTAGGTGGTTAGGTTCCAACTTGGCAGAATTGGGATTGAGGGTGTAGATGGGGTCACCTACAGCGTATCTAGCTTTGAGGTACTTTGTTCCTCCTAAAATCTGCCTGTGTTTGATTTCCCGGGCTTTGGCACACCATTGGTCTAGGGATGAAGTTGTTACTAGGGGAGGCTTGTCAGGAACCTTGGTCTGTAGTTTTCCTTGTTCAACCCCTATCAGACTTTCAGGTTTTCCAAAGGCCAGGGTACTGGGGCTAAACCCTGTGCCCCTGTTGATTCTTGCTTGCAGGATAAGTAGAGCGGTGAGCAGGTGTTCAGTTCATGAAGTGTTAGGGTGCTCCTGTGAGAGCTTGGCAATCAGTTGAACCAGTGAGCTATTTAACTGCTCCACGCGTCCATTGGCTTGAGGATGATAGGGGGTTGTAACTACACATTGGAGTGTGTTCTTAGCGCAGTATGCCTTCATGACATGTCCAACAAGTTTAGGGCTGCTATCTGTGAGGAGATGTTTGGGTCGCCCAAAGCAGGCCACAATCTCCATGCCAATAAAGTGGATAATGGTGGTGGCAGTGTGGTTGGTTGTTGCCCAGGCCACTGGCCAGCAAGTGAAGTAGTCAATGGCAGTGATAATGTAGTTCTTTCCCAGTCTGTCTTTGGGAAGTGGCCCCACAATGTTGAGGGCCCACTGCTCAAAGGGTTCCATGGCCTTGATGGGCAGGACAGACTTGGGGGGTGCAGGTTTGGACGTATTCTTTTTGCACAGCACACAGGTTTCAAGGAGATCCAAGATGTCTTGACACATGCGCAGCCACCAAACCTTCTGTTTCATGATCTTGAAGAGGTTACGCCCTCTGATGTGACCCAGGGTTTGATAGTAGTGCAATATCATGTCCCCTTGATGTGTGGTGGGAATGTAAGGCGTCTTCTCACCTGTCTCTGCCTGGCGACAGACGTTACCAGCATTGGTGGTGAACTGACTTTTGTTGTCCTTCAATTTAGAGATGGTGACCGAGTTTAGCCCCTTGTAGCAAGTTGCCTCAGGGTAGAGATAGAGCATAGGCCAATCTGGGTCCAAGCCATTGTCCCCAGTGATGGACACTACGTAGAGTCACAAGAGAGCGTCAGCAGTGACAAGTTCCTTCCCAGGCTTATACTTAATGTGTAACTGATAGGGGGTAGACACTCAACCTATCCTGCTTGGCAGCGTGTCAAGTGGGACTATGTGTTGAAGTAATGGAGCAACTTGTGGTCTGTCAGAACGTGGGATGGGAAGGTGGCTTCTTCCAGGTAACAGCGCCACTTCTCCACACAGTGTACAATGGCCGCCAATTCTTTATCATGAATGGTGTAGCGTTGTTCCAAGTCAGTAAGTTTCCTGGACTCATATGCCACAGGGAGGAAGATGCTATTGTCAGTTTCTACCCTTAGCACGCCCCCTATGGCCCTGTTGGAGGCATTGGTCTTGAGTTTGTACTGTTAGTTTCAATTGGGGAACTGCAGTACTAGTGCTGTTGTGAGCCTTTGCTTCAGCATCTTGAAGGCTTGATCTCTGACAGGGGTCCAAGGGAAGCGCTGTTTGGTATTGAGGAGCTTGGTGAGAGGTGCAATTAGTTCCCTGCAATTGGGAATGAACTTATGCACGTAGGCAACCATGCCTAGGAATGTTCACACCTGGCCCACATCAGTGGGGGGCAGCATGCTGGTGATTGCCTTGATTTTGGCAGGCTTGGGATTTATCCCTTGGGCAGAGATGGTGTGCCCAAGGAATAACAGCTCCTACTTGTGAAACTCACATTTGGAGGGTTTAGCTTTTAGCTGGTTTTTACAAAGGGTGTTGAGGACAGCACGGAGGTGTTGGAGGAGTGTGGTTTATTCTTGACTGAAGACAATAATGTTGTCAAGGTACACAACCACACATTTCCCAATCAGTTCCTCAAATGCTTTGTTCATCAACATGGCAAAGGTGGAAGGAGTGTTGGTCATTCCAAAGTTCATGACACAACACTCAAACAACTCATAGCGTGTGCAGAAGGCAGTTTTTGCCTCATCCCCTGGTGCAATGCGGACCTGGTTGTACCCTGCAGTGAGATCAATATTGCTAAAGACCTTTGCATCTGCGAGTGTATCAAACAGGCTGTCAATCAGCGGCAGGGGGTACTTATTCTTAACTGTCACCTCATTTAGGGTGTGGTAGTCTACAACCAGGCAAATGGACCCATCTTTCTTGGATACAAAGAAGACAGCCGCCCTGTATGGAGAGAGCAAGGGGCGGATGAAGCCCTTATCAAGCGCGTCCACAAGGTGCTGGTGGAGGGTTTTATATTCCTTTGGTGTGAGATGGTATAATGGTTGTGCTTTAGGTAACAACCCTTGAAGTTGTACAGCGTGCTGGATCTCCTGTGGAGGAGGTAGTTGTTCAAGTGTTTCACTGAATACATCCTTGTACTCCTCAGGGAGTGCAGCAAGCACTGGTGGTGGTGAGGAGGTCAAGGGAGGGACCGCGGATGGTTCAGCACAGATAACTTCAACTGAGCATTATTTAAAGTCTAGTTCCCCCCTTAAAATTATATGAGCCTGTCTCTGTGATTCTGACAAACACAGTATCATGGAGTAACTTGCTAATTTCCACAGGGTAAATCTGGAGCCCCACCCCATTTCTGTTGAGGGTGATGATAGAGGTATCCCAGTCAATGTAAGGACAGTTGTGACAAAGCCAGTTGAGGCCAGCAATTATGTTATGGCTGAGCCCTGCCATTATTGGCCCAGAGAGCTTAACCTGGATGTTCTCCATTCTCACAGAGAAGGGTAACATCTTGTGGGTGATGGCAACTCTGCAGGAGTCAGCTACTTGCACTGCTTTGAACCTGCTGGGCAGTTGGTCTAATTGCTGAGAGTTGGCAAACGCCTGGTCCACCATAGTGTGGTTGGCCCCGGTATCTACCAGTAATTTGTGGGTTTTCCCATGGAAACAGAAGGGATAGGACAAGTGTGTTACTTTATTTGAGGAGTGGCTTGCTTTTAATATGGGGTTGTCACTGTGGACTTGAAAGACGTCCAGGGTTTCAACTTCATGAATGTTATAGTTGCAGGGATTTTTTACGAGCAGGGATTGAGAGGATGGGTCAGGTGGGGTTGCAAGGCCTCTTGTTGTTACAATCCCCAGGCTTTTCCCTGATCCTCAATCTGCGCTAGCTGAAGCTTCCCCTTGCGGGGGCGTTTAGTCCCGTTATCCTGCTGACGGGGCTGGCGGCGGCCTACTTGATTGTGGTCACTGCCAGGTGTAGTACATGGCTGGGATGGAGCGTCACTGGTACGGCAGTAGCCCATTGAGGCCTGGTTGTTAGCCTCCATAATGGCCTTATAGCAGTCTTTGATGGAGGTGCAACAACCTACGGGGACCCACTTGCAGATATGGGGTTTTAACCCATTGATGATGAGAGTGAGTAACATTGCATTTCCGTTGGTCACAGCTTTGGGGGCGGCAGCATAAGCTTGTTGCCAGGCAGCAAGGTACTCAGGAACAGAACCAGTTTGTTTGATTGCTAGAAGAGGAGTTCCCACAATAATGGGGGAGAAGTTTTTGCTGTAGCAGGACTTGGCGGCATCTTGGAATGCTGCCCAGGTAACATCAAGTTCTTGACTGGCCCAGTTGGTGAACCACACAGCGGCGGGCCCTGTGAGGCAGCCAGACGCAGTGGCAACCCACATAGGCTCAGGGACCTGACAGATGTGAAGGCAGGTTTCAGTAGATTGGAGCCAACTGACAATGCCGGCCCCCTTGACGCCACCAGCAAAGGATTCTAGCTGAAGGTTGAGCATGCGCTGGGACAGATCTGACTGGGGCGGGGTGACGCTGGCGTCACACTGCCTGAGGCGGAGCTGGTTGTACACACTGGTGAGAACTAACTGGTCTTTATAGATGCCGTACCTGTCAGGTATGTCCCCCTTGGGGATTGGCAGGAAGGTCTCTTGTTGGGGAGTAGCCATACGGCCCGTACTCCGTGCTTTCTTGGGGGAATTTTTGTTTTAGGTAGGTTGTAAACCTACTGCTGCTACTACTGTTGCAACTGAACCAATAGGGATTCAGTATTTGGAATTGGGGAAGACAACAGTCCAATAGAAAGGACAGAGTAATAAGAATAAGGTATTGTTTATTGTAGAATATTGTGATTAATATACTATACAGGGAAAGCCACAAGGCACAAGGGGGTGGCATAGTGGGAAGTTCCATTTAAGGTTTGAAGCCAAGGAATAACTTGTGCAGGGATCAGTAAGTCAAATTGGTAGCGCTTATAATTAAGATGAAGTACCCGCCATTTGATATTGCCATCAGATTAACCCATAATGTTAGATACGTCAAGGGGCAACTCATTGAGCGCCCCCTGTGTATTGTAAGATACATTAGCAGGCAAGTCTGGAAACTTGGTTGCAACAAAGCTATATTCTTATCTTAAAGTTTCTCAACTGGAACCTCACCTGGTGGTTAAGTCTCATGTCCTGTCAACAATCAAGTTAGCTTGGTTCAGGACAATAGCAGCTGGAATCTGCTATGTGGTTCTTGTAGATTTAGTGTACCATTTCACCACACCGCTCGCCTATTTCAAATTCTTAACTGGGTTTGGCTTCCATGAGATCACTGCGTACTTCACGGTAACTTGCTTTGTTTATGCTCCTAAATGTTAGATATTGATGTATTTTAGTTGGAAGAGCATCAGAAATCCACCTACATACAAACCATTCGATGATTTCCATTGGGGATTTCAACTGGCATATACACTGTTGTATCAGTCGTGCTGTGTGCTCAGCTGTATAGTTTCTTTAGTCTACTGGAGTCTTATAGCACCCAACGAAATAACCACTTTGAATTCCACGCAACTTTTTACGAGTATAGCAATGCATGCCTTCAATGTTATTTTTATGGCTCTAGAGATGCTTTTCTCAAGTAATCCATTTATTCTAACACATGTTTGTTTTCATCCCCATCATCATGCTATACGTTCCATACACGTTTATGATACACCAATTGTAAGTATAATATATGGCTTAGCTGATCTTTTAGCGATAATAAGTGGCCATACTTCTTCTTTGACTATAAGGAAGTTCCCATCCTATTCTTATGCGTCGTTGTAGGAGTCATAGTGCTAGTGAGCCTCTTGCACGTTCTATTCTTTTATCTCCATACTCTAAGAGATGTTTATCTGGGAAAGCAGCCTTTCTCAAGTAGGCATACATACCATCTGGTATGAAGCTTAATCAATAATATATGTAATTTTTCAATAGGTCACTTTGGGCAAAACTAATTATTTTTAAGCTACTTTATCATCTATCTCTGAGCTCTCAACCTTATCATCGCTATCCATCATCCAGTTCTGTAACTAATTCTCTTCGTTTGTGCATAATACTTCTTGGGAGCTACCAATAATGTATCTCCAAGGAAGGATTATGGCACAAAAATTCAAAACATGAACAAGAAGCTACAGTCATGTTTGGAAACCCACCTTATTTCCGACACCTTTAATTCTAGGAACACTATCCTGAGATTATGACATCATTTTGGTATTTTTAAGGTAAATTTTCTATTTTACAATGCTTATTATGATGCCATAATATTGGAATTTGGTTCCTAGAAATGGATATATCAAAAATAAGGTGAGTACCATGTTTTAGAACAGCCTTACCTAGGAATCATGTTTCAAAATCTGGTGATAGGACTTTTTAAAGTAACATTGGATGTTCCAGGAATATTTTTCACTCCAAGGTTAATATTCTAAAATGAAACACTATTTTTAAATTTATTCATCAAACTAATCTAATAGATTGTCACATTTTGCTGATAAACAGTGTGGTAGCAATTACATAAAGAAAATATAATTTAATAAAAATAAAGTTATTATTATCATATCATTTTTAATTACTCCCTTTTGGGAAATTGTTTCCCTGATAAATGACTAGACTATTCAGTAGAATGTGGCCCTAATACTCAATCCAGATATCACACTAGGATCAGACCTTAAGCTCCTAAGAGTATGCAAATCTTCCAACTCAAATTACATTCATAATCTATATGGAAACTATGTGGCATACCAACAAGCTATATAAAGCTCTTATATTTCAATAAAGATAGATATCTCTTCTAAATATTCTCCTTATATTGTATTATAGAATCCTAATTTTGCAACATCTACAATTACTTCCTCTTGGGAAAACAATTCCCCAAGAAACACACAATTAATGAATAATCAGTAGTACTCTTCTTCTATATTCAATGAAGTATCCTTCTCTTCTTAATTTCCCCTTTATCTTGTTTCATATACTTCTAATAAGTATATACTTGATAGAAGTAGCACAGGTAGGTTAGCCACACCTATACAACTTTAAGAAAAAATACCTCATAAGAAAAGAACCCAGCAGATGGCTCTTTCTACTGGCTGGAGAAGATATAGAGGACAGGTCATCCTCATGGGAGATACTGCCTTCAACAATATCCCTTTACCAACCAAACAGTACAATTTACTCAGCACCCATAGAGTCCTAAACCTTCCTCAACTCAAGCCGTCCCCAAGGTGCCCAAAATTGTATTCTTACACCTCTGTTCAGCTGATATTGTGCCATTTTCAGGGATACACTGATAAAGCTCCACCCTCTGAATTAAAAGCACCCAAATCAAATTCCCAAAAGTCAGTTACCTTGAGACTCTGGGCAAGCAAAATCACCCTGCAAGATCACCCTGCAAGTAACAGGCAGAGCTACCAATTTGTGAGTGACTGGTTTGAAAAGAACCCCAACCAGAACAAAGACTGGGAAGCATTCAAAAAAAGCTTTCCTAGAAAAGTTTAACATCAAGGACTCCAACATTATGATAGATCAGAGCTCATAATCTTCAAAATAACTGGGACTATCAAAGAGTATGTTGCTGCATACAAAGACATCTATAATGGAGCCCCCAGCAACATCAACTTTGATGGTGCCCCAACATGTCTGGATTTTTATAACAGATTCCCAACAACATCAGACACTAATTTGACATGAGCAGATGCAACAATCTACAAGTAACATTCCTGAAAGGAAAACAAGCTGCCCAGAAATCTGATAATATACATTTAATCAACAAGCAAAAGGAAAGCCCTTCAACAAAAACAGACACTCAACCCAATAAGCAAGCCAACCAAGCCAATAACCTTCACCCTTGAGGCAGAAATTGTACAACTCAGGTGAATCAGATAATACTGACAATACACCTGAGGAGGAAAACCTCAGGGGAGTGCTTAGGCAAGCTGCCATCTCCCACAATACAAGACTCATACAGGGTCAAGACGTCTATTTAATTATTATGATTTTCAGGATACCAGGAGTACCGTGGAGCTCCAGCAGGTGAAGGAGGAGCCAAAGCAGGTACTGGCATGGCCCACCAGATGATGGGACCTAACTTTACCAGATAGGAAAGTGTCATGGTAAGTTCCATAATGCCGGGGATTATTTGGCCAAGTAGGAAAGCTCAGAAATCCAGGAAACCTAAAACAAAACTGACTGATTTAACAGACTTGAATCAAACAGTTGATCACAAATGGGTTATAGCTTCTCCAGTTTGCTGGTCAAATATGATTCCCCCCGTAAGTTGATGTTGATAAAATGACATAATTTAAGGGTCACCAGATATGAACTTATTTATTAGCATGGTCATCAGAAATTGGTCATGTAAGGGTTCTTTGCAACCTGGACCAGATACTCACTTGAAAAAGTGGAAGAAATAGGAGCTCAGGATCTAGGCAGTAATGCTTAGTCAATTTTTGATATATATTGAATAATTTTCACTGTTTCAACTCTTAAGAGTTGAGTCCCCCCAAAAATTTACTCAATAAAAATCTTATATCCCTTGGTCTAACTTACATTTTTAAAATACATCCTGTATTTGGATTGTTGTGCTACATTCCCTAAAATCTGATTTTCAGACAAATCATTACTGGAAGATGGGGCCCTGCAGTTGGAATTTTGTTGTTGGCACTGCCCAATGTTGATTTTATGCCTGCCAATCTTGGAGCTATAGCCCCTGTCCTTGAAACAGAAAATTGTGTTGCCTCTCAATGTCCTGAATTTTATTCAGAAGACACTCTGATGCTTTCACGGGCTATTTATCTTAGGCTACTTTAGTTAGGATTAATTTTTTTACTTAATTCTAGTATCTACATTGGAAATTTTACAAAATAGTATCAGAAGCCACATTGGTGGTTAATCATTAACTCTATGTGGATTTGGGTGGCAATGTAAAGGGTCTAGATGTATAAGTATTCCGTCTATCATCATCACACCTAACATCCAGTCATTGTCCAATTTGGTGCCTTTCCAATATACCATTTGACATACCAGAAATAGCAACAAACCAATATCACATGACTGTCCAGGTATCCAGTGACTCAAATCCATCCAGCACATGACCAACCCCTGGGTTTGATGCAACTAAAATCTCCATCACAGCTAAATCTATATAAGTCTAAAGTATTATCCAATAAAATATACTTCTTCTCTTCCTACTTTTATAAACAAAGCTTCCCTAAAAAGGTGCTCCTTATCACTGGTAGCACAGCGGTTTTTGACCACGCCAATAAAAGAGAAAATGACTGACTAAAACCCACCCACCTTTGCCCATGTACTCAACCAGGCCACATCCCAGGATACCTGGAAAACGTACTTCCACGCCCACAACATCAATGAAGATATTCCTAGTGGATGCACCATATTCAAAGGTCTGGTCATGCCCAAAGCATGCGCCAAGATAATTCAATAAAGTTGCTCTCTTCAACCACAAACAAACACACAACCACCCATCACAGGTGAATTTATCAACATCAAGTACATTGATATTGACAAGTTCTTTGATAAAAACAAAGAAATTGTCATCAACTAGCTAGACCACACAGCCGCCAAACTCTGTGCCAGCCGCATCCCCCACAAAAAATGGGTCCAGGAAGCCAGCAAGTGTCTATGCAAGGCCGTAGCTAACTGGTTTGCTACCTGGGTTGGCTCACAAACTGACAACCAGCTTGACAACTGGGATGAGTTCAAATCCAACATCACCCACAACTTCTGCATTACTTAATCTCTCCAAGACATTGCAATACAGCTCAGTGACCTTCCTCAAAAGACCACTATCACAGCTTACGCCAATGAATTTGAAGAAAGATGTTGCAAGATCCAAAACCCAACACAAGCTGACAACATACACACCAGAGCATCATTTATCAACAGAATGAAATCCTCTGTTGCTGCCCTCATCTGCCCAGAGGCTAACACCTCCATGCCTGCACTCATTGCTGAAGCCAAGCGCGCTGAAAAACGCGTCAACATGGAATATGATGCACACAACGGCAACCACTCCTCAAACGGCAATGACAGAGAAAACTCCATTGGCAAAAATTCCAAAATACCTACCATAACAATCGCAAGTCCAATTGTAACAATGGCAATTGTAGCCTAAGCGCAAACCACTTCTGTCCCAAGAAAGAGGACACCGCCAAAGTTAACAACACCAAAGTAGCAACCCGCTACAAATCTGACCCCACATTCTCAGACCTCAAAGGTCTCAAAATAGAGGTACAGGGAAAAGGGGAGGGGTAACAGGCTTAAGTGCCCCTGTCTCCCCCCCAACTTGAAAAGAAGAAGTACTTGGCACAAACTTTGCTGCTTGTATCCCACGTGTCCCGCAATCCTCCATTTTTATGAACGTGAAAATTAAAGATTGCTCACAACTTCTTGTCTATCCATGCACTTACAAATCTCATACACATAAAATTCTATTTGACTCTGGTGCACAACACACTATGGTTAGCATCTCTTTTGTAACCAAGTACAAAATATCAGTTGTAAAGTCCAACTTCAAATACGCCAGAATGGCAGATAAATCAAAGGTTCTACTCAAAGGCAAAACAACTCCCTTCAGAATTGACCTCTAAGGCATAAAAACGTCCATCAAAGGACTTGTCATGAACAAAATAAACTACATTATTGTAGCAAGCATGGACTAGTTCACCCGAGTGAATCCCAGTATATGGTGGAAAACAAAAACCATGACAATAAAACACAATGAAGTTGATTTCAACAATCTCAAAGCACCCAATAACCTCATTCTAAGAGACACAGTATTTGTTCAAGTCATAAACCAAGATGACTCTGAACATCTAACCAAAGACAGTACCCTCCACAAAATGAGGTACTCCAAATTTAATAAGATACAAACACAAAAGATCCAATGCCCAGAACTTGTGGAACTACTAAATGAAAACACTCATGTACTCAAGGAAGAACTCACAGAGCTACCCCCCAAGCAAGAGGTCAAATATGGCGTCAACTTATACAATGCCATGCCCAAACCTGAACCCCTCTACAGACTCTCCCCCACAGAGACCAAACACTTAAAGCCTACATCAAGGACAATCTAGCCAAAGGATTCATTTTTCCGTCTCAATCCCCATGGGAGCACTGGTTTTTTTTGTAAAGAAGAAAGAAGGATCTCTTTGCTTAGTTACTGACTACAGAGCACTAAACGCAATTACAGTAAGAAAATAAAATACCCACTTCCACACATAGAAGACCTATTTGCAAGGCTCTCCGGAGCAAAGATTTTCTCAAAAGATTGACCTCACATCTGTTTATAACCAAGTTGAAGTTAAAGAGAAAGACATACCAAAGACTGTGTTCTGCACACAATTTGGGTTGTTTGAATGTAAAGTAATGAATTTCAGGATGACAAACTCCCCAGCAACATTTGTCACCATGATGAACCAGGTGCTAAATAGACTCTCAACACATTATTTTACCTCAAGGACATCATCATATTTTCAAAAACAAAGGAGAAACACCTCACGCATGTCTGCAAGACACTCAATTGACTTTCAAAGCACAAACTATACGCTAAGCCTATTAAGTGCCAATTTATGAAAAAGGAACTCCTGTTCTTGGGCCACATTGTCTCTGAAGGTGGCATCAAAGAAGACCCAGATAAAATAAAAGCCATAAATAACATGCAACACCCCACCTCTTTGAAACAAGTAAGATGCTTTCTTGGTATAGTAGCTTACCTAAGGAAGTACATCAAAGACTGCGGAAAGCTCACCGCAACAATCAAAACTTAACCAAGGGTAATGTCAAAAAGAAATTCATCTGGACTCCAGAATGCAACAAGAATTTCCAACTATTAAAAGAAGCTTTGATCAAAGCACCAATCTTGCAATACTCTAATAACAACAGGTGCTAAAAGCTTGATTCAGACGCTAGTGACACCGCCATTGGCACAGTCCTACGCATCTGCCAGCCAGGGCAGCAAGATTTCCTGCCAGTATGTTACAAAAGCAGAAAACTAACAAACACTGAGCAAAAGTACCCAATACACAATAAGAATCTAGCAATATATCATGCATGCAAGAAATGGAGATTTAACCTCAAAGGACACTTAAACATCCAAGTGCTAACTGACCATAAATCTTTAATCTATTTCAAAACTCAGAACTCACTTGCACAGTGCCAAGCCAAATGTATATCCTTGCTGGAACAGCTTAATCTGGACATCCAATACAAAAAAGGGCAGAGCTGGTCACGGCTGATGCTCTCTCTAGGCTAAGCCAACCAAGAGAGGATCACCCTGACCACCTGGACCCTGACTGGCCCAACCTATACAACACTGAGTACAAGACAAAAGGAAAAGATCCCTCCACACATCAACTAATCCATGAACACTAGTAAGGAATGAAAAACATTTCCACATATCAAATGGCGCAGTATATTGAATCATCAAGGATAAACACATCACATACATTCCACTTGCACAAAGAGTTGACACTATACTAAGACACCACCATCTGCTAGGACACACAAAGGCTAACAACCTATATCTCACATTAAAAGAGATAGTATGGTGGCCCAACCTGAAGTAAGACATAATAAATGTTCTAAAGAAGTGCACAGTGTGTGAAAAATACGCCAGCACCAAGGCGCCACAGCCAACAGTCAACCCAGTACCTGACCCTAAACCATTTAAGGTTTGGGGACTGGACGTAGTGGGACCCTTCCCAGAAACCAAAACAAATCAATGTTTCCTAATTGTAGCCATCAACTTTGCCACATGTTGGCCCATCTGCTGGGCAACAAAAGATCACAAGATGGAAACAATAAATTGATTCATCAATAAAGAAATCATAGCGGACTACGGCACTCCAGACAACATCATAACAGATGGAGCAAAAGAGCTAATAGGCCACGTAGTAAACAACAATCTAAAAACAAAAAACATCAAACATTCCACAACCTTGCCCTACAGGCCACAGGCCAACGGCAGAGTTGAACGCCTGAATGGCAGCCTTATCAGAACCCTGGAAAAAATAATGGATGGCAAAGCCAAAGACATATGGCCACTCTATGTGAAACATGCATTACTAGTATCCCAGGCCTGTACCAATCAAGGGACAGGCTACTCACTAATTGAGCTAATATACGGGTACAAGCCATTAATGGTCGCCCGCAACAACCAACTGTATGTGAAGATCCCCGGGGGAAACCTCCCACAGTAGAACAGAAACCAGCTCTACAACCCATACGCCTAAAAGCCAAACTGGCAGAAATAAAGAGACTCAAAACTCAAAATTAACCTCAAAAGAGGACCCACTCCCCATCAACTCCCCTGTCTGGGTCCTAGATGGGAACAGAAAGAAGCTAGACTCAGTACACAGAGGACCAGGAAGAATCATCAGATACCAACCAGACAGGAACACCTACCTGGTTAAGTTCCAGGGTGCCAAAGAGCCCATCACCAAAAAGTATCACAGATCTTGCCTCCGCCCTAGCAAAGGAGAACACTTGACCCAGTTGGTGCCCACTAGTAAACAACTCCAGGAACATCAGGCGGCAGCCGTCAAGACAAAGCCCCCTCCTGATGTACCTGAGTAACCCCTTAAGGGAGGGGTGTGTCAAGGGTCTGGATGTACAAGTATTCTGGCTATCACCATCACACCTAACATCCAGTCATCACCCAATTTGGTGCCTTTCTAATATACCATTTGACATACCAGAAATGGCAACAAACCAATATCACATGACTGTCCAGGTATCCAGCAACTCAACCCCATCCAGCACATGACCAAAAAACCAATATCACATGACTGTCCAGGTATCCAGAAACTCAAACCCATCCAGCACATGACCAACCCCTGGGTTTGATCCAACTAAAATCCCCACCACAGCTGAATCTATATAAGTCTAAAGTATTATCCAATAAAATATACTTCTTCTCTTCCTACTTTTATATTTGAAGTTTCCCCAAAAAGGCGCTCCTTATCAGTATGTTCTCACCACTTAGAAACAACTTCTTACTATACTGCAATTTCTGTCACAGAAAGGGCCTTCCCAGCCACAGCCCAGGGCCCAGCTGCTGGCAAGGCATAGTCAATCAATCCTGTGAGCGCCAGGTAAAGCACTCCCAGGAATTGACTACTCTGGCCAGTGGCATCAGAAGTGGGTGGGGTTGAGATGGTTGGTTTGGGTATCAGGGGTGGTTCCATGGGGACCAGGTAGGTAGTAGGATTATTGTATTTCCCATTGAAGATCAATGGGTAAATGGTGATTGCTTTGTTGTTACAGACAATTTGGTAGGGTTCCTTGGGGGCGTTTGGGCAGATGTACCACTGCAAGTCTTTCAAGGTCCAGGGTTTGTGATCAGGATTTGGGGGATACTCAGTAAAATGCACAGGGCCAAATGGAGCGTTGGGTGGACAGTAGTAGTCAAAGGCTTTGGTTTTATCAACTGGAGTCTGACTATCTATCCCAGTAGATGGGTACTGACGCTTGGGTGTATGCAGATGGAAGAGTATCAAAAATAGGTATGGAAACAGATTGGTGAACCAAAGGTTCATAACAACTTTATTTGGTAAGGATGACAATACAGAACTTTTTCAGGCGCTTCTGATTTATATACTTAATCACATGCAAGTGCCTCTGGGCATTCTTCTGGTGCTATCTGTGTGGCAAGGCTTGATATCTCAGGTTCTGTTGTTTTTTTGGCTGCTTCATGGTCATTTTTGGAGTTTTCAGGAACAGTTGTTTGGCTTTTTAGTGGTCCATCTTGGCTTGGCTGGCCATCGGTTCTGGCAGGTTTGGCTTCTGGGGTTATGGGGTTTTTCCAAATTTGATTACCATTTTTGGACTGGATTGACAGGCTTTCCTGAGGCCAAAGAACTTGATTAAAAGGGGTCCCCAATTAGGGACCCCAAATTACTTAATGGAGAGTGGGCTTGAACTGGATTTACTGGGCAGCTAAAATTAGCCTGCCCAGGCCCAGCCAAACCCACCAAGGCTTGGGCATAGCTTTTGGAGCCCAGAACGGGTCCCACAGCTGTCACCAGGGCAGGAATGGTTCCCACACCTAGATTTTTGCTTTTCAAAGTGAATCCAGGTGCGGGAAAATCTCCCCTGCCTGCTAGCCCCGCCTGGCGGAAAGGAGCAGGTTCAATTCCTGCCCGGGGCTTTGAACTTGTTACTTTTGTAACAATGATCCAAGTTTCCTCCAATAATTATATACTTTTTGATGCCCAAACTAGAAATAAAATCTTCAATTATTATTTCTGCTTTAGCAGATATCAAGGCACAGTACTATTTGACACTGGAGCAGACCAGTTTCTTGTTGGAAAGATATTTGTCATCTTCATGAAACTTCCTACAACCAAAAGCAACATAAAGTGTGTCATCATGGCAAACAACATAAGCCCCCAGTCACTAGAAATACTAAACCTTTCTGAGCCTATATAGATGATGTTCAAACCACTCTTTTTGGACCTATCATTCCTATAACTAAGTACAATGTGGTACTAGGACTCAATCAGATGAAAAAGATATGACATCACATTGACTGGGAAAGCTCTACTCTCACTATACAGCAAGGTGAAGATCATCACCATATCTACCCACCACACTTTGAAACACTCATGAGAATATGTAGTTGTTGAAATTTCAGAGACAGAGGGAGAAAAATATAATAGCAATATTGATTGAAACATCTAAGCATACAATATTAATCACTTCAAAAAATATATAAGCCTCATAAGAACAGGATCATGTACACCAAAAGTTTTTCCAGGAATTCCCCTCCATCTTCCAAGAGAAGCTAACAGGGTTACCTCCTGAAAGATGTATCCATCACAAAATTAATCTCAAAGGAAGTATCCCTAAATTGAGACCCATCTATTGTTTAATGCCACAAGAAGATGATGGCTTAAAGAGTACTTAAATAAAGCATTAGAAAAGAGACTCATAAGACCATCTAAATCTCTCTTTAGAACAGCTTTATTCTTTGTAGCTAACAAAAATGGAGGACTACACCTTTTCACTAACTAATGAGCATTTAAAAAGTTACAATTAATAGCAGATATCCCTTGCACCTGATTTTTTACCCTTTTAAGCCTTAGGGGAATCAGAATTTTTCATCAAGATTGATCTGATTGCAGTGTACTGATAAGGAGCGCCTTTTGGGGAAGCTTCAGATATGGAATTAAGAAAGAAGAGAAGTATATTTTATTGAATAATAATTTAGACTTATATAGACTTGGCTGTGGCAGAGATTTAGTTGGATTGAACCTAGGGGTTGGTCATGTGCGGGATGGGTTTAAGCCACTGGATACTTGGACAGTCATGTGATATTGCTTGGTTGCCATTCTTGGTATGTCAAACAGTATATTGGAAGGGCAACAAATTGGGCAATGACTGGATATTGAGAAGTTGGCAGTAGCCAGAATACCCTTACATTCAGATCCTTGACACCCCCCTTAAGGGGTTACTCTGGTACATCAGGAGGTGGCTTTGTCTTAATGGCTGCCGCCTGTTGTTCCTGGAGTTGTTGGCTGGTTGATACCAGTCTGGTCAAGTGTTCTCCTTTGCTGAGGCGGAGACAAGTTCTGTGGTATTTCTTAATGATGGGGGTTTGGGCACCTTGGAATTTTACTAGATAGGTGTTTCTGTCTGGTCTGTACTTGATGATCCTTCCTGGTCCTCTGTGTACTGAGTCTAGTTTCTTTCTGTTTCCAGCTAAGACCCAGACAGGGGAGTTGATGGGAAGTGGTCCCTGTGTAGAGGTTACCTTTTGTGTTTTAAGCCTTTTTATTTCTGCTACTTTGGCTTTAAGGTGTATGTGTTGTAGAGTTGGTACTTGTTCTAATGTAGGGGGTTTCCCCAGGGGGATCATTATGTATGGTTGTTTGTTGTGGGTAACTATCTCTGGTTTGTATCCATATGTTAGTTTAAACAGTGAGTAGCCTGTCCTCTGATTGGTACGGACCTGGGATACTAGTAATGCATGTTTCATGTATAGTGGCCATGTATCTTTGGCTTTGCCATCCATTATTTTCTCTAGGGTTCTGATGAGACTGCTGCTTAGGCATTAAAATCTGCTGCTGGCCTGTAGGGCAAGGTTGTGGAATGTTTGATGTTTTTTGTTTTTAGATTGTTGTTTACTACATGGCCTGATAACTTGGTTGCTTCATCAGTTATGATGTAGTCTGGAGTGCCGTAGTTAGCTATGATTTCTTTATTAATGAATTGGTTTATAGTTTATGCTTTTTGGTACTTTGTTGCCCAGAAGATGGGCCAGCGTGTAGCAAAGTTGATGGCTACAATCAGGAAATGTTAGTTTATCTTAGTTTCTGAGAAGGGGCCCACTACGTTCAGTCCCCAAACCTTGAATGGTTCAGGATCAGGTACTGGGTTGATTGTTAGTTGGGGGGCCTTTGTGCTGCTGTATTTCTTGCACACTGCGCACTTTTTCAGAACATCAATCATATCTTGTTTGAGATTGGGCCACCATACTATCTCTTTTAATGTGAGGTATAGGTTGTTAGCCTTTGTATGTCCTAGTAGGTGGTGATGTCTTAATATGGTGTCAACTCTTTGTGCAAGTGGGATGTAAGGAACATGTTTGTTGTTAATGATTTGGTATACAGTGCCATTTGATACATGGAAATATTTTTCATTTCTTACTAATGTATCATGGGTTAGTTGATGTGTGGAGGGATCTTTCCCTTTGGTTTTGTACTCAGTATTGTATAGGTTTGGCCAGTCAGGGTCCAGGTGATAGGGTGATCTTCTCTTGGCTGGTATAGCCTAGAAAGAGCATCAGCTGTGACCAGCTCTGCTTCACTTTTTGTATTGGATGTACAAATTGAGCTGCTCCAGAAGGGACATCCATTTGGCTTGTTGCCGTACAAGTGCATTCTGAGTTTTGAAATAGATTAAGGATTTATGGTCAGTTAGTACATGGACATCTAAATGTCCTTCTAGGTAGCATCTCCATTTCTTGCATGTGTGATATATTGCTAGCAATTCCTTGTTGTGTATTGGGTAACTCTTCTCAGTGTTGGTTAGTTTTCTAATTTTGTAACATACTGGTAGGAAGTCTTGCTGCCCTGGCTGGCAATGTGTAGGACTGTGCCAATGGCGGTGTCACTGGCATTTGACTAGAGCTTGTAGCACACGTTGTTATTGGGGTATTGCAAGATTGATGCTTCAATTAAAGCTTGTTTTAATATTTAAAAATCCTTGTCACATTCTGGAGTCCAGATGAATTTCTTTTTGGCATTACCCTTGGTTAAGTTTTGATTGTTGCAGTGAGCTTTCCGCAGTCTTTGATGTATTTCCTTAGGTAAGCTACCATTCCAAGAAGTCATCTAACTTGTTTAACGGAGGTGGGGTGTTGTATGTTGTTTATGGCTTTTATTTTGTCTGGATCTGCTTTGATGCCACTTTCAGAGGCAATGTGGCCCAAGAACAGGAGTTCCTTTTCCATAAATTGGCACTTACTTGGTTTTGCATAAAGTTTGTGCTTTGCAAGTCAATTGAGTATCTTTCAGACATGCATGAGGTGTTCCTTTTTTGTTTTTAAGAATATGATGATATTGTCAAGGTAACATAATGTATTTGAGAGACTGTTTAGCTCTTGGTTCATCATGGAGACAAATGTTGTGGGAGTGTTGATCATCCCAAAGTTCATTTATTCAAGTTGCCCAGACATCTCTGACTGGTACAACGGGCCCATAGGGCCATAAAGAAATGATCAAAGGTCTCATGTACAATAAAAAAAGAAAAAGGAGGAGGGGACAAGGAAACCTGCAGGGCAGGGGGGAAACCTTGGGTGAAAGGAGGAGGGTGTGAAGGGGAAGAGTGCTTTGAGCTATATATTTCTCAATGGGGGTAATATAACTTTTATTGTCGTAACTGTGCTGTTTTAGCAGAGTTACATGGGGAAAAATATTTAGAAGATGGATAATAATCTTTATTGTGAGATAGTGATTATATAGTTCATGTGAATCAAGGATAACAGGAACATGATTGGTGATCACACAGCTGGATGATGAAGGGGATGACTTGATCCTGGTAATGAGTCAAGCGCCAAAACAAGGTATCCACCATAAAGGATCATTATCTGTTCATGTTGTTGGATTTGGTAATTTGAGTTGACTTCCTAGTCTGGCTTTGAGTGACCAAATAATCAGATTGCAGGTCATAAACCTTCTTGGTTGGAACCTTGCTGGTGGGTCAAGCCTGTGGATTTGACACCTCCCCTGACCAAAGGTTGGCCATCCTCTGGGGGCAGGTTGTCAGGGAGGTCATCAGGAGCCCAGGCGCCGTATTGAACTAGTTGCTGTTCTGTGGCAGGCAGGGTGGTTTCTTGCTGTTTCTGTCTTGCTTTGCAGGGTCGTAGGCAATCATGGTGTAGGGTCTTGTCTTGCTTACATTTTCCAAGCCCTTGCACAAGGTAAGTGTTATTATTGTTTACTTTCAGGATGATTGCTGGCCCCACTTTCTTGGGTTGTAGCTTGCTTTTGTCAACATTCATGACCCAAACTTTGTCCCCAACCTCATGTCTATTGTGGATGGGGACAAAGGTTTTTTGTAGACGTTCATTCTCCTTCACTGTTTGTTTGCTGTTAGCTTTTACAACGTGAGGGTCTGAGCGTGGAGGGACTTCACTTGGAATTTCCAGTTTAGGTCCTGTCAATGCTTGAATGATATTTGGCTGTGTGCCATATACCAGTTCAAACGGGCTTTTCCTAGTGGATCTGTTCACTCAGGTTTGACACACAAGTAGTGCAGTTGGTAGCTGCTTGTACCAGTCTTCAGGTCTCCCGGCGGTGAGTTTGGCTAAGGCTTGCATGAGGCTACCATTAAGCCGCTCTACACGTCCATTGGCCTGTGGGTGGTATGGTGTTGTTATGGTGTGTTTGACCCCATTTTTTGTGAGGTATACATTGGTGGTTTTGGAGGTCAATTCTTTCCCTCCATTGGTTATCAGGAGTTCTGGCTTTCCAAACTTGCTGATTATCTCCTTGCCAATAAATTGTTGTACGTCATTGCCAGTGTGTGCCTTTACTGCTTGGGCTACTGGCCATCTTGTAGCAAAGTCAATGGCGGTGATGATGTATTTCTTGTCATTGTGTTTTCCTGGCATGGGGCCAACAATGTCAAGAGCCCATACTTTGAAAGGTAGTTGTGTGCAGATGGGAAGTACTGACTTTGGAGGGGTTTTGCTTTTGGTAAATTTTTTGCATACCTCACATTGGTCTAGAACTTCTTGAACATTGCAATATAAGGTTGGCCACCAGGCCTTGTGCTTGAGGAACTCATATAGGTTTTGGCTCTTGGTATGTCCAAGGTCTCTGTGATAGCGTAGGATGGTGTCAACTTGCTGATGCGTGGGAATGTAGGGAATGGTTGTGCCGTCAGACATTTTTCTGTGTAGGGTCCCATATATTTTAGCAAATAGGTGTTCATTTTTGATGACTGTTTCCTTTGTTATGTCGGTTGTGCCGGGGGGTGGAAACCTTTGTCCTTTGTTTGTAGTACTAAGAGAGGCCAGTCTGGGTCAAGCCCATTCTCTCCTCTTGAAGCACGGACATACAGGCAGTACAGGGCATCTGCCATGGTAAGCTTGGCCCCAGGTTTGTACTGGACAAGCATGTTAAATATCTCCAGTAGCTCCATCCACTGGTCTTGGCGGCGCAACAGATTCACTTGAGTTCTAAAATAGATGAGCAACTTGTGATCAGTTAATGCTGTGAATTCTTCCTGCTGTTCTAGGTAACAGCACCATTTGACTAGACAGTGCACAATAGCCAACAGTTCTTTGTCATGGATAGGGTATCAACACTTGCCATCTGTCAATTTTTGTGATTCATAAGCTATGGGCAGGAAGTCACCGTCATTATTTTTGATTTGTAGTACTCCTCCAATGGATGTGTCTGAGGCGTCAGTTTCCATTTGGTATTCCCTGTCATGTTTGGGGTATTGTAGGATGGGAGCTGTTGTGAGTTTCTCTTTGAGGCGTCTAAAACAGAGGTCTGTTGGGGGGTCCACACAAACTTGGACTTGGCATCTGATATGGCGGATAAGGGGGCAGTCAAAACGGCACAGTCAGGCATGAAGCGTTGTACATAGGCCACCATTCCCAAAAAGGTGCGGAGCTCCAACTTATCCTTGGGTGGCAGCATCTTGCAGATGGCCTGTATCTTTTGACTGGCGGTTTTGATGCCATCCTTTGAGACTATGTGTCCCAGGAAGGGTAGTTGCTTGCGGAAGAACTGGCACTTGGAGGGCTTGGCCAACAGTTTGTGTTGTGCCAAGGTAGCAAAGACTGCCTCAAGGTCTTTGTGGTGTTGTTCCACCAAGGGGCTGTAGACAATGATGTTGTCTAGGTACACTAGGGTGTGCTTTCCTATGTGGGGCAAAAATACTTTGTTCATGAAGGTTACAAAGGTGGACAGGGCATTGGTCATGCCAAAGTTGAGCACCACACATTTGTAGGAGACGTATTTAGTGAAGAAGGCTGTTTTGGGGATGTCTTCCTCCTTAATGCCAATCTGGTTGTAGCCTGCCGTCAGATCAATCTTGGAGAAGACAGTGGCTCCTCCCAAGACATTAAAGAGGCCGTCAATCAGTGGTAGTGGATAACAATTCTTAATGGTAACTTTGTTTAGGGCTTGGTAGTCTGTGACCAGATGTAAAGTACCGTCCTTCTTAGCCACAAAGAATACAGCGGCCCCAAAGGGAGACTGTGAGGGGCAGATAAGTCCTTTTTTTGATGCCTCCTTGAGGTAGGCGCGTAAGGCGTCATCTTCATTTGGGGGTCAGCCTGTAGATAGGGTGCGCCTTGGGTACAGCCCTCTTGAGTTGGATGGAGTGCTGAATATGTTTCTCAGGGGGCAGCCCGGGCAGCGCTTCCTTGAAGATTTCTGGATGGCAGGCCACAATTTTGCGGTCCTGAGGCGTGGAGGTATCCTTGTGATCTTTGAAATGTATGATCTCATACTGGCAGGAGTCCCAATCAATTGCTTTCAGGTTTTCCTTTTTGTCCTGGGTCTCTGTGATGCGCACAAAGACATGGTCATGTAGAAGTTGGTCCACAGAGTCAGGGTAGATCAGGTGGTTGATACCTTCACGCTTGATGGTCAATACTGAGGTTGCCCAGTCTACGTGAGGATTGTTCTTTTGCAGCCAGTCTAGTCCCAGCACAATGTCAAACTTTGGGAAGTTGATGACTGGACCTTGAATGGTGGAGTGGAGGTTCTCAAGCATGACAGAGAAGGGGGCAGTTTCCTTTGTCACAGCAATATGGTGTTTGTCAGCCAGGACCACATTTTTAATTTGCAAAGGATTAGTGGCCAGCTTGAACTTATCCACAAAGCTACTGTTGACCAGGGTTTGGTCTGCGCCCAAATACAGGAGTGCTGAGCCTGTGTAACTGCAAAAGCGGAAAGGATAGGACATCAATTTATTGGGATGTCTGGCAATGGTGTACAGTACCAGGTTCTCTGAGGGCACCTGGATCATTGGGCATTGGTCCACATCCTCAGGTTGGTACTCATCATTGGGCAAGTCAGGAGTTGCGTGGGGAAAGCTTGGCTTGCTTAGTGCTCTCCCCGGGATTTTCCCTTGTCTTGGTTGTCTTGTGTGGAGGTGACACAGAAATGTGTCTGGTTTGACTGGCCATTGTTTTCATTTCCATGTCCATTAAAATCTGTGGGTTTGTGGTTAGTATTATTCCTGTTGCCTCTATGGGGTGGTTGAGAGGAGCGCCCGCCAGGATGGGAGTCCTTGGGTCTTTCTTGTTTCCCAGTTTGTGCCTTATGAAGTGCGTTGGAGGTTTGCTCTGCTTTCTCCGCTTCATGGTACAAGCTTTGCAGGTTGGTCACCTGGTCCAGGTTCAAATGTCTCATCATATGCAACTTGAGGGCGTTGTAGTACATGAGGTGTGTGGCTGGGGTGTCAAAGGCAATATCAGATGGTGCACAAAGTTGGAGTTCCTTGTAGGCACAGGTGAGTTCCTTTATGGTGCCTGTTTGGATCAGGTTCTAAACTTGGCATATGATCATGAGCGCTGTATCTTTAAGCACAAATCTTGCCAGGAAATCTTGCTTAAAGGTATCCCAGTTATTGTTGGTGAGCTCTTTGTACCACTTGTTGCACCAGGTGCCTGCGTCATGGGTCAGGAAAATTGTCATGGATGACATTTCAAGACTTGTATTGAAAACCCAAGAGTCAAACTCCAGTCCCCTGAAGGCAGATTGGACCCCCAGGATGGTCCAGGGCCCGCCAATCCAATAAGTCACAGATACAAATTGTTAAATTACTCTGCGGACCGCCGGTCTAATAATGAAGATTCCCTGAATAGTTGCCAGATTGCCACCAAACCGGCGCCACTGAAGACCCATTCCTATGCAGGTGATGTGGTCTGCCTAAAGGAGGCTGGGGAAAGACCCATCACTAGCCCTTCCAACAAACACCAGCTGTTGCCAGTTGCCAGTCCAAAAAAAGTATTGCAATTGGCCAGCTCAGGTGACATGGTGAACCAAAGTGGCAAAATTAAGCATTCTTGTTTGCCAGAGTGTGCCTGACCAGGACCTGATGCCCTCAAGACCCTAAGCCAAGATCCATGCCCTACCAGCAAACCGCCCAAGGACCCAAAGCCTGCAAAAGGGGAAGAAGCAAATTCACATGGTATAAAAACGCTGGCGGTGTGATGACCACATTGTCTTTTTTGATAATAAAGTTTATGAACCTTTGGTTCAAACAAATTCTACCCTATCTAGTCTTAGTGATCTTCCATCTTAATTACGGCCAATTAGATAGCCAGGCCGCCGCCCTCTCCAGAGACCAACTTGCTGAACTGCCCCAGGCATTAACTATCCCCTGGGAGCCCCCTTTGGACCTGTGCACTTTACTGAATACCCGCCCAACCTGGCCTATTCAGAATACAACTTGGAAACCATCCTCATTGCTGATTCCTTGGCAAGGACTAGAAGTACCAAATACATAGGACATGACAGAAAGAGGATTAAGATACTGCCCTTATTGTTCAAGGACAAGTACAACTACCTACCAGCGTACTTTGTTCCCATGATCTCCACCATTAACCCTGAGACCAGACCGCCCACTGGAACTTACTGCCGCAGCTGAGACCACATCTACCCAACTGTTTGGAGTACTCTAATTACTTTTACAGGATTGGTGGATTCTATGGTCCCCAACTCTGGACCCTAGTCCTTGCTCAGATGATCTGTATCCTACATTATCAAGTTAGCACCCATTCTATGGTGGTCCTTACCTACTGGCTCAGCCGCACCTCATCCCAAGCCTCCCAATGCCTCTACCTATGACTGGCTTCCTGAAAAAAATTGAAATTTCTGCAATCCAAAACCGCTGTGGTCATTCCATCTGAGCCAGCTTGCTCTGGGAGGACTGAATCCATGCGGCAGCATTGTTGTTGTTGGCCCTGGCAAAAGGTTCCAAGGCGGCGCTGTGTAGTCTTTGAGCTACTCAGGCAGGCATGGTGTTTTTGTCAGATAGTTGCGGCATTGAGGAGGGAGCCTGAAAGAAACCTTGTGCAGACATGGCGTTGAAGGCGGGTAGCAGGATCACCATGTTCTGGTACAGAACAAAGCCATTGGGGATGACAGTACCAGGGGTGTACAGAGTCCAGTCAGGAGGGAGGCCAGACATAATTCTGTCAAGGATTTGTTGGCTGCGGCGCTGCAGGCAACAGGCAGAATTTTTCAAGATAGGGTAGGATGGAGAACCTACCTGTACTACCAATGTTGTAACTGTGCTGTTTTAGAAGAGTTACATGGGGAAAAATATTTAGAAGATGGATAATAATCTTTATTGTGAGATAGTGATAATATAGTTCATGTGAATCAAGGATAACAGGAACATGATTGGTGATCATACAGCTGGATGATGAAGGGGGTAGCTTGATCCTGATAACAACTCAAGCGCCAAAACAAGGTATCCACCATAAAGGATCATCATCTGTTCATGTTGTTGGATTTGATAATTTTAGTTGACTTCCTAGTCTGGCTTTGAGTGACCGGATAATCAGATTGCAGGCCACAAACCTGCTTGGTTGGAACCTTGCTGGCAGGTCAAGCCTGAAGTTTTGACATTATGAATATTAGATAGTGGATACCATCAGTCCAGATTAAATAGTATTGATCCTGGAAAACCCGGGCCAGAAAAAATTTGGGCCTTTAGCCCGCGTTTTTTTGTTGCTTGATTCCATTCTGTATGTGTGACCAGTGGTGTGCGTGTGGGTTAAGAGTGTCAAGATTTTAGGTTAGAGCCCCTTCTTGGGCACTATCAATAAAAACAGTGAGTCAAAACTGGACAGAAAGTCTAATAGAAATGTGCTGATCTGGAATAATCTGGGCAGAAATTCCCTCAGGCCAGCTGCCCGCATTTTTTTGTTGAGCAGCATGATACACATTTTGTGTGGCTAAATCTGTGTGCAGCTATGGTTTTAGGGCTGATGCCTAGGGTTAGCACCCCTAAAATGGTGAAAAGTAATCCCTAGGGTCTGGTTTGTTGTGGAGTGGTAGATCAAAGGGCCAATAACCAATCCAAGTTAATATGGGCCATTAGCCCTTGGGCCTTCTGCCCAGATTTTTTTGGAGGGTCTGTGCCTGTTACAGGATGATCTAATATGTCTGTGGCTGAGTTAGGGCGGAATTGCTAGGCTGTGCTCTCCGTGCAACTGGTAGATTGCACGTGAGTGCCAATCTGCTGGAAAATGTGGCTTTCACATATTGTGTTAACCGCTGGGCCACGTTTTTCTTAAATTTCTGGCCCACCTTGGATTGTGTGGCGCTTTGTGGGAAATGTATAAAGGGTCTGAAGGCGGAATGTGTTGTTCAATGGGAGCAAATAAGGTGTAATTTTGCGGGCTGTGTTAAACCAAAAAAATGTGGTCCTTTGGCCTGGGGTTTTTTGTTACCAATTTACTTCCAGGCTTGACTGCTGCTATGGTGAACTCCTTTAATCCAGATGCAGCTTCTTATGGTCCAATTATATCTGGGAGAGTCAAGGCCATAAATTGGCCTTGCTCAAAGCAGTCATTAGCACATCTGGGCCAATTGGTACTGCTTTGAGGTTGCAGGAAAATCCTATTCATGCCTGGGACTAGGGCCAGAAATCCTGCAGAAAAGTTTGTCCCATTGGTGAGGTCCATTAGCCACTATACATTAGTGACCCCACCAGAGGTAGGTCCACCGCTGTCATTGGCTGCTGCATCTTTGGCTTTTTTGGGTGCCCTGGACTGTTTGGGATCCCCTGCAGTGTAAGGGGATGGCTTAGTTACTGCAGCAAGTTTGGTTTGGACCTTGCGTCTTGGTCTTCCATTATCCTGTGCAGAAGGTGCCTGCTCCTGATTGGGTGTATCCTGGGTTTGGGCCTGCAGCAAATTCTCTTGGGCCACTGCATTGTGGTGACTATCCAAGAAAACTTGGCCCGGGTTAACCATTAATTTCTGGGTTTGTGCCTGCTGCAAATTCTCTTGGGCCACCGCATTGTGGTGACTATCCAATAAAACTTGGGCCAGGTTGGCCATTAATTCCTGCACCGCCAGTTCTTTAATTTCCATTGGTTCATCAACCACATTGTCATGAACTGCCTGGGTCTCATGTGCAGGCGTTTGCATGGGTTGAGGTGCCTCTTCTTGGGCACATTCTGTCTCCTTGATTGGTTGAGGCTGAGACAAATTTTGAGCCTTTGCATGAGCCTTTTTCTGGCGGGATGTGATTGGTTTTACAACTGCATACTCAGCCATAGTGCCCCAGGCCAAGGCTACAAGAGCATTGGATTGGGACCCAGTTGGTTCACTATTCTGGTGCTCCTTGGGGGTGTCTTGTTCCGCGGCCCGGACTCCTGCTATGGTTGTAGGGCAAAGGGCCTCTCTGTGGCCAAGGGCTGAGCACAGCGCACAGATGGGCAGAGTTTGCTCAGGGAATACCTTGAACTTGCTACTAAGGGTGCCATCCTTCTTGAGAATGGTTGCACAACAGGGAATGGATGACAAGCTGTCATCTGCAAAGGGTTTGATCATGGCCATGGCTTTTGGTGTGGTCAGGTGGCCCATGTAAGGATTCTTGAGAAGTTCAAACTGCACTATTTCTCCATACTTGGCCAGCCCTTCCTTGAGCTGGGATTTGACCTCCCCTCTGGGCATGTCTAATGGCAAGGCCTCAAAAGACATAAAGAGGGTGGTATCTTGATTGAACCGGGTGCGGGTGGTTGGTAGGACTTTCTGGGTTTTCTTACCCTTGGGATCAGTGATCTCAAGAGTGAAGATTTCCTCAGCTGCCTGATCAGCATCCTCTTTACAGAGAAAGCCAAGATCAAAGAAGTCCTTCATTGGGCTTTGGTGAAGTGACACAGCTTTGGGATATGCTGTGGCAACTGCTTTTGCTGCCTCCTGGAACTGAGTAGGGTCACCTCCAAAGTTGACTCTGATCCCATGGGGCACAGGGGACTTGGGGAGGGCTCTGGTAATGTCTTGGAACCAGCGTTCAGAGGTCACAAACTTCATCCATCCTTCTGATGGAACAAATGGTCCCTTCTTGGTGGTTCTTGTAGGGCTCACCAGTTGGCCCTTGACAGGGCGTTTCTGGCCCTGGACCACCTTGGCCCAGGATCTGGAGTTGTTGGTTGCCATACCTTTCTTACCTATAATAAAAGCCTATAGTAAACTTAGAATCTTATGCGCTTTGATTGCTTTATTAATGCTTAGATTCCAAAAAGTGGAGCTAAGCTGTGAAAGAAAGGTGTCATCCCAAAGTTCATTACTCTACATTCAAAGGATCCAAATTGTGTACAGAACACAGTTTTTGGTATGTCCTTTTCTTTTACTTCAACTTGGTTATAACCTGAGGTGAGGTCAATTTTGGAGAAAAATTTGGCTCCAGAGAGTCTTGCAAACAGATCCTCTATGAGTGGAAGGGGATATTTATTCTTTACTGTGCTTGCATTTAGTGCTCTGTAGTCAGTTACTAGACAAAGAGTGCCTTCCTTTTTCTTTACAAAGAACACTGCTGCCCTCCACAGGGATTCAGACAGGCAAATGAATCCTTTGGCTAGGTTGTCCTCAATATGGGTTTTGAGGGTTTGGGTCTCCATGGGGGAGAGTCTGTAGAGGGGTGCAGGTTTAGGCATGGCCTTATATAGGTTGATGCCATGTTTGACCTCTTGTTTGGGGGGTAACTCTGTGAGTTCTTCCTTGAATACATGAGTGTATTTGTTTAGGAGTGCTGCAAGTTCTGGGCATTGAATCTTGGTTGTTTGTCATATTATTGAATTTGGTGTATCTCATTATGTGGAGGGTACTGTCTTTGGTTAGACGTTCTGAGTTGTCTTGGTTTATGACCTGGACAAATACTGTGTCTCTTAGAATGAGGTTGTTGGGTTCTTTGAGGATATTAAAATTGACTCTGTTGCATTTGATGGTCATGGTTTTTGTTTTCCAACATACGCTGGGGTTCACTCGGGTGAACCAGTCCATGCCTGCTACAATGTTGTAGTTTATGTTGTTCATGACAAGTCCTTTGATGGACGTTTGTATGCCTTGGAGGTCAATTCTGAAAGGGAGTTGTTTTGCCTTTGAGTAGAACTTTTGATTTGTCTGCCATTCTGGTGTATTTGAAGTTGGATTTGACAACTGGTATTTTGTACTTGGTTAAAAATGGTTTTCTAACCATGGTGTGTTGTGCACCAGAGTCAAATAAAATTTTATGTGTATGAGATTTATAAGTGCATGGGTAGACAAGAAGTTGTGAGCAATCTTTAATTTTTATGTTCATAAAAATGGAGGATTGTGGGACACGTGGGATGCAAGCAGCAAAGTTTGTGCCTTGGTACAGTTTCTTGTCAAGTTGGGGGGAGACAGGGGCACTTAAGCCTGTTCCCCCTCCTCTTTTCCCTGTTCCTCTGTTTTGAGACCTTTGAGGTCAGAGAATGTGGGGTCAGATTCATAGTGGGTTGCTGTTTCAGCATTGTTTACTTTGGTGGTGTCCTCTTTCTTGGGACAGGAGCAGTTTGTGCTTTGGCTGTAATTGCCATTGTTGCAATTGGAGTTGCCATTGCTATGATTGGTGTTTTGGCGTTTGTTGTCATTGGAGTTTTCTCTGCCATTGCTGTTTGAGGGGAGCAGTGAGTATTCCATGTTTGCGCGTTTTTCTGCATGTTTGGCTTCTGCAATGAGCGCAGGCATGGAGGTGTTGGCCTCTGGATGGATGAGGGCAGCAACAGAGGGCTTCATTCTGTTGATGAATGAGGCTCTGGTGTGTACGTTGTCAGCTTGCGCTGGGTTTTGGATTTTGTGGTGTATTTCCTCAAATTCATTGGTGTAAGCTGTGATAGTGGTCTTCTGAGGAAGATTGCTGAGCTGTATTGCAATGTCTTGGAGGGATTTGGTGACGCAGAAGATTGTGGGTGATGTCCTCTTTGAACTCTTCCCAGTTGTTAAGCTGGTTGTCAGT
The DNA here is from genome assembly GCA_014839935.2 of Entomophthora muscae. Lineage (NCBI taxonomy): Eukaryota > Fungi > Entomophthoromycota > Entomophthoromycetes > Entomophthorales > Entomophthoraceae > Entomophthora > Entomophthora muscae. Next base: position 517,452 of record QTSX02000002.1, on the reverse strand, counting down.
TTGTGAGCCAACCCAGGTGGCAAACCAGTTAGCTGTGGCCTTGTATAGGCGCTTGCTGGCTTCCTGGACCCATTTTTTGTGGGGAATGTGGCTGGCGCGGAGTTTAGCGGCTGAGTGGTCTAGCCAGTTGATGATGTTTTCCTTGTTTTTATCAAAGAACTTGTCAATATCAATGTACTTGGTGTTGGTAACTTCACCTGTGATAGGTTGTTGTGTGTTTGTTTGTGGTTGAAGAGAGCAACTGTATTGAATTATCTTGGCACATGCTTTGGGCATGACCAGTCCTTTGAATACAGTGCATCCACTAGGTATATCTTTGTTGATGTTGTGGGCGCAGAAGTACGTCTTCCAGGTCTCCTGGGATGTGGCCTGGTTGAGTATGTGGGCAAAGGTGGGAGGGTTTTGGTCAGTCATTTTCTCTTTCATGGGCGTGGTCAAAAACCCGTAGCTGCTACCAGTGATAAGGAGCGCCTTTTGGGGAAGCTTCAGATATGGAATTAAGAAAGAAGAGAAGTATATTTTATTGGATAATACTTTAGACTTATATAGACTTAGCTGTGGTAGAGATTTAGTTGGATTGAACCTAAGGGTTGGTCATGTGCGGGATGGGTTTAAGCCACTGGATACTTGGACAGTCATGTGATATTGCTTGGTTGCCATTCTTGGTATGTCAAACAGTATATTGGAAGGGCAACAAATTGGGCAATGACTGGATGTTGAGTAGGTTGGCAGTAGCCAGAATACTTTTACATCCAGATCCTTGACAGTACCATCAAATTTGAGTCAAACCTGGGGATATCCCAAAAAAGCATTCAGAACCAAATATGATTCATTTGAGTGTGATATACTAAACTTTGAAATGACTAATGTGATCTCTACTCTTGTCACATACATCAATGAAGTATTCTTAAAATATATTGATCAACATGCACTCATATACTTAGACAGCACCATTGTCTAAAGCCCATTCCAGGACCAGCATGACATCAGACTCTACACAGTGTTACAAACTCTCAAGCACAACCAGCTGTTAGACTTGACCTCCAAGTGTATGTTTTATAAACAAGAGTTATCTTTCCTAGACCACTTTACTAGCACCTAAGTGATGAGACCAGATCCAGACAAGGTCAAGTCCATTTTCAGCATGCTTCCCCCAAGAGACTGATCCAAACTCTGCACATTTCTTGGAATGGCAGCATACTGTTGATGTTTTATTCCCAAATGCAGAGTACTTAAAGCCCCTATCTTACAGGTGACAGGCAATAACACCAGATTCAAATTGATACCCCTATACAACTATAAATCCAGACAAATAAAACAAAAGCTTATATAAGCACCCCTTCTTCAATACCTCATGAGAATGAAGCCTACCAATTGAAGACTGACACATCAGACATGGCAATTGAAGAAATACTCAGAATAAATAAGAGAAAAGAAGAGTATCTTTTTTAGCCTAAAAATACCACAAACTTACAGAAAGAGAATGTTACTACCTATATACAACAATGAGACATTGGCTAAGGTACACTATCTCATCAAATTTTAATGATACATCAATCACCAAAAAGTGTTCACCTGTCTAAAATACATCAAATCTCTTGTATACCTCAATCACAAATTACCCTTTTAATGCTCCAAGCCAAATAGTGGAGTTAATCCAAATATAACCTGTATTAGTTGAATACAAACCAGGAGAGTAGTTGCAGGTGGCTGGACCTTTTTTACACTTGTACTTACAACAATCTCACAGAGCCACAGGACTTAATCCTGATTGACCTCTTCCAGTGATGTATAAAAAGAACAAAGAATTCCCTGAAGGGACCACTGAGCATACTCAAATAATAGTACTAATAAATGAACACATGATTGCTGATGTTCACAGTGTCCTTAACTGTAAAAAGACTGATAGCACTAATAATTACTATTTATCTTTCATAACAAGTAGGTGCTGTCTAAAGGTATTATCAAGATCTAGGCTATAACAGAGACCACAACCTGTTTGAGTTCCTCAAAAACAAATACTGGTGGCCAAAATAGTACTGGGATACCTTTGAACTTGTAGACCAATGTGAAATATATGAATTTTTTTCTAATTCCAAAACTCTCTCAAAATCAGTATAACCCATCTCAGTGGTAAAGCCTTCAAGGTATGAGCCCTAGACATTGTAGGACCCATGTCAAGGAAACACAAAAACAAGAGGTATATTATCACAGAAGTGGAGTATATTACTAGATTAAAATTAGCGCAAGAAACCAAATAGCACACAGACAATGTCATAAAATTTATATTGGTAAAGAAATTGTAGCTAAATTTGGTACTCCAGAGCTCCTGATCACCAACAGAGTCAAAGAAGTCAAAAAATAAAAGACAAATGTATACCTAGTCAAACAACACATTAGGCACAATTTTATCACGCCATACCATTCCCAAGCTAACAGAAGGATCAAAAGACTTTATGGGTCCCTAGTCCAAGCACTTTCCAAAATTTCAACCAACAACTCCACCAAATGGGCTGACCATTTGACCATATTCTCAATTGTGTGTAGGGTTGCAGAACGCTACAACAGGGTACAGCCTGTATTATATGATATTTGGTATCAAGCCTGAAATCAAGAATACTAACAATTTTCCTCAACTGGTTTAGCTGGAAAAAGTTCCCCAATGAGACAACCCAAAGATTATTGTCATTCAAGCAACACAGCTATATCAAGAATATAAAGATCTCAAAGCCATGGGGTGATCCCTTTTACAGCAATTTAAGGTAGGAAACAAAGTATGAATGCTGAACCCTGACCAATCCAAGCTTTAACCCAAAAATGGACTACTATCATCTTATGGGTCTACCTAAAGCACACCTACTTTTTACTAGCTCTCAAAAAAAGATGCAGGGACAAGGCTATGCATCATTATCAATTAAGACTGTACAAGGCTAGGATCTATAAATGTGAATACATTATATTGGTCACTGCACAACAGCCCAAACAATATAGAGCCAGGCACCCAATGATCTTCTTCCTGAAGTTCTGGAGGACAATAACCCCCAAGGACCAAGGATAAGAAGGTGTTAGAACTAGCCAAATTCCTAGCAAGCTGAATAGTCATCCAACTTATGATTTGACTCAACCTGTCACCTAATTTGGGCAACTACTTATACACACCATCTAGATGTAAAATCATTAATTATCACAGCTAGAAATCTACCTAAACTGTCTAAATAGAATCAGTCACATTCTATCAAAGATTAACCTTGATAAAATCTTTTTCACAAAACACCTCCTGTTGGTCTATCACACGGTATAAAATCCCTTCTTATTTCTCAATAAATCTCATCTTAACCCAATTTCTCTTTCTTTCCTTTTAGATAACTTCAGTTTATAGAACAGTTTTAACACTTCACAATTTATTTAATTATTTTTAATTCTATGGATATAGTAAGTCTAAAGCTTGTCATCCCTACCATTTATTTCACTTTAGACTTTGAAATTTATATATTTATTCTTTTTAATCATAAATGTGCTCTTTTAGCTGTACATATTGATATAGCTTTAGTATTCATTGACTTTATCCCCAAAATAGACACTCTGAATACTGTAAACTCAGAAACTAATAGAAAAATTAAGGATTATCATATCGTATGTCCAGATTTTAAATCACATTTGTGGTCAACTCAGCCAAGTGAAAATTAAAATATTGAAAGAAATTATTTATTTAATTTGATATTGTTTGATACTATAAATTTGCAAATTTAATATCCCTACTGCAAATAAGCCAACTTACTTAAGACAAAAATCACCAAGAGTTTGTGGGATGCATGAATCAGAAATGATGTATTCTAATGTACAATTTGGTATCTTCTGTAAGCCTGAAAACTTTAGAAACCATGAAATAAGTAACAAATATGAAATTGTAGGATTGTCAAACCAGATACCCAAATTTAAAATTGCAGTTGAGGTGAATTTGAAATTTTATTTTGTTGATGTCTGTCAGAACTTTCTGTTCTGCTCTCAGACCTGGCGGTCTGATTACAATTTGCTTTATTGAGTAGTTGAGTGATCTTAGTCATTGTGTTGATAGTTAACTTGTATGGAGACAAGCGTTACTTACAATGTCTGGTATTTCCTTGACAAGGCAACAGCTAGAAATGTCCAAGGGAGGCAACTTCCAAACGGCTTTCTATATGGGCAACTTTTTAGTTCTTTGAGTACTGACAATGGTCTTTGAACTCATATATCTTCTTCTACTGTGAAAAGGTTCCACAGTAGGATCTTGGTATTATTGTCTGCCTTTCATCAGTCCAATGGAAGGGCTTTTATAGAGCCAGAGCTCTCTTGCCAGGATAAGATCATTTGGCGCATCTAACTCTCGCTTAGTAGTCTTTTCATCCTCAGACCGCCAGCATCAACCCCCAGAGTTAGGCATCCATACAATGGCATGGGATTCCATATCATAGTACCCTGCGCTGGGTACTAATTGCTATAGAGTGATACATAATCTATTAGTGTGCCAGCAGTGGCATTGCTAATTTATGACTCTATTTTTAGCACATGTCACTTTGTTCCTGGGCAACCTTTCTTGCATGGATTTGCAATGGCACTGGCAGTTTGCTAGTGCAAATTAGATATGTTTCTTTTTATTCTCAGGAAACCCATAATAACTAACCTGGCAGTTTGCTAGAGTATTCTGGAATAACTCTAGCCAATCAGGAACCAGTCATAATTGGAGTCTATAGTATTCCCAGTTGTTCTTGTAATAAGTGATCTGAATCTACTTCATGAAGGCTTCTCAGATCAATTAAGCCTGCTAGTAATATTGGAAGCTTCTCCAATAGATGGTTTGGCAGGCTGCCAAGATATCCAAGTTAGAACAAAGTCAGTATAAATTCCTGACAATGTCTATCTTAAAAAGGAATTCAAAGAGTCTATTGTGGATTCATGCCAACTCTTTTAGGAATCACTGGTATTTTTTAATAATTACCCAATTCTGTTCCAATATGTCTAAAACTTAGATCTTATATCCACCAAATTATATATACTCAAAAATAAAATAGGATAAACTATAACACTCTCTTATCAAGTTTTATTCTTATTAAAATCAATGTATGTCATTAGTAGTAATTTTATTAAATTTGACTTTTTCAATTAATTTTTACACTTAAACTGTCTTTTTACCAGTTATTGTAGCTTAACTAAAGGGTGTATTGTTTTAACAATGTATATTTATGTATTACTATTAAAGGTCTAAATTACAGTTGAGTTTTGAAAATGATAAAATAAAATAGAATTATATTAAAATTTACTGTTATCAGTTTGCTTTCTCCCTGTTGTGAAAATTATTCATTTGTTGTTAACTATTGATTGCATTTAATTGGCTGATTTATCCTCCTGTCACCTTGGAAATAAGAAATCACTCCCTTCTGTGACCAAAGCTGGTCTCACAGAGGCAGCTTGATTTTCTATTTCCAAGGCAACTGGAGGGTAAATTAGCAGATCAAATGCAAGTAATAGTTAACAGCAAATGAACAATTGCTATAACAAAGAAAAAGCAAATTGATAAAAGTAAATTTTAATGTATAATTTGATTTTATTATTAGCATTTTTAAAAATCAACTGTAAGTTAACATCCTTAATAGCAATACATAAACATACACTTTTAAAACAATGTGCCATTTAGTTAAGTTAGAATAACTGGCAATAAACCAAGTTTAAATTAAGGTAACATAATCAAAGTGCCCAAATCACAGTGTGTAAATTTATGTAAAGAAATCAAAGTAAAGTAAACTCCTTGTTCTTTTGTCTTTAACTTTTTTCTTTCTCAATTCTCCTTCCTTCCTTCCACAAAAAAAGTTGTTTAGCTCCTGGCTGCACTGGGGGCCAAAAAACTTTTGAAAAGTTCTGCATCATCAGGAGGGTGGCTCATAACCCTTGTATGGTAATATGGTTGCTATTTTAGTGATTTGGAGTGAATAGTATTGTATCATTTATGGGTTTGGACAATTTTACATTATATTTGATACACATGTCTAAGCATGGTTATCAAGATTGAATTTTTTATTTTATTTTATTCATAGTGGAGCTTCTTGATTTAGATTGCTTTGTTCTAATTTCTAACTGTACATTCAATTTGGATTCCAAATATTGCAATAAATTTTTGACCTTATTAGTGGCATTCATTTGTGATCTGAAATTTGGTTGCTGATTAGACAGTTATTGTATGTTTAGACTGTTGGTATAGCTAGTAATAATTGGCCCTGGTAATTGTTCAATTACTGTACCTGAATACAGGGTAGTAAACCCAAAGTATAGTGAACAATATGTGGGGGTAAAAAGTTATCTTTATTTCATATAAAAATCAAGTATATATAGAGAGGTGGGAAATTAGTAGAGGGGAAATTGGTGGGATGGAAGGCCGGGGAATTAGGCCAGGTTTGGCATCAATATTATAATCAAAATATCAATATGTGCTATTAATTTTGCACCTGGAAGTAGAGATCAATCAGGCAATCAGATTATTGATGTCACCTCCATTTGGGTTTCTGGACTCAAGCGCCAAGTATGAGCTTTGATTCTGGAATTGAAGGCCTTATTTGTTGCCCCTTTGTGTAGTCTCTAAATTGCTAAATTAATGTAAGGATTCAAGTGGAATCCAGAATTCTATGGTATCCACTAGTTCTTGATCAATTGGTTGAGCAATTACCTATGTGTAATTTTGTTCTGGATCTGACTTCAAATTTAATGTTCATCAAATCCATTCCATTTTAGCACATTGCAACATTTCCTGCCACTGGATTAGATGACAGGGTTTAAAAAACGCCTACAGGACCCCAGGTAGCAGTATGGTTCATTCCTACACTTTAAGATCTCCTCAGCCCAAAAAGCAGAGCTTTCAGGTGGTAAGACTCCAGATGAGTATTGTGACAGAAATTGCGGGATAGTATAAAGCCGTTTCTAAATGGTGGGGAATTACCACCCAAATCCACATAGAATTAATGATTAACCACCAATGTGGCTTCAGATATTGCTTTGTAAGATTTCCAATTGAGATACTAGGATTAAGTAAAACAATTAATCCCAACCAAAGTAGCCCAAGATAAATAGCCTGTGAAAGCATCAGAGTGTCTTCTGAATAAAATTCAGGACATTGAGAGGCAACAAAATTTTCAGTTTCAAGGACAGGGGGTACAACTCCAAGATTGGCAGGCATGAAATTAACATTGGGCGGTACCAACAACAAAATTCCAACTTTAGGACTCCATCTTCCAGTAATGATCCGGCTTAGAATCAGATTTTGGGGAATTTAGTGCAACAATCCAACTACTGGATGCATTTTAAAAATGTAAGTTAGACCAAGGGATATATGATTTTTATTCAATAAATTTTTGAGAGGACTCAACTCTTAAGAGTTGAAACAGTATAATTATTCAATATATATCAAAAATTGACTAAGCAATACCACCTGGATCCTGAGCTCCTATTCCTTCCACGTTGTCAAGGGAGTATCTGGTCCAGGTTGTAAAGAACCCTTGGGTGACCAATTTCTGACAACCATGCTGATAAATAAGTTCATATCTGGTGGCCCTTAAGTTACCTTGATTTATCAACGTCAACTTACAGGGGGAATTGAATTCAACCGGCAAACTGGATCAGCTGTAACCCATTTGCAATCAATTGTTTGATTCAAGTCTGTTAAATCAGTCAGCTCTGTTAAAGGTTTCCTGGTTTTCTGAGCTTTCCTACACAGCCAAATAATCCCTGGCATTATAGAACTTACCGTGACAAGTATGTGCTCTGGGGATCCCTTCTGTGGGATTTTCTCTTCCTTGGTGTGTCCTTCCCTGTGGCAGTGGGGATCAATTGTGTGCAGTGCTTGGTGGTCTTCAATGTCCCATCCTTGGGCATAGGCTTTGTGGGTCCTCTGGAAACCAGATTTGTTACTTGGCCGTGGTTCAGGCCTTGGTACAATTGGTCCAGTATATGCAAGGCCTGGTATCTCAACAATAAAGGTCTTACAATTTCCTTTTTTATATATATTTTTGGTTTTGGCAAACTGGACAACAACCCATGGATTTTTTTCATTAAGCTTTCTTTTTTTGGGTTTTTATCCTCATTGGGGCTTACTCTTGACTACTAGGAACAGCACACATATATTGTGTGTGCACTCTAGTAATTAATTGCCCAGAAACTGGATCCTTCAATGTATATGAGTCAAGGCCAGTCTTTTGGATGACTTGAACAGGACCTTGCCAGAGAGAGGCAAGTTTAGACTCTCAACTGTAACCTCTGTTGCTAAAGAAGTAGACTTCATCTCCAATCACATAGGACTGTAGGGGGCGTGTGACCATGGCTTGGTCAAGGTATTGGAGTTTGTGGTTAAGGTTAACTATGTAGACTTCAGATTGTGGCTGTATCAACGTCTGTACCAATCATTGATGTAAGCATCTGTGGATACTGCCAGACTAGGTTTCACCAACATTATAGCAGGAGTGGAAGTCCTGGTTGTTGCCTGTAGAGTAGCTGGAAGGGTGACTTTCCTGTGGCCCAATGATAGCTAATATTGTACTCAAAGGTTGCAGATGGCAAGAAGGTATCCCATTCTGTCTCCTGTTGATGACTAAGCTTCTGTAGTATCTGTACCAGGCTTTCATTTGTGTGTTCTACTATACCATTGGTCTGTGGGTGATAGGGAGTATATAGTGTACCATGTATCTCCATTAGTTGATTTAGTTATGGAATTATATAGCTGGTAAAGTTAGTGCCATTGTCTGTCAACAGTAATTGGGGACAACCATGCTTGTATATTATGTTATCCAGTATGAACATAGCAGTGGTCAGGGTGGACTGGTTAGTAATAGCCTTAGCCTCTACCTATTTGGTCTGGTGATCCACAGCTACAATAATGAACTTGTTTTTGCTATTGATGACTGGAAAGGGATCCACTACATCAATAGCCACCATATGAAAGGCAAACCCTGGTTGGACTAGTATGTGCTGGAACTTGGCTACCTTGAGATGCTCAATGTTACAGTTATGGCAAGAGGCTAAAGTCTCCACCACATCCGTGTGCATTCCTTCCCAGAAGCAATGTTATTGTAGCATTGCTAGTGTCTTCTGAATACCACTGTGCCCAGTAGTCCTGTGTGCAGCTACCACTGAGTCCATGTGTAGGGATGGGCGTATGCAAGGTAGCCAATAGTCTCTCCAAAGCTTCAGGAGTTTCCCCTTAGAGACCTTGGTATCAACAGCTAACTTCTTGAGAGCCCTCTGTATCTCTACCGGCTCTTCCCCTCACAAAGAAGGATCCTCTGTAAGCTTGTCATAGAGAATGTCAGCCATGGGGGATACTAAGGCAACAGTAGGAAGACAGGAGAGACATTCAGCATTCTGGTGAGCTGCTCCAGCTCAATGAATTATTTCATAGTCATAGGCCTTAAGTTTAATGGCCTAACGCGCTAGACGTCCCTCAGGGTCCTTGAGGGTCTTCAGTCATTGCAGGGAGGCATGGTCTGTTACAACCATGAAATGTAACCCATAGAGATAGACCCTGAATTGTTGATAGGAGTATATCACAGCCAGACACTTGCATTTGGTGACAGTGTAGTTCCTCTCATGGATGTTGAGGGTGCAAGAGCAGTAACCCACCAGATGTTCTAATCCATCAGCGTCCAGCTGAGAAAGCACACCACCAATGTCTGTCAAGCTGGCATCTGTATGAACTACAAAGGGTCTGGAAAATTCTGGGTAGGCCAGCAAAGGTGCAGCAGTTAGAGTCTTCTTTAGGGCCTCAAATGCAGTCTGGCACACCAGGCTCCAGAAGAAGTCTGTAAATTCACTGCCACCTCTGGCTTTGGATCACACAATCTTCCCCTGCTGCGCTAAGAAAGGCCCAAAAATGTCAGTCAAACTCCTTCATTTTTTAGAGGATTTAGCATACACAGTTGATGAGAGGTTTGTGCTAGCCTATCCTGCAGATCCATTGCCCTTGGTTGCTCTCTCCTGGGAAGAAACATTGGTTAATTTAGACTACTTATTAGCCTGGTGTTGCCCACTTTTAAAAACTATCAGAGCTAGTCAATCAAAGGTTGCCACATTGACACTTGACAACTCAAGTGAACTCCAAATGCCTGACACTTCTTCTAGCCAATCAGATCAGACCGCAGAAATTAGGGTGAAACTCTCCAGTCTCCCTGGTCCTATCCAGCAAAATTTCTCTTCCAGCCAATTGGATCCAGAGCCAAATGCCATGTGATTTCATCTCTTTGCAACCCACCCCTTTTAATACAGCAAGGGGACTTTCAGTCCCCTGCTTGTCTATTTTCCAATATCATTAAAAGTTTGTTCTAATTGCACTTTATTTTAAAACATTGTTGTTTGGAGCCCCTGCTTTGGAGTTCCTGTCATCTAGATTTAAAGTGTTAGTCATTATCTTCATGCTTACCTTATTGCAACCTGTTTCTAACTTGGGTTCTCTTCTGGCATCATCTGAGCAGACTCAAGTGTATAGTTGCTGCTGTCTTTATTTTTGCTTTTGAATTTCATGTTCAAACTCTAAATTAAAAGTTAAAATCAATATAAAAATCTCCTTTTACCTTGAATTTTCCTATAAATTCTTTTGTTTTTGAACCTGCTTTCTGTTCTGATTAAATCCAAGTCATCTGAGATCATTGCCAAGCTTCCCCAAGGCCACCCTGCTGTTCCCTGCTTGGTTTCTTGTTGTGTATGTCCCAGTTTACCCCATTTTTATTGTTTGCAGTTTGAGAAATCCTACCAATCTTCTCCAAATTTTGTGGAGATCATAACCATGATACTCCCTGCTATAAAATTTGTGGTATTTTCCTTGGCCCTGTTTTTGCTGCTCTTGTGGTCTACCTCCCCAGACTTGTGGAGAAAAATCTCCTCTTCTGCCCGGCTTGTGGGCAAAGATCCGTCTATGCTCTGGAATCTTCCCAGTGATCTTCTCTTTTCTGGAGAGGCTGTGGTTAAGAGCTTAACGTGTGATGACTTGGATCTGGGTATTGTTGATCACACCTTCCCTGCCTCTGAGGAAGATAAGTCTTCCATGCCTCCCCTCCCCAGTTTGATCAAGAGCAATTTGGTACCATTTAAGGCCCCTGAGTTTCTCTCTCCCACTCCCACCTGCACCCCTTGGCTGCTCACCGGACTGATGTTGATGGGCTTGAACGCCTATTTCCCTCAAATTTCCCCTGTGTCCTCCTTGTGATCCCCTCTTCAAGCCGCTGTCCCAGTCCTCCACTGGGAGGCATCCTGGTGGGTTTTTTCACTGGGATTGGAGCTGAACTTAGTTATTTTGGCCCCCCTCTCTCACAAAGTCCACATCAGCGCAAAGGATTTGGAAGAGTGCATCCCCCAGTGAGGCAAAATTGGGGATAAATTGTTGATAGTAACCTATCATCCCTAGAAAAACTTGGACATCCCTTTTACTAGAGGGCACCTGCATCTTTTCAATGGCCTCAACCTTAAGGGGGACAGGGAAGAGTCCATTTCAACTGATGATAAAACCCAAGAACTCTAGATGCTCCTTGAAGAAGTTGCATTTGTATGGCTTCAGCTTTAGGTTGGCAGCCAAGAGCCGCTTAAAAACCTCCTCCAGATGAGCCAAGTGTTTGGTAAAGGTGCAGGAGAAGACATTGATGCCATCAAGGTATACTAGGACACATAATAGCTTTAGATCTTCCATCACTGCGCCCATGGTTCTCTGGAAGGTGGCTGGCGCATTGGATAGGCCTTGGGGCATCCTTGTGGGTTAGGAAAGCCCTTGGTTGGTAATAATGGTGCATTTCTCTTGGTCAGCAGGAGGCAGGTCAATTTGCTATTACCCACTAATAAGGTCCATTGCACTAAAGAACTTGGCACCTCCCAGGAAATCCAGCGTATCATCAATGTGAGGAAGTGGATAGGAGTCCTTCTTGGTGACTGCATTCAGACGGCGGTAGTCAATCACCACTCAATTACTACCGTCCTTCTTCTTGACAATCAGCAGAGGGGCAGCCCAAGGGCTCTTTCTGGGAACCAGGAGTCCAGTAACCAGTAGTTTCTGGAGCTCTTTGTTGACCACAGTATGATTAGCTTGACTATGTTGTATTTGCCTAGAGCAAATTGGAGGGCTATCCTGGGTGTCAATGTGATACGCTACGTCTACTGTCTTCCCAAGGTCATAGTCATCTTTAGCAAAAACATTCCTGTATTGATCAAAGAGATCCATAGCTAGGTCCTTTTAATCTTTGGAGAGGCCTGATAGCAACTCACAACTGATGACTGACAGAACTCTTGGTTGCTCACAGGGTAAGACCAGCTCTAAGAAGTCTGCAAAAGGAGAAGCTTCCTGTAGGTTACCATGTTCTTTTAAACGTATGTAGCCCAGCAATTGATATTTGGAGACAGTCATTGGTTGCTGACTCATGTTAGCCAGCAACACCAAGATTTCCTGATCACTAGGCATGATGATTCCTGGTGCTACCCATGGCTCTAACTGTGATGCATTGGGGATACCAAAAATCTCCCCATGAGTACCAGCAGGAAGTGCAAGTGATAGACCAGTGTTATGAATTACTTGCAAGCCTGGTGGTATGAAAACTGTTGAAGACACATACACAGTAATACCCTTGGCTTCTCCCATCAAGAGAGGGAGCACCTTAGCCTTCTTACTACACATTGTGTAGGCAATTGGCATTTCTCCATCTAAATACTCCAGGTTGATGTAGTGCAACTGGCGTAGGGGCAGGTCAGAAGGGCTGTCTACATGATAGAACATGGGGATAGAGTGGCCCAATATTCCAAATTTATGGTCTCTATGGTTGGTCACGGTGTCATACTGAACCATAAAGCTAGTTCCAATAAGGATGTCATAGCTCTTATTCTCCAGAACTATGGCAGGGGCAGTGACCATTAGTTTTCCAAAGCAAAGAGGGAGAGAAGATTAAGCTCCTTTTGCTCTAGTGGTTTGTGACCCAGTCGTACCAAAATCTTCATGATAAGCCAAGTCTGGTGCCATTTTTAGCTTCTTGACCAGCTGCAAGGATATAATGTTCCCTGGAGCACCAGTATCCAGTATGGCTCAGACGTGGGTTTTGTTTACTACCAGGTTGATATAAGTACAATTCTGATGGTCTTCTCTGACCCTCACAATCTTGGAGATCTGATGTACGCTTGGTCATTTGAACTTCTCTAGGAAGGTAGCTGTTGCGCTTTTTGCATTACAGTGTCACAATTATTTAAGATTTTAGGGCACAGGACATTTTCTTGAATACAGTCATATGTGAGGATATGAGTAGTATTTTATCAGAAGAGCCAGGATTGAATGGAAACAGGATTATTGTACAGCCATGGCTTCTGATTGTGCAGAAGCACTTAAGAATTAGGATAAAGGTCAACCAGATTAAAGATATATCAATGATGGTTCAAGATTAAAGCTTCCAAGATCATTTTATTGTAAATGATTAATTCTTCTTATACCTTATGCAGGATTAATATCTGGGCTGCTAGCAATGTCTTCTAGGACATTCTAACATGCCCCTAATTTGGGTAATTATTAATCTAGGTTTGGCACTTATTGCACGTAGACCAAGAGAATATCTTCATCTTTACCCAGCACAGGTGATCCTTGCTGGTGTGGAATAATTTAGTTACTTCAGGATCACTTCCTACTTCCTTGGTATACCACAAGCTTAATGCTTATTAATGAGATAAATATGGGAATTTGAGATTATGGGGAATTGAACCCAGCGCCTTGGCGCTCAATGTAAAAGTAAGGCGGCGCCGCGGCGCTTGCAATAATTTTCAGTTGGTGCGGCGGTGCTTGACGTAAAAGTAGTTTGGCGCTTTGGCGCCTATTCCAATTGCTAGGCGGCGCTGCAGCGCTTGTGTATTTTTTAAGTGGCGCAGCGGCAAATTATTTATCATTTAATTGCTGTGGTGGTACTTATCATTGGCTAGTTTAAGGCTCAGGTCAGCAGACTACTGCTGATACAATATGCATATAATTTATACTACCAATTTATGTTATTTGGTAGCTGTAATTCATATCTGCAAGCTCTGTATAATTAGCATCATTGTATTTTATACTACTAATTTATGGATTTAGTTGTAGCAATCCCAATCTGTAAGCTCTGTCATAATTGGCATCATTGCTTGGTCAAAATTCCCAACAGTAGCAATGGCAGCTCCTACATCTGGGCTTGCTTCCTTGAGGGACTCCAGAGGGGCTGAGATATTTGAGGTACGTAGCAGCTTAGTCAGTTGTTCAGCGCTATCCTCTTTGTGGGTAACTTCCACGCCTGGTTGAGCCAGCTGTTTGGCATACGGTAAGGAGACTGTTTTCTGAGCTATCTGTGGGATGACCACCTCAGGGCAAAGCATCATCCAATGGGTCTGAGTGTTAACCGTGAGAACTCAATGTGAAAGGTCCTCTTGGACTCCTTCTGAGGAAGTATCCTTGTGTAAGGGTTGGAAGTTGAAGTCAATTAGGGAGAGCTCTTCCTTAGAAATCAACTCAGAGGGTGATGAGGCACCAACCTTAGCGCAGGTTTGTCAGGGGGTAGAGGTATGGGAGGAGACAAGGGTATCAAAACTACAAGGACAGCCAAGTGTTTCTCCTTGTCCTGGCTGCTTAGTAGTTTTTTACTAGTCCTCATTGTCTTCCTCAATATCTGTGCCGTCAGTGTAGTCCTCTTCCTCTAGTTCTGCACCTACAACCAAGACCTTGCGTGGGAATTTAAAATCCCAGGAGAGGTGCCCAGGCTTGTTACACTTGAAGCAAAGGTGTGCTGAGTTGTTCAAAGTACCAGGATTGGGCTCAACTGTCTTTGAAACTTCAGTACTGAAATTTCTGGTTATAGTTTCAGTGAGGGCTTTAGGGGTTCCCTTAGGTAGAGGGATCTCAAACTCTTCCTTGTAAGTTTGCAGCAATTGGATCAGGTCAGGGACAGTCTGTGCGGTTTAGATTTCAGACTTTAAAGCAAGTGAGAGTTCCCTGTTGATCCTTGCTGCATTGAGAAGTTCTGACTGTACATCAATGAACAACACTGCCTTCATGGAAGCCAAGGTCTGTGCTTCCAAGTAGAATCTGGAAGTAAACTCCTCCAAGGTTTCTCCCACTTGAGTTTAGTATCTGTGAAGTCCATCTTCTGTCCTAGGAGGGCTTCCTGACTACCAAACTCTTCCATCAAGGCCTGCAAGATATTGGTGTAAGTCCAGCCATTTTCTGTGATGCAGGGTAGTATCAGTGTCTGTGTATCAGTGTCCAGAAAGTTGATTATGGTAGCGTCCTTCATAGCTTCATCTGCCCCATACATTGAGCTCTGGTATAGCCAGAGGAACATGGCTATGTTACTTTTTCTGTCAAACCTGGGGGGTTAGCTGGTTTGAAGAAGGGCAAAGTGTTATGGGTTGCAGTTATAGCTGTTGCAGACTGCCAAATAGGGGAAGCAGGTCTGTTTTGGTTGGCCTTGGAGGCAGCAAAGTGATCTTTGGATGCGGCCTTCTGTGCCTCTTCTTGTTGTGCTTTGAGATCTTGTACAGTATCTTTAATGGTAACCGTGGCTGGACCACCATTCTCTGTCATCACCTCTAACACTTGGATATAACAAGGGAGCCTCCAGTTGGTTTCTTTGTTGCTGTCCAGGCTGTGATACTCTTCTTGCCAAGAGGAGCTCTGGTAGCTGCCTTGAGATTGGCGTCTGGTCTCCCTGTGCTGGTGTTGATTTGGGGGACTATCCAGCTTCTGTTCCAGTGAAGCCATTTTGCTGTTTGTTCTCTCCAACTGGTTTTGGATAGAAGCCATCAGTGCCTTGTGCTCATCCAATTTATCTGTGTAGACCCAGTTCTCCAGACAAGTGACATCTAAGTCCTCTTCTGTAGGTCTATCCTCTTCTCCTGGTTGGTCAGTGCCTCTTGGAGCTTTGAGATCTTCTCTGTGTTGGTTTTGCTTTAGCTTTTGAACCAGATAGACAAGGTGAATTTCTCAGCCTGAAATCCATCAACCTTGTGTTTGACTTTGCCAAACTCTCAATAGATGAAAGTCAAGTCAATGCCTGCCTCCATCACTTCATGTTGTAATTTTGATAGGTGGTCATAGAGTTCCAATATATCTCTATTCATCATTGTGCTCAAAGGGGAAAGAGTGGGTATCACAGGTTAGCTATTCCTGCCAAAGGAAGAGCTGCAAGGCGCTGGCTCAAGATGGTCACCTCCTGGACCAGCTCACAAATAACCAGTCCATTCTCCTTGATGTATGCTGCCACTGTAGCAATCCAGTTGAAATTAAAATCTTGGTGGCAAAGGGTCTGGACCACTTGATGGGGGACCAGAGAGTTCAGTCCTTGCTCAACTGCTTTGGATCAGGGCATAATACTGTTCTGGACCGTCACCACTTCTGAGAAGCTGGCTGTTCATTAACTCAAAGTTGGTAGTTGGATTGTGTTATAAAAACTGAAGAAATAACTGCTGGTTTATCACTAGTATACTTTGATCTTGTATCAAGCTCTGTAGGCGCCCCAAGTGTACTCAATTGTGGAAGATGGCTGGGTGGGCAAAATACTGGATTTAATCCTTCACATGCTCAGCTGTTTGGAGGTCCTTACAAAGTTGGTCAAGGTTTACCATGCTTATGTTATAAAATCTCTCCATGGATATCTCTGCAGAGGGATGTTAGATTGCCAGCATTTTTGATTGTTGATCATTGTTGTCTGATCCTTTTTCCATTCTGGTCATGGATTGTTGGATGGCTTCTTTGGAGGGACTGGCATTAGCATCTACTTCCATGTGTGCAGGTGCAGTCAACAGTAGGGAGCTCTGGTTGCCAAGTGGTGAGGGCTGGGAAATCATCCATGAATTGTTGGAGTTGGGCGAGACCACTGGGTAGGTATTGGTAGGTGTTAATATTGCCACAAGGCATCCCTCCCTCCCTCCCTCCACCAAGAAAAAAATAACATGTGTTAGAAGGGCCAGGTATTGGTTCAAAAATTGCCATGAGCGCCAAATGTCGTATGTTTGGACTGTTGGGTATAGCTAGTAAAAATTAGCCCTGGTAATTGTGCAATTACTATACCTGAATATAGGGTAGTAAACCCAAAGTATAGTGAACAATATGTGGGGGTAAAAAGTTATCTTTATTTCATATAAAAACCAAGTATATATAGAGAGGTGGGAAATTGGTAGAGGGGAAATTGGTGGGATGGAAGGCTGGGGAATTAGTCCAGGTTTGGCATCAATATTATAATCAAAATATCAATATCAATATATGCTATTGATTTTGCACCTGGAAGTAGAGATCAATTGGGCAATCAGATTATTGATGTCACCTCCATTTGGGTTTCTGGACTCAAGCGCCAAGTATGAGCTTTGATTCCAGAATTGAAGACCTTATTTGTTGCCCCTTTGTGTAACCTCTAAATTGCCAAATTATTGTAAGGATTCAAGCGGAATCCAGAATGCTCTGGTATACACTAGTTCTTGATCAATCAGTTGAGCAATTGTCTATGTGTATTTTGTTCTGGATCTGACTTCAAATTTAATGTCCATCAAATCCATCCCATTTTAGTACATTGCAACAACGGTCCCAAAATCTCAAAAAGCATAGCCAACTTGATAAAAACAATAGACAGCTTTAAGAAATTCAGCTCTGATTCCAGATGATCTGTTTCTTTCACTTGAAATATGCAGCCTGGCTTAAAATTTGCAAAGGGTCTATGAGATAATGCAGCTTGAAATATTCAAATAGAATGCTGAAATATCAATCTAATTAATAAGGGCTGTCAAGATTTTGGGGTCTTGAGGAAATATCTTTATTATTGGTCATTGTAGTAGGGATGTTGATATTAGATTTTATGAAGACAATCTTTGGCTACCAATTGGGTCTAGGGTGCGGCTACGGCCTGGCAGTGTCTCATTAGTCTGTAGGAGAAAATACACTGGCCTGCAAATAGACGGCAGCGTGCTCAATTCAGATACTTCTGACTACTAGGTGTTGGCTAGTAGTGATACAATGATGGAGATCTTCAATCTATATCTTCAAGGTTGAATGTTCTGCTTGATCTCTAGTAAGGAGAGCACCTATTATAGGGTGGATAAGCCCTCTTGCCAGATTGTTATCTGACGCTTCTAACTCTTACTAGTCAGTCTATCTGTTCCCCAGACTGCTAGTTTCAGCCCCCAGAGTTAGGCAGCCATGCCAGTCTGGCATGGGACTTCAATTAATTACTGGACCCCAATCTATCATAACAGGGTT
Organism: Entomophthora muscae; assembly: GCA_014839935.2. Lineage (NCBI taxonomy): Eukaryota > Fungi > Entomophthoromycota > Entomophthoromycetes > Entomophthorales > Entomophthoraceae > Entomophthora > Entomophthora muscae. The sequence goes on along the minus strand of QTSX02000002.1, from coordinate 499,214 downwards.
CTAGTGGCATCCTGTCTACCATTTCACGCATATGCAAGGTTTGGTTACCCTGTTAATGGGTTTTTGCATTCTGCATTGTTCTTTATAAATGACCTTCCCTATTGGTTGTGAAATATGATTTGAGTCCTGGCGCAAATGTTTGGCAGAGGCGCGCCCTGCAATTGTATTGTTGTAACTGTGCTGTTTTAGCAGAGTTACAAGGGGAAAATATTTAGGAACTAGATAATATTCTTTATTGAGAGATAGGTATTATATAGTCATTGTGAGTTGTGGATAACAGAAACATGATTGGTGATCACACGGCTGAATGATGAAGGGGGTGGCTTGATCCTGGTAATGAGTCAAGCGCCAAAACAAGGTATCCACTTTGAGGGATCATCACTTGTTCATGTTGTTAGATTTGGAAATTTGAGTTGACTTCCTATTCTGGATTCAAGTGACTGGGTAATCGGATTGCGGGTCACAAACCTGCTTACTCAGAACCTTGTTGGCGGGTTGAGCCTGCTGTTTTGACAATATTCAGGAATCAATCAGCTTATTGGCAGAGGTGCATCCTGAAATCATGATCAGGAATCACCAGGCTTAATGGTTTAGGTTCAAACAAATAGGGAGTCCATCAGTGAATTATGATCAGGCTTTGGGGGTAATTATCAGTATCCTGATTACCCAAAGCTATAGATGGGATCAACTGATACTTCTTTAAGCTTGACAGCTCTGTAGCAATTGGCCACCTAGAGCCAATCAGTCAGGAGAATGATGGTCAAGTCTACCATATTATTCAGAAGTCCTGACAAGGGCCAAGCTGGAATCATGATTCAAAATTTGGTCCTAGGGGTTGACAATCCCTGTTTTTGTCATTAGGCTCTGAATCTACTGTATAATGTTTCCACTTTTTGCTTCATATTGTATATCTTAATTAGACTGTGCTGGTAACAATGTGATAAATTTCCTAATATGTTTTTCCAATTGATATTTTTGTTGTCTGTTTTAGATGCTATATGGATTTCCAGATGGCTCAATATTTCACTCCAGTGCCTGGGTTCATTTAGTTTTTACAGAATCAAATAAACACAATCTCTTTGCAATATGACTGAAGTCATTTTTGTTTTTATCAGCTGAGTTGTTGTTAATTTCAAATAAATATGTTTGGATTATGCATCTTTTGTTGTGTGTCTGGATATTTTTACCCATTAAACCCCATTTGGCTATAAAAAGAGCCTTTATTTTTACTAAAAAGTTGGATTATGTTCTGGACTGAACTTGTTTTTGTTTTAAGCTAGTATACTTTTTTATCCCAACAGGTTATAAAAACTTCTGTACCTTTGACTGCCTCATAGCCTATGATTATAGTTATGGAGGAAAGTACTATGTAAGGAGCTTTGTGCTCTACCACCAGGATAGTGTTGAGGAGCTGAATGTACTGATATTCTGGTTGTTGCTAACACAGTTAACATCCTGTTATTGCCTGGTTTGGTGCCAATCCGATATACAGTTCAACATACTGGAAATGACAACAAACCAATATCACATGAATTTTCCAGGCATCCAGTGACTCAAACCTATTCTGCACATGACCACCCTTATCTTTAATCCAACTTAAATCCCTGCCATAGCGCAAGCTATATAAGTCTAAAGTATTATCTAATAAAATATACTCTTCTTCTTCTTAATTTCATATTTGAATCTTCCCCAAAAGTTGCTCCTCATCAATAGTGTTGCAACTAAAATGATCCTTTGGTTGAAAACATATCTCACAATATACAAGGGGCAATTAACAAGTTGCTGCATATCACATTTTATGTCATAATTATTCTTATCCACCAACATAGTGAAATGCCATATTTTTCTATAAGGATAAAATACAATTATTAAGTTGATACTAACAATTACCTTAGAAAAACATTGTCAACCCCTAGCCCAGATCAGTGCCACATCAACCACCCCATGACGGTTCATTGACTCTTTCCTACAGTATAAGAACCTCATCACTATTCTTGATAAAGATCATTTTATTCATAATCCCTTTTCCTGTGCCCTCTTGGACTATTGTTGTCCCCTAGCTTCCAAAGCTCTGAACTATAAATAGTTCAGTTGCAACAATAAGTTTGATTTTGGTGAGATTAATATTATTTCTCTGAAAAGGTTTGTTGGAAATTTTGACCAAGCAATGATGCCAATTATGACAGAGCCCACAGATTGGGACTGTTACAACCAAATCCATAAATTGGTAGTACAAAATACAATGATACTAATTATGGCTGAGCTTGTGGATATGAGTTGCAGCTACCAAACTACATAAATTGATAGTATAAAATATATGCATATTGGATCAGCATTAGTCTTCTGAGCTGAGCCTAAAACTAGCCAATGATAAGCGCCGCCGTGGCAATTAAATAAGACATGACTTGCCACCGCAACACTTTAAAAATAAACAAGCACTGCAGAGCCGCCTAGCAATTGGATTAGGCGCCAAAGTGCCAAACTACTTTTACGTCAAGCGCTGCTGCGCCAACTAAAAATTCTTGCAAGCGCTGCCTGGCAAATATTGCAGGCGCCAAGGCACTGCTTTACTTTTACATTGAGCGCCGAGGTGCTGGGTTTGATTCCCCATAATCTCAAATTACCATATTTATCACACTAATAAGCATTAAGCTTGCAGTATGCCAGAGAAGTAGGAAGTGATCCTGAAGTACTAAATTATTCCACGCCAGCAAGGATCACCTGTGCTGGGTGAAGATGAAAATATTCTATTGGTTGATGTACAATAAGCGCCAAACCTAGATGATAATTATCTAAATTTGGGGCGTGTTAAAATGTCCTAGAAGACATTGCTAGCAGCCCAGAGTTTACCCTTGTAGAAGGTATAAGAAGAATTAGTCATTTACTAAAATCATCTTTGGACCATCTTTATTTTATCCTTAATCTTGTTGACCTTTATCCTAATCCTTAAGTGCTTCTGCGCAATCAGAAGCCATTGCCAGGCAACAATCATGGTTCCGTTCAATCCTGGCTCTTCTGATACAGTACTACTCATATCCTCACATATGACTTTATTCTGGCACATGTCCTGTGTCCTATAATCTTAAAAAATTGTGGTGCTGTAATGCAAAAAGCGCAACAAGGTTGGAAATTCTTTTACATGTTTAATATGAAAATCTTCCAGCACAACTTTTATGCCATAAAAATATTAACAATTAGTAGCATGTAAAAAGCTGGAAATATATTTTTATAGTGTTGAGTTTATACTTCTGGGAAGTATAATAAACAAAATAAGGGGAAGATTTAAGAAGAGAATGATACTTTATTGAATATGAATATAGAATAATATATAGTATCATGACAAGCCACATGCTGTCCATGTACGTCATGGAGGTCATGAGGCTTATCTGAGTAATGTTCCTCTTGAGTCACGAGGCTTAATCAAGTTGTGTTCCATTTAGGACCTGGATTGAGTGATCCCCATCATAGATGGTTGACTGATAATGGTGCCACCAGTTTATTGACTGGCCAGTGAGCCATTCAGTGAATTACCCGGGGTGTTAATTCCCCAAGAGGGAGTAATCAAAGATGTTGCAATATCTCTCCCTGGGGTGCTGGAAGGCGGAGCCTTGGGAACTTTCTTGAGAGTATCTGGTATGCGGGCTTGGTATTGATCCAGTTTGGTGTTGGGTACGGGGAGCCTTGAATTTTGTTGGGCTGCTCTTGCCTTACACAAGCGGAGTCAGTTGTGGTGCATACGTTTCAGTTTGGTTTGAGCTCCAATTCCTTTGATCATGTAGGTATTGTTGGGTTTAACTTCCATGACAATGCCTGGTCCACGTAGTCCTGGGTCTAGTTTGTGTTGATTGTGATTGATGACCCAGATCTGTCCCCAACTTGGAACCTTTCTTGTTGTAATGGGATTGCTTCCCGCTGGACCCTTTGGTGTTCTATCCTCTCTTAGTCTTTTCTGGCATGTAGTACCTTAGGATCATTACTGTCTAGTATCTCCTTTGGGAGCGGCAGTCATGGTCCTGTGGCTGTACTGAAAAGTGAGGGTTTCTGATCATAGACAAGCTCATAAGGGCTTTTGCCCGTATTGCGGTTGAGTCGTGTTCTGCAGACCATAAGGGTGGTTGGTAGCATATTAACCCAGGCTTTTGGATTGTTGGCAGATAACTTACTGAGGGCTTCCACTAGAGAGCTGTTTAGTTGTTCTACGTGTCCATTTGCTTGTGGGTGATATGGGCTGGCTGTGACGTGTTTTATTCTGTTCTTGGTAAGGTAGATATTGGTGTCAATAGCTTTAAGTTCAGCGCCTCCATCTGTGATCAGGAGGCCAGGTTTCCCAAACTTTGCTATGATCTCTTTGCCAATGAATTGTCTCACGTTTTTTCCTTTGTCCTCTTTTGTTCCTTGCGCTATGGGCCATCTGGTTACATGGTTGATAGCTGTTATGATGTTCTTCTTGCCTTTGCTTTCACCGGGCATAGGTCCCACAATATCCAACAACCATACCTTGAAGGGTTGTGTGATGGATATGGGTACTACTGACTTGGGTGGAGCTTTGATTTGGGCGTACTTTTCATAGACTTTGCATTTTTTCCAGTACCTCTCTGATATCATCTAGCATGTTGGGCCACCAGTAGTGTGTCTTGAGGTATTCATGCAAGTTTCTGCTACAGGTGTGTCCCAGGTCTCTGTGATATTGGAGGATTGTGCCAATCTTTTGTGTTAACAGTATTTAGGGTACAGTATCACCATTCAGAAGTATTCAGTGTAACGTACCATACACATTTTTGAACATATGTTTGTTCTTGAGGATTTTCTCTTGGAAGTCCAATGACGTGCCAGGTGAAAACCCGTCCTGGAGATTCCCCATGATTAACATGGGCCAGTTGGGGTTGCCATCAGTGCAGAGGATGTGTTTATTGTATAGCCTTGACAGGGCGTCTTCAGTAAGCATCTCCTTGCCTGGCTTGTATTCAATTTGCATGGGGTATCTCTGTATGAGACACATTCATTTGGCTTGTCTTCTTGACAAGTGTTGTTGTGTTTTGAAGAATATCAACTTCTTGTGGTCGGTGAGTACTTTGAACTTCTGGGCTCCTTTCAGATAGCATTGCCATTTCATGAGGCAGTGTATGATGGCAACCAATTCCTTGTTGTGTATGGGGTATCTTTGTTTGCCGTCTGATAGCTTCCTTGACTCATATGCCATGGGAAGGAAGTCCTTTTGGGCCGTTTGGATGTGGAGGGCTCCTCCTATGGCATAGTTGGAGGCGTCAGTTTCTAGCTCATAGATACCCTCACAGTTTGGGTATTGCAGGATGGGGGTGGTAACCATGTGTTCCTTTAGTTGGTGGAAATGTTGATCTCATAAGGGTGTCCAGAAAAATTTGGTTGTTTTCCCGGTGATGGCTGACAAGGGAGCTGTTAGGGTGCCCCAGTCAGGGATGAACCTGCGTACATAGGCTACCATTCCAAGAAAAGTGCAGAGTTTGCTCTTGTTTCTTGGGTCTGGCATCTCTGTTATAGCACATATCTTATTATGGTCCAGTTTAATACTGTCCTTGCTGATGATATGGCCAAGGAATGGAAGTTAAGTTGAGAAGAACTCACATTTGGATGGCTTGGCAATCAATTGGTTTTCTTTAAGGGTACAGAGAACTGAGTGGATGTCTTTGCAGTGTTGTTGCAGGTTGGGATTATAAATGATGATGTTGTCCAGGTAGATAATTGCTCTTTTTTCAATGTGTTCCTTGAAGACTTCATTCATGAAGGTTACAAAAGTACTTGGAGCGTTTGTCATGCTAAAATTGAGGACAACAAATTCAAAGGATCCATACTTTGTTTGAAATGCGGTCTTTGGAATATCTTCAGGTTTCACACAAATTTGGTGGTAACCTGCTATCAAATTGATTTTTGTGAATATTTGGGACCCCCAGGGCATCAAAAAGGTCGTCAATGAGGGGCAGGGGATACCTGTTCTTTATTGTGACCTTGTTGAGGGCCCTGTAGTCTGTCACTAGGCAGAGGCATCCATCTTTCTTTGCCACAAAGAAGACAGCGGCACCAAAGGGCAACTTTGAAGGTCTGATGAGGCCTTTCTTGAGTGCTTTGTCAAGGTAGGCTTTCAGAGCATTGATTTCTTATGGTGTGAGGCAGTAGATGGGTTGCACCTTAGTCACGCTACCTTTTAGGTTGATCTCATCCTGTATACTCCGGTCAGGGGGCAGCCCAGGTAGTGATTCTTGGAACACAGAGGGAAATTCACTGACTAGCTGGTCTCTAATGGGGGCCTGTTTGTGTCGAGTTTCCATGTTTTTGAAGTGGATAACCTCGCACGTAAAGGTGCTCCAATTGATTTTGCTAGGGTCATTTTCTTCTTCTGTTTTCATGATTTTCACAAATATGTGGTCCCTCATGAGTGTGTCAAGGTGTGTTGGGTATACATGGTGGTGGAATTCTCCTCTCTGTATGGCAAGGGTGGCACTGTCCCAGTTGATATGAGGTTTTGTCTTTCTCATCCAGTACAGGCCAAGTATGAAATCATACTTGGGGATTGGTATTATTGGGCCACTGAGTGTAGTCTGTACATCTCCAATTTGGGCGTAAAAAGGTTTTGCCTCTTGGGTGACTGGTGTGCTTTGGTTGTCTGCCATGATGACCCTCTTGATGCTACTTCAAATGGTAGGCAACTTCATGAGGTCTTCAAAGCTCTTGTTGATGAGGGATTGATCTGCTCCAGTGCTGAATAGTGCTGTGCCCTGATATCTGCAAAAGCAGAAATGATAAGTGAGGAATTTATTTCCTGTTTGGGCGGCAAACAGTAGAGGATTGCTGGAGGGTACTTGGATCATGGTGATTGAATCCATATCCTGTTCTCTGTACAAGTCTTGTGAATTGGGGGAGGGCGGCTCACCTAAGCACTCCCCTGAGCTTGTCCCTCCTTGTTGGTATCTTCAGTGCTGGCCTGGTTGGCTTGTGCAGTGTGATTCCTGGTTTGAGGATGGGTATTGTTGCCTCAGTTGTTTTGCTTATTAGGGTGAGGTTCTCTCTTAGCCGCAGGGTTTTCCTTGCACTTGTTGGTGGCGTGTAGATTGTCAGACTTCTGAGATGTGTGCTTTCCCTCTAAGAATACATCCTCGAGGTTCTTGCAGCGAGTCATGTCAAACTGACGTCTAATGTGCGTGGGAAGACCATTGTAGAAGTCTAGGCGCGGCCCAGGTTCATCAAAGTTGATGGTGTTGGGTTCTCGGTCACGTAGTCCTTCATATGCTGCAATGTACTCCTCAATGGTTCCTGTCATTTTGAAAGTTTGGAGCTCAGTCATGATTACCACATCAGAATCTTTCATGGAGAACTTTTCAAGGAACACAGCTTTGAACATCTCCCAATTCTCATTCTGGTCAGGGTGTTGAGCTAGCCATTTGGTTGCAAAACGTGAAGCAGTTCCTGTGACGCAAAGGGCAATTTTGCTGACCTAGAGTCTTTGAGGGTAGTCCACTTGTTTGAATTTACTTTGTGTACTGTTAATCCAGAGGGAGGCGTTTTTGCGGCGTAGTCCTGCAAAGGCGCTAATTTCAGCGGTGTGCAGGCGTTGAAACACAATATTGGGTATCTCAGGCTGCGGAGGCACTGTTGTAGTTGGTGTGGTGGGCAACAGTCTGCAGGCTTTGAGAGTGTTGTACTGATTGATGGGCACAAGGACGTTATCATAGATGACAAGGCCTGCAGAATTGTCTTGTCCTACTTTGTAATCTCTCCAGCTGTTAGGGAGTACCATTGTTTGGGTTCTTTTCTTGTGAGGAATTTTTCCTTTGAGTTGGGTAGGTATGGATGACCTACCTGTGCTACCACTGTCGAGTTTATACTTCTGGGAAGTATAATAAACAAAATAAGGGGAAGATTTAAGAAGAGAATGATACTTTATTGAATATGAATATAGAATAATATATAGTATCATGACAAGCCACATGCTGTCCATGTACATCATGGAGGTCATGGGGCTTATCTGAGTAATGTTCCTCTTGAGTCACGAGACTTAATCAAGTTGTGTTCCATTTAGGACCTGGATTGAGTGATCCCCGTCATAGATGGTTGACTGATAATGGTGCCATCAGTTTATTGACTGGCCGGTGAGCCATTTGGTGATTTACTTGGGGTGTCAATTCCCCAAGAGGGAGTAATTGAAGATGTTGCGACAATAGTAAAACTACTGTAGATTCAGAACCTAAAGGTAAAAATGCAGGATTGTTGAATCCTTTTGCGTGAACTCACCAACTTACAGGAATATCTTTCATCCTTTTATATAAATAATTAAGTTGTCCTGGGATGAAAATTACTTCATTAAGTTAGTGAGTTCACACAAAAGAATTTGACAATCCTGCATTTCTACCTTTAGATTCTGAATTTACAGTACATATTTTTCAAATAAATAATTTTCAATGACCGGTTTCCATTTATTTTTGCATATGTTGATAGAAATTGATCTAAAATAATTCAAAAGGCGTAAATAGTTTATTATCCATTTTTTGTCAAATAACTTTTAGCTTAGAAAACTAAGGTTAATGAACTTGTTGCCATCAAAGATATTATCATCAAACTAACAATTTCACCTAAGATTATTTACAGCTCAAGTATGCTTTTTTAAAATGATTAGATTTTATAATTATTTTAAAGTTCAGTGACGAAGCTTATATTTATTTCAGGATATGATGAATTTGGTAATTTTATTTCATGTGATTTGGTTCCTTTGCTAAAGGTGTTGAGTATTAAAAAAGAATTCTGGTCCAAGTTTATAGCACGATGCTGCGCAATATTGGTCTGTAAGCTTAATGTTGATAGCTGAATTACAACAGCTGCCAGTTAAATCGTTCCAACTCTGATGAAGCGTGGTGGAGTCAATACCGGAAATAAGATCACCCACTGAGATTTGGCTGTTTACACTACTTTAGAGTGCCAATCATTTCAACACTAAATAGTAAGTAGAGTAAACAGCGATAAAACTAAGATTGAATAAAGTTATGGACATTCAAAAATAGTTTAAACACTTTTAGTCAAAATATCCTTGTACTTAAGGTAGGTTTCTACTATGCTTACTTTATCTGCCTTACTTAACAATATTTCCTCCATCATAATTGACTTATTCGTTTAAATTAAGGGCTCCTTATTAAGTGTCCATACTCACAAGGTTTTATTTAAACGTCTACAAAAACAAAATGTAAATGACATTTTTAATGTTTTTTACATCCTCGCTCTATCGGTATTACTATTTATCCCAGCCCTTTGGTTGGAATCACCTTTCTTGGTTTTTAGTCAATCTCAAGCGACAGTATGCTTGTCTAAGCTATTTGATTTCTACTTGCGCCTTTCATCCTCAAAATTTAATCTCTTTACTTTCCTTAGTAAGCTATGATTGCCAAATTCAGGGTCAGTGTTGCAGCTACCTGGTTGGCCAAGTACCGTAGGCTTCGCCTTAATATGGCCCCACCAAAACATGCAGTACCCGTATTCTCGGTTCTCAAAGCCGGCCGCATAGCAAAAGTCGACGCAGGTGAAGATGCTTTCTTTCAAATAGGGACACCAAAGTATCAATATCTCGGTAAGTTAGCTAAAAAGTCATTTCCTCAATTTTTTACCCGCTAAAATAGATTATTCAATAAATGATATTTATTTGCACTGTATCAACTTTCGCTTTCTTGAGTCGGCTTCCAAAGAAACCCCAAGTCAAGGGTATAACACACCACTGAAATTAAATTCCTTAAAGTTCAGACCATTTTACCTTGATTAAAAAAACTTACATTCATTTAAATATTTAATGCTGTTAACTCACTAGCGTAATATATAGGAGTTGCTGATGGCGTTGGTAGCTGGGAAAAGGTAAAATCTAATCATCGTTTTTTCTAAAAATTCATAGGCTGGTGTTGACCCTTCTATCTTCTCGTGGTCTTTAATGAATTACGCGCATGATAAGGTGAAAGAAGGCATGCTGGGTGATCCAGCATCCAAAGAGGCAAATTTAAGCCCACTTGAACTTCTCCATCACGCATATGAATCCGTTTTGAAAGATGAAGCAGTCAAAGCAGGTACGCGTGTATGTATAGCATATTTATGATTCCAGGAAGTAGCACAGCATCGCTATTGAGGATAAACAAGCACACCGGTATGCTGGATTCAGCTAATCTTGGCGACTCATCCTTCCTAATCATAAGAGATCGGAAAGAAATTATATTTCGTTCTCCCGAGCAGCAACATTTTTTCAATTGCCCTTATCAACTCGCCATTAGACCCAATGGCCCTTCTCGAGACGGATATATATGTGACAAGCCAAGTGATGCTGCAGTGAAAAGCATTCAACTGAAGGACCATGACATTGTCATTCTAGCCACAGATGGATACTTTGATAACATGTTTGATCAGGACACTTTGGCAGGAGTACAGAATGCTCTGTCAGGCTTCATGCCTTCAGATTTCAAAAATGCCAACCTTAGCAACGTTTCTAGAGACAATATTGCAGAACCTCTGAAGTTCAAAAGCTTTGACAACATTAAGCTGGAATCTCAGGTCTCTTCTCAGTGGTTGGATGTCCAAATCAGGCGCATGTGCCATAAGCTTGCAGCAAGAGCACGACTATTTTCACTGGATAAGCACAGAAGATCGCCGTGGACAGAATATGTCCTTAATAACTATCATTATCACGAAGCTGCTGGGTAGGCTCTTTATATTCACTTTGCTAATCCATCCTAGAAAAATAGATGATATCACAATCCTTGTTGCTCTAATACAGAAAGATCACCAATTAAGTGTTGCCTCAGATTAGTTCCTCCATCGCTTTGATGTGTTATTGATGAGCATAGATGCATAATAAGCTAATCACCCAAATAAAGCATGTTTCTAATTTTATAGGTTTAGGGCTTTGCCTTCGAGAATCTTCTTAGGAGCTTGTTCCATTTGAATTCTAAGCTGACCAATTGACATGCTCTGGAATCTGGCACTTATGGTCATATTATCATGCAATTCCCATTCTAGGCTCTATTTTAAGTATAACTTCTAAAATGTTTCATTAGAATCTAAATACATCGTACCTATAATTACCAAGTGTTTTAAAATATTACACAATACTGAGCTATATCCATTGCAGTCCAAGTTTCATAACCTCTTGGTGTTTTTAGACTTATCTGAGTTGATTTCAAAACTAAACCAACTGGTCAGATTGAATTTATCCAAAGAGACTTTCCACATTTTTAGATAGTATCTGTTAATAACCATGTAAATAATAAATTCATATTGTCAATTGCCCAACCTTAAATGCTTTTCTTTCACTATTGATTATCTTATCTAAGGTTTGCATTTTACTTCAGGTTTATGGAGCTCCATTACTATTATACTTAATAACACGATATGAACACAGTCCTAAAGAAACCCAAAATCAGCAAACACAGAAAATCACAAGTGGGTTATTAGAGGTGATCAAAAATCTCCTTTCAACTTGGAACAGAGAACTGCCGCATTCAACATTTTACTTGACCTAGGCAGAGCACATATCTAATATCATGTCAAGGGAGCAGATTTTGAACCTCCAACCATCCAATTTGGTGATCATCATCCTCCTCTTTGCTATTAAGATAGTTCAGCCACATGGCAATTTGCCACACTATCTCCTCACTCATACTTGATCCTTCAAGCTTAGCAGGATCAAGCCACAATCTCTTTGGCTTAAAAGCTAAATATATATCTCAATAAACTATTATTCTCTAATTTATTTGTTTCTTTCCCAACATAGATTACCCCATCATCACTGGTAACACCTCTTTTTCAACCACACCTGAATAAAATGCCAGATACAACAGGACCCCCCACCATCACTAAGTTCCTTAACCAAGCCACCTCTGCAGACACCTGAAAGGCACTCTTCTGCCCCTATAACATTGAAAATGATGTTTCTACAGGGGTCACTGTGCTTGAAGTATATATATACATTCCCAAAGCATGCACTAAAATCATCTAACACACTTGTACCCTGAACCCATGTCAGGAATATTCCTGAAATTGAGCAAAACACAAACCTCACCACATCAGGAAAGGCAAAAGATGCAAAATATGAGCAGCAGTTTCCCCTTGTTGGGGAAAATGCTGATGAAATTCAAAACCTTGAGCTTGGATTAAAGTTGTATTCAAAAATCCAAACTACCCCATTGTGAGAGGCCCGTTCACCAGCCAACAGCTGACAGAAAGACAGACAGCCCCTGCATGTGCACCCCTTCCTACCATCTAACAGCCACCCAATCCCCAGGGCTGACAAGCCTGGGACCCACAGCCCAGCCAGACGTCCCCAGGGCAACCCAGGGCACTCCAAATTGGGGGACCGCAAAAAATTCTTTTTGTGTCCAAACCAGGACTTCAGTTGCTACCCCATCTGGAAAATGATCCATACCAGTTCTTGCATTAAAATCTTGCCAAAAATAGAGCCCCCCCAAATATAGAAAATTTTGGAGATCTATTTCTAAAACCTGAACTTGGATGCTCCAAGAAGGGCCATCTCCAGCGGAACAATTTCAACTTGGCCAGCTGCCAAACCTTTGGACCCAGCCAAAACAAGTCTCATACCAGAAAGGGAAGTCTTCCCAAGTCTCAGCTATTAGGGCACCACATCTAATGCTTCCAATTGTCTCTGCCTTGCACCAGAAACACTATATAATAAACCTGATCTCTTGGTGATAGGTTGTGCTATCATTAAAAGAATTACATCTGATCGCATATCACATAAAGCAGACTGATACTTTCCAGTTAAAAGTACTAGTCTTAGAACCTACACCTCCAAGTGCAATTCTCCTGCTCTAGGAAAAGATGAACCAATTCATCTTTTCTGCCATGCTAACAGTTTATAGGGTATGGGACCCAATAATCAACTAATGCCTTCACATACCCTCACACAGGGGAAACCAACAGCTGGTATTTCAAAGAACTACCATAACTCAACTCTTCACAAAGAAAGGTCTGGCTCATCCTGGTGTCCCCTTGCTTCACCACATCTTTGGCAATGTACATCACTGTTTAAAACCTCCTGACATACTTCACTGGGAATTTGATCAACTTAATGTCTATATCAAGGTGTTCTGCTGATCAATGGTGGTGTATCTCATAATAACAGCATTATCCGGGGTTCAGCTTGGCAGCTTAGTGCCTTGCCTGACTCAAGTAATTCCCTGCACTCTTGGGAATTACAACCCTACTGCCTCACCCCCTACATGTGAACTTGCTTCTGCCAAGTACATCAGAATAGACAAACTCTTTGGAAAAAGCAAAGAATCTTTCTAAACTTTCTCAACCATACAGCAGCCAAAATTTGTGTTAGCCACATCCCATATGAATTTGGATCCAGGAAGTTAGCAGGCGTCTCTTTGAAGCTGCTCCCTACTGGTATGTTGCTTGGGTGAGCTCTTGAACCAATGCCCAGCTCAAAAGCTGGGTCAGCTTTAGAGCAGATATTACCAAAGACTTTAACATCACTGAATCTCTCCAGGATATCAAAATCCAAAGTAGCAACCTCCCTCAAACTATAAACATTTCAGCATACACTAATGAATTTGAAGAGATCAGACACAAACCCCATAATCCAGACAAGAAACAATGAACACACCCATGTGTCTTTCATCAATCACATGTAACCTTACATTGTTGTGCTTATCTTCTCTAAGGAAAAAAACCTACATTTCAACACTCATTGCTGAAGCCAAACATATTGAAAAGTAGACCAAGATGGAGTATAATGTATATATGGGCAATCACAACAAGAGTAACAACAACAATCATAAATCCAACAATAATAGCAATTCTAATGGCTCAAAGAACTTTAATGTAAGAGAAAACAATGACAATGAACAACATAATATTAGAAGCAACAACAATAAATGCTCTTGTCCTAAGAAACAGGACAATGAAGAGCTTAAGAATATTAATACCACTACTTTCTATGACTCTGAACCAACCTTCTCTGATATTAAAGATTTTGGGATTGAAGAGCTGGGAAAAGGGGAAGGGGGAAGGCCTAAGTCCTCTGTCTCCCTTCAATGCAACAAGAAGGAAACCTTTGCGGGTACCAATGTTTCTTTATGCATCTCATGTATTTTCTGTTGCAGTATAACATTTTGAGGAGTTTTGTAGGTGTGGGATGATGTTGAATGAATAAATTTTAGTTGCCTAATCAACATAGGTTAGTGTAATTATATTGTTGTCCAATTATGATGTTTGATCTTTATTTCTTTCAGGTGCCAATAGGAGGGATACCTATTACTACTGGTCAAGGGTAGAGATGCTCCCTGAGATAGATAGGTGACATGTAATTAAAATACTGAGACCAACTGGGACTATAATACAGCTGGGTGCACAACCACAATGTTTGGCGTTTCTCCTCTCATTTCTTTAAGGTAGCTTTAGGGAGTACATATCTAGTGTATCATACAAGAAACAAAGTTTATACAAAAAAAATGTACCACACAAGGATGAGAAGTCTAAGACCACCACTAGGGTAGCTGTAAAATAAGTAGCTGCTGAACCTAATGGCTTGAGTTGCTTAGGAATTGAAGTTGGCTACACTGCAATTAAAGCCCAGGATAACCACTTAGACTAAAATAAAAAAGATGAAACATTGTATCAGACTATATAAGGAATAATTATGAGGTGTCAAGGCCCAAAATAAGCCCAACAAAGTACTATCCTAGATCAAATTAAAGGCATGTTAATTCACAATTGTGCAATTGCTCAATTAGGCCCTTGACCAAGGTTTCAGTAATCAACATCACTATTCCTCTAAAATAGAATCAATGCCCTGGGGGCGCCTGCACCTGGAGGCACCCAGAAAAGTGTTGTTAACCACTGTAAACACTTCTAATTGGCCAAACCCCTCAGAAGTTGGGAATTTTGGCCCCCAGAGGTCATCAAAAGGGCCACAAGGTTTGTAAAAAGTGTCAGGCCCCAAGAATAGTGTGTTTCCCCCCTGAGCAACCAATCAGATGACAACTTTTTCTGGAAAACTGTATCATATGACCATCCATCTAACCAGGAAGTCCTACTTAGTTAAAAGCCAATTTCTAAGCAGTATATATCCAAGGAAGTTGGTAATTCCTTCCCTGTTGACATCTTCCAATAAATGACTGCAAGTTAATGAAATTTGAGCATCTTTAATTTTCAGGAATTTATTATAACAACTAACTTTGTATTGTTAGTAGATGGAAATAGAGAGTACTTGAAGCCTTAACACCAGCACTAGAAGCCTGAGCAGGTTCTTACTGCCTCAACATAACCAAATTTTGCACCAGTTTCTCTCACAAGACATCTATATCAGGAGATATATCCTTCATTTGTACCTTCTTTTTCATACCAAAGCTTTGCCCAAATCTGCTAAAAAGCCCTGATAAGCAAGCCCATGAGTGTTACTATTAGAGAGCTCCCCTGTTTCACTTTCTCCCTTCATATTATTACAGCAAACCTTAGTTTGCTTATCTCACCATATTGGAGCACACTGAATAAGTGATTCCCCATAATATACTGGGCCTTTTAGGCCAGGCCCTTTTCATTGACCAAAAGATACCCTGAGAGCAACCTGGGTCATGACATTATGTCAACCATATCCAAATTTGTAAGCCTTGGCACATATTCATAATTGATAATAGAAGCAAACTGTATGTTTTTTTATAATCACAGCTTACTACACCTATAAGTTCTATACCTGCCATAAGCCTAACCACAATGAACCTAAACTCAAGAACCTGCCAAGTACTATGCAAGTGCAGAATGTTAAAATATCATCATCCAATAAAAACACATATACACCCAAAAGCTTCCAAGATCTCCCCAAGATGGACCTAGCTATCTTGAAGAAGGGCATGGTCATGATAAATGCCTTTGTTAGAGCCCACCCAGAGAACTACTGTGACAACGCCTGTGATAATCCAAATGAGGTCTATTTTGAAGGTGAGAGCTGAGTATTGGCTAAATAAAGATTGGTTGCCCAAGAAAGTATAAATGGTGATTAGTTTATTGATATTTATTGCCTTGGTAGTGATAAGGTGTGCCTTCTGGAGAAGATTCAAATATAGAATTAGGAAGAGAAGAAGTATCTTTTATTGGATAATACTTTAGACTTACATAGCTTTAGCTGTGGCGGGGATTTTAGTTGGATTAAACCCAGGGGCTGGTCATGTGCTGGATGGGTTCAAGTTGCTGGATACCTGGACAGTCATGTGATATTGGTTTATTGCCATTTCTGGTATTTCAAATGGTATATTGGAAAGGCACTTTTGGGTGATGACTGGATTTAAGGTGTGATGGCAATAGACAGAATACTTGTACATCAAGACCCTCAACACACCCCTCCCTTAAGGGGTTACTTGGGTACATCAGGAGGGGGCTTTGTCTTGACGGCTGCTGCCTGATGTTCCTGGAGTTGTTTACTAGTGGGCACTAACTGGGTCAAGTGTTCTCCTTTGCTAGGGCGGAGGCAAGATCTGTGATACTTTTTGGTGATGGGCTCTTTGGCACCCTGGAACTTAACCAGGTAGGTGTTCCTGTCTGGTCGGTATCTGATGATTCTTCCTGGTCCTCTGTGTACTGAGTCTAGCTTCTTTCTGTTCCCAGCTAGAACCCAGACGGGGGAGTTGATGGGGAGTGGGTCCTCTGTTGAGGTTACCTTTTGGGTTTTGAGTCTCTTTGTTTCTTCCAGTTTGGCTTTGAGGCATATGTGTTGTAGAGCTGGTTTCTGTTCTAATGTGGGAGGTTTTCCTGGGGGGATCTTCACATACAGTTGATTATTGTGGGTGACTATTTCTGGCTTGTACCTGTATGTTAATTCAAACGGTGATTAGCCTGTCCCTTGATTGGTACAAACCCAGGATACTAGTAATGCATGTTTCACATAGAGTGGCCATGTGTCTTTGGCTTTGCCATCCATTATTTTCTCCAGGGTTCTGATGAGGCTGCTGTTCAGGTGTTCAACTCTGCCGTTGGCCTGTGGCCTGTAGGGCGAGGTTGTGGAGTGTTTGATGTTCTTTGCTTTTAGATTGTCATTTACTATGTGGCCTGTTAACTCTTTTGCTCCATCTGTTATGATAAAGTCTGGAGTGCTGTAGTCTACTATGATTGCTTTATTGATGAATCAATTTATTGTTTCCGCCTTGTGATCTTTTGTTGCCCAGCAGATGGGCCAACATGTGGCAAAGTTGATGGCTACAATTAGGAAACATTGATTTTTTTTGGTTTCTGGGAAGGGTCCCACTACGTCCAGTCCCCAAACCTTAAATGATTTAGGGTCAGGTACTGGGTTGACTGTTGGCTGTGGCGCCTTGGTGCTGGCATATTTTTCACACTTTGTGCACTTTTTTAGAACAGAAATTATGTATTGCTTCAGGTTGGGCCACCATACTATCTCTTTTAATGTGAGATATAGGTTGTTAGCCTTTGTGTGTCCTAGCAGACGGTGGGGTATTAGTATAGTGTTGACTCTTTGTGCAAGTGGAATGTATGGAATGTGTTTATCCTTGATGATTTGGTATACTGTGCCATTTGATATGTGGAAATTTTTTCATTCCTTACTAGCGTATCATGGGTTAGTTGATGTGTGGAGGGATCCTTTCCTTTTGTCTTATACTCAGTGTTGTATAGGTTGGGCCAGTCAGGGTCCAGGTGGTCAGGGTGATCCTCTCTTGGCTGGCATAGCCTAGAGAGAGCATTAGCTGTGACCAGCTCTGCCCCCTTTTTGTATTGGATGTCCAGGTTAAGCTGTTCCAGCAAGGACATCCATTTGGCTTGGCGCTGTGTGAGTGTGTTCCGAGTTTTGAAATAGATTAAGGATTTGTGGTCAGTTAGCACTCAGAAGTTTAAGTGTCCTTTGGGATAACATCTCCATTTCTTGCATGTGTGATATATTGATAGCAATTCTTTATTGTGTATTGGATATCTCTGCTCAGTGTTGGTTAGTTTTCTGATTTTGTAACATACTGGTAGGAAGTCTTGCTGTCCTGGCTGGCAGATGCGCAGGACTGCGCCAATGGCGGTGTCACTAGTGTCTGACTCAAGCTCATAGCACCCGTTGTTATTAGGGTATTGCAAGATTGATGCTTTGATCAAAGCTTGTTTTAATAGTTGGAAATTCTTGTCAAAATCTGGAGTCCAGATAAATTTCTTTTTGGCATTACCTTTGGCTAGGTCATTAATTGGTGTGGTTAGTTTTCCGCAGTCTTTGATGTACTTCCTTAGGTAAGCTACCATACTGAGAAAGCATCTTACTTGTTTCACAGAGGTGGGGTGTTGCATGTTATTTATGGCTTTTATTTTATCTGGGTCTGCTTTGATGCCACCGTCAGAGACAATGTGGCCCAAGAACAGGAGTTCCTTTTCCATAAATTGGCACTTACTAGGCTTAGCATATAGTTTGTGCTTTGCAATTCAATCAAGTGTCTTTCACACATGCGTGAGGTGTTCCTCCTTTGTTTTTGAAAATATGATGATGTCCTTGAGGTAAAATAATGTGTTTGAGAGTCTGTTTAGCGCCTGGTTCATCATGGTGACAAATGTTGCTGGGGCGTTTGTCATCCTGAAATTCATTACTTTACATTCAAACAACCCAAATTGTGTGCAGAACACAGTCTTTGGTATGTCTTTCTCTTTAACTTCAACTTGGTTATAACCAGATGTGAGGTCAATTTTTGAGAAAATTTTTGCTCCAGAGAGCTTTGCAAATAAGTCTTCTATGAGGGGAAGTGGGTATTTATTTTTTAATGTACTTGTGTTTAGTGCTCTGTAATCAGTAAATAAGGGAAGAGATCCTTATTTCTTCTTTACAAAGAAATCCGCTGCCCCCATGGGGATTCAGACGGACAAATGAATCCTTTGGCTAGGTTATCCTTGATGTGGGCTTTAAGTGTTTGGGTCTTCATGGGAGAGAGTCTGTAGAGGGGAGAAGGTTTGGGAATGGCTTTGCATAGGTTGATGCCATGTTTGAACTCCTGTTTGGGGGGTAACTCTGTGAGTTCTTCCTTGAATACATGAGCATATTCATTTAGGAGTGCTGCAAGTTCTGGGCATTGGATCTTTTTTGTTTGTATATCATTAAATTTGGAGTACCTCATTATGTGGAGGGTACTGTCTTTGGTTAGATGTTCAGAGTCATCTTGATTTATGACTTGGACAAATACTGTGTCTCTTAGAATGAGGTTGTTGGGTTCTTTGAGAATGTTGAAATTGACTCCTTTGCGTTTTATTGTCATGATTTTTATTTTCCAACATACACTGGGATTTACTCAGGTGAACCAGTCCATGTCTGATACAAAAGTTGTAGTTTATGTTGTTCATGACAAGTCCTTTGATGGACATTTTTAAGCCTTGGAGGTCAATTCTGAAGAGAGTTGTTTCGCCTTTGAGTAGAACCTTTGATTTATCTGCCATTCTGGTGTATTTGAAGTTGTACTTGACAACTGGTATTTTGTACTTGGTTACAAAAGGTTTGCTAACCATAGTGTGTTGTGCACCAGAGTCAAATAAAATTTAATGTGTATGAGATTTGTAAGTGCATGAATAGACAAGAAGTTATGAGTGATCTTTAATTTTTATGTTCATAAAAATGGGGGATTGAGGGACACATGGGATGCAAGCAGCAAAGTTTGTGCCTTGGTAGTTTTTCTTGTCGTGTTGGGGGGAGACAGGGGCACTTAGACCTGTTCCCCCTCCTCTTTTCCCTGTTCCTCTGTTTTGAGACCTTCAAGGTCAGAGAATGTGGGGTCAGATTCATAGCGGGTTGCTACTTAAGCGTTGTTAACTTTGGCAGTGTCCTCTTTCTTGGGATGGGAGCAGTTTGCGCTTTGGCTATGATTGCCATTGTTACAATTGGAGTTGCCGTTGCTAAGATTGATGTTCTGGCGCTTGTTGCCATTAGAGTTGTCTCTGCCATTGCCGTTTGAGGAGCGGTTGCCGTTGTGTGCAGCATATTCCATGTGTGCGCGGTTTTCTGCGTGTTTGGCTTCTGTAATGAGCGCGGGCATGGAGGTGTTAGCCTCTGGGTGGATCAGGGCAGTAACAGAGGGTTTCATTCTATTGATAAATGAGGCTCTAGTGTGTATGTTGTCAGCTTGTGCTGGGTTTTGACTTTATGGTGTATTTCCTTGAATTAATTGGCGTAAACTTTGATAGTGGTCTTCTGAGGAAGATTGCTGAGCTGTATTGCAATGTCTTGGAGAGATTCAGTGACACAGAAATTGTGGGTGATGTTGGCTTTGAACTCTTCCCAGTTGTCAAGCTGTTTGTCAGTTTGTGAGCCAACCCAGGTGGCAAACCAGTTAGCTGCGGCCTTGTATAGGCGCTTGCTGGCTTCCTGGACCCATTTTTTGTTGGGGAATGCGGCTGGCGCGGAGTTTAGCAGCTGAGTTGTCTAGCCAGTTGATGACGTTTTCTTTGTTTTTACCAAAGAACTTGTCAATACCAATGTACTTGGTGTTGGTGACTTTGCCTGCAATAGGCAGTTGTGTTTTTGTTTGTGGTTGTAGAGATCAACTATATTGAATTATCTTGGTGCATGCTTTGGGCATGACCAGTCCTTTGAATATGGTGCATCCACTAGGAATATCTTCATCAATGTCGTGGGCGCGGAAGTACGTTTTCCAGGTATCTTGGGATGTGGCCTGGTTGAGTACGTGGGCGAAGGTGGGCAGGTTCTGTTCAGTCATTTTCTCTTTCATTGGTGTGGTCAAAAACTGTAGTGCTACCAGTGATAAGATGCGCCTTTTGGGGAAGCTTCAAATATAGAATTAGGAGGAGAAGAAGGATCTTTTATTGGATAATACTTTAGACTTATATAGCTTTAGCTGTGGTGGGGATTTTAGTTGGATCAAACCCAGGGACCAGTCATGTGCTGGATGGGTTCAAGTTGCTGGATACCTGGACAGTCATGTGATATTGGTTTGTTGCCATTTCCGGTATGTCAAATGGTATATTGGAAAGGCACCAAATTGGGCAATGACAGGATGTTAGGTGTGATGGCAATAGCCGGAATACTTTACATCCAGACCCTCAACAGTAGTTTAAAGTGGTTATTTATGCCTTGGGGTATTAGCAAGGTGTTCCTGTGGTACTCTTGCTCCTGAGAGATCACCAAAGTGTGTCCTGGGTCAAAGCCAGGGACTAAATGAGTTGATGTGACATCTTATGGGATACTAGTTCTATGGAAAAGATAAAAATTCTTTGATAATTCCAAAAGGATAATAGGGGCTAATAAATTATTTATTAACACATTAGAAATATCACCTTATAAATCTCTGGGGTATAAATTGTTATTGACCTTGTTCATGCTCTTGCTCTGCTCTTCTTAGAGACCTTATGTTTATCCACTGTTTTTGAGGTTCTTTTGAAAAGATAATTGTGGTGATCCACATGTGTGTTGTTTTGCAGGTGAGGGTTGATTTGGCTTCAAATAAAGACAATATGCTGAGGAGTGACAATGTTTGGTTAGCTGGTGACGCGTAAGCTAGTAGGTAACATAGGGCTACTAGGGGTAAGTAGGGTGAGCCAAGTAGGTAACATGGGACTACTAGGATAAGTAAGGCCTGGCTGGTAGGTAACATAGGACTACCAGAGGCAGATGTTGCCTCCACCCAGCAGAAGGAATTGGATGCTTTGGGCTATAGTGCTTCACCTTGTAGGGAACTGTGGCTGCGGAAGGGTGAAGACTGAGATAGCAAGCAGGGAACTTTGTCTGTCTGGGGGGAGTAGGTTTTGGACCCCTGGCAGGTAACGCGGGCTGCTAGGGAGGGGGAAAGCTTTGAGGGCTCTATGTACCCTAATAAGCTTACAGGAGGTCTGTAAGCAAGCATCCTACCTAACAGATTGGTAGGGTTTCCTTGTTTATGCCCCTATGGGAGCTTTAGGGGAACCCAAAGTGAGCATTGTAGGTCATAGATTTTCTCAGAGGCGTCACCAAGGCAGTTTGCTTGGGGAAGCAAGCCGCAGAACTCGGTGTGATCAGGCCTCTGGGAAGTGGAGCTGATTACTCAATAACTGAAAGCCCAGACTTAATCACCTGGGTGAGTAAAGACAACACATAGACATTGATCTATGGTTGAATGGCCTAAGTGGATTGTCACTTGTGAGGGCCCAGTCAAACGCCAGTTCAATGTAGACTCATGCCTGGGTCTACAAGTTCTGGTAATGAAGACCAAGATAAAGAACCAAGGTGGTTCACATAATTAACAGAGAAGACTAGCAAGAAGGACTGTTTGATCACAGTAAAGGCTAGTTGACAGACTGTTGATTCATATTGAATTGTGAGAAACAATATGGTTCAGTATGCAGAAGGAACTACGGAGGTTCCTAGTGAGGATTTGTTAAGGAATTGATGGAGAATAAGCTGAAAGACCAGGGGATTTTGATGTAGGACTAGCTGATCATAATACAGGATGGCCAAAGGACAAGAAGTTTATGTTAAAGGACTGAAGAGCTGAGAGGATGTGAGTGCAGGACCAGGAGATAACCTGAAGGAACTAGCCAGACTGGATACAGAGGCTTGAAGAACTGTTTTAATGTCTTTTGAGAGAAAAATAGATAAAAAAGAAGCAGTTAAAATAATAATTAAATACTGCCTGATTATGATTGAAAAAGGATGTGATATCATATAATGAAAAATAAAGAGAAGAAAAAATAACATACAGTTTGTTAGAACTGTGAATTTAAAGAAGAAAATTGAGTCAGAAAGAAGCTAGAAAGAGGCCAGAAATGGAACCGAGAAACTGTGAGGGCAAAAGAGTGAATTTCACCAAGAACAACTAGGAGAGGCAAGAGGGCAAGCAGCAAGTGGGTTCAAAGTTGCAAAACATTGAGAGAAACATGGAGAAGCACAGAGAAACGTTGTAAAATCAAGGGGTTGGAATTTGCCTAAGTAAAACATATGTGGAAGCGCTCAAGATTTGCCAGGAAACGTGATGGGAATCACAACAAAACTGTTTGAAACATGGAGCAGTTGTTTACCTGGAGTGAGACAGCCTTGGGTTTGAACTAGGGTCAAGAGCAAGTCATCCAGGGAAAAAATTTCAGCAAAAATGTTGAATTGAGGTGTGTGATTGGCTGCGTGCCGGAGTCTATTTGATCAGTATTTTAAGGGCTTTAACTTAAGAGTTAAAGCCTAACAAATGAGGAGCAGAAGCAGAAAATTCAGGGCTTTCATTGGCTGAAGTAAATTTTAATGTTTAATATATTCTAGAAGGAGAAAAACTGGATAGTTTAAGCTTTGAAAGACCAGAGTTCTAAGAGAGGTTTTTGTTCTGAAACAAGGGGCTATAAAAGGGGGAGCTATCTGAGACTCTTCAGGGACTGGATCAAGTGGATTAAAAAGGCCACAAGAGCTACAAAAGAAGTCAAAGAGCAAGAGTAGGAAACCAGAGCTGGAACAGACTGCAGGAGCCCAAGATCAGAACACAGGAGCCCAAGACCAAGACCAAGAAGCAGGAGCCAAAGACCAATTACAAGGAGTCCAAGAGATTGTTAAAGGACTCCAAGTACTGGCACAAACCCTCATTGTTCCCTATTCCAAGGCCATATATCAGAAGGTTTCTAAGGGGATCTTCCTTCTGACCGTTAATAAAACACCTATTATGACCCCTACCCAAATTTCCCATGATAAAATAATATAAGCTCTATGAGTCAATTACCCCACATTTTCTACCCTAGTCCAGGGGACAAGGAATCCTATCGCCTAGGATGCAGGAAGTTTGCCTCTAGTAAGTCTTCCCAGGAGTGGGAAAAGGTGACTAGGCATCTTGAAATGACAGATGGAGGAAGGTAGTTTATCGGGGGAGAATTTGCTAGACTATTACAGGATTGGTATCGGCCTACATAAGGGCTGGAACCTGCTGAAGTACAAGTGTATGGTGGGGACGCTTGCCTGGTGATTGGAAAGGTACTGGAAGAGTTTGCTCTTATGCAGGCCAAATATAAGCTCCTAACCAACCATTTCACCACTGTTGGAGAATGACAACTCCTCCAAGCCAGTCCCTGGCTATGACCCAGGACACACTTTGGGGACTGGTGACCAGGAACACCACAATAATTCTTCAGAAAGGACTTCTGAACACTTCAGAAGGCATCAGGTTATTTCAAACTAACCAGATGTGTAACCATTAAGATGCAGATTAAGCACCTAACAAATTTCCTGCCAGCCCCCTACTTATAGTATCCTTTCCCAACAGTTCTGCCTTCAGAATGGCTTTCTTCAGAAGCCTAAATAATTGCCGCTCACTTTTTCCTATAATCCTCTTAAGCTTATATACTTGCTTTCTCAAAAGCCTAAAGTATCAATTCACTGTTTTCTTGCTTATAATTTAAGATTTTGGCTTCTAATCAATCATATTAATCAAGATACCTTCCAGAACTCAACCAATGAATGCTGAGCATAAAAATAGACCATTTCTGAAGTTCCACTGGGATCCAACTAGGAAATCAATTTTCACTGCTCAAATCAACAACTCTTCACACACCAAAGTGTTAACTGGTCCATTATTCTAACACCCTTCCACTCAATTAGCTTCTAATAAATCTACAGTTCAAACACTGTAACTTATTTCTTCTTTTCCTTTATTTTTATTTGTGTGATATTTAATTCTATCTTTATATCATATCTTTTGGCATCATTAATTCTTTTACTGCTTCTTTCTTATAAACATCTACACTTCCAAGAGTCCAAAACAAGCATCCTGGCTCCTGCATCCAGTTCTGTCAGTCTTTCTTAGCCAACTTTCAGTTCCTCAGCTAGTCCTGCACCATAATCTTCTGGTCCTTCAGCTAGTTCTTCTCTATCCATAAGCTAGTCCATTAACTAATCCTGCATCATTATCACCCGGTCCTTCTCATCACCATGATCCAACAGTCCCTCAACTAGTCTTTATTGTGATCATACAGTCCGTCTTACTAGTCTTCTCTGCTGATCCCATAATATGAACCTTCTTGTTCCTTTCTCGCAGTCCCTGTTACCAGAACCTGTAGACCCAGGCATAAGTCTACATTGAGCTGACATTTAACTGGCCCTTGCAAGTGGCAATCCACTTAGGCCATCCAACCATAGATCAATTAAGTCTATGTTGTTGTCTTTACTCACCCAGGTGATTAAGTCTGAGCTATCAATTGCAAATTAATCAGCTTTACTTCCCAGAGGCCTGATCACCCCAAGTTCTGCAGCTGCTTCCCCGAGCAACCGCCTTGGTGACATCTCTGAGCAAATCCATGCCCCCAATGCTCACTTTGGGATCTCCCCAAAGCTCCCATAGAGACATAAACAAGGACACCCTATCAATCTGTTAGGTAGAGTGCTTGCTTACAGACCTCTTGTAAGTGTATTAGGGTACTTAGAGCTCTCAAATCTCCTCCCCTCCCTGACAGCCTGCGTTACTTGCCAGGGGTCCAAAAACTTACAGACCTGGTAGCCAAGTTACCTACCATGCTGGCACACTCTCTTACCCTGGCAGCCCCCGTTACTTTCCAGGGTCTCAACAACATCCAGCCTGAGTAGCACACACTATCCACCAGGCTGGATCACTCCCCACCCCAAACAGCTAAAGTTCCCTGCTGAGCTATCTCATTCCTCACCCCTAGCAGCCACAGTTCCCCTTCTGGGTGAGGACCTCTAGCCTACAACAGCCAATATCTCCTTCTGGGTGGGGACAACATTTGCCTCTATTAGTCCTTTGTTACCTACTAGCTAGGCCTTACCTTCCCTAGCAGCCATTATTCCCTACTAGGCCTCCATCTTCAGCAAAACATCAAACTTTTACTTGGCCAACACTAGCCCTGCCTGCAAACCACCAAACATGTGGACCATCACACTCCCCTTAGCTATAGTGGATTCTCATAGAAGTCCTAGCTCAGCTCTGTAAGGGCCAGCAAGCCCAGAAATTTGAGTGCTGTATTCAAACCTGTGTCCTCTCCTGTGAAGAAAAAACGCAGACAACCACACAAGCCCACTAGGGGAATTGAATCCCGTTTGAACTACCAGGACAGGTGGCAACCAAATCTGAAAAGAGAGATTGGTTTGAATTTGCTAGCAGCAACAAAAATCAATAAAACAATCAGGGCCAGTTTTTTAACTGACCCAGGGGGGCTAGCAGCCCCTAACGGTAGCAAAGCCACCAGATCCAATGCTAAAAATGAGCTGAGCGTCTCCCACCTTAGTTTTAATGATGTTTCTGGGTTATTCAGCAAATCCAGTATCAACTGGCATTGATGAATAACTTGGCAAATAAGCCTGTTCCATCCCAGCCAACCAGTCCCAAAAATCCTGAAGTTCTGATTCCAGTTCCACAAAGCAGTCCCAATCCTATAGCTGCCTTGCAGCCAATCTCAAATATTAATGTCATTTTACCCACTGATGTAATGAAACATCACCTGCAGGAGGATGATCCAGAATCCACCCTTAATCAAATAAAGCCTGCTGAAGAACAGACCCAAGCCAATGAGCCTCCACCTCACCCAGATCTTACAATTATTTCATTGGTTCAAGAAGTGAAGAGGAGTTACTCAGCCAGGAATATTCACCTGCAGATGAAAATCACCCTTCCCATGAGCAAGTCCAAACTGTTAAGCAACCCCAGCCACAAATGATTAAACTTGATATAAATAGCCACTAATTATCTTCCAGCAATCCAGCCAATTCCAAGGTGAAACCAGATGCTCCAAACCTTGTCCCCAGTACAGGACCCAGCCATAATTCACCTAGCCAATCTAATGGCTCAGATGCAGTAAACTTCCCTTTCCTAACCCAGTCCAAGATTCTTGGGACCCTATCCCCTGTTCCCAAGAATTCCTCCCCTTCACCCAAAGTACCTGTGACCAAAGGATGGGCTACTAGAGTTCACCAAGGAGCCATCAGTAGCCACTTCCAAGGAAGACAAGATGAGTGGTATAAAACCCACTTCCCTACAATCAAGTCTAACACAGACAACATTTAATAAAGTATATGGTCCATAGAGTAATCTTTGCCTTTCTTCCCCATATTCTTTATCACCTCAGATAATCCCAAATCAACCAGTTCAGTCACCAGCACTCCACTTATTTGAACCTGCAAACCTATAGCTATGGACTACCAGCCAGGGCCCAGCCCTGGACGGACCAGCATCTTCATACCTCCCACTCCTCCTCCAATCCCACAACCCTCTACTGAGGTTATCCCTTATGACCACAGCAGATATGGGATGGTCATCCTGACCATCTTTATTCTTGCTGAGGTTGTAGTAACTCACCTTGGTGCCTACTGTTTGCTTGCAGCTGGTATGGTGTATTTATCTCGCTCCTTGCCCTTCCTGTATTGGGCCTTGGTGTTACAATATCCTGAAGGGTGGACCCCAATCATGGTGCTTTGGTATGGTACTACCCCCAGTCATGACAAGTGCAATATCCTAAATCCCTATATAACTCTTCCCTTAATAATAATGAACAAAGAGCAATTATCACATATTATATATAGTTTATTATATGTTACTAAGTAGTTGAATATTATGTCCTAGCTTAGTCTTTAGTAGATAATATAAGTTGTAACTACTGGTTTGGGTTATAAATATGACAAGACTCTATACTAAATAAAAAAATGGCTAGTGCAAATGATAAAATTACAGCTGTGTATGATACCCAGTGTGATGGCCTTTCAGAGAACTTTGATTGAAACCTTATCTAGAGTTTATAGAAGATCACAGCTGAAGATGTAACTCATTGGGATGCCCAGTTACCCGCCATGTTATGGAGCTATTATACATGGGTTCAAAGGGCAGCTGAGTTGAAGCCTTATGAACTTCTATATGGATTTATTGTCAGAAGCTTTCATGTTGAAAATGTTGCATCATCTTCAAATACTCCATCTTGGGAAAGCAATTCCCAAGTAACTACCTGAATGATTCCCTGGCTAATCATTATGTTGGTAGCACTCTTATCATTCACCTATTATTACAGAGATCAAACATTTTGAGCCCTAAGCAGAACACTACTTGGACAAGCCCCATGACGCACATGGACAACATGTGGCTTCTCATGATACTATATAATACTCTAAACTCATATCCAATAAAATATCATTCTCTTATTAATTTTCCCCTTTTGTTTTGTTTATTATACTTCTCAGAAGTATATACTCAACAGTGATAGCACAGGTAGGTTATCCACACCTGCACAAATTAAAGTAAAAAATTACTCCAAAGAAAATAACCCAGCAGATAGCACTCTTCACTGGCAGGAGACAATACAAAGAAGGACAGGACGTCCCAGCAGGGTTTATTGTATTCAACAATGACCTTGTACCAACCAAACAATACAACTTCCTCAGTACACAAGGAGTCCTGAATCCGCCCCCAGTTCCAGAAGCAACCAAAATACCCACTATTGTATTCCAGCACCTACAATCAGCGGAAATTAGAATTTTCTCAGGACTATGCTGAGAAAATACCAACCTCTGGATTCAAAGCACCCAAAATAAGTTTACAAAAGTATGCAACCCCCACAAACTCTGGGTAAGCAAAATTGCTTTACGCGTTACCAGGGCTACCTCACGTTTTGTAAGCAAGTGGTTTGACCAACACCCTGATCACAACTAAGACTGGGACTTGTTCAAAACTGCCTTCCTAGAAAAATTTTCCATAAAGGACTCTGATGTTGTGATCATGAAAGAACTCAGAATCTTCAAAATGACAGGAACCATTGAGGGGTACATTGCAGCCTATGAATACATACATGATTGAGCCCCCAACACCATCAACTTTGATGAAGCTGGGCCACAACTGGACTTCCAAAATGGCCTTCCCACACAAATTAGACGTCAGTTTGACATGAGCTGCAGCAAAAATCTCCAAAACATATTCTTGGAAGGAAAACGCACAGCCCAAAAATCTGATGATCTACATGCAGCCAACAAGCGCAAAGAGAGTCCTTCAGCTAAGAAGGATCCTCAACCCAATAAGCAAAGCAACCAAGCCAACAACACCCATCCTCAAACTGGGAATCAAACTGCACAAGCCAACCAGGAAAGCACCAAAGCTATCAACGAGGAGGGAAAGCTCAGGGGAGTGCTTAGGCAAGCCGCCCTCCCCCAACTTACAAGACTTGTACAGGGACCAGGATGTGGATTCAATCACCATGATCCAAGTACCCTCCAGCAATCCTCTACTGTTTGCCGCCCAAACTGGAAATAAACTCCTCACTTATCCTTTCTGCTTTCACAGATACCAGGGCACAGCATTATTTGATACTGAAGCAGATAGATCCCTTATTGACAAGAAATTTTCCAACCTCATGAAACTACCTACAGTCCAAAGCAACATCAAGGGAGTTGTCATGGCAGATAATAGGAGCACACCAGTCATCAAAGAAGCAAAACCTTTTTGCGCCCAAATTAGAGACGTACAGACTACACTCAGTGGCCCAATAATACCAATTCCCAAGTATGATGTTATACTTGGCCTGGATTGGATGAGAAAGACCAAATCACATATTGACTGGGATAACACTACCATTACCATACAGCAAGGAGAGGTAAACCACCATGTGTATCCAACCCACCTTGACACACTCATGAGAGACCATGTGCTTGTAAAAATTACGGAAACAGAAGAAGAAAAGAATCCTAGCAAAATTTGATTAGAACACCTGCATGTATGAGATTATCCATTTTAAAAATGTAGAGACCTTGCTCAAACAAGACCCAATCCAACAACAGCTAGCCCAAGAATTCTCTTCCTTGTTCCAAGAAAAGTTACCAGGACTAACTCCTGACTGTGGCATCCAGTATGAGATCAACCTCAAGGGAAGCATTCAAAAAGCACGTCTTATCTACTGCCTAACACCACAAGAATATAACATGCTAAAGGCCTACCTAGACAAAGCCCTTGAAAAAGGACTCATATGACCTTCTAAATCCACTTTTGGCGCAGCTGTCTTTTTTGCTGCAAAGAAAGACAGAAGACTCCACCTGGTCCTAGACTACAGGGTGCTCAAAAAGGTCATGTTTAAGAACAGCTATCCCCTGCCCCTGATTGATGACCTTTTTGATGCCCTAGGGGGCCCCAGTTCTTCACAAAAGTTGACTTGTCAGCAGGATATCACCAAATCTGCATTAAACCAGAAGATATCCCCAAGACTGCATTTTGAAATAAGTATGGATCCTTTGAATGTGTTGCCCTCAATTTTGGTATGACCAATGCCCCCAGCACCTTTGTGATCTTCATGAACAAGTTCTTCAAAGAATACATGGGAAAATGAGAAATTATCTACCTAGAAAACATTATCATCTACAGCCCAAACCTCAAATAGCACTGGGAAGATGTCCGCCTGGTCCTCTGCACCCTTGAAGAAAACAAACTGATTGCAAAACTGTTGAAGTGTGAATTCTTTTTAGCTGAACTTACATTCCTTGGTGACATCATCAGCAAGGACAGGATCAAACCAGATTCAGACAAGATACGCACCATAACATAAATGCCAGCCCTAAGAAATAAGAGCAAACTCTGCACATTCCTTGGGATGGTAGACTACAAAAGAATGTTTATCCCTGATTAGGGTGCCCTAACAGCCCCCCTGTCAGCCATTACGAGCAAAACAACCAAGTTTAGCTGGATGCCACTGCAAGACCAGCACTTCTGACAACTAAAAGAGCACATGGTCACTGCCCCCAACCCACAATACCCAAACTGTGAAGGAATATACAGGCTAGAAACTGAAACATCTGATTACGCAATAGGAGGAGTATTCTAAATTCAAACTGAAGAAAATGACTATCTTCCTGTAGCATACAAATCAAGAAAGCTGTCTGACGGTGAGCAAAGATACCTGATATATGACAAGGAACTGATCCCCATTGCAAACTGTTTAATGAAGTGGGTGTGGTATATGGGAGCTGTACAGATGTTCCTAGTGCTAACTGATCACAAGTCATTGATATCCTTTAAGATACATCAACACCTATAAAGTCAAAAACTGAGTGGATTAAACTCATCCAAAGTTACCCCATGATAATTGAATACAAACCAGGCAGGGACATGCTTACTGCCAATGCCCTGTCAAGGCTATACTGTAAACACCTCCTATTACTGATGGAGACCCTGATTGGCCCATGTTAATAATGAGAGATCTCCAAGATGGGTTCCCACCTGGTATAACAATGGACATCCAAGAGAAAGTCCCCAAGAACAAACATCTGTTCAAAAATGTAAATGGTACTCTACACTGCAAACTCCCAAGTGGCAATACTTTACCCTATGTCCCGTCAACACAAAATATTGACACAATCATTCAATACCACAGAGATCTGGAGCACACCCATAGAAGGAACTTACATGAATATCTTAAAGCACACTACTGGTGGCCCAACATGCTGGACGGCATCAAAGAAGTGCTTAACCAATGTGAAGTCTGTGAAAAGTACGCCTGCTCCAAGGCACCCCCAAGCCAGTAATACCCGTGTCAATCACCCAATATTTCAAATTATGATCACTGTATATTGTGAGACCAATGCCTGGTGAGAACAAAGGCAAAAAGTACATCATGACAGCTATTGACTTTGCAACTAGGTGGCCTGTGGCAAAAGCTACAAAAGAACACAAAGGCAAGGATGTGAGAAAATTTATTGGTAAAGAAATCCTAGCTAAGTTTGGGAAACCTGACCTCCCAGTTACACACAGAGGAACCAAACTTAAAGCCATTGACACCAACATCTACCCCGCCAAAAACAGAATACAACACACTGTAGCCAGCTCCTATCATCCACAAGCAGACATAAGAGTTAAAGAGTAAATAGTTCTCTTGTAGAGGCCCTAATCAAGTTATCTACTAACAATATGAAAGCTTGTGTTGACATGTTGCCAACTGCACTTATGATGTGCAGAACATGAGTTAATTGTAATACAGGCAAAAGCCCATACAAAATTGTCTATGAACATAAACCTGCCATTATTAGCACTACATCAGGACCACAATTACCTCTGCCTAAGAAAGTGCTGGACAACAATAAACCTGAAATACAGCATACCAAGAAAGACCAAGAGGACAAGGAAAAAGAAAGGTTTGAGAGGGAAGCAATACTATTACAACATGAATGCTTCCAAGTTGGAGACAAGATCTGGGTTGTTAATCATGACATGCACAGATTAGACCCAGGATTATGAGGACCAGGCATTGCCATGGAAGTTAAACCAAACAAAACCTACCTCATCAAAGGAATAGGCGCTTGTACAGAACTAAAGTGTATGCATCATGACTGACTCTGCCTGGGCAAAGCAAGAACAGCACAACTCTTGGCTTCTGGTACTGTGGTGCAGGGCGCCACTCCTTGGTATTGCCTTATCTAGACTGATCCCTTATTTAGAAAAGTATAAGGGAAACTGCTGCCCTTTTTTGTAATCTATCCTGGAGAGTAACCCTCCAAATTACATAGTGTCAATTCCAATTAGTGACCAATTGACGTACCTGCGGCTTGCCGCAGATGCGTCAGAGAGTGACCCATCAGAGTGAGTTTTCATACGACAATTAGTGACCAATTGGAGCATCTGCGGCTAGCTGCAGATGCATCGATTGATGAACCATTGAAAGGTGTTTTATATATGGCAATTAACAGCCCACTGACGTATCTGCGGCTAGCCGCAGATGCATCGATGATTGACCCATTGTTCATCCCACTATGTAAATTGGTTATTCAATCTTCTGCCCTCCTTCTAGCCAAAAATATGAACTTCAAAGAAAGTAGTCTGAAACCCTATTCTACACTCAATTCCCTAAAGACGGCCCTACTATTGCTGCGACCACCTGACCCCAGATCACAAGCCTAAATGTTCCCTTCTTGTCCAATCTAACCCCTTTCCCTCTGAATATTCTCCAAAATGTTTCAGCCCTCTAAGAGTAGGCTCATTGCCTGACAGTCCAGACCCTAGTCAGCATGACTCACCTTTTCTTTTCCCTCCTCTTCCTCCAAGTATAAAAAGACCCCAAGAGGTCCCCAATAAACAGAATTATTCACCATAACAACACAGCAATTGACTTACAAATCTTAGCATACTTGCAGAACCCAAAAATAGAGGTTCTGTTGAGTAAGAAGAATTTAGCCCTGTTGTGTTTCCAGTTGCTCAGCTACTCTCAAACCATCCCTACAACCCTTGAGCACCACAGATACCCAATGACAAACTGGATCAATACCAAGCTGAAGCCCTGACACTCCAAAGAAAATTCCCAAGGTTCCATCTTCCAGTACCACAGGGGTAGATGTTGCAAAATATTTGATTCCTCTCTCTCTGGAAAGCAATTCTCCAAGTAACTCTCTGAATGGTTCTCTGACTAATCATTAAGTTGGTGGCACTCTTATCATTCACCCATAAATTACGGGGATCAAGCATTTTGAGTCCTAAGCAGAACAATACTTGTACAAGCCTCATGACTACCATGACGTACATGGATGACATGTGGCTTCTTATGATACTATATAATACTCTAAACTTGTATCTGATAAAGTATCACTATCTTCTTAATTTCCCCCTCTATCTTGTTTATTATCCTTCCCAGAAGTATATACTCGATACCTGCCGTGTTATGGAGCTATTGTACATGGTTTCAAAGGACAGATGAGTTGAAGCCTTGTGGACTTATATATGAATCTCTTGTCAGAAGCTTGTATGTTGATAGTATAAGCTCAAGTGAACTTACCAGGTCACAAGCTTGAAGACAAACCAAACGTGAGGTCCTAAAAGCAGCCGAGAATCTCTGAGCAAAGGAGAGTAAAGTTCTGAAAAATGATCATATGGCTATTGGACCTGAAGTGCCTGCCTTCAAGATTCTAGTGGCCCGGTCACCGTCTAAGAAACTCTTCCAAGGATGTCTGGACCCTACAGGTTGATCGGCCATGCCACCGCCAAAAGTTACTGTTTTGCGGATCATGGTATGCATCCATCAGACTCTGCTACCTACGGGAACGGGGGGAGTTTTCAACCACCCCCAGGGATGGAGGGGAAAGTTTGGGATATTGGCGTGAAACCTGGACTTCGGTTCGACGTCCACCCGTGAATTCCAGAAATTGGTGTTCCCGCCAGTCTCATGCCCATCCTGGATTTTCTGAGGGGTCTCCAACTTTAGCAGTTGGCTGATAGCATATAAACGGACCGTTTCTTAATAACCCGGTATGGCCATGTTTCTAAAAAATTTATTTTGGCCATTCTGGTTGGTTTGAAAAGTGACTCTTAAGTTGCTCTGTGCTATCATCCAGACCAGGCAACGTGGAAGATCGTATCCTCTATTTTTAAAGCTACAAGACTTGTAAAAGCCCATATTTTAACTGTGGTTTTACGCCGTTTGGAAGAGGTATGAACAGTTTCAATAAGCATTTATGGTTTATTAAATAAGGTGAGTGAGTTATCATCTGTGTCGTATCAGGAGGGTTGTCCAGTGTGGGAGATTTGATTGGTTGCTGGTTGGGAGGTTAACGTTTGAATAAGTATCCAGATGGACAGGGACTGGATGGGGGTTTTGGTGGAATAATTTATTTTTAATTCATTTTTTAAAGCTTAGCAAGAATTCTATTAGTTCAAGGTAGCATTTGGCACTGACCTTTAGGGTGGGGACTTCCCGCCCCTTCTCCAGGCACGCCTTGGCTTGGGTTAGGGCGTGGCATAGGTGGGGGTTGGTTGCTTCGTGCTTCAGATGGAACATGATGTAGGCGATGGAGGGGATCAGAATTCGGACGTATTCCGAGTTGAAAGCGTGGGGGTTGACTGTTGAAACCAGGTGGATGTTGCGGGTGGCAATGCTCAAGGCATACGTAGTTAAACATGTGTCGGTTGTGATGGGCACATGTGATACGCAGCCTTGACGGTTTGGTGGGATGTGCAGGGAGAGCTTTGCGAGTTCTATCGTGTCATTATGGCAACGAAGGGCCAGAACCAGACGTGACTGAGTCAGCAGCGTCTTGTTTTGAGCGTTGAGGGCTGCTAGTTGGTTCCAAGCCCATGCAAGGTTGTCTCTGAGGAGCTTTGAGAATGAAACGACTTCTTCTAGGAAAAGCTTGGATTGGGTTTTGTTGTTGAGGGCCAATGTGTAAGCCCTGCTGGCATTGACGAGGATAGTGAAGGAGTTGTAGAGAGCCTGGCTGGTGATGAGATGGATCATGTCAGCTGGGAACGGGGAGCGGAGGAAGAAGTCGTTCTTGTAAAGGGAAATAAACTTGCATCTGGTGAGGTATTGTCCGATGCTTTGGTGATGGAAACCAAGGTGAGCGGCGTGCTTGGCAAGCGTTGCTTCAAACCAAAAGGGAGAGGAAGGGGAGATGGCATGCAGACCAAGGGCGTATATCATGCTGTTGATCATAAAAGGTCTTGTCATGCGAAACGCTTCCAAGCCAGGGATCCAAACAGCAAACAGGCCCAGAATAAGACATTGTAGAGAGTCTAAAGAGACCGGGAGGTTGTTAAAGTCGTCTGGTGTCAGGTTGTTTTTGCGCTTGGCGGACCTTGTCAGGTCGGACTGAGGCATGCGTTCAAGGCCAACTTGGATGACAATCTTCAGCAGAGTTGGAGAGCGGGGCTTTAAATAAAAGCCTTCTTCAGAAAACAGAGGATAGAATGGGTTGTAAAGCAGGAAAAATGCTTTGATTGCCAAGACAAACGTATCCTGGATAGATGTAACGTCACAGTTGGACACGGTTGTCTTTGGTTTCAAGGGATGGATATATGGTGACATAGCCTTCTTTCTTAGATCATTGACTATATGCGCGACGGTGGGCTTGGGGAAGATGAGCACCATCGGCATCACGTAGCGGCGAAAGAAAAACCGAGTAAGCAACGGCATAGAGGAAAAGTACATCACTTGCTCCCAAGTCCTTGGCACAGCTTGGGTTGGTTTTAACCTCCACCGTTTCAATATTACAATATTGTCTGACGGTGCGTGGGTTCTAACACACTGTAGTCCCTTCTTGAGACAACGGTTGAATGTAGGCACTCCCCGGCTACACTTTCGGTGTGCTACTTGACAAGGCGTACACACAGTTGCACCAATGTTTGCCCCAGCAAACAAGAACCGCATTTCGCTGGTTTTCTTTCCCTGTGAGATTAAGATCCTTCCGTCTCAGCCTGAGCCGTTTCTTATTAAGCTAATTGGCACAGCCCTTACGTCATATTCACCATATCGTCTCTTTATGGCGTTAGGCCATTTGTCAGCTACCTATTCCGTCGCCGAGATGCATTGGTTTAGGAGTTGAGCCGACATTCCCCTACAGCCAATGAAAAATCGGTGAATATAAAATTCGACCGAATCTACTTAAAAGCCACCTTAATTTCATTGCATCTAAAATACATTTAAAATTTATTTAAAAAATTGATTTCAAATCGCTGCCACCACTAGTTCGAACCTTACCAGCAGGTCTGACACTCCTTAGACTGTACAGATATAAAGTGGGGCGGCGTTAAATGGCTATAATTGGCATTAGCTAGAGCTGGGCAGTCATCAATTAACATATATAAAAGCGAGTCCGGCTGCTATGCCAGGTGCACTCAAGCCGAAAGGGCTTGAATTGAAAAGATATTTGCATATTATTTGAATTTAAAGTCGATGGCTAAGCCATTGGCTTGATTTGGCTCATCCTTAACACAAGTACCCCTGAAAGTACGTAGGTTGAATCTAGTGGGTGTGATATAAGCTATGTGGAAATGGGAATATAGGCTACTCAGACTTTATAAATTTATATTCAAGTGCTTGTTTAAAATAGGTAGTTCAACTTTTGCAATCGTAGCAAAGTGGTTTATCCAGCACCAGAATGTGTGGATTAAAATTGGAAGGGGAGAAAAATAAAGCTTAAAAATAGGATTAAGGTTTGGATCAATTTGCAATACCTTTACATGATTGGATATCTAAACTGTATGTTTAGGATTGAATGGCAGGAGATTAGAAAGCTTGATTATTTAAAGAGATGTGATTCAAATTATAAAAATAGATATCAGTTTAAGTAAGAGATGGTTAGCTTACAGATTTCAATTGATTGCATTAAAATTTTAAATTTAGAAGAAACCCGCTCTGATTTATCGGCTGATCCAAGCGAATGCAGATTGTTTCAGAGAGATTGCTTGCTTACCATAGTACCATCTTAATAAGGATGCCAGCAGAACAACTTGTGTTGCAACTGAACCAATGAGGATTCAGTATTTGGAATTGGGAAAGACAACAGTCCGATAGAAAGGACAGAATAATAAGAATAAGGTATCATTTATTGTAGAATATTGTGAGTAATATACTATATGGGAAAAGCCACAAAGCCACAAGGGGGTGGCATAGTGGGAAGTTCCATGTAAGGTTTGGAGCTGAGGAATAACTCGTGTGGGAATCAGCAAGTCGAATTGGCAGCGCTCCTAATTAGGATGAAGTACCTGTCATTCGATATTGCCATCAGATTAATCCATAACGTTAGATACGTCAAGGGGCGGCTCATCGAGCGCCCCCTGTGTATCATAAGATACATTATCAGGCGAGTCTGGAAACTCGGTTGCAACACTTGCTTATCATTGCACCATCTTATTGAGGATGTCTGAAGAACAAATAGCTTATCATTGCATCACCATAATGTGGATGTCAGCAGAATAAACTATAAGTAATAATATTGATATGTAGTAAAATGATTTTCATAGAATTCAAAAGTACCTTTAAAGAAAATTTAGATGATTCCGATCAAGATGGTACTAAACATGACAGCTATAGATGCTGGGATGTAGAGTGAAGTGCTGGAATTGGGCTCACGTCATAATCAAAGGTCCGGACTCAACAGGATATATGTGGAATCACGCTTAATACTCGAAGGCTTATTTAAAGCTTCAGATCAGCCCTATGCTTCGATAAAATTTATAAAAATAAAATCATTTCTTTTTCTCAAAACTGAATAGGGAAACTTCACATATTTTTGATTATGATTATATGTAGAATGTGCAATTATATATAATAGATTGTAAATAATTATTAAAGGTATGTTTAAATAAGAAATTTAACTAGACAGATGATAAGGAATCCAGTCTAAAATTTTAAAAATACTATTGAATGATTACTCATTCCAACTTTAAGTCTGTCCTGGGATGGGGCAACCACATAGCGACAATATAATTCTTGAAAGTCACATCCCTTTTTGGGATGTTGGAGCCAGGTCTGAAAACAATCCAAGCGGATCTATGCGGCACCTTTCAAACCATGCCATAATCCGTACATCATTCCACTACGAATGATATACGATAAAAAAAGGTGGGGGTTAAACACGAAGCAGATGATTTCATCGCACGCAAGGCATGGCGAGTCAACTATAGCAGTTTAGCGGGTAGAGCGTTGTTTTTGATAGATAACTTATTAGAGCTTCCATAAACAGCGATAGCTCGGTACAATACACTATTTACCTAGTCATAACCGCATGCTATACATGTCCATGTACGAAAATATTCAGTAGCTAATTAGAATAGCCAACTTAGCTGCACTGTTATAGCAGGGATATGTCCCAGCATAAAAACTACGGGAGCATCCTAATTCATCTATGGATGGGATTCTTCATGCAGCTTTCTGGGTTATCATTCATTGGAAGGGGTCCAGCACATACATCGGTTGAATTAATGGCCCGCCCGGCAAGCTTTCGAAAGACCCGCTGCGGGAGGGGATGTTTCTACCAGATTCCTGCAGGCTCGGTTCACATCGGAAGATATACCCAATAATATGATGGATTCGCGCTTACCATCCGACAATAGATAAGTCAATATAAAAGAACTCGCCGACAGCGGCTTTAATGTGATTCAATAACAGTTTGCTTATACCATTGCTGCTGCACTATCCATCATCGGGATAGACTGCCGCTAGATCAGTTTAATACCCGATTTAAAAGGTATGGTATCGCTTTTAAGCATCTTGTCGCAACATCTATAATTACTCTATCCTGGGGAAGCAATTCCCCGAGTGGCTCGCCAAATGATTCCCCGATTAATAATTAAGTCGGTGGCACTCTTATCAACTGTCTGTCTTATATAGAGATCATTCTTTTCAGGTCCTAAATAAAACATTATCTGGACAAGCCCCATGACATGCATGGACAGTATATGGCTTCCCATGATACTACATAATCCTCTATCTTTATATCAAATAAAGTATCATTCTCTTCTCAATTCCCCTTTATCTCATTTCATATACTTCCAAGAAGTATATTCTGACAGAAATTGGTGGGTAGTATGAAGTGATCTCTAAGTAGTGGAGAACAAACACCCAGATCCACAAAGAGCTTATGATTAGCCACCACCAAAGCCTCAAGGACCGCTTGGTAAAATTTCCAAAGGATACACTAGGGTCTAATAGAATAATCAAGACCAACCAGAGCAAACCCAGATAGATCACCTGCGACAAAATAAGGGAGTCTTCAGAACAGAACTCAGGGCATTGGGAAGTGACAACAGCCTCAGTTTAAATCTGGTAGGAAAGATTCCAAGCTTGATGGGCATTAAGTAACATTGGGCGACATAGATGGCATAGAGCCCAGAGGAGGACCCCTTCTTCCCGCTACAATCAGATTCAAAATTGAACTGCAGGGGATGTAGCGGAGAAGACCAACTGCAGGAAGATGTGTTTAGTCCGGTGGATAAGCCCATAGGCTTGTTGAGTATTTTAGGGAGAACTCAACTCTTAAGAGGTGAACAGTGGGAAATTATCAACATTTACCAAAATCATCAACTCAGCAGCACCACCCAAATTCATGTCTCCTATCTAGTCCCATCATTCCAAGAGTAGCTGGTCCAGCATGGGGAAAGCCCTTGTGTGATTAATTTCTGATGGTTGTTCTGATAAACAAGGTTGTATTGAGTAACTCACATATTATGTCTATTTATCAATGTCAATCTTCCTTGGTTAATTGTATTTTGCTGACAAACCAGAGCTGCAGTAACCCATTTTTGGCCAACAGGTTGATTTACATCTATCAACTCTGTCAGCTTTGCTAAAAGTTTCCTGGTTTTCTTGGCCCTTTGGTTGAGAGGATAGTTCCTGGCATTATGGAAACTGCTATGACTGCTACTATGTTTGCTATATTTATAGGAACACATTAATCTCAGCCAAAAAAGTTAAGGGCTTGATCCAACAACAAACCCTAATAGCATCTGGGTAAGGCCTTGCCTGATATGGAGCAAGATTGCAGACATGAGCGTATGAGGTGACTGGATTTAAACTTAAAAGATATAACAAGGTAGGCCCAGTTTGGAAAAAATGGTTAAGAGAAACTGCCAAGAGGTTATCATCTGTGAGATGGGGAGACTTTGTCTGTAAACCCCTAAAATTACAAAGTAAGAGAGGATGTTTACTAAATTTCTAGCAGTTAAAAGCGGTGTATCAATGTTTGGGAATTCACCATGGGAATAACAGGTTATAAATCTATACACCCTATCCTTAAAACTAAAGAAGTTTGACAGTAAAGCAGCAGTGCGCTGACTTACCAGCTCCATGGTAACTAAAAGTTACTCTGAATTAACAGACCTAACTTTGTTAATCTTGTAAAACATTTGAAGTAATCCCAGTAGATTTTTATATAACTGTTAAAGAAATATGTAAGGGTTTAGCTTTGAATTTAGAGATCTAAAAGGAATTTGGAGTATGTAAGTTTGAAAAAGAATAGGAGTGAGTTCAAAACTTAAATTTTAAGTTAATTTGAAAGATTTAAACTTTTGAAAGAAAATCAAAGTAAGTTGAAGTCAAAACTAGGCTTGGATTTGTCAAGGATCTGGATGTACAATAGTCTGGCTACTGCCAACCCACTTAACATCCAGTCATCTCCTGATTTGGTGCCCTCTTAATATATAGTTTGACATACTGGAAATGGCAACTAAGCAATATCACATGACTGTCCAAGTATCCAGTGGCTCAAACCCATCCCGCACATGACCAACCCCTAGGTTCAATCCAACTAAATCTCTGCCACAGCCAAGTCTATATAAGTCTAAAGTATTATTCAATAAAATATACTTCTCTCCTTTCTCAATTCTATATTTGAAGCTTCCCCAAAAGCCGCTCCTCATCACTGGTAGCAGCTACAGTTTTTTGACCATGTCCATGAAAGAGAAAATGACTGATCAAAACCCGCTCACCTTTGCTCATGTACTCAACCAGGCCACATCCCAGGAGACCTGGAAAACGTACTTCCACGCCCATGACATTGATGAAGATATTCCTAGTGGATACACCATATTCAAAGGACTGGCCATGCCCAAAGCATGCACCAAGATAATTCAATATAGTTGCTCTCTTCAACCACAAACAAACACACAACCACCTATCACAGGTGAAGTTATCAACATCAAGTACATTTATATTGACAAGTTCTTTGATATAAACAAGGAAAACATCATCAACTGGCTAGACCACTCAGCCGCTAAACTCCGCGCCAGCCGCATTCCCACAAGAAATGGGTCCAGGAAGCCAGCAAGCACCTGTACAAGGCCGCAGCTAACTTGTTTGCCACCTGGGTTGGCTCACAAACTGACAACCAGCTTGAAAACTGGGAAGAGTTCAAAGCAGACATCAACCACAATTTCTGTGTCACTGAATTCCTCCAAGACATTGCAATACAGCTCAGTGATCTTCCTCAGAAGACCACTATCGCAGCTTACGCCAACAGATTTGAGGAAATACATTGCAAGATCCAAAAACCAGCACAAGCTGATAACGTACATACCAGAGCCTAATTCATCAACAGAATGAAACCCTCTGTTGCTGTCCTCATCTGCCCAGAGGCCAACACCTCCATACCTGCGCTCATTGCAGAAGCCAAGCATGCGGAAAAACACACAAACATGGAATATGCTGCACACAACGGCAATCACTCCTCAAACAGCAATGGCAGAGAAAACTCCAATGGCAACAAGCGTCAGAACACCAATCATAGCAACAGCAACTCCAATTGTAACAATGGCAATCACAGCCAAAGCACAAACTGCTCCTGTCCCAAGAAAGAGGACACCACCAAAGTAAATAATGCTGAAACAGTAACTCACTATGAATCTGACCCCACATTCTCTGACCTCAAAGGCCTCAAAACAGAGGAACATAGAAAAGAGGAGGGGGGACAGGCTTAAGTGCCCCTGTCCCCCTCCAACCCAGCAAGAAATTATACCAAGGTACAAACTTTGCTGCTTGCATCCCAAATGTCCCGCAATCCTCCATTTTTATGAACATAAAAATTAAAGATCACTCACAACTTCTTGTCTACCCATGCACTTAAAAATCACAT
Organism: Entomophthora muscae; assembly: GCA_014839935.2. Classification (NCBI taxonomy): domain Eukaryota; kingdom Fungi; phylum Entomophthoromycota; class Entomophthoromycetes; order Entomophthorales; family Entomophthoraceae; genus Entomophthora; species Entomophthora muscae. Next base: position 456,964 of record QTSX02000002.1, on the reverse strand, counting down.
ACACATAAAATTTTATTTGACTCTGGTGAAAAACACACCATGGTAAGAAAACCGTTTGTAACCAAGTACAAAATACCAGTTGTCAAGTACAACTTCAAATATGCCAGAGTGGCAGATAAATCAAAGGTTCTATTCAAAGGCAAAACAACTCCCTTTCAGAATTGACCTTCAAGGCATACAAACGTCCATCAAAGGACTTGTCATGAACAACATAAACTACAACATTGTAGCAGGCATGGACTGGTTCACCTGAGTAAACCCCAGCGTATGTTGAAAACAAAAACCATGACCATCAAACGCAACAGAGTCAATTTAATATCCTCAAAGAACCTAACAAACTCATCCTAAGAGACACAGTATTTGTCCAGGTCATAAACCAAGACAACTCAGAACGTCTAACCAAAGACAGTACCCTCCACATATGAGATACACCAATTTCAATGATAAAAAAACAATCAAAATCCAATTGTTACAGTAGAAAATCAAATGGAATGGGTAGTGCGCCCTCTTAAAACCAGAAACCAGCAAAGAACCACAGCCAAACCCTTGAAAGAAATAGACAGCTTAAATGCTGTCATAGACAAAAAATGGGTAAAGCTGGGGTCGCCAAAATAGCCCTGGAAAATCTGGACCTGCCTTATTTTTCCCCAAATAATTATAACAAAAAAATCACGTGTTATACATTATTTGGGATGGCAGCGCATGACCCGCTGGCCGCTGGAATTTTTTAAATTTTGACATCATTGGCTCAAATTTCAATGCAGGACCTTCCACTGCTGAAAATATTCTTACCAGCCAATCAGATATTACCAACCCCCACCACCCCCTTCTTGAAGCATCTTAAGACTTCATCATTCCACTATAGAAACTTGTTTCTGGATAGCTTAATTTCCCTTGAAGTAAAAGAAATTTTATCCCAAAATGATGGTGTATCTGGGACTGTTTGCCCCTGTCCTCAAAAGACTAGCCTTTGTGGCAGTCAAGGTTGCCGTCAACTCCATGGCCGCAACTTGGCCCGCCCTTTACATGCCAATGCCTTCAGATTCTTTCTCTAATTTCCCCTTGCAAGTCATTTTCTTGTTGACAATTTTGACCTCCATCTTCTGCTTCACTACCATTGGATCCAAGATGTTGAACCTGTCCTCTCAATTTGGCCTCCTGCTTGTCAAGCAACTCACAATCTGTTTATTATATCCTCATCATATTTCCTTGAATCACGCCGCATACCATTTCACTCTAACACCAATGCCCAGAACTTGTGGCACTCCTAAACAAATACACTCATGTATTCAAGGAAGAGCTCACAGAGTTACCACCCAAACAAGAGGTCAAACATGGCATTGACCTGTGCAAAGCCATGCCTAAACCTGCACCTCTCTACAGACTCTCCCCCATGGAGACCCAAACCCTCAAAACCCACATTGAGGACAGCCTAAACAAAAGATTCATCAGCCCATCAAAATCCCCTTGGGGGCAGCAGTGTTATTTGTAAAGAAAAAGGAAGGCACTCTCCATCTAGTAACTGACTACAGAGCACTAAATGCAAGCACAGTAAAGAATAAATATCCTCTTCCAGTCATAGAGGACCTGTTTGTAAGACTCTCTGGAGCCAAATTTTTCTCTAAAATTGACCTCACCTCAGGTTACAACCAAGTCAAAGTAAAAGAAAAGAACATACCAAAAACTGTGTTCTGCATACAATTTGAATCCTTTGAATGTAGGGTAATGAACTTTGGGATGACCAACGCTCCCATAACTTTTTTCACCATGATGAACCAAGCGCTAAACAGCCTCTCAAATACATTATGCTACCTTGATGATATCATTATATTCTCAAAAACAAAAGAGGAACACCTCACACATGTCTGTGAGACACTCAATCAACTTGCAAAGCACAAACTTTATGCAAAACCAAGTAAGTGCCAATTTATGGAAAAGGAACTTCTGTTCTTGGGCCACATTGTCTCTGACAGTGTCATAAAAGCGGATCCAGATAAAAAAGCCATAAATAACATGCAACACCCCACCTCTGTTAAAAATTTTAGATGCTTTCACAGAATGATAGCTTACCTAAGGAAATACATCAAAGACTGCGGAAATCTCACCGCACCAATCAATGACAACCAAAAGTAATGCCAAAAATAAATTCATCTGGACACCAGAATGCGGCAAGAATTTCCAACTATTAAAACAAGCTTTGATCAAATCACCAATATTGCAATACCCTAATAACAACGGGTGCTACCAGCTTGAGTTGGATGCCAGTGACACCGCCATTGGCGCAGTCCTACACATCTGCCAGCCAGGGAAGCAAGACTTCCTGCCAGTATTTTATGAAAGTAGATAATTATCCAACACTGAGAAGAGGTACCCAATACACAAAAAGGAATCACTAGCAATATATCATGTATGCAAGAAAAGGAGATGTTATCTAGAAGGACAATAAAACGTCCAAGTACTAACTGACCATAAATCCTTAATCTATTTCAAAACTCAGAACACACTTGCACGGCAATAAGCCAAATGGATGTCCCTGCTGGAACAGCTCATTTTGGACATACAATACAAAAAGGGGCAGAGCTGGTCACAGCTGATGCTCTCAAGGCTATGTCATTCAAGAGAAGATCATCCTGACCACCTGGACCCTGACTGGCCAAATCTATATAATACTGAGTATAAAACCAAAGGGAAAAACCCCTCAACACACCAACTGACCCACAATACATTAATAAGGAAGAAAAAGTATTTCCATGTATCAAATGGCACTGTATACTGAATCATTAACAAAAAACATGTCCCTTACATCCAACTTTCACAAAGAGTTGACACCATGTTAAGACATCACTGCCTACTAGGACATACAAAGGCTAACAACCTATACCTCACGTTAAAAGAGATAGTATGGTGGCCAAATCTTAAACAAGATATAATTGATGTTCTGAAAAAGTGCATAGTGTGCAAGAAATACTACAGCACAAAGGCCCCCAGCCAACAGTTAACCCAGTACCCAACCCCAAACCATTCAAGGCTTGGGAACTGGACATAGTGAGCCCCTTCCCAGAAACTAAGACAAAGCAATGTTTCCTAATTGTAGCCATTGTCTTCCTACATGCTGGCCCATCTGCTGGGCAACAAAGGACCACAAAGAGGAAATGATAAACCAATTTGTTAACAAAGCAATCATAGCTGACTACGGCACTCCAGACTACATCATAACTAATGGAGCAACATAGTTATCAGGTCATGTAGTAAACATCAATTTAAAGTCCAAAAACATCAAACATTCTACAACCTTGCCCTACAGGCCACAGGATAATGGCAGAGTTGAACACCTAAACAGTAGCCTTATCAGACCCTTCAAGAAAATAATGGATGGTAAAGCCAAAGACACATGACCACTATACGTGAAACATGCATTATTAGTATCCCAAGTCCACACCAACCAAGGGACAGGCTACTCACGTTTGAATTAACATACAGATACAAACCAGAGATAGTTACCCACAACAATCAACCATACATAAAGATCCCCCCCCAGGGAAACCCCCCACAATAGAACAAGTACCAAATCTACAACACATACACCTCAAAGCTAAAATAGCAGAAATAAAAAGGCTTAAAACACAAAAAGTAACCTCTAAAGAGGAACCACTTCTCATCAACTCCCCCATCTGGGTCCTGGCTGGAAACAAAAAGAAGCTAGACTCAGTAAACAGGGGACCAGGAAGAATCATCAAGTACAGACCAGACAGAAACACCTACCTGGTTAAGTTCCAGGGCTCTAAAGAGCCCATTACCAAGAAGTACCGCAGATTCAGCCTCCACCTTAGCAAAGGAGAACACTCAACCCAACTGGTACCAACTAGCAAACAACTCCAGGAACATCAGACAGTAGCCGTCAAGACAAAGCCCCTCCTGATGTATCAGAGTAACTGTCAGGAATGACAATTTGGATGCTCCTAAATCTCAAAATACCAAACCAGAGTTGAACCCTGGATAAAACCCTTTGCAGACCTCCAGAACCATGGACTGGGAACCCAATAACCCACTACTGATTGATAAAGTTTTTTGTCAGCCCACCAGCCTGCCAGGACCCAAACCCTTGGCTGTTCTGTAGGATTCTGCAGGTGAACTGCCAGTGCAAGATGCCAAGAATTTCCCTGAGGTGCCAATGCCTGAAACCAGCAGTTTTCTCGGTAAAATGCACAATTTTCTCAATGAGAGTTATTCTAAACTCCCCTAAAGTTCCAGGGGAGGCAGTGAACCTGAAGAGGCACCCAATACCTGAATTGACAAACAGAAGGATTCAAAGTCTTCTCATCCCAAAGCGGCCAGTGGCAAACTGCCAGTGCTGAGCACCACACTGCCATCTGAGACCCCCAATGCCAACCTGCCAGGGCCCAGAAAACTTGACCAGGAAGTGAAGCCTGGCAGTGTGGTATAAATACCTGCCAGGCTGAGATCAACCCCATCATCATTTTTAAATAAAGGTTATGAAATATTGGTTTCCCCAATTATTGCCGTATTTTATTCTTGTCATCTGCCAGTTAACTCAAAGATAATCTGACCCCCTGCCAGCCCGCTAGCTACGTACTGCCCACCAGGTGCTCCCTTTGGACCTTTCTATTTCACAGAGTACCCTTTAAAGCCTTAGTACAAAGACTACACCGCCAACAATATACTAGCCCAGGATCCCTTAGCCAGAACTACACAGTCAACCAGATACAACCAAGAAGGCTCTTAGTACGTTACCAAACCCCGCCTGTTCAGAGATAAATACAACTTCCTTCCTGCCTACCAAATGGACATGGAGCCACCTGTCACCCCCAAACCAATGCCTGCCTCTGCTGCCAAGCTCCCACTGGACCATACCAACAAGCTTTTTGGAATTGTATATATTACTCTCACAGGCGTAATAGATACTATTGTCCCTGCTGCCAGTCTGTGGTTGTGGGTGAGCAAGTCAATGTCCTACCTCATTAAATTAGAAATAATCCTTTGATAGGCCCTGCCCACCCAGTCCGCAACCCGCCAGTTCCCAAACACTACTGAGCCAGCTAATCAGAGTTGGTTTCCTGACAGTAAGCTCTTAAGGGGGTGTGTGTTAAAGGTCTGGATGTACAAGTATTCTGGCTACCACCAACTCACTTAACATCCAGTCATTGCCCAATTTGGTGCCCTCCTAATATACAGTTCAACATACCAGAAATGGAAACTAAGCAATATCACATGATATCCAACTATCCAGCAACCTAAACCCATACCGCACATGACCAACCCCTAGGTTTGATCCAACTAAATCTCTGCCACAGCTAAAGCTATATAAGTCTAAAGTATTATCCAATAAAATATACTTCTCTCCTTTCTCAAGTCTATATTTGAAGCTTTCCCAAAAAGCGCTCCTCATCAGATTTAAAAAATGTTTAAAATTTAAAGGGTAATTTTAAGCAGTTGAAAAACTTATACTTTTAGCTTAAGCCTACTCTTCTTTATTGTTTTATTTATATATAGCTCTTAGGATATAGTTGCAGCTGCAACAGGGAGTTGATAGGAAAATAGAATGAGTTGGAGTGCTTGAGAAGCTTCAAACAAATAAACAGAGCTTATGCACTGTTTGAAGCTGCTCAACTTAAAGGTGGTGAGTACACTTACTATGAAGCGTAACAGCATTTTCTTACGCTAATTGTAGAAAAAATTGAAAAAAATAAGGTGAATGACTTTAACTTTAAATACTAACTTAAATTCAGTTCAATTACTTAAACCAATACTAAAGGAATTTTCTTTGAACTCTAAATTAGGTTTTAAGTCTGAAGCACAACAAAATGAAACAGACAACAAAAAATCAAATATAAAACAAATCAGTGAATTTATAATACTGTTACCAGCTCATTTTAATCAAGACATAAAATCTAGAATATGATATGGAAATAAATGTTCTAAGTGTCTATTTTGGGAATAAAATATAAAAAATAATATTTATCAATACATACAGTAAAAGTGCATTTTTAAAACCAAAGATAATAAAATATAAATTTAAAACACTAATTTGAAATAAAGGGTAGCAACCAAAAGCTTTTATGCTACTATAATGGACAGATGAAAATTACAATAAATAAATTATATTTAGAAACTGATTTTATTTTAATACTAAAATTTACACATCAGAACAACAGAGCTAAGGTGCCAGAGCAGTACACTGCAGACATGGACGCTTTTGTGGGTCAAAGAACAGAGTGGATGTAGTCCAGGAGGTGGACAGTGAGAGTTGTGTTGAATCAGGTGAGAAATCCAAGCTACACAGACACTGCAAACATCCCAGGGCAGCCAGAATGGAAGGGCTAGTATTAACCCCAAAGTCTCAAAACTGTTCAGAAACACATCAAGTTCACCATCATCAGAACAGTAAATGAAATCACTATCAAAAGAATGTCTTTTATATACAGCCCTGTATACCACCATGATGGTATTTCTGCTAATATCATAGAGAGTGTAAAGCCTGTTCTTGATACCGCCTATAAGCCTTACATGAGTGATGATAAAGGGCAAGACAATGACAATAAGCCACAATTTTATCAAACCACAGTTAAGCAGAAGGTGCAAAAAAGGTTTGCTTATTCTTAAGCCAAGTGCCTATGCCCTGTGTTGCAGCAGAGCCCACAGAGTTTCTTCCCAACACCAAAAAGCCCAAATACAGTGTCATCCCAAACTCCACTCTTGATTCCTTTATCAGGTCATCAAGGGGATGCAGGACTACAAGAAGGCTGTGGCTATTGTTGGTATTTCAACAAAATCTGCACACAGGCTCCACACTACCTACCTGAAAACAGGTGCTGTTTTCCTTCTGAAGAAATCCAAGCTCAAACCAATCCTATTGATTAAGGAACACCTATGGGCAATAAAGACGTGGACCAATAGAAACTGTCATTTTGAACTGGAAAATATTCAGTCAATGGTTGAGTCCACTTTTGAGAACAAGGCTTTGGTTTTCACTTGATATTACACAGTGAGGAGTCTTCGGTTCTTGTGGAAAAAGCTTAGAGGTTCTCCCTACAATCAAAACAGCCCCAAAAATGTTGTCTACCGTCAAAAATACGCAGATACAGTTACTGCTCTCAAGGAGAAGTGGACTGTCAAGTTCTACTACATTGATGAGTCCTCTTCTGCGTCGTCAATGCGCAGCAAGTATGGGTGTGTCCCCAAAGGTGAAAAGAACGGCATGTCCCAGTGCGTGGCTGTATGGTCTGTTGCCTACTCAATGGTAGCCCTTCTTGGTCCCCCTGGCAATGAGCTCTATCAAATGATCAAGAGATCCCACAATAGTAAAGTATTTCTGAAATTTCTCCAATTGGTTTGGGAACACCTGAGGCACACAAGCCTGGGCTTCACCAACGTTATTGTGCTGGATAATGTTGGGCTCCACAAGGTGGCTGATAATCTTGAGGAATTTTCAATGGTTGAGCCTGGCAAAAAATTGGCTCCCAACAATTGGCTACAGCACCTCTACGCTTTCTATTCCTCCCTGCATATTTCCCATTCCTTAATCCAATTGAGGAGGTCTTTGGGTGGCTCAAACAAGTTGTTAAGAAGGGGACACCATATGGGACAGATGACTTGTTCAATTTGCTCCAGGCTGGGGTCCATACCTTTCCAGCAGAGATAGTAGCTAAATTCTATGCCCATGCTGATTTGTTTATCCCAGTATGCCTCTCCAAGCAGCCAATCACTTAAAGGCTTAGCTATTATGAATGTTTTTTTTTGCATTTTATTTTTAATATCTTTTTTTTATTTGGTTTATATGTATCAAAGTACTCATTATAATTTGGAATGATATACCATCAGGTATAATAAAAATTAACAAATCAAAGAATAATGATCTATTGAAAAGCTTAATATTTTGATATACACTTTATTTGTTTCAGATAAATGTTTTAAGATGTTTTAGATTTTAATGGAAGAAATATATAAGTAGATTAAAATTTTAATATAATTGAATGATATTTATTGGGGATTTAAATAGTGGAATTCTAGTACCTGTTTTGAAAGGAACCGTAAATTTCTATGGCTAAGGCATAGGTTGAAATGGCTCCCAGACTATATAACTTGCGGCAACTTGAATACAGCAACATTGTGATAAAATTATACAGTGTGATCTTTTAAGTGGAGATGACATTTCATAGGTGGCTGAAAGAATAACTGTGTCTTGGATAATATGTTCAATTGAGCTGTAACCAGGCACAATCCTTTTTCCATTAAGATATTGTTGTATTTTGTCTAGTTATACTGTAATTTCAAGTGTGTCACACGCCTCTGCTTTAATCCCATCATTATAACAAGACCTAGGTAGAAATTAAGCAAAGTCTCTGCCCTTCAAACAGGGCCAAGAACTCACAAAATTTATTATATAAGGTACTTATTTTATTTTTAAGGGAGGTTATTGCAAAGATTTTTTCATAGATCAGTGATATGTCAGTCTTTTCAGAGCACCAGAACGCCCTAAAGTCTCCAAGGATGTACATGATGCAGGGAAGGAAAACAGAGGAACTGTTGGTAAAGTTGGATACTTTTTTTAAAAAATTATGCCATGTATTATTGGGTGCAACACACTATCTCAAAAACGCCATATCAAAATACACTATCTCAAATATTTACTATCCCAAAATCATAGTATTTACACCATTTCAATATACAGCATCATGACTATGAAAAACAGTTTTTAAAAATTTAGTTTTTTTGAACTCCAAAAAATTCCAAAAAATAACCAAAAATAAACTTTTCAAAGCATCTCTAGGCTTAAAAAGCCTCAGAATTTAAATCTGCAATAAAAAGGGGGTTAATTAGAAGCAACAAGGCTGCGTAAAGGACAAAAGTTAAAATAGACACAAAAACTACCATTTAAATCTATTATAACTATGATCTAAACTTTTAAAAAAGCAAATATTTGTAAAAAATACTAAATAAAAGTAAAAAAATAATAAAACTGAAAGAGAAATGGTATAAGAATTGAAAGACTTTATTGTAAATAGGCTTAAACATTAGTAGAAAAAGCAACTGAGATAGCTTGGAGATGCTCAAGCTTTCTATCCTTAGAATATTAGGTAAGGACTACCTTGCTAATCTCAGTGTACTTTTTCACTGCTATTGCAACATCTTTTATTACTCCCTCTCTAGAAATTAATGCCCCAAGTATATCACCAAATGGCTCACCAATCAACCACTAGGTCAGTGGCACTATTATCAATTGGCCATCTATTACGGGGATCACACAATCCAGATCCTAAATAGAACACAACTTGAATGAGCCTTGTGACTCAAGAGGAACATTACTAAGATAATCCCCATGACCTTCATGACGTACATGGACAGTATATGGCTTCCCATGATAGTATATAATACCCTATATTCATATCAAATAAAGTATCATTCTCTTCTTAAATTTCCCCTTTATCTCGTTTAATATACTTCCCAGAAGTATATACTTGACAGTGGTAGCGCAGGTAAGTTATCCATACCTATTCAACTCAAAGGAAAAATTCCTCCTAAGAAAAAGACCCAAGTAATGGTACTCCTAACATCTGGAGAGACTACAAAGAAGGATAAGACATCCCTGTAGGCCTTATCATTTACAACAACATCCTTGTACCCATCAAACAATACAACACTCTCAAAGCCTACAGATTGTTACCTGTAGCCCCAACCACAATGGAGCCACAGCAGCCTGAAATACCTAACATTGTATTCCAACGCCTACACTCAGCAGAAATTGGGACCTTTGCAGGGTTACGCCAGAAAAACGCCCACCTCTGGATCAACAGCACACAAAGCAAGTTCACCCAAGTAGGATACCCCCACAGACTATGGGCCAGTAAAGTCTCCCTCTGCGTCACAGGAGCTGCCTTTCATTTTGTAAGTGAATGGCTCAACCAAAATCCTGACCAGAATGAAAACTGGGATATGTTCAAAGCTGCCTTACTCAAAATTTTGCCATGAAGGATTCTGATGTGGTGATCATGACAGAACTTTGAACCTTTAAAATGATAGGAATAATTGAGGACTACATTGCATCATACAGGGTTTTAAAAGACCAAGCCTCCAGCATCATCAACTTTGACAAGCCAGGGCCTTGGCTGGACTTCTATAATGACCTCCCCACACATATCTGGTGTCAGTTTGACATGACCAGTTGCAAGAACCTTGAATATGTGTTCTTGGAAGGAAAACACACAGCTCAAAAGTCTGACAATCTGCACACATCAAATAAGTAAAAAGAGAGCCCTACAGCTAAGAAGGACCCTCAAACTAATAAGCATCACAACCAAGCCAACAATAACCAACCTCAAAACGGTAATTGTACTGCCCACACCAACCAGACAAGCACCAAAGATACCAACAAGGAGTGAAAAGCTCAAGGGAGTGTTTAGGCAAGCCGCCCTCCCCCAACTCACAAGACTTGTACAGGGACCAGGACATGGACTCTATCATCATGATCCAAGTACCCTCCAGTAATTCTCTACTTTTTGCCGCCCAAACTGGAAATAAACTCCTCACTTATCCTTTCTGCTTGTGCAGTTACACAGGCTCAGCACTATTTAACACTGGAGCAGATCAGTTCCTTGCCAACAAAAAAATTTCCAACCTCATGAAACTGCCAACAGTCCAAAGCAATATCAAGAGAGTTATCATGGCAGACAACAGAAGGACACCAGTCAACAAAGAAGCAAACCCCTTTTGCGCCCAAATCAGAGACGTGCAAACTACTCTTAGTGGCCCCATCATACCAATCCCCAATTATGATGTTATACTTGGTCTGGATTGGATGAGAAAGAACAAACCTCACATTGACTGGGACAGTGCTACCCTCACTATAAAATGTGACAAAGTACACCACCACATCTACCCATTTTTTTAAATATCAAGTCTTCCACCACATCTACCCAATTCACCTTGACATGCTTATGAGAGACCATGCATTCTTCAGAATCATGGAAACAGAAGAGGAAACTGACCCCAGCAAAATCAATTGGAACACCTGCACATATTAAATTATCCATTTCATGAATCCAGAATCCAGATGTAAACAGGACTACATCAAAGATTAGTCTGTCAAAGAATGCCCTTCTGTTTTCCAGGAAACACTACCAGGGTTACCACCCAACTGTGGCGTACAACATGAGATTAATATCAAAGGAAGTGTACCAAAGGCACAATATATCTATCACCTCAAACCCCAAAATGACAATGCTCTGAAAGCCTATCTGGACTAGACCCTTGAAGTCACCCTTTAGTGCTGCTGTCTTTTTTGTAGCAAAGAAGGATGGAGGACTCCACCCAATCACAGACTACAGGGCTCTTAATAAGGTCAAAATTAAGAACAGGTACCCCCTGAACCTCATTGGTGACTTTTTTGATGCCCTGGGGGGGGGGTCCCAAAATCTTCACAAAACTTTTTTTGACAGCAGGTTATCACCAAATTTGCGTGAAACCTGAAGACATGCCAAAGACCAATTTCGAACAAAATATGGATCCTTGGAATGTGTTGTCCTCAATTTTGGCATGAAAAATACTCCCAGTACTTTTTTAACCTTCATGAATGAGTCTTCAAGGAACACATTGGAAAAAGAGAAATTATCTCATGGACAACATCATTATTTACAGTCCCAGCCTGGGGCAACACTGGAAAGATGTCCACCTGGTCCTCAGCACCCTTGAAGAAAACCAACTAGTCAAAAAACTGTCAAAGTGTGAATTCTTCTCAATGGAACTTCCATTCCTTGGGCACATTATCAACAAGGTTGAAATCAAACCAGACCCAGACAAGATACGTGCCATTACTGAGATGCCAGCCCTAAGAAACAAGAGCAAACTCTGAACCTTCTTGGAATGGTAGCCTATGTAAGAAGGTTCATCCCTGACTGGGGTGCCCTAACAGCCCTTCTGTCTACCATTGTGGGTAAAACAACCAAGTTTGTCTGGATACTGCTACTAGATCAACACTTCCACCAACTGAAGAAACACATGGTCACCGCCCCTATCCTCCAATACCCAAATTGGGAGGAAATCTATGAGCTAGAAACCAATGCTTCTGATTATGCCATAGAAGGAGTATTCTGTATCCAAATGGCAGAAAAAGACTTCTTTCCTGTGGTGTATGAATCAAGGAAGTTAACTGACAGCAAATAAAGATATCCCATACACAACAAGGAGTTGGTAGCCATCATACACTGCCTCATGAAGTGACAATGCTATCTGGAAGGGGCCCAGACATTCAAAGTACTCACTGACCACAAGTTGCTGATAATCTTCAAAACACAACAACACCTGTCAAGAAGACAAGCCAAATAGATGAGTCTCATACAGAGATACCCCATGCAAATCAAATACAAGCCAGGCAAGGAAATGCTTACTGTAGATGCCCTGTCAAGGCTATACAGCAATACTGTCCTCTGCGCTGATGGCAACCTGGGCTGGCCCATGTTAATAATGGGGAATCTCTAGGAAGGGTTCCCACCTGGCACCCCAATGGATATCCAAGAGAAGGTCCTTAAGAACAAAAACCTGTTCAAAAACATATATGGTACGTTACACTGAATACTTCTGAATGGTGATACTGTACCCTAAATACTATTAACACAAAAGATTGGCACAATCCTCCGATATCACAGAGACCTGGGACACACCTGTAGCAGAAACTTGCATGAATACCTCAAGACATGCTACTGGTGGCCCAACATGCTAGATGATATCAGGGAGGTACTGGAACAATTTGAAGTCTGTGAAAATTATGCACAAACTAAAGCACCACCCAAGTCAGTAGTACCTGTATCCATCACACAACCCTTCAAGGTATAGTTGTTGGATATTGCAGGACCTATGCCCAGTGAAAGCAAAGGAAAGAAGTACATAATAACAGCTATTGACTATGCAACAGATGGCCCGTAGCGCAAGGCACAAAAGAGGACAAAGGAAAAAACGTGAGACACTTCATTGGCAAAGAGATCATAGAAAAGTTTGGGAAACCTGGCCTCCTGATCACAGATGGAGGCACTGAACTTAAAGCTATTGACACCAATATCTACCTTACCAAGAATGGAATAAGACACATCAGTGCCAGCCTGTACCACCCACAAGCAAATGGACAAGTAGAGCAACTAAACGGCTCACTAGTGAAATCCCTCAGTAAGTTATCTTCTAACAATCCAAAGGCCTGGATCAACATGCTGCCAACAGCCCTCATGGTTTGTAGAACACAAGTCAACTATAACATAGACAAAAGCTCATATGAACTTCTCTATGGACAAAAGCCCGCTCTTGTTAGCACAACCACAGGACCACACTTACCTCTGCCTAAGAAAGTGCCAGATGACAGTGACCCCAACATTCAACAGGCTAGAAAGAACCAAGAATCATGTAACAAAAGAGAGTTGAGAGAGAAGTGATCCCGCTACAACAAGAAAGATTCTAAATTGGGGACAAAATCTGGGTTGTTAACCACAACCAGCATAAGTTGGACCCAGGGCTACGCAGACCAGGCATTGTCATGGAAGTCAAGCCCAACAACACCTACCTTATCAAAGAAATTAGGGCACAAACTGAACTGAAACATATGCATCATGACTGAATCTGCCTGTGCAAAGCAAGAACAGCCCAATAAAACTACAGACTTCCCATCCCAAACACCAATTTAGATCAATACCAAGCTTGCATTCCCAACACTTTAAATAAGATTCCAAAGGCTCTGTCTTCCATTACCCCAGGGGGAGATGTCACAACATCTTTGATTACTCCCTCTTGGGGAATTAATGCCCTGAGTATATTACCAAATGAGTCACCAAATGGCTCACAGACAACCACTAGGTTGGTGGCACTATTATTAATTGGCCATCTATTACAGGGATCACACAATCCAGATCCTAAATAAAACACAACTTGAATAAACCTTGTGACTCAAGAGGAACATTACTCAGATAAGTCCTATGACCTCCATGACGTACATGGACAGTATATAGATTCCCATGATACTATATAATACCTTATATTCATATCAAATAAAGTATCATTCTCTTCTTAAATTTCCCCTTTATCTTGTTTAATTTACTTCCCAGAAGTATATACTTGACACTGCCTTGGTCTGCTTGGGGGATCACTCTTGTTATTTGTGGTGACTGCTCTATTAGGTTGTTGAGCTTAAGCAGTACTTAGATATGTGAGCACCAGGCAAGGTGGAGTACAGCAGAATATACCTTGCCAGCATAAAACTGAGGAGTTGGCAACTATTGTCAATATATGAAGATCATAGTATTAATAACAGCAGAAGAAGTTCAGGTGCTAGTTGGCAACAGGGCAACATGACAGGATACAGAGTTGATGTATAATATTCAGTTGGATACCATACAGACAATATATACTTTGAGAAGGATTCAGTTGTTAGTTGGCAAAAAGACAACAGAGTCAGAACAGGGGCAACAGAGGAATGGGTGTAAGTTAATCAATTGAAATCTGGACAGAAAATATATACTGGGGAAGGGGAAGAGAGGATTCATAATCAATATGTGGCATACAGCATACTTATGATTCCTAGGTGTCTCTTTATTAACAGCAATGAAAACACAAGCTCAACATCTGTTTATACCTTACAGGAGCTATCATATGTTGTACAGACCTAAGGTCTGCACCTCTGCAAAGGTAGTTGAAAAGTAACTTATCCAAATTAAAGAGAGACAACAGTATTAAGTTTATAATAAAAGGTCTCCAATTTATTACATAAGTCAAGTAAAGATTATATAGGCATTTGAGAGATGATAGCCAACTGAAATTTTGATCAACAATATGGAATATTGATGTTCAATCAAGCTAATTGCTACATTTTAATGTGGATATTGCAGCTGAAAAGAGTGATGTAAGTTAAATCAGCAGTGTCAGCTAGTAACTGGTTGTTACAAAGACAATTGTGGCAAATTGGGAATAATCAGGACAGATAATGGAACATAAAGTTTAACAGATTACTTATACTTTATCTGAGTAACAGATATGACACATTGAATGATCTGGTCAACATCTTTGACCTATAGACTTGTATGGCCAACAGATAAGGCATATAGCCTAGTCTGGCTGACAAGCTAGTAAATAGCATCATAGCTTATAGCCTTCCACCAGTGTCTTCATGCCAGTCTTAAAGAGCCAGTCATAGATGGCCTGCTGGGCTTTTAAATGGATGAGGATTGTGTTGAATTTGCGCTTTTTAACCCGGACTCTTGTTGCAAACCGGCTATGCCACCCTTCAAGGGAAGATGTGGTCTTAAAGAGGCCAGCTTTTAGCTTCTTGAAGCAATTCCACTGGATTAAGTTGCTGTCTTTTTGGATGTGGTGTGCTTTCTGAAAGATAACAACCCATTGAGTTTCAAAATACTCAATAAAGGGCACAAAGGCTGACTGGTTGGCAATAATATAGGAGTGGTGGAGGAGGCATCATAGAAGGCATTATTCTCCTCCTTTTTACTAGGGCAAGAGTAACAAAGTAGTTAAAGATGCCCTTGGCTTCTTTGGTGCCTTCTGCATTTATAAGCTTGTACAGATAAGAGCACTTTTGAAAGCAATAGCTTATTGCTTGTTGGAATTAAAATTAGCATCCCTGAGGGGAGCTCTTGAAGACTTGGATAAAAGCATTTGTCTGAGCCTTTTCAAAATCAATTACCAGATATCCATGGTAGGGTAGGCTTTCCGCCTGCTTCTTGATCTGGGTGGCTGGCAACTTCCAGAATTAACTCATTGCGCAAGTCAACCTACTATATGTTAATAATCAGAATTAAAAATACTTTAATGTCAACAGCATTGAAAAGTCAGAATTAAGTTTTAACTCATGCAGACTACCAAATGTTGACACTTTTTTAATAAGCAGAAACCTGTTTCCTGAACATTTTAATTAATAAAAATTTAGCTTCAAGATATTTTTTAGGGTAATGTGAACATAGATTTATAAAAAGTCCATAAAAAATTATACATGACAATTAAAAAAATTCATAACAATACACTTTTATTTTATTTTACTATGAAATTAGCTATCTTTACTATAAAAAAATTTCCCACTTATAAAAACAAAAAAATCCAATACACAAAAAGATACTACATAAAAAGTTAAATATTGTAGCAAAATATAAAAATCAGAAACAGTAATATAAAGTTTTTTCTATATTGAAAACTACAAAAAATATATAAGTTACTAGTAAAATACCAATATAGGCCATGTAATACAGTCTAAAGCATCAAACTATCAATAGAAAATCAATGATTTTATAAAAAAATTATCATAAATTATTAATGAGTTATTTAGAAAAACTATTTATTTAAAAATCTTATACTTAATATATAAGAACTATATAAAGAATTTGGCAATGCTCAATAAATTTAATTGAAAGCTAGACTGTGATCACCTGGTTGCCATTAAGAACTGTGGCAATCTTCTTGATGTATTCCCCAATCTCTGAAAGCTTATACTTAGCCTTGACAAAATCCTTGATCTTCTCTTGATACTGTTTCTCTTTGGTGGTTCTCTTCTTCTTGAATGGGCAGTTCTCAATATCTCTGATGGATGCAACAGTCTTCCCCTGTTGGACTTTGAGGTGCTCATAGAAGGTGTTGTATCTGGTCTTGATTCCAAAGGAGGACTTGGTATGCTTATGCCAGCCCTCCAAAGATGAAGTTGTTTTCATCTCATCCTTAGGAACTTCCTGATAGCAGTTCCAGTTGGCTTTGGCTCTGGGCTTGCTCTGGCGCTTAGTAACCTTACGTCCAATCCACTGTGGCTCATAATATTCAATGAAAGGGTAGAAGGAACCATCATGTTTCTTGGCATATGGATCCTGGCATAGGAGCTCAAAGGCGTGTCCAGTATGCTCTGGCTTTACAAAGGCTAGTGCTACAAACTGCTGAATTAAGAACTTGTACTTTCCTGATGTATCTAGACGGTGAAGCTTGCTGAGCTCAGGTAGACCCTTTAGTTGCCTGTTGACAGCCTGTCAATAACGGAAAAAACACCCCTGGACCTCTCCATCAAAGGTATTTACAAAAGCGTTATACTGGGCAGTTTCATAGTCCATGATTATAGTTGAGGGTACAAGTGCTTTATCTTGAGCTTCTTTTTCTGCAGCAAGGGTGGCTTCATCCTTTTCATCATCATCTGGATTGGCTCTAGTTTTATGGCCAGGGGGACTCTTTCTATTACTGGGTAGGGCTTTGATGCCCTCCTGAAGGATTTTAAAGGCCTTTGTGTAGATCTCTTCTGTTGCCCCAGGAAGCAGAAAGTAGGCAAATGGGAGCACCTTACCTTCAATAAGGGAATTTACAACCCATAGTTGGTAAAAAAAGGCGGGGGCATACTGAAAAGGTACCATCATATAACCAAGTCTCTGAATCTCTTAACTGCTCCAGGTTCTGTTGTGTAGCATAGCATATAATTCTTGCCTCTGCTGTAGGCCCATCATCATGTAAAAGGAATACCTCATCACCATTGAACATCTTTAACTCCTCTGTCAAGACTAACTCTCCTTGGACCATGGCAGATTTCTTATGGGGAATAGATCACAGCATTTGTCACATATGTACTTCACTAACTGGTTGCAGTCAGGGATGAGCTTCAGGTTCTCATTACTTAGGTGAGTGGTGGCCTTAACTGCCAGATCAGAAGCCTTGGCATCTTTGGAGACTGGAACCATTTGATAGAGGTACCACTTTAGAAGCTTTTCAAAAAGATTTATTGGATCATTACATGTGTGGTCTCCTTTTTCACTAGTGACTTTATCCCATTCTTCATATTGCTCCTGGCAGCGCAGCTTCTATCTTCACATACATTATGCTTTCTTCTTCCTGCTCTCTTTTGATTGTTGCAATTGAAAACATAGCCATCACAGACTAAACTTGCACCTCCTTTAACAGACATTAGAGGGAAAACCTGAGGGAACTTCTTTGGGAGCTTAAACTCTCCTTTGACGTTACATATATTGTGAACCTTTAGGGGATCCCATGGGCCAATTGGTGCTTGATGATAGTCAGACAGGTAATCATCAGGATCTTCTTTATTGATACTTGATGAGGAGGATGGAGGTGCAGATTTGTTGGGCAGTGGAGGGGAATTATCTGGAGTTGGATTCTTGCGCTTCTTGGACTGGGATGAGCTTGATTCCTTTGAGCTTGATTCATATGGGCTTGACTGAGGTTCTGGACTCTTGGTTATCTTACTTCTTCCTTGCTTGTTTAGAAGAACCTCATCTTCTTCTGATTGGTACCAGCTTGGAGAAGAGGAGGGGGCAGGAGAGGGCTCTTTGATTTCAGGGTCTGGGGTCTTCTCCTTTGTCTTCTGTTTTTTTGAGGGCTCTTTGGCTGGTTTTTTGTTGGGGTAGGGACTTTGGGCCTTTCCAGAGGCTTTGGGGACTTTCTTGGTTGACTTGGGGCTCTTTTGTGGCTTTTTGGAAGATTTTTTCTACAATAATTAGAGTATAGTTCATAAAGTAAGAATAATCATGTGAAACATGAATAAAATTAAATAATAATCACTTGTTTTATTTTTTATTATGATTTAAATAGTTTATAGGAAGTATGGAAAGTAATTTTAGAGCTAGTTTAGTAGTAAAGAATAGAAAAAACCATGTTTAAATAAAAAGTCAACATTCTGGTAGTCACAATAGTCAAAAATATTTAATTTAGTTTGTCAGCATAAAAAAATGCTTTAATTTTGACGTCAACATACTGACAGTCAGTATTAAAGTAGAAAAACACTATGCAAATCACTTATAAAGCTTGGTTAATATTTTCTGGAGCTGGTTTTTTAAGTCCAAAATTGATTATTTTTAAATTTAAATTTTTTAAAGATTTGCATATGTAACTTATGAAAACTAAATAGTAGGGATTGTAGAGGAAAGTCTAAAGTACAGCCCTGGGTACTTTGGCCTGAATTACCATACCATTGTATGTGTGCTTTTTGTTAAGCAGCAGTGTTTTACTAATAAACAAGTGAAGGTGTTGACATTCAGGCAGTCAGCATTCTTTTATTGTAACTCTCCTATTAAATCTTGCTTAAATTATGTCACTTTGTTTGCTTAGCCAAACCCCTTTGTTGCAATTTAGGTGACACGTCAATTTGACACAAAGTTGACATTATAATTACATATATAAATTTTAGTTTTAACATATGTTTTTATGCTTAAGTGGACTTCCTGAAATAAGCTATAGTTTATCCAGTGAGTTTAAAATAACAGTAAATATCTAAATAATACAAAGAATTCTCTGAAAGTTGGCATATGTCTTTGTTCAATGCTTATCTTATTATTTATTTAATAAAAACAGTAGTATAAAATATAAAAAATAGTTATTTTTTAGAATATTGTATACTTTATTAAGAAACTCATGGATTCTTATTTGGGGTTGACATCCAGATATTACTTACTGTAGTCAACCTTAATGTAAAAGTACCAAGAAAATTACATTTTCATAATAAAATATATTAGTTTTTTGGCTTAAAATTAAGCCTTTGTTTAAATGGTGTTGACACTATGTTTGTTCCTTTTTAATTTTGCAATTCTGACTTAATAATTCACTATGAAAATTAGCTTAGTTTTGGAAATTCCCAATTCCGGCGGATAAATACTAAAATAATGTTGGCTTACTGAATGTCAACAAATTGTTGACACTCAATGAGTCAACTTGCAGAATGAGTTAATTCTGTTGGTTGCTGGGTGGCTCCCTTCCTGTGACTGGGTCTTCTTCTTGAACTCTCTGGTCTTCTTGGGCTTCTCTTTAATGGTGGTGAGGATCTTGTCTAGTTTAGTCTTTGGGATAGTGAGAGTACAGACATATGTGTCCTGTTTTTTTGGGGGAGGAAGTAAAAACAAAGGGAGGGACTAGATTTCCCACTTGCCTGTGAATGTTCTACATATGGCTGAAAATCTTTGGGCATGTGGAAAAAGTGTCATCTGCAAGCCAGGTCTTGCACTTGAGGAGGTTTCACAAATCCTGGAAGGTAGCAAAGCAGATTAAACACTCCTTTAAATTTGGGTCATTGTCATAAAAGAGGAAGCACTCATTAGAATGATATAGATTATGTTTCTCTGTTAATATCAATTGGTCAATGGAGGTAGCACTGACACCTTCAGTAAAAAAGAGCATACCTCTAATCAGTGAGGTATCTCTGTAATTTTGAGGCATCAACAACAGAGGCAATTTGTGAGTCATTGAGGTTGAGGAGGGCATCATTTACCATCTCAGTGGAGGTTTTGTCCCTGGTGGTGGGGATTAATTGGCAAAAAACCAGCAGATCAGTTGGTATAGGGAATCAATTGACTCACTGCAGTTGTGTCCTACAGTCAATGTCTTAAATCTGGTGAATTCATAAATGATGAGGCTTGAAGGTCAGCCAAGGTGTCACATTTAAAGTGATTCTGACAGATGGGATTTTTTTTCATTGCAATTAAAGCTGCAGCCCTTGTAATAAAATCCAGCACCTCCCTTTTTGAACATTATAGGGTAGTCTTCAGGGAATGTGATAGGCACAGCAAAGGTACCATTCCTGTTGTAGATATTGTGGAAAATTTTAACACTCCAGAGCTCAATTTAATAATACATAGGAGCACCAGGCTCAGGCTCAGGCTCCTGATCCTCTTCCTCTTCAGGCTCTGAGGTGGAATCAGAGTGGCAATTAAACTCAAACAGCTTCTCTTGGGGGTCTGAGGGGGAGTATACAAAGAGAGAGTTGGGAGGGATTGGGCTGGTTTCCTCTGGATCAGGTGATGGTGTTGTGGTCTTGGGAGGAGCTTTAGCCTTAGCAGGCTGCTTTTTTCAGGTTGGTTTTGGTTTTTTGGACTTAGGGGGTTGGTCTTGCTCTTGAAGGCCTTGGGCGTAGCTTTGGGGTTAGACTTGGGAGACATCTAAAAGTATATTGGTATCAAAATATGGACATTTTTAGGGCAGTTTTAAAGGGAAAAATGATAATTTTTATAATATAAAAATAGTAAATAATTTTATATATAATTTTAGAGGAAGTCTGAAAGTATATACTATCAAAATTAAAGGGTTTTTTGTAAAAATAAATTCTTTATTAGCAGCGCAAGTAGGCAAAACTTTGAGTTTTGACTGAAAACTTCCAGTTGAAATGGTGTTTTTGAGATGATGTAATCAAGATGCTCAGGCTCAAATCATAGTGATTTTGACCATTTTTATATTAAATTAAGAAATCTAAGGTGGAGTTACCTCAACCAGATCAAATATTAAAACTTGAATATTTCAAAAACTAGCTTATATAACTGGAGCTAAAAAGTACCCAGTTGTTTAGAGAATGCTAAAAAATACCTATTTGCAAAGTTTCATAAGCTTTCTTACATTTTTCAACACCATGGTTTTTAATGTGAAATGGTACTTTTTAAAAGTGGAAAGCAAGAATTGCAATAGGAGAATCAATATAGTGTAGTGTGGCACCATATGTAACTTCCCCTTATTTTCCCTTATTCATTGTGTGCATCAAATCAATTGGTTAATATGAAACCCAGTGGAATTTGAAGTGACATAAATTAAAATGGCGTAATCACCACCTTTCATATTAAAATCACTATTAAAATATTTTATTAATTAAACTCCTATCAGTTTATACAAGTATAGATAAGTTATAAATTACGTATAGCAAAAATGATTTTTTTACTCAGCAATGATAATCACTAGTAGGAATACCATAGTGGCATCATTTTAGGTTGTTATTAGTATAAGTGTCTTGTGTTATTACTATAGGAACATCTCCTGATTGTATACAACAGGCTTTGATTTAGTGCAGGAATAAGCTTATTTTAGTTTAAGATAAATGGCGTAAATCAAGATGATGTAAAATTGAGATGGTGTGAAAGCACCCCACACTTAGTGATTTTATATGTAAATAAAGTTAGCAAAATAAGATTTGATTAATTTGACTTGAAATGAAAAAATTTGAGATCACATACTTTTGAGATGTCACATTATAAAATATAAGTAGATTTTAAAATTTTTATTATTTTTTAGTGATTTAAAATCACTAACGCAAAAAACTCCATCTCAAATTAAATTTGAAATGGTGTAGCCTACCTTAAAATTTCAATTTAACACAGTTTTCACTTTATGTTTACTAATAAAAATAAAAAATTATCATTTTTTACAATGTAAAAGTGTCAATGCCAGCACTTTTTAAGCCTAACTTATTTTTTGTAGCAAAACTGAAACATAAACAATAAAAAAATTAATTGCATACTTAAAATTATTATTTTTTATTGAATTAATATATTGAAATAGGTATAGCACATATAGCAGATTGTTGAAATGTTCATCTTATAAATTTATCTGTGTCACTTATTCCATCTTTAATATCATTAATGGATTGGTGGCTAACAGCAATGCCATAACTTAAGCTTGATTTACTATGTAATTTACTATAGAATTTATTATCAATACTAATGTCAACAATCAAAAATGTTGTTTATTCTCTTGTGATCATCTTCCAGGGTAGATTTAAGCAAATTAGAGTGGCGCATTTAAGCCTAAATTACTATGCCATCTCCTATTGAGGATGTCGTAAGTGGCAAAGTTGACACTTTACCTTTTTCATATCTAAAAACAACTTCTTAAAAACTTCACATAAGCGCTAAGGTAAAGTATCATATACCTACTCCCAAAATATTATTTTTAATAAAGAATTTAAAAACTTTAATGATTTTTTAAATTATTTATATATATATTATTTTTATTATGTTAGCAAAAACACACAGAAAACAGGTAATATTTGCTGGTTTGCTTAAATTTAATTAAGTGGGCCATTATTTTTCTTGTTATACCTAGGCGCCAGATTGATTATTTTATAACTTTGTCACACTATTAATATTCTAATTATTCAGAAAGTTAAAATACAATCAATCCCAAAACTTTAATTGATCTTGGGCTTATATATTTTTTTAAAAAATAAGTCATCAATTTTTAGAATTGAAAATTGCAACTTATAGTATTACCAAAAATATCTTAAGTGCTACTAAAAACTACAAACCAAAATATTTATGATGAGCTGAATGGGAGAGCAATAGCAGCCCCAAAGCTATAAATGCTATTACCCTATCTTTGGCTCACCATTAATATTTTTAGTTTGTTTCAGAAAAAAAGGTTGTTGTTTTTGAAAGACTGATAGCTTTATTTAAAATACACCCTCTAGTAAGTTGCTCTACTTCATGAACTTGCCCCAATACATCACTAGCATTTTCTGATATTTTTGTTTCTCTGGTATCATCACATAATTTCAAATGATAAGTTATCTCAGAATATTCTGATAAACTTTCAAATGTTAGAGGTGAATTATATAACTTCCCATCTTTCATCAAATATGAAATATTAATGCGCAGATTTTTAACTTCAGGCTCTCTTTTTATAGGCCTAACTTTTATTTCATAAATATAAAAGAATGACTTTTGAGAAATGTTTGAGCCTGATATCACTGATTTATATAATTCTTCTCTTTTTTCTTCCTGCTCAAAAATATTTTTTAAGATCATTAATACTGTAAATTCAGAACCTGAACGTGAAAATGCGGGAAAGCAAATCCTTGGTCCAAATTTTGAATCACTTTTGCAGGCCACTCAGCTGAGTGAAAATTAAAATATTAAATAAAATTAACAATTTAATTTGAATTTTTTTTGATTTATTTAAATTGGCAAATTTCAAATCTCTTGAGCAATAACTCAACTAACAAAATACAAAACTCAGCAAAAAATGCGGGATACATGAATCAGAAATGTGGGATTCTAATGTATAATTTGAGATTTCACTTATTTCAAACAAATCATAGACATCATGTAAAACTTAAGGAATCTGAAATTGCGGGATTGTCAAATCCAAGAACCAAGCTTCAAATCATAATTGCAAGGAATTTGAAATAAATATAATTTATGGGTGTCTCAAAAAGGATGCCAAAGGATCTAGAGTGGATTTGTGCTAATTCTTTTAGGAATCATAGGCATTCTCAAAAATCACCCTATTCTATTTTTGGACGGCTAAAATTTAGATTGTAATATTCACCAACTTAACATACTTAACAATAAAATTGACTAAAATACACACTCCTCTTTTTGAGTTCAAAATTTTAATAAAATTTTATTACTTCTTCTTTCAATAACAACCAAGTCAACAAGCTGTTCCCTGACCTTGACAAAATCATGCAGGGCTACACTGGGTCTCTTAACAGTGAAGCCTCTGTCTATGGCCACTCCCAACCCGCAGGCCCCTCTGCAAGCACTACCCAGGAGTCTGTTCTTTCTCCTGCAACTTCCAGCATGGGAAGGTTTGCCCACCATGCACAGGCAGCTGCCAACCCAAATCCCTTATCAGCAATGGCATCCGGAACCAGCCATTTTAGCCATGGGGTTACCCAGAGAGCCCAGGACCCTGAAACAGCCAATCAGATGGCATTGACCAGTTTACAAGATGGACATATCCCTCCCCTAGCCAATAATCCTGCAAGACACAGAAGAAAACTAATCACTCTGGAGATTGTTCTTGAAATGATTGAAAAGTGAGGGAAGCTTATGTCCCTCAGGGAAATTGCGGCCTCAATGGGTTTTGAAAGATCCATTGTGGCTGCAACCCTGAAAGCCCATGCCAACTGTGGCCTCCCTACCAAGAAGACCTCAACTGGCGCCTGTACTTCAACCGAAGGTGATACAGCCCATTCCCTTATGATGGCCATTATGGAACATGACCCGTGGATGCCCCTGGTCCAGGTACATCTCCAGTTGGGACTCCACAGCATCTTCACCAACAAAAGAACGGTGAATTCATGGATGCATGAAGTTGTGGTTGCTGCTAGAATCTTGTCCAATCAAGTTCTTAGTGGCCCCATTTTGGTGGACACTGACCCCTACAATTCAACTATTATTAATTTTATCAAAGGAAGGGCAATGAGGGCCCGTAATAACTTAATGTTCCTGTCATATGCTAAGATATCTGCAAGTATCCAAGGCTTTGGAGAGAAGCGTATCCAGTCTGATGTGTACAAGCGTGGCCCAATATTGTATTGGTTTGTTGGGGTTTTATTGGCAGTTTCCCCATTGGGCGTCAATTATTACTTGGCATTATTGAACACTGCAGATGGGTATGCCTACCAGATGGAGCTCAAGGCCATGCTGGAGGAGTGGGCCACACAAAACACTATGCACACAGTTGTACTGAGTGCAGAGATGGAGCAGTGGGAATGGGCCACCCAAGAAATCAGGGCTGCAGGGCATACCTGCTGGTCTTACCCCATCAACTACACCAACATGCATCTTGCAGATGTATGTCTCTACAATTTTGGTTCCACCCTCAGGCGCCTAAAGCCTGCCACCTACAAAAAACTATGCACCCAAATTGATAAGGGGTATGAGCTTTTCCCTTCCGCGTCTGTCCAGGACTTATTTGATCTCATCATCTTCTATGCAAGTGATAGTGATAAGTCCAGAAAGGACCCCTGTCTCCCCCCATGCTAGTCCATCCATTTTTTCAAGCCAGTATATGTGACAGAAGAAGAATTTGAGCAGTTGAAGCAATCAGCTCTTGCTGCCCCTTCCCAGTCAACAAACCCTGCCTCCCCAACCCCCCATCAAGCCACCTGCCTTCCAACCCTGACTCCCAAGCCACTACCCATTCCCTCCCCACTATCTCTGATGCCGCCTCTTTCACAGGCGCAGATGAAAGCAATGTTCATTCTGCCCATTCCCTCATCTTCCCATCCTTTGATTAGTAAATAAATCTTTTCTTTGTGACAACTTATTAAAATTGATATCTATCTTTCAATTCATAATTAATAATATTTTCTTTTTACACTATCAACATTTCTCATAATTAATACAATGTTGTACATTTTACAAATAGCTTAAATTATGAGCATACATATTTTTCATCATCATTAATAAATTAAAGACAATAAACATAAATATTGGATTAGAATATTGCAATTAGACATCAACTATTGATATTTAGAAATTATGTGCATAACTCAAAGCATTTTGTTTAATAAATGTCACTATAAACTAGGCCTTTTTCATTATAATTTATCTAAATGGACTGTGTTTATATTAGAGAGCCATTAACGCAAAGTACAAATATTGAAAATTAGTGCATTTTATAGCCTGTATATTTACCTATTGGTAATAATTCTGTAAAATTTTCAGTCAGATTTTGTGAGTAATAATAATGTAATGTGTTAATAAATTATAGTTTACTGTCATGAATTGGTTGATTTTCTTTGCTGTGGCAATTGTGCATTTTCTGATATTTATGCACTAGTATCCAATTGGTTGGCTTCACATCCAATTACACAGGCAATAGGAAAACAAGTTGCCACCCCAACCACATCCAGTCTTGGGGTGGCAACTTGTTTTCCTATTGCCTGTGTGATTGGATGTGAAGCCAACCAATTGGATACTAGTGCGTAAATATCAGAAAATGCACAACTGCCACAGCAAAGAAAGTCAATCAATTCATGACAGTAAACTGTAATTTATTAACACATTACATTATTATTACTCACAAAATCTGACTGAAAATTTTACAGACTTATTACCAATAGGTAAATATACAGGCTATAAAATGCACTAATTTTCAATATTTGTACTAAGCGTTAGTGGCTCTCTAATATAAACATAGTCAATTTATTAAAAATTGTAATGAAAAAGACCTAGTTTACAATGGATTTTATTAAATAAAATGCATTGTTTTATGCACATAATATCAAAATATCAAGAGTTGACGTCTAATTGCAATATTCTAATCCAATATTTACGTTTATTGTCTTTAATTTATTAATGATGGTGAAAAATATGTATGCGTTGAAGATAGTACTATAAAAACCAGTTTTTTGGTGGAATTCAAACAATATGTCAACAATCTATAACTTGATCAGCAAATTAGAAGCACACCTGCAAAAGGTTGTTGAAATAGAAAGAAAAATCAGGGAAATAGTGACAGAAAAGCTGGGTAACAAAGGCCAGCCACTAATCCAGTCAAAAGAAGATGCTCTGGATAAACTAGGAAATATCATAGATGAAAAAAATAAAGAAAAATTACTTAATCTACAGGGAACAATTTTATCAAGTCTAAAGTTCAACAACACGGCCTACAATTTGTGGGAGTTCTGGCAGGGGGCCAAAGAAAACAATAAGATCAAACTAATTGAAGGAACATAAATTCAAAAGGAAACCAACACCAATGAAGAGGAAACCAACCAAATGGAAACAGATAAAAATGAAAAACAAGCAAGAAGCACAAGCGCTTCAAGAAATACAGAAGCTTTA
Organism: Entomophthora muscae; assembly: GCA_014839935.2. Lineage (NCBI taxonomy): Eukaryota > Fungi > Entomophthoromycota > Entomophthoromycetes > Entomophthorales > Entomophthoraceae > Entomophthora > Entomophthora muscae. The sequence goes on along the minus strand of QTSX02000002.1, from coordinate 429,653 downwards.
TCAACTGAAAACCAAGAAGAAACACAAGTTTCAAGAAATATAAGAAAAATTAAGCAAATAAAAATTAATGAAGAGCATCCAACGCTCATGAAATTTGCTGAAGTGGTGCCTGTGGATGAGGGGGCCACAGGGGAAACAATTAGTAAGTCTTTTTATGTTTTACTTATATTTATTCTAATCATCACCAGGAATGGGGATGAGGTTGCAGAAGTGGTGGCTTATACGCCGAGTTGGTTTTATGGGGGTTACCAGTCACTGGTGTTCCTGTAAAACAAATAAATAAAAATCAAATAAATAAAATAATCCAATAGAATATGAATATTTTTTTTAATATTGAAGCTCAAGATAGGGAATATTCACCACCTGTGGGGTGCTTGCCATGGATAAGGGAAGCATATGAACTAGGATCAACTATCAAAATCAAAGAAACAAATGAAATTTGTGGGGATATCAAACTGAACTTTGATGAATACATATACAAAAGCATTCAATGACTCCCCTTCACAAACATCAACAAATATGAAAAGAATTTAATAAAAACCAACTTTCAAATAGAAAATGAATATTTGAAATCTGCAATTTTTAATGAAGCTTTCAAGGCACTATCAAATAAAATTGGGGATGCATTCCTTATGAATAATTTTAAACCTTTATTTATTTCATTCACTGAGGCCTGGGGGGCTGATTCAAGTCAGGCGCCCCCTCAGAACGCTCTTCAAGTTCAACCAAACATCCTATATTAATAGTTTAGCACAAACATTCAAAAAATTATACATGTTCTTGGAAAAGTATACCTTGCAAAGAATCCATGTTGCAGTATACCTGGGAATCCTCCTCCACTGCATATTAAAAACCAACGTCAAAAAGTTGGAGGATGTACCTATTTAAATGGATATTTGCCGCGTAGCCCTTGACCGCCAGAAGACACCACAGGGATACAGGACAGTCAAGCACGTCCTGTATGACTTATTTGCATTGGCAACAATATACAGGTACTATGTGCCCCCCCCCCAAAAAAAAAACCTACTAGGTGATTTGCTCACCCACCTGCCTTTTATCAAACAATCAGCAACCACTTGTGACAGAAATCACTGGATAATATGAAGCCGTTTCTAAATGATGGGAAATTACCACCCAAATCCATATAGAATTGATTATTAACCACCAACGCAGCTTCAGATATTTTTTTGTGAAATTTCCAATTGTAGCTCCAGGATTAAGTAGAACCAGTAGTCTTAACCAGAGTAAACCAAGATAAATGACCTGGGAAAGCATCAATGCATCTTAAGTGTAGAACTTGGGGCATTGAGAAGAGACACAATTTTCAGTTTCAAGAATGGGGGGAGGAGCTACAAAATTGGCTGGTATGAAATTGACATTTGGAGGTGCCAACAACAAAGTTCCAGATGCTGGGCCCCATCTTCCTGAAATAATTTGGTTCAGAATCAGATTGTACGGGATATACTGTAACAGCCCAATCACAGGATGCATTTTTAAAATTTAAAATTTAGAACTTGGGATAATTGATTTTTATTAAGTAAATTTAGGAGGACTCAACTCTTAGAGTTGAAACAGGGAAAACTATTCAATATATATCAGAAAAATTGACTAAGCAATACCACCTGAGTCTTGACCTCCTATTCCTTCTACGTTGCTAAGTAAGTATCTGGTCCAGGTTGCAAAGAACCCTTGCGTGACTAGTCTCTGATGACCATACTGATTAACAAGCTCATATCAGGTGACCCTCATATTACGTCAATTTATCAATGTCAGTTTGAAAGGGGGAGCTGGTTTCAGCTGGCAGACTGGAGCAGCTGTGACCCATTTTTGATCAACTGTTTGGTTTAAATCCGTTAACTTGGTCAATTTCAATACAGGTTTTACGGCCTTCCAAGCCTTCTTACTTGGACAGACAATACCCAGAATTATGAAATCTACCATGACACCACCAGGGTACAGGGCACCACCCCTCTAGCAATCACATCCAGGGTTGTCTACCACGTACAGAAGAGTACGTGGATCCAATTAGATGCATTAGCCAAAAATTTAATTTCAGGGTATAATTCCCAGAATAATCACATCCCTTTGCAGTTAGCATCCCCCAATAAATATTTCCCTCTTGCAAATTAATTTTTTTTACTTTTTATATTTTAATACTAAATTTTTTTAATATTGTAATATGTACTATTAAAATTTTACTATAAAAATTTAGTATCTAAAAGTTAATATTAAAATTTTAATAATCCATATTACAATATTAAAAATTTTAATATCAAATATTTTGATATTGAATAAATCACAATTTAATAAAATCATTATTTTTTGATTATTTAAACATTAATATTTAACTTTTACAATTTATAATTATAATTTTAATTTTGATATTTAAATTTTTATTTTAAATTTTAGTATTTAAATTATAATATTAATATATCTAAATATATTACAAGACATTAGTTAAAGTTGCAACCACGCCAAATATTAAAATTAAGTTAAAAATGTTTTTATTTACTAGGTTGTCAAGTACGGGTTTTATTTATCACATAGATAAACATCAAGAATTGAATTTATCCTCATCATGTGGCCCGCTCCACTATTGTTCTAAACAAATGATTGTTTAGAAATTGAATTACCTTTCCCTTTTAATGTGATTTGTAAACATATTTGATATACTTGACCCGTGTCCTAAGTACTAATTAGTAAGCAATACATGAAAATCATTGGTTGCCGTGTTGAGTGGTTATAGTGGCACTGAAATAACAAGGATCAGATGATGACATGCAAGGTCCAATTTGTGGCTTAAAAAAGCCAAAGTACCATCAAGGATTCACAATTATTTAAATAAACTAATTTATTTCTATCTTTTTTTAATTTATTCATTTGTTACTGCAAAGCCAATAATAATATTCAGTGCATTATAATAAAAATATTTCCATCTTACCTAGTATAATTAATTTTACTTACCTTTTCTATGTATCCTTTCTATGTCTATAATACAATCAAACATCACATTATTATATATAAATAATAATTATTGAGTCCTAATAAAAACAAACTAAATAAAAATAAAAACAAATAAAACCCAAAGCGCCCATTTATCTGATTGGCTCAGAGGCCAGGGCTTTTGGAAGGAAGGATTCCAAGTGCTCATAGAAAGCTGCCACCACATTGGGTGGCATTGCAAATTAGCTGATCTCAAGAATATTGAATAGATCCTCAGTGTCCTGAGGAAGGCCTTGTTTTACCTTATTCTTGATCCAACCAAACACCTCCTCAATCGGATTCAGGAATGGAGAATATGGCGGGAGGAAGAGAAGTCTCATTGGACAATTGGTAAGTCAGTGGCTGGAGGTGTGGCTGTTTTTGTCAATGAGGGGGAATTTGGACACAACCAGATCCACTTTGTGGAGCCCAACATTATCAAGCACAACAACGTTGGTTGTGCTGCTGTAATTTATCCAAAGGTACTCCTTGACAGCTCGGAGAAAATTGAAAAAGGTCCTGCTGTTATGGGAGCCTTTAATCATCTGATACTGGTCTGACCTGCAAGGACCAAGAAGCGCAACCATGGAATAGGTCTGGGAACAGACAGCTGCGCAATGGGCTACGTTGTCCTTGGACCCTTTCTCAACCCACCCATGCCTAGACCTGAGTGAGGAGGAAAACAACATATGTTGATATAGAAGAGCTGGACATTCCCAGTCTCCTTTAGTGCCAGATATGACTTGGCATAAATATGTTGATCCTTGATGGTCTTTTCACTGTTTTTATTGTACAGAGAAACTCCGAGCACCTTCCACAAGAAGCCCAAATCAACCATTGCTTTGTAAACAAGGGTTTTAGAAACAGAAAGCCCAAACTCTGTGGCAAGCATTGATTGGACAGCAAGTGTGTCCAGGTGGCAATCCTTGGCTACCCACTGCTTGATTGCATAAATATGAATGGGCTGAAGGAGTTTGGGCTGCTGCTTAGCCTTGGTGGATTTGGCAGTTTGCCCGGTGTTGCCATACTTGGTGTTGATGTTGGCAATGTATCTGGCTGTGACACCAAATCAGGACGCAATATCCCAAACCACCATTCCCCCATTCAAGCAGTTGAGGAGAGCTTCATGCTCACTATCCATCAACTGACGCCGGCCCTTGGCAGGTACCACAGCATCCTGGCTACTAGGCTCAACACAGGAGACGGGGACCTTCATGTAGAAGGTGGGATCACACTTGCTTGCAGTGGCACTGTCAATGGTTAAATACACAATAGGCGCAGATGGTTCCTTGGTGTCGGCCAATGGCTTGTAGGTGGTGTCAAAGAAGCGGGGGCAGGAAGTAGCAACTCTTGGGTCAAGAGTGCGGGGCTGGGTAACAACTGGGTAAACAGTGGAGATATAAGTAACCTCAGTGTTCCTGGGGACCCTGGTATAGGAGACTTTGGTAGCAGGCCTTGAAAGTGGCTTCTGCCTGGGATTCTAGCTGATAGTTCTGGCTTGGGATGCAGAAGATGGTTGGCCGGTGCTGACACCTTGGGAGGCCTGGGTATCAGCATGACTCCCCTCAAGTTGGGTTCTGGGTCTGTTCTTGAACCCTCTGGGACGCCCTTGTAGACAGGCTGCCCCACAGGCTGGTGCAGGAGCAGGTTGGGAATGCAATTGATGGTCCATAAAAATAAAATCAAAAATTATATTTTTGATTAAATATGTATTTATTTGGAGTTATTGGTTTAGTTGTGAGTAGTTGTTTTCTCTTGATTTAGCCTTGAATAGTAGCAGAGTTTCTATACCTGTGATTTGAAGTGAATAATATTGTATCCTTTCTAGTTTTGGATGATTTTAAAGTTAATCACTATTTATGTCTAATTATGGTTATTGAGATTGAATTTTTAGTTTGATTTTATGCAGAGTGGAGCTTCTTTATTTGGGTTGGTGTTTCCTAGTGTGCTTAGTTTACATTAAATTTGGATTCCAGTTCCCGCAATTAATATCTGAGTTTACTAGTGGCATTCAAAAGTGATTTGAAATTTGGTTCTTGGATTTGACAATCCTGTAATTTCAAAAAACATAGTAAACTTAATGAAAATGGCTGATGGATTTAAACGCTTCAAATCTGATTCCAGTTAATTCATTTTTTCCATTGAAAATATGCAGTTCAACTTGAACTTTGCAAATTGTCTATGAGTTCCCGCATTTTTAAATATTCAAATAAAAATAAAAAAAATCAATTTTATTAAAAAAGGCCATCCCGCAAAAGTGATTCAAAATTTGGACCAAGGATTTGACAATCCCGCATTTTCATGTTCAGGTTCTGAATTTACAGTATTTTTAATATAAAGCTCATTTTTGTTTTCCTTTAACATTTTTGATATTACACCAAAGTGACCATCAACAATGCTTTTTCCATGACATTCAACAAAAAACTATATTAATAAAACCCTTAATATATTTAGGTGCCTCTTTAAATAAGTAATATAAAAATTCATAGGATCTAAAATGATTTCCATTATCAGTCCACACTTTCAGATTTTTATTTTTTTTAAATCTATCTAATTTAATAAGACTAATTAGACATTCACCTGAAAATAAAAAATCATGTGATAATATTTGAGACAAAAATCATGATATTTATTATTTAATTTTAGTGTTTTCTTTAAAAACTAATGCAAACCCTAATAATGAGATAGGTTTTTTTGAATAAAAACAATTATTGGTCTCAATTGGACCACTTCCAACCTTTAAGTTTTCTTTATAATCTATAACTACAACACAAGACTCATCATCTAATTCATAAATATATTTTTTATATTTTCTATTTTGATGAACATAAAAGTCTTGGTGCTGGTTAATAGTCTTTAAGTCATTGTCTATAGATTCTGGTAATGGTAAGTTTTTACTTTCACATTCTTCCTTCTTTTTTTCTAGTGAATTTTTTAAATTACAAATATTGCACATATCAGTTTGTTTTTTACTTTTTATTATATTTTTAGGGATTAATTTATAGTAAGTAGAAATTGAAACTGAAATTTCATTTTTTATTTTCATATTTTCATATATTTCTTTTTTGTTTTAAGTAGAGAGTATTTAATTTCAGTCAAGTAATTACTCATCTCTTTTTTATATATCTTTATAAATTTTTTCAGGCACTTTTTTTGTAAACTGGCTTGTTTCAAAAGAATTTTCCAGCAATTTTTTAATTATTTTTTAGTTATTTCTTTTTTTAATGAATAGTTATTATTTTTTTGGCTTTTTTGTTTAAGCTTACATTTTTATTTTTATTTATTTTTCTTGAGTATTCAAACTCACTTTTGGTTATATTAAACCCCATATCATTAAGCTCTTTTAAAGAATAACTGGAAGTAACCAGTGATCCAAGGCTGGGAGATGCTTTTGAGGAGAAGATTTCATGAGATCCTTTAAGTTTTCAAAGAACTCATTGCTTTTTTGATTTTGAATAGTTGGCAGGAAAGAGCTTTCCCAAATTCAGTTTGAGTAAGGAAGTGCTTGATGAAATTATCAAGATCATCACCAGCAATAAAGAGGAATGCCTTTTTTAACATTGTTATTCTTTCTCTTTTTGTTGAAGCTCCCAAGGAAAAAAAGGGTAGCATGGCAGAAGTAAATTTAACTGAGGACATGGTAGTATTTTGAATCTGTAATTAGGCCGGATCTCTGAAATGTACCTTAATGATGAAGTAGTTCTGATCAGAATGTGGGCTTTGAATGGGGTCTTTTGAATTAGAAGCTTTTTGGTGCTTTAGCTCTTATATACCAAGCTAAATGACATCCTTCTGAAAGAAATGGTGTGATAGCTTTTACTATAGTTTGAACTTGAATTTATGTTTGCAGAATTAATTAAATACCCAGTTTTCATGCACAAGTGATATATGTGAAGCAGCTAAGCATTATTATTGCATCATATCCTTTTTCTAATCAATGTAAATCAATTAAAATGATGTATTCAGTTAATTGTAACTCTTCCACATATTTTAAAATGATAAAATATTAAAGAATTCTATTTAAAGAATGCTTAATATGAGGTTCAAAGCTCACTTGAACCTTAAAATTAATCTAAACAGTGATAAAAACATCCTAACTTCAAACTGCCATAAAATCCTAAATAATTGAGCTTTTTAAATAAAATAAAATAAAATGCAAAAATAAAGCACCCAATCTTATCTTTAATTTCATCAAATAAAAAAAGATCCTTTATATATTGAAAAGAGTATTTATTAGCTTTGAAGTGATCTACTTTATATCATTAGATAGAATCATGCAAAAAAATCTGGATTATAATCTTTTAAATTACTTTTGCTTTAATATTAAGTATAGTATATATATTGCTTTTTTTACACCAATAGAAAGATAGGATCCTTAGCTTCATTTTGAAAGTTTACAGTGTGAAAAAATATTAATTTTTTATTGAGTTATTAATGTTTTAAATATAAAATATGTAATTAGTTACTTTTGCAAAATTGAACTGTGTTATGCTGCAACTTGAGCAGCATGTGCATTAGAAAATGGCCTAACCCCTAAAATAATGACCCAAGTGTACTATGAAAAAACATGGTAAAGTTTTGAAAAATGTTGTCAGTGACAATGTTGTCTCTGATAATGTATAATTTTTTCTAATTGACAGTGTGAATTCAGCATTTTTTACTAATTGTCATTAATAATGTCAACACTTTTCACTTTGCATATATAAAACTTTATGTTTTACTTAAAAAATGTCTGAAATTTTATATGTTGTATCTTTAACTTTTATCTTTCATATTATTTAAATTTTAAAATAAAGTCTATACATAAATATAACAATTTTGCATATTTCTCTTAATTTTTAACTTTTTATTTAAAACTATAATAAAATAAAAACTTAAACAATATTTTTAAATTTTAAATGTCAATAAAAGCCATATAAGGTTTAATTTTTATATATTATGCTTTTTAACTTGTTTGGTTGCTGAAATCTTAATCTGCAAGCTCCGTCATAATTGGCATCATTGCTTGGTCAAAATCCTCAACAAGCCCAAAGGCTCCAAGCGTCCCATCAAGGCTCCCAAGACCCCCAGACAGAAGCCTTTATCCTCAAAGAAGTCTGCCCCTAAGTCCTCTCCAAAGCCTTCCCCAAATCCCTTTCCTGAGAAGAGCCCAGTTCACTCCACTGGGGGAGAGAAATCTGATGGTTCCCTTACAGACCACAGTTTCTATAACTTGGCTTCAGATGAGGAGTTTACCAAGAAGCGCCGCCAGGCCCAAAAGACCCCACCCAAGGATAAATCAACCATACATGAGAAGTACCACAACTAGCCCCCTTCTTCCTAATAACCAAGCTCTCCCCATTCCATTTCATCTGGGGATGGCTCCAAGCTGCACCCTGACTACTTCCCTGGCTTCTGCCATGCTCTTGCTTGCCCTTGGGACCCTCTTGTGGCCCACAACATTTTCAATATTGATGGCAAGTTTAATATTGCTTCCTCCTTGTCCAAGTACTTTCCCATAATGTGTGTGAAGGGTGGGCTAGCCATGGTGGTCAACAGTTACATTTACTACTGCAACAACGCCAACCTGGGCTTCAAGAGCTGGCACTATACCTGTGAGGACCGCTCCTGCCCAGTGTGGCTCAATACTGAGTGCTGGGACTTGGTACAGACCATCAAGGGTGAACACACTTGTGTGATGCTCAACACTACCATCTTTTGCCTTCTCAAATGGTACCTTTTGCAGATTATGCCTACCTCCAAGGACCTTTCCCCCACTCAGCTGGCTGTGCTTGCCTGTAAGCACCTTTCCCCCAACAATCTGAAGAGGGTGCCATCTCACACCCAGTTGGTTAAGTTTGTTAGTGATAGGCATCAAGCCTCAAGCCCCCTGGCCAAGAGTACCACCACAATTGAAGACCTGGTCCCTTCCAATGCCCTCAAGAAAACTGAGGATGGAGAGATGTTCCTGCTTCATGACAATGGGCAGGAAGTGTAGGATAGGATCATTGCCTACACCACAACCCAAACCCTGGAGCAGCTCAACACTGCTACCACCTGGCTGTACAATGGTACCTTTTCAACCTTCCCTACTCTATTCAAGCATCTTTGAGTACTGCATGGGCAGTTTGGCGCCCATTTTATTCCTCTTACCTTCTTCCTCCTTCCTGGTGCTAAGACGGAAGTCTACACTAGAGTGTTCAAATTGTCTGGGTTGCTTTAAGATCCCTTTTTGTTAACAAGCTCCCCCTCCTACCCACACCATCATAGCAAACCCTTCCTCCTCTGAGAAGGATGAGTCTTCCCTAGCTGCTGAGCAGCTAGCTTATGCGTGCTCACTTGGGCCTAAGGTTATTATTATTGACTTTGAGCTTGCTCAGTTTAGAGCCTTTGAGGTAATCTTTAATGGAGAAGTCCAGGGCTACTTCTTCCATTTCAGGCAGGCCCTCATCAGACACCTCAAGAGTGAGAAGAAGCTCTTCAACAAGTTTCTTAATGATGGTAAAGGGAAGTACCACTTTGCCATAACCCAGTTTGCTGCCTTGGCTTTTGTACAGCCTGAGCATACTGGGATTGGCTTTGAGGCCATCCTAGAGAATGCTATTGTAACTGTGCTGTTTTAGCAGAGTTACAAGGGGGAAATATTTAGAAACTAGATAATATTCTTTATTGAGAGATAATTATTATATAGTTAATGTGATTCATGGATAACAGGAACATGATTGTTTTGATCACATGGTTGGATGGTGAATGTAAGGGCTGCCAAGTTGCAATTTGTAACAACCGGATTCAAACCTGCACACTCCCCCGCCAAGCAAAAATGTGGTTAACCGCGCAAACCTGCTGGGGGGATTGAACCCTGTTTGAATCACCAGGGCAGGTGGGAACCAACTCTCAAAAGAGAGATTGGTTTTATTCTGTTAAATGTAACAGAAAGCAAGAAAACAACCAGGGCCAGTTTTTTAACTGGCCTAGGGGGCTGATAGCCCCCAACAGTAGCAGAGCCACAGGTTCAAATGCTACAAATGAGCCAGATGGCTCCCATATTAAAGTCTATGATATTTGCTGGGTTATTTAGCAAATACAGTACCAATTGGGTTACTGGATAACTTTTCAAATACACCAGTTCCCAGCCAAATTACCAGTTCATCTGAACTGAAGATACATGTTCCAAAATTGCACCCATTTGCAGTACTGAACCAATTGTCTGTACCCAGCCCAATCCCAATGCACCAGACAGAACACCCACTGATTTAATGAAACATCACATGTTGGAGTTTGACCCAGAATCTACTCCCAATCAAATAAAGCCAGCAGAAGAGAAAGCTCAAGCCAATGCAACCCCCACATCACCTAAAGTTTCCAATCATTTCACTGGATCAAAAGGTGAAAAGAAGCTACTCAGCCAAGGATATCCACCTGCAGATGACAATCCCTCTGCCCATAAGCATATACAAACTGCCAAGCAACTCCAGCCCCAAATAATTGAGCCTGGTAAAAATAGTCACCAATCAGCTTCCAGCAATCCAACTGATCTCAAGGTGAAATCAGAGGAGCCAAACCAAGTTCCCAGTGCTGTCCCCAGCCATGAGTCAGCCAGCTAATCTAATGACTCAAATGAAATGGACCTTCCTTGTCTAACCCAGTCCAAGATTCTTGGGACCCTATCCCCTGTTCTCAATAATCCTCCTCCTCACCCAAATTACCTATGACTAAAGGATGGACTACTAGAGTTCACCAAGGAGCTTCCAGTTATCACTTCCAAGGAAGACCAGATGAGTGGTATCAAACCCAATTTTCTATAATAAAGTCAGATGCAGACAACGTTTAATAAAGTATATGGTCCACAGAGTAGTCTTTGCATTTCTTCTCTATATTCTTTTATTACCTTAGACAATCCCAAATCAACCAGTTCAGTCACCAGCACTTTACCTGTTAGAACCAGTAGAACCTATAGCAATGGACTACCAGCCAGGGCCCAGCCCTGGGGAGGACCAACAGCTTCATACCTCCCACTCCCCCCTCAAATCCTGTAACCCTGTGCTGAGGTTATCCCCTATGACCATAGTAGATATGGGATGGTCATCCTAACCATCCTTAGTCTTGCTGAGGTTTTAGTACCTCATCTTGGTGCCTACTGTTCACTCACAGCTGGTATGCTGTACTTATCCCGCTCTTTGCCCTTCCTGTATTGGGCATTGGTGTTGTAATACGCTGAAGGGTGGACTCCCCCCATGTTGCCTTAGTATGGTGCTACACCCAGCCATGACAGTGAAGGGGGTGGCTTGATCCTGGTAATGAAACAAGCGCTAAAATGAGGTATCCATTGTAAAGGATTGTCAGTTATTAATGTTGCTGGATCTGGAAATTCAAGTCAACTTCCTAGTCTGGCTTCAAATGACTGCATAATTGGATTGCAGGTCACAAACCTGCTTACTTAGAACCTTGCTGACAGGTCAAGCCTGCTGTTTTGACACCCCCAACTGAAGGTTGGCCTCCTCTCTGATGGCAGGTTGTTAGGGAGGTTGTTGGGAGCCCAGGCGCCATACTGTAATAACTGTTGTTATGTGGCATGTAGGACGGTCTCATGTTGTTTCTGCCTACTCTTGTAGGCTCTCAGGCAATCATGGTGAAGGACCTTGTCCTGTTTTTATGTTTCCCAAGTCCTTGTACAAGGTAAGTGTTGTTTTTGTTTACCTTTAGGACAATTGCTGGGCCTAATTTTTCTAATTGTAAATTTCTCTTGTTAATGTTTATAACCCAAACTTTGTTGCTGACCTCATGTCTGTATTGAATGGGGACAAATGTTTTTTGCAAGCACTTTTCTTCTTCTTCTGATTGATTGCTGTTGGCTTGTATGACCTGGGGGTTTGAACGTGGTGAACCCTTGCTTGGCATTTCCAGCTTGGGTCCTGATAATGCTTGGATGATATTGGGTTGTGTGCCATAAACCAACTTGAAGGGGATTTTCCTGGTGGATCTGTTCACACAAGTCCAGCATACAAGCAATGCAGTCAATAGCTGCTTGTACCATTCCTCAGGTCTTCTGGCAGTGGGCTTGGCCAAGGCTTGTACAAGGCTACCATTCAGCCGCTCCACACATCCATTGGCCTGAGGATGGTAAGGTGTTGTCACTGTGTGCTGGACCCCATTCTTAGTGAGGTATACGTTGGTATCTTCAGAGGTCAATTCCTTGCCTCCGTTAGTTATCAGGAGTTCTGGCTTTCCAAACTTGCTGATGATTTCCTTCCCTATGAACTGCTGTATGTCATTGCCTGTATGTGCTTTTACTGCTTGTGCCACTGGCCATTATGTGGCAAAGTCTATTATCGTAATGATGTACTTCTTCTCATTATGTTTCCCTGGCATGAGACCCACAATCTCTAGGGCCCACACCTTGAAGGGTAGTTGGGTGTGGATAGGTAGTACTGATTTAGGTGGGGCTTTGATCTTTGCAAATTTCTCAAATACTTTGCATTGTTCCAAGACTTCCCAAACTTCTCAGTACAGGGTTGGACACCATACTTTGTGCTTAAGGAATTCATAGAGATTGCGGCTTTTTGTGTGCCCTAGGTCTCTATGGTAACATAGGATTGTGTTAACTTGCTGGTGTGTGGGAACATAAGAAATGGTGGTTCCATTGGATATTTTTTTATGTAAGGTTCCATACACGTCTGTAAATAAGTGTTTGTTCTTAATGACTGTTTCCTTGGTTATGTCTGTGGTTCCAAGGGGAAGCCCTTGTCCTTTGCTTGGAGTACCAGGAGGGGCCAATCTGGGTTAAACCCATTCTCTCCCCTTGTGGCTCTGATGTACAGGCGCAAGAGTATGTCCGCCATGGTAAGTTCTGGACCAGGCTTGTATTGTATGAGCATATTAATCTCTCCAGGAGTTCCATCCAGCGGGCCTGTTGGTGGGATAGATTTGCTTGAGGTTTGAAATATATAAGTAACTTGTGGTCAGTCAATGATGTGAACTCCTCCTAGTGTTCTAGGTAACAACACCATCTGACTAGGAAGTGCATGATTTCCAACAATTCTTTGTCGTGTATAGGTTATCAACACTTGCTGTCTGTCAGTTTCTGTGATTTGTAGGCTACAGGCAGGAAATTACCATCATTGTCTTTGATTTGTAGTACTCCCCCAATGGATGTGTCTGAGGAGTTGGTTTCCATTTGATATTCCCCATCATGTTTGGGATACTATAGGATAGGTGCTGTTATGAGTTTCTCTTTGAGACGTCTAAAGCAAAGATCTTGTTGGGGGTCCATACAAATTTGGATTTGGCGCCAGTTATGGCAGATAGCAGTGCAGTCAGGATGTTGCAGTCAGGTATAAAACAACGTACATAGGCAACCATTCCTAAGAATGTGCAGAGTTCTGACTTGTCTTTGGGCAGTGGCATTTTATAGATGGCCTGGATCTTCTGACTGTTGGGTTCAATGTCATCCTTTGAGACTATGTGTCCTAGAAAGGGCAGCTGCTCACAAAAGAACTGGCACTTGAAGGGCTTGGCTAGCAGCTTGTGCTGCTCCAAGGTAGCAAAGACTGCCTCTAAGTCCTTGTGATATTGCTCAACCAAGGGGCTATAGACAATAATGTTGTCCAGGTAGACTAAGGTGTGCTTGCCTATGTGAGGTGCAAATACCTTGTTCATGAAGGTCAAAAAAGTTGAAAGGGCGTTTGTCATACCAAAATTGAGCACCACACATTCACATGAGCTGTACTTAGTGCAGAAGGCTGTCTTGGGAATGTCTTCCTCTTTGACATGGATCTGATTGTAGCCTGCGGTTAAGTCAATCTTGGAGAAGAATGTGGCACCGCCCAGGGCATCCAAGAGGTTGTCAATAAGTGATAGTTGGTAACAATTCTTAATGGTAACTTTGTTTAGGGCTTGATAATCTGTGACTAGGCGTAGAGTGCCATGCTTCTTGGCTACAAAGAACATATCAGCCCCAAAAGGAGACTGTGAGGGGCGTATACGTCCTTTCTCCAATGCCTCTTTGAGGTAAGCGCATAGGGCATCATCCTTGCTTGGGGTCAGACAATAGATGGGCTGTGCCTTGGTTACAGCTCCCTTGAGTTGGATGGAGTGTTGAATATGCTTTTCTGGAGGCAATCCGGGTGAAGCCTCCTTGAAGATTTCTGGATGGGGGGCTACAATTTTTCAATCTTGAGGTGTAGTAGTGTCCTGATGTTCTTTGAAATGTATGATCTTGTACTGGCGGAAATTCCAGTTGATTGCCTTAAGATTTTCTTTTTCATCCAGGGTTCCTGTGATACGCAAAAAACGTGGTTGCGTAGGAGCTGATCTACTGAGTCAGGGTAGATCTGGTGGTTGACACCCTCATGTTTGATGGTCAATACTGAGGTTGCCCAGTCTATGTGGGGGTTGTTTCTTTGCAGCCATTCCAGACCCAGTACAATGTCAAACTTGGGAAAATCAATGATGGGTCCTTGGATGGTGGAATGCAGGTTCATGAGCATGACAGAGAAGGGGAAGTTTCCCTTGTCACAGCAATGTGATGTTTGTTGACTAGGACCACATTTTTAATCCGCAAAGGATTGGTGCATAGCTTGAACTTATCCACAAAGCTACTATTGACTAAGGTTTGGTCTGCGCCCAAGTCCAGGAGTGCTGAGCCTGTGTAACTGCAAAAGCGGAAAGGATAGGACATCAATTTATTGGGATGTCTGGCAATGGTGTACAGTACTGGGTCCTTTGAGGGCACTTGGATCATTGGGCACTAGTCTACATTCTTGGGTTGGTATTCATTGTTGGGCAAGTCAGGAGTTGTGCGGAGAGAGCTTGGCTTTCTTAGTGCTCTCCCAGGGCTTTTCCCTTGTCTTGGTTGTCTTGTGTGATAGTGATACGGAAATAAGTGTGGTTTGACTGGCTATTGTTCCCCTTTTCATGCCCATTTGAACCCGCAGGTTTGTGGTTTGCGTTACTGCTGTTGTTCCCAGGGGTTGGTTGATTGGAACGCCCATCTGGGTGAGAGTTCTTGGGTCTCTTGTTCTTTCCAGTTTGCACCTTGTGTAGAGCGTTGGATGTTTGTTCAGCTTTCTCTGCCTTGTAATACAGACTTTCCAAGTTGGTTACTTGGTCCAGGTTTATGTGTCTCATTATGTGCAACTTGAGTGCATTGTAGTACATAAGGTGGGTAGCTGGAGTGTCAAAAGCCATGTTGGAAGGTGCACATAGTTGGAGTTCCTTTTAGGCACGGGTGAGTTCCTTCACAGTGCCAGTCTGGTTTAGGTTCTTTACTTGGCATATGATAATAAGTGTGGTGTCTTTTAGCACAACTCTTGCCAAGAAGTCCTGTTTGAAGGTGTCCCAATCCTTATCTGTGTGTTCTTCATGCCACTTGTTGCACCAAGTGCAGCATCATGAGTCAGTTGGATAGAGATCTCTGCAATCCAGAATTGTTGCAGGCATTTCATTTGGGCCAGCTTGCTTTGGGAAGATTAGATCCATGCAGCAGTGTTGTCATTGTTAGCCCCAGCAAAGGATTCCAGGGCTGTGCTTCAAATTCTCTGGGCTATGTAGACTGGCCTAGTGTTTTTGTCAGTTGCTCAAGGCATAGCGGAGGGAGCCTGGGAGAACCCCTGTGCTGACAGGGAATCAAATATGGGGAGTGGGATTATCATGTTCTGGTAGAGGACAAACCCATCAGGTATCTCAGCACCAGGTGTGTACAGTATCCAGTTTACTGGGAGGCCAGACATGATTATATCAAAGATTTGTTGGCCACAGCAAGTACAGGCAACAGGCGGAATTTTGGGGGTAAATTAGGATGAAAACCCTACTTCTGCTACCAATGTTGTAACTTTGCTGTTTTAGAAGAGTTACAAGGGGAAATTATTTAGAAACTAGATAATAATCTTTATTGAGAGATAGTGATTATATAGTCATTGTGAATCAAGGATAACATGAATATGATTGTGTTGATCACACAGTTGGATGGTGAAGGGGTGGCTTGATTCTGGTAATGAATCAAGTGCCAAAACAAGGTATCCATTGTAAAGGATCATCAGTTGTTCATGTTGCTGAATCTTGAAATTCAATTCAACTTCCTAGTCTGGCTTTAAGTGACTAGATAATTGGATTGCAGGTCACAAACTTGCTTAGTTGGAACCTTGCTGGCAGGTTGAGTCTGCTGTTTTAACAATGCTTATGTTAAGAAGCAATCCATTATTTTCAAGGGGTACCTTAAGTACTTCAAGCAAAAATGGGTAGACAATAAGGTGACTGCCAGGGGAGGAAGTATCAGGGCCACTGACCCTTGAAACTGCCAAAGCGCCTGTCTGAGCAGGGAGATGAAGATAACCTACAGCCTGGAGGTGAGGCACAAGTACCTGAAGGAAAATTTAGGGCCAATGCCATGGCCCATACCAGAGTCTGACTAGACTCCCACAGGAGAGCCAGGCCAGGCCTGGAAGGCCATGTACACAATAGGCGTAATTTAGACCAGGTAGTTAACTGCAGTAGCTAGGGGGCGCCAACTCCCAGTATGGGGCACAACTTGGTTGGCCAGCCCCAATACTGTGATGTAGACAATCCCTAACTTATTGAAGTCCTGGGCAGGAGGCGCATTGGGTAGGGGGGAGCAGTAGGAATCTCCTTCATAGCAGGCGGGAGATCCAGATGATGGGGATGAAAATACTACAAGTCAAGAGCGCGGGGTGGATTGGCTAAGGCAGCAGGTGTATAACCAGGAGGATATAGATAGGCAAGTTTATATTGTGTTATGGATTCCCAAAAAGATGCAAAGAGAATAATTAAATTTGAGCAAAAATAGACAACGCCTGAAATAAGATAATGGTTTCTGGGCATAAACTCATTTTTATTAAGATGTCAAAAGTGAGGAGGGCTTCTCCTCCTCACTACTTATACTTACTGGTAATTTTGTGGCCTTTTGTGCCATCAGGGAACTGATGGCATCAAATTCAGTTGAACTTATGATTTTCACTGGAATTTTCATACTTGGGCCAGGGGGTGGGTGCTCATTGGTTGGTATAACATGAATCTTTCTTGAACTGCAGCATGCCACAGTTATTTATAGATACTGCTAGAAATTGAGCGCCTGAATGCACTCCCAATGTACCATTTACCAATAGTTGAGAGGCCCAAATTTGATAATAGAATTGAAGCCAGGGATTTGAGGATTGTGTGCCTCTCAAATCCCAGGCCATTTGTTAATCAAAAGGGGGTTTTCTTGCTCTGGGAGATACTTGGTAAGGATTCCCAAGCTGTCAGGCTTTTGCCTCTAGGAAGACCAGCTGATTGTCCAGGGCATTCCAGGCCCCAACAGCCAAATTCAAATTCAATAAGTTCTTTGCCAAGCTTCAGGAGGGGCAAACCAGAAACATCTCTGATTTTCACAAATTGGTTAAACAGGAGGCCCCCAAAAGAGGAAGTCCAAGGACCAAGACTACCAGGAGGATGTCTAAAAGGTGCTGAAAAAGAAGTACAAGGTGACAGAGATAAAAAATACCTTAAGGACATGGCAACTTCCCTTGCTAGTGGCTTTAATTAGCCCACTAAACCTTGATTTGCTTTTCCTGTATACTTTTCTAATTTTAAAATTTAATTTTCTTTATTTTTTTGGATATTACTTTTTTTAGATATAAATGGTAAGTTTCAGGTACATTTTTAATGTGAGTTTATAAGAAATATCTTTTATTTTGTTAATTTATCTTTAAAGTGTGATATTATTTCAGCTGTGCTTATAAAAAGTATAATAAATCAAATATAGAATTTTCTTATACTTTTTGGAAGTAATAATTTATTAAATATCTTTATTTTTGGTTCATTGGAGTTTTAATTTTTTTAGGAATTAAAAATATTTTTATAATAAAGAGTGTAATTTACATGAGTAACTGAGAAATACTTGCCTATAACTCCTTATTCTTATTATCATGGTAATTTTTATTGCATTTTTGAGCTCTCTGGGGTCACTTCAGTATAAAATACAAGTCTTAGTTGTTTTTTATATTAAAAATGTTCAGGGTAAAGTGTGTTGTTAATTAAAAAAGTGTCAACATACAGAAGACAACAATATTGAAAACTGTTTTATCACTTTACTATAGTGCCAACATGACCACTGTCAACATGAGCGCAGTTGCCATTTTTTCCATGCACTTCATGTGGCTTTTCCAAGTAGTTTTTCTATTAAAGCTCAAAATATTTTATCCCTGTACAACATGGGGGGTGTGGCAGGAGTGCCACCAACTATTCAGTAGTTAAATTGATTTTTGGGGAATCAATTTACCAAGAGGGATTAATAATAGATTTTGCAACATTGATTTCATGTTTTTTGTGTTTTATATTCTCATAATCAGGGTGTTGACTGTGAGACCACCATTACTGAGTCCAATGTTTTTAAAATCATAATTTATAAGTTCATCAAGTGCATTAAAATATTTCCATGCAATAGATCATTCAGAATAAAAATAAATTCAAATACTTAAAATACCCTTTTTTCTGTGGAACACTTTATATGTGAAAATACTTGAATAATGAACTTTGGCTAATCAAGAGCTTTCTGATACATATTTTCTTGACTAAAGACACAGCTATTATAATTCCATTTAAATAGTTGACTCCAGTAGAATAACCATCATCTGTAAGATAACCATATTCTTGGTCTCTTAGGTAACATACATATTAGCTT
Organism: Entomophthora muscae; assembly: GCA_014839935.2. Taxonomy (NCBI): domain Eukaryota; kingdom Fungi; phylum Entomophthoromycota; class Entomophthoromycetes; order Entomophthorales; family Entomophthoraceae; genus Entomophthora; species Entomophthora muscae. The sequence continues at coordinate 411,016 of QTSX02000002.1, read as the reverse complement.
CCATGGCCCCATAATAAGGGCTTATGCCACAATATGCTTATAATGCTAGACTGGCTTTGGCACAGATATCCTTAGATTGATTATGATACCTCTTTCATCACACATAAGCTCAAATATATGGGGCTCATATTTAAACTATAAAGATGAAATTTTCCTGCATTTCTAAATTGTTTTAAATCTGACTGGGGAAGGACCATAAATTCCAGGGAAAACCCAACTTAATTCAATTCTCATTTGATTTCCTGCCCCAAGGTCAGTAGAAGCCCCTATCCAGCCATAAATTCATCTAAAAACAAGTTATCACTTGCAAGTTCAAGGGAATATTCAGTAAAAAATAAGGTAATCATCTCCATTATGTGGGATATAATTTGACAGCTAGCTGCAATTTTCTCTCTACAAGGTTGCCAAGTGCATCAATTAGCTCCCAAGAGAGACAGAAATCTCCCAAGACACCTTATTGAAACTCTGGGGGAAAGTCTTTATACATATTGCATTGTCTATGAATTTTACCATAGCTTTTTTGTGAATAATCATTATGGTTTTCTACTTTTATTTAAATATTATGCACCCTAAACAAATCCACAGTAATAAGTAAGTAGCCCTGATTTTTAATTGAGAAAAATTTAATAAGCTTACACATATTAAGGTCTTAGCAATGTTAAACTAATATTGGTGAATTAGGTATATACTGCACCAATAGACAAAAAAAATAGATTTTAGACCTGTTTATGGTGCTTTTGAGTTCTGATAATAAACTTTTGGATGGCCAATGCTACAACCATGGTTGTTTTTCTGGATGTAGCTAGGCCTAAGCATCACTTCCCAGAAAAATAAGCTCCAAAGCGCTGCCTTCTTGCAGCAATCAAAGATTTGAATATTAAATTAATCACAAGTAGGTGATGGCTTTGGAAAATTGAGTCTAAGTGGGGAAAACTCCATGTGCTCAATTTTTCCAGCTTTAACTGCTTGAGTTTCTAGCCCAACTTCATAGTAGAAGATCAACTGTATAAAGTACTGTAATTTGTGGTGTCTTTAAGGTAAAAAACCAAATACAAGGAGGTCACCTCACCCAGATGTACCCAAGAGCCTTAAATAACATAAAATCTAGCAAGTTGTCTCAGTAGCTTAATATTTTCATTTTGATAAAATATCTTTACAAGTGATTCATTAATTCCAATACCTCCAATAAGATTTATATATCAAGATGGTTAGACTATGAACTTTTTCCACTCTGAAATCCTGGAAATCTTCCTTCCCCTGCTGAAATCATTTCAGAAAGTTGTGTAACTGAGCGTGAACCAATAATGATACTGAATCTTTGACACCAAATGAAATCAAAGCCCATCTTATTTATCTGTGCATATTAATATGATGTACCTTTTCATGCTCTCTCTTTAAAGGGTAAAATCTCTGAGTATAGATACATTATATTCTTCTAATTTATAATTTAACCCTATTGGGGTTTATATTCCCTATTTGATTGATTACAAAGAACTCTCACTCTACTTCACCATATCAACCAAAACACCATTTCATTTATCAAACTAGTTGATGATAGATTCAAAGCTCAGATTAAAAGGGTTTATAAGTACACATAAATACAAACTAAAATTTAAATAGAGCCCAGAGGATAACCTCCAGCATGTGAGTGCTTTCTTGGATACCCTAAAGATACACCAACCCTAAGCAAAACCCTCCCACTATGAATCCATAAAAAAGAGCTGCTACTCCTTGGATAAAATATCTCAGCAGCAGAGATTAAGCCTAACCCATCAAGGCCTGGGTGGTTACCAGCATGCTTATGCCCATATATGCCAGCCGGCTGTTTGTTTTTCTGGGTATGATAGCCCAAGCATAGTAGCTTTATAACCTATTGAGATTATATAAAATGTCTCTGTCTAAAAACAAAATTGAAGTGGATCCAAACCTTCTGTAGTTGAATATGAATTCCTGGATCTGCAACTTTGCTCTTATACTGAGAGGATTTTTTTATCCCTGCAGGCTATAAAACTTCTGTACAGTGATTGATCCCTGATTCAAAGTGCTAATTATACCCCTGATAGAGCTATTAGATGCCAGGAAAAGGTTCCCCTGGACTTTCTTATGGTGTAAGGTCTGAAGGCTTGGGGTAAATTATTGTAAACTAAAGTCTTTAAACCAAGAATGTTTATATTTGTCAAATATGGAAAGGTAGGCAAGGTTTGCAATAGTAACTGAACTAAGGCTCCTAAGAGCTTATACAAAGTAAAATAAGGACTAAGAAAATTTATTAACCCTAAGAAAATAAAATAGAGACCAGTCTTAATGACTAAAAATTTGGTTAAAAAGTCAATTTCTAAGTCTGGAAAATGGTCTGCACTAGCAGGAGGATTGAAGCTATCAACAATTAAATTGTGGGTACTACTATAAAAGCTGCATAACTGGTGAAGGATAAAATCAAAAGGAATCATGGACTAAGATTTAGCTAAGATTAAAAATTGGAAGGGAAAACACAAGCCACAAAAACTAACAAGTACCTTTTTAGGGTTCAAATCAAATAATCTCAACTTAAGTTGAGATTGGACAAAACTCAGGCCTTTTATTTAGGTCTGATTATTGAGGTGAAGAAATGGGGGGAAACTCTAACCAAAGGTGGTTAGGAAGGCTTGGTGTGAAGAAGAGACAGAGAAAACATGTTTCTACTTACATTAACTTAAAAAGGTTAAGTTGAAGATAAAGGGAAAGGAGGGGAAGCGGCAGATTGCTTGGCATGCTTGTGGTTTGGGCAAGAAAATCAAGCAGGAGACAGAAAAACGAGTGAGAAGACAGAAAAACAAGCTCTGAAGTGCTGGCGTAAGCCACTGTGAAGATGCAAAAGGTGATGAGTTTGGACTAGTTGTCACTAACCCTAGCAAAAAGATAGCAGTTTCAATAATTGTCTTGAATTAAAGGTAATTTTGAAAAGAAGAGTTGACCGTTAATATAGATAAAATTGACTGGTAGAGCAAGGGAATGAAAGGGGAAGATGTTTAGGCATAAATTTGTTTGTGAATCAACCCAAGGCTTTGGATAACTGGTATTTATGATCCTAAAAAATAATAGCAGCAATAATTAAAGAAGGAGAATCCTGACATATGGGACCAAGCCTTTGGAAATATCAAGAAGCGCTTCTGCAATACCAAGATACTGTTGGTACTACTTGCAATAGGTATGGTTGAAGATTTGCAAGCTGGAACCCTGTAAAGGCAATGACAATGTAATAGATGGTCATTAACCATTGGAAAACCTTGTAATGGGTGTTATACCTGCCAATGCTTCCTGCAAAGTATGTCAATACATAGTAAACAGAGGTGTACACAGCAACAGACAGTAAAGAGTGGGGAAGCACCAGAGGAGGCCAAGAGCCAGCGTGCAAAGAGTTGATTTGGCCAGGTTCTTAATATTATTGTTGGCCCAAACCTTCTGGTGAGGGCCCAAAGGTACCAGGTTCTTGTTGGTACCCTCCAATCCCAAGGCAAGCTTTAAGCACAGCTGTGAATATGAGAGATTTATCTTCACTGGTTTGGGGATTGAGGGTGAAGTTTAAACTAATCTAAGGGTTGTTTAAAGAGTAAGATATATAATGGATTGATTGAGTGGGGTATTGCTCTCAATAATAGCACAAGTCATCATTGAGAGGGGATACTTTATTTATAGCTGCTCCCACTATACAAAGTTTTGCAAGTGGGAGTAAAAACAGGGGATTGGAGACCCCAAGTGCCTGAATGGTGGATTTTGGAATTGAAATAGGGACAAACTCTTGTTCTCCTGCAATCTGTGATTGGTTTGGAAATTCTTGGTTGGAACCAATAGCCTCTTGTTGGCCTTTTGTCAGATGAAGAATAGGATCCAAGATCTATTTTTGTCTTGATTGACAAGATTTGGCTAGAGTCTGGCCCCAACCATGTTGTTGGGGCCTAGGGCTGTGTCGGATTTGAGACAAGTGGCTCCTTTTGTAAAAAGGAGCCACTGTCTCAAATCCAGAACTTTTTTTGAGTATATTGCCTTTAAGAAGATCTCCTTGGAATCTTTTCCATGCTCAAGCTTGGAGGGATTTTTTTGGATTTTTTTTAGAAAAAGAATTTATGTATTTTTTCCTGTTTATTTTTAAATTTTAAAAAATAAGATTTCTACTTTTGATTTCATTTCAAAAAAGAATTATTTTAAATGTTTGAATAGGATTGGGCTCGTCCAGAAAACAGAAGGCCGTCCAAGGCCTTCTTTTTGAAATTTTGGACTCCCCAAATGTAGGGGAATCCAAAAGACGGGTCCATAGAAGAGAGGACAGGACAATTGAGGCCAATGCCTTAATTGTATTTTTTGTGGTGGACGCAGCCCTATCTAGGCCCCAGATCCCCATTGGTTGGGGTCAAAATTGATGCTTAAACTTGCATTTTGGGTTTGTCCTTGTTCTGGAAGGCATGGTTTGTTCCCTAATTCTGACCCTGTGGCCAGGGATGTATTTGATTGGCCACAGGTGAGGACGCCCTCTAGTTAGCTGGAAGGGGGTGGGGGAAGAGACCCAAGTGGGTGGCTGGCAGCAGGCTGGGACCCAGGGAGCAAGCAGGCGGGTGGGAGGCTGGCGGAGGGTGCTGGTGGGCGCCTGCCAGGATGATAAATCTTTTTGGGACTTTCCAAGTCCCGCTTTGACTTTAATTTTATTTTCCCTATTTGGGAGGGGGGGATTTCAATATGTATTGTAGATTATTTGGACTAAAAATCCTCTTTATGCCCCAAGTTGGCACTTTGATGGAAATTGGGTTAATGTCAGGAATACTCCTGACAGCTTCACAGAAGAACCTGCATGGCAGTTTCCAACCACAGCTGCTAATCCAACCTTTACATCTCACTTGGGATAGGGAGTGAGTTGGTTACTTGGTTTAGAAGCAGATAGCAGAAAATATCCACATGAAATTTCTGAATCCTGAAATCTTACCAATTTAAAAGAATACAAGTTCTGCACTGAGGAGTTGGCTGATATCTTTCATTGGTTTGTAGGTGGCGCTGCTACCTTAACAGGACAAGCTCTCTTAACCAGACCTTACATGCCTCAAGTCTCTCCAGCACTACATCACACCCTCCCAACCATCCCATTGTCCGACATGATAAGCCCAGCACTCATACTGTAAAAGCCGATAATTATGGAACGATCAAAGAAATGTTTTATGACAATGCCTTAGCCAGGTCAAATGCAAACTTATTCATGGTAACAGTGGCCTTGACTCCTGGGGCAGCTTTGAGACATACCTCTAAAAAGCATCACCCTTGTAGAGCTGGGCCTGCCATTCCAGTTGCATGAGAAGGCAAGGATGTCAGCTTCCCGCCAATCCCGGAAATGCCTGCCAATAGAAACGGTCATCAGAAAGGATCTCCTGGGGATGCAGCCAGCCCATGGCCAGCCAAGATAGGCCCCCAACTGGCAGGGATCTTCAGAACACCAGGCCATAGATTGCTTCAGCTATCCTTATATCCTTCTCAGAAGATCCAGAAGAGAGACAAGACCAGAAGAGTCAAGAAGAAAAATCTGGGGAAAGCAAAGGGAATATTGAAGCACCAGCATGAAAACTTAAGGTAGGCATCCAGGATAAAGCTGGCGGAGGATAGATACTATCTAACCTTGAGTGAAATAAATCCAGGACAGGGACAACTTTGGGTATCATGAAACAATAGCTATTCTAACTAGCCGTCATTTTAAAACAGCATCCTTGGATACTATAGGGCTATTTCCAGAAGTGGGGTTGATATATCCAATCAGTTCACTATTGGGGAGATGTGAGTTTTAACCTTTCAACCACAAACAGTATCAAACAGGTGAGCTTGAAAAAACTATGGGCTTCAGAAGCTTATCCAGGATAGCTGGTTAAATACAATATAGATCACCTGTATCCAAATCAAGTTTGAAGCTTGCCAACCATAATTGTCTGGTGTCAAAGTTGGGGTGGAATCCAGGGTCCTGACAGCCAGCAGCACTATTAAACTGTACATTCACTAATTGTGCCCATGGCAAGCTGGGGTTTCAAAGATAATGCATGCCGATCTGATGTAGGGGGAGGAGGGTGTCAACATGAATCCCACCAGCCCAGCATTCACAGTATCTCACAGCACGTAGGGGGTAATGTTAGTGCCAACTCATGCTGGTCTCACATTGTTTCCTTACTGGCATGGTGAGCATGGGGTAACCATGTCTTCATAGATAGTCCTAGACCCATTCTCTCAGGTGGGGATACATTGTACAAACCGCATGCCCAGATGGTCGCTGAGCCCTGCTCCATCTTTTGGCAAATACACCCTATCTCATGGTACCAATATCCAGGTATTTATGGTCCAGGTGATCCACCTTCCCTATATAGATCCCTTAGTTCTAAACCTGGTCTATTGTTTCTCTTGGATTGTTGGATTACCTTATATGGAACCAAGGTCGGTCAAGTTGACCTGGTACTGTATAGATTTATTGCTGGATTTAGGGTTAATAGGTTAAATATGGGGTCTTATCTGACTTTCCTATATAAAAAGATTCTGGGTGGTAAATTTGATAGCTTGGGAAGGTACTCTGGTACAGTTATGGGTTGATGGTGTTGGCTGAGGATTAAAGGGTTTACCCAGGGTGACAGGTGATTTAGATGGGGTTGAAGGGGTTGGGGGATCTCTTTGATGGGTAGAACTGTAGATGCTGCCTTATATATACCAATCATAGTTGGGGTTGGGAAGATTTATATCATCTTTGCTGACTGTTAAAGGGAACCTTGGTGTGGTTTATTGAGTGAATGTATTGATTTGCTGGAGAGGGATTTGTTAGTGAATCAAGTAGTTTTAATCACTCATAATTTTAACGTCGTTGGATTAAATTTGACGGGGTAGTGTGCTTATGGTGGGTGGAGGTTCCTAGTTAGAGGCAGGGGTGGGATTCTCTAAATCTTTTGGTTGATAAGTTTGATATGGAATCTTAGGCTGGCAGGAGATGCTGATACGGTGAGTTTAAGTTATTGCAAGAGGGTTTATTGATTGGTGAGGGATATATTTCTTGAAAATGGTACAAGGAAGGAGATGAGGTCGAAGCGAGGGCTGATAGGTCGCCAAAGCAAGAGTTTTAATAAAGGGGGTGGCGTCGCTGGGATGATTAGATAAGTTGCCTTTTTACAAAGTCGATGCTCGCCAGGTTGAACTTGACGTACTTCCCGGCGATGGAGGGGGCGACAAACAGGCTTAGCAGGATCATCTGGATGGCCAGGAACAGGATTAGGTACGTAACGTAGTGTCGGCGGCGCCGGCGGTTCTGCTTGATCGAGTAGATGGGGGTCCGCATCTGCTTGGACGGCCGCAGCCAGAACAGCATCGTCGTGTGCCACTGGTCAATCAGCGGGATCAGCGTCAGGGGGAACAGCATCAGGAGAAGGAAATGGCCAAGGACAAAGTCTGCCGAGAAGAGGGAGAGCTCAATCACCTTGCAGAAGAACTCCCGGAAGGGCTGGTACATGACCGACACCCCAAGCCCATGGCCGAGCCACTTCCCTGACCACCAGGCAATGTTGGTGCTCTCGTTATGGGATTCACGGGTCAGGATCAGGGCGGTGATGATCTGGAAGAGGGCCCGCTGGATGGATGTCCCCGCCAGAACCCCCCAGGATGGTGTAGGATATGTTCCACTTCTCCAGCAGCAGCAGCAGCAGGAAGAAGGCGACCAAGTTGATGACTGCCCAGCCATGGGCAATGGTGGCGACCAGCGAACCAAACTCCTTGAAGCAGATGTTCAGGATGGGCCCAATGAAGAAGGAGACCGGGAACAGCAGGAGCAGGATGGCTGCATTGAGCGCAACTGGGCCCAGGGCAAACAGCATGGCCCGGGCAACCCCGTGGCGGTGGCCCTCCATGCTTCCAATGAAGGAGTAGATCAGCACCATGACCATTGCGGTGATGATTGGGAACAGGACCTGAGGGATGAAGATGGCGGTGGTGTGGGCGCGGGGAAGGTGGACTTGGTTGGCGGTGGCCTGGCCCAGCTTGGTGCGCCGGAAGCCTGTGATGCGCGTCCGGATAAGCCGGCAGTGGGCAACCCAGGAGTGCTTGTTGGGATCGACGTTGCCGGCCGAAAGCCAGCGCAGGAAGTCGGCATAGTCCAGAATGAACTCCACCCGGGAGAACTGATGGGGATTAAATAGGAAGGGTGCCAGGCACAGCGAGAGGGCAACGACCCAGAAGTAGATGTAGTGCGGAACCCACATGGCGATGCTGACAAACAGGAGCATAAAGAGGAGGCGGACCCCAGTGTAGATGCTGGAGCTTGCAAAGCGTGAATACAGCGTAGCAAACGGGGTCCGGGTTGTCGCAAACCCACGTCCAGTGGCGATGTAAGTGGCACCACCATAGCTTAGGTTGTTGAGCAGGCTGGTGGCGTAGATCTGGTTGACAAATATCTCAAAGATTGGCGAAAGCGATGCAAAGTGCTTCCCAAGGCGCACAACTGTGCGGGTAAAGCCCTGCTCGGTGAAGACCTGCAGAAAGAGCGGGAGATACGAGATGCCAAACACGATAAAGATGGAGATTATGGTGGATACAATCCAGCTTATGATGGGCCTTAAATTGAAGCAGCCCTCGGGGGTGGGGGTGGCCTCAGGATCATCCGACTTTAGGCACAGCGGCGTAACCGTGATGCTGAGGGCGGATATGAAGAGCAGGGCCACGACGATCAGCTGGGTTGCCAGCATGATCATCACATTGTTGACGTGGAACCCGGGGTGGGCAAAGTAGAACGTGAGAAAGCGATCAAGGGGAAGCTGAGTGCCGAGGTAGTACTGCTCCCGGGACAGCATCTGCTCCCCCATGCCGGTGCCGATCTTGGTATTAAAGCTCAACACTGACGAGAAGCCCATGTCGCGCCCTTTGCCACACTGGTAATACTCGGTATGCTTGATGCGCCCACCCCTTTGGAAGGCGTTCATGCCAGCAAAGATATCTTCGTTGAGGTGAAGCCCCTTCTGGGCCTTGCTGATACCACCGCGAGTCGTCATGAAGATGGAGTTGAGAAAGTCGGGGTGGCCATAGTGCAGCTTGCCGCCCACCTTGGCCATGATGCGCTGGGTCATTGTGCCAAACGTCTGCTCTTTACCCGCCGCCACGTCTCCCAGGACTCCAATGTTTTCGCTGAAGATATACTCGCGAGCGCCAACAATTGCCACTGGGGGTTTGAAATGATCTGCTGCGATGCTGGAGTAGGGGGAGACGTTGGTGTCGACAGTGAAGCCTTCAAATTCGGCCAGCATGCTGCGCACCTTCATGGCCTCCTCGAGGTAGTGGTCCTGGTTGGCGTCGATCAGCTGCATATACTCTCCCCGGGTGAAGATGATGGACTGGTTCTGGTTGTCAGATTTCCCATCGCCTAGGATGGGGTGGCCAGGGAGCTCAATCTTGAAGCGGGGCTCGCGGCTCCCGTCATCCAGGATGGGGCAGAAGCCGTCGATGAGGCAGCTGAAGTAGCGGGTGTCTTCGCCCTCGTTCTCTTCAGCCAAGTAAGCGATCTGCAGGGTGGGGTAGGCCTTGAGGAGGAAGTCGACATCCTCCCGTTCGGAATCGTTGAAGCTGGTGTAGCGCTGCATTGCGATGACGAAGCGGAATTTGCGCTGGATCATGTTGTCAATCTTGCGCTGCAGCATTTCTGGGTGGTTGGTGTAGGTGCGGACCATCTCAGGGTTCTCTACGCGGTACAGGGTCTTGAGAGCCCGGGCATAGTTCATGAAGCCCGAGATGGTGCGGTACAGGGTCTGGGAGCGCAGGCTGGCCCAGATGCGGGTCCGGAGGATGTACTCAGGCGAGGCCGACTTGAACCCAATGCAGTACAGGGGAAGGTCATCGTTGTGGGACTTCTCACTTAGGCGATCTGAGCTGGAAGGCAGCATGTCGTCCTCGGGATACAGCGCATTCTCCTGCTCCAAGGTCTTGGTGTCCTTAACAAAGTTACACCACTCGATGTGATGCAGGGACTTGAGATACTCCAGCAGCGTGACACGGGCATTCTGGCTGTCCTCGCGGATGATCTCCCGCAGGGACAGGAGAATCTTCTCGCCATAGTGGGGTGTAAACACGGAGAATGACGGCATGCTCTCGATCGACACCGGCTCAGGGATCACGGTGGACAAGGACTGGGCAAAGAATGAGATGCGGCGTTCAGCTTCACTGCCGGCAGGGAAAAACTCGGCATTCATGGATTGATCTTCCTGGGCAACGAAGAAGGTGGGGGGCTTGAGGGTGCGCTTGCCTTCCTGCTCGCTGGGGACCTGCTGGTACAAGAGTCGCTGCAGGTGGTCAATCGACAGCAGGTGGTCACGGTACATGGAAATGACGATGGAGTTCCAAATCTGGGAGGTGAGAAACTTTGGCTTATACTTGACGTCCATGTCGGCGGTGGCTAGCACCTTGGCGTGGATGCGCTTGGGTAGGCGCGAGAAGATGTTGCGCCAAGGCGATAGGATGGATATGCCCATGTAGAAGGAGTAGGCAACGCTGAAGATGGAATTCCAGACAACGTACCAGAAGTAGGTATCGAGGAAAAACAGGATCAGGTCCAGCAGCGTCATCACCCCAAGGGCAATGTACCCCATCCTTGAACAGATCAGCCGCCCAAAGATGGCATCGCGGCAGGAGGAGGTATCAACATCCAGCATCGCTCGGAACATATCCTTGAACGACAGCGCAATAAAGAAGTACGACTCCACCAGCTTGCACATGATGATCAGCCCCCACAGCCCCAACGACAGGGCACGGTCCTTGCGCTCCAAAGCAGGGTAGTTTGCTGTAAACGAGCGGTGGGTCAACCCAGCTGCTCCGCCATGCTCCTCGTCCTTGCCGTTGTAGGTGAAGAGCGAGTTGGATGGCACCACCGACAGGGTTACGGTAGTCAACACGGAGATGACCAGCTGGATGATGGCTAGAGCCTGCGATGCAGCGCTGCTTCGGTTGAAGAACTGGATATACACAAATGGCCCACAGCATAGCACAAGCAGCACGACGAGGCAGATGATGCGAAAGGTAATCTTGCGAGAGGCTACAAAGGAGGAAGGCAGGAACATCAGCTCACAGATGCTGGAGACGATCACAATTAAGCAGCCAAGGCCTCCCCCCATGGCGATCAAAGAGAGCATGGCGGGGTAGTCACGCGAGTCCAGCACTATTGGGCGCTTGGACGTGTCCGTGTACTGCTGGTAAAGGAACTCGGCATTGTATACCAAGTAGTAATAGAACACCACCAGATGGAAAACCCAGATGCGGCTAAAGTTGGTCAGGAGATGCATTGCCGTCCTCCGCTCCTTGTATGTCTTACAGAAGGAGCGCTTCCAGGCTACCTCTCCTAGATGGGAGTAGCGCTCACCAAGCGGCAGCTTCATTAGGCGTGTCTGCTTGTCAACAAGGGTGATGCGGTTTATGTGACTGCGGGACCAAAAGAACTCATTGACGTCATCGTAGCCAATTGTATCGCTATGATCTCGCTCCCGCTTGAAGTACCGGCCGTCAATCACCTCGTAGCCCTGATCTCGTATGTAGTTGTACAGTGGGGTCACCACCCGCTTCAGGAAGTCGCCCTCGGGGGCCGGTTGCAGCGGATGGCTTTGAGAAAAGAAGTGATCCAAGCATAGCTTGAAGATAAAGCATAGGCACTCTGGCGTGTAGCGCAGGGTCAGGCCCTCGCCCCAGACCAGCAGATAAATGGCTATCTGGGTGGCCTTGGTTTCACAGGGGATCTTTTCCATGCGGCGGCGCCACCGGTTGGAGATGTGCTTGGTGCCCTCGGCGGCGGGATCCTCCTCCAGGTCCGGCGATGTCAGGGGGATGGGGTCGTCGTCATACAGGCCAGTGCAAAAGAGCCACTTGCGGAAGTTGGCGTATTCGCCCCCAATGTAGTCGGCATGGAGCGTAGTCAGGGCCATCGAGCAGCTCATGCGGGAAGCGCGGGAGTCCAGAAGGTTCATCATGGCTTCATACATGTTCTCCATGTTTCCCCTTTGGAAACCAAAGCATTTCCTGATGTTGATGAATATATTGTAGATATCTTCGGTAGACAGGGGGGCGCCGTTGTCCAGGGCCCAGGCAGGGTATGGGGGCTCGTGGGCGGGGTCAGGGATATCGATGGACGGCATGTTGTTGATACTGGAGGCCCAAGAGTTGGAGTTGATTACGGAGGAGGACCTTGATTTGCTAAACTTGCGGTTCTCTAGCTTGGCTAGGAGGGATTCCGAGGAGGGGGCGTATTGGAAGTAGCGGCCTTCGTCAGTGCTAGCGACGTGCAGCGTGCGTGACAAGTCAATGTCAAAGGTTGATACCATCGATGAGGGTTCGGTGGTGCGGGGGCGGTTATAGCCCTGGGAGAGGCTTGCGACTTCAGAGTACTCGCTCTCGTCCTCGTTCTGGAGAGGTGAAGCCGGCATGCCCTCCGACGGCGATGTTGTTTGCATTTCCCTGGAAGCCATGGTCCTCTAGTCTAATCTGAACAAAGATTAATCAAAAGGGAAACGAGTATTGCCCACCTGCTGTAAGTACTCGGTGCGTCCTTACAACTGCATACCACTTTGTTGTCAACTACTGGCAACCACTCAAACTTTAGTAAAACCCTGGCTCTCCTCTCCCTCCCCATCGTTAATAACTGCCAACCCACCACCCGAAACACCCCCTGCCCAATCACCATTCGAGTCGACCCCTTACAGCCCAATCGCAATCCGGTAAGCTTTGAGTTGTTTGGGGTTCGGAAAGAAGCATTCAAACCAAAGCCTGCACATAACACTGACATCATTCCGCCCGTCACCATCCCGTATAACTGCACGCTCCATGCCGAAACTCACGGTGAATTAATTGACGCACATCCCTCATTGCCTTTAACCAACGCATATATTTTCCAATGCCCCATTTCCCTTAATCCCCCGTATGAACCTTAACTCCTTAGAACACTGGCAATTGTACAGGGTTGATACTTGCTCCATTTCCATTAATTAATTAAGATTCCCACTTTCCCCGCAGCAGATATAAATGCTAAACTAAACCCAGATCTATTGAATAAAATTATGGAAACCCTTCGCTGGTACTTTAGAATGAATATGACGTCATCTTTAGCTAATATCCTTTTAGACAGGTACCTTCAAATAGAATCCATCGAAACACAGCTTGAAACATCCTATATACGTTTAACAAGGTTGCCTGCTTTTTAAGTGAAACCTTTGAAGTATTTTGAAACAACATACAACGAAACGGTACCGCCTTTGAGCCATCACACTGGCAACGACATTTCCCTGGAGCCATCCTTCCATTACGTCACAACACTTCAACCCAAATACCACTCCCCAGTATTAAACATAAATCAATAACAGGTAGCCATAACTTACCTCATGCCTTGCTGTAAACAAATTGGCTATCAGTTTGAACCTTTCACAAGCAACCGTATTCTTCTAAACAAACCAACATCACATGTTTCAAACTCAAGCCAAAAACGCTACCATCCTTCAAAGGCACCACCCTTTACTCGTATTCAACCAGACCCCTCCTTAAGTACAATCACCTCAACCATGCGACACTGCATCCCCTTCACCAACCACATTTAACGGCATAAAAGCAATCATCAGGGGTTGGGGCCAGCATCTGCCAGTCAAACTAGATCCACCAATCCCCGAAATCGACGTTTTGATCCACGCCCATCCAATCAAATCCCGCCTTTAATTTAGATCTTTATTCCCACCCTGCCTTGAAACTTGGTCCTCCACACAGCAGCCCTCCAGAAAGATCACACCCACATATTTTAAGGATGTTGATTCCTCAAGGACTCGCCAAGCTTGCCATTCCACTTGAATCCAAGCAGCTCATGAACCAACAAGCATAACTAAACTCCATGTCGAACACGGCTTCATCCCAATAACGAAAGGACTTGCATCCCCGCCTGAAACAACTTGGTTGCCAACTCTGCATGAACTGGGATCAACCCCCATTCCTCTCCCGACTAACCAACCATGGTTCATAAGAGATGCTATAAAACTTTAAAATAAACCGTCTGCTTAGAAAAGCCATGAAAGTTCTGGAACTTTTACTGTTCGACCCCAAGGAATACTTACATCTTTTATATAAAAATAGGGGTGGAGCCTGATCTATAAGTATGGCAGCATGAGGTATACAATTTTCTAATAAAATCACCATCTACCATATATTTATCATTTCAGATCATCTTATTACTGACCCCGCCTTTTGTTGCACAAAAGGGTCCAATAGCAGGTTAAATCCCTTGAATGCCTGCGTGGTTAAATGAATTGTTGAAGGAGTGGGTTCTATACCTCTCACCTTTCATTTGGTCATCCTCCTGTTTGCTATTAAAATATAAAAGTACATGTCAATTCACCACACTATATTCCCACCCATACTTGGTCCTTGAACACTAGCAGGTTCAAGCCACAATATATCTAGCTTAAGAAGACAATCCTATCTCTTAATAAGAATATTCCTCTCTCATCTATCACTTGCTTCCCTCTGTAGATTGCCTCATCATCACTGGTACCAGCTTGCTCTACCACACCTGAAGAAGAATAACAAATACAACCATGCCTCTCACCATTATACAGGTCCTCAACCAAGCAACCTTTACAGATACCTGGAAGGACACCTTCCACCCAGCATACTGTGTTTGAAGGATATGTCATGGCTAAACCATGGGATACAACCATCCAGCACAGGCATACCCTGAACCCTGCTGCTTCACCTTCCATAAAGGAACTTGCTTCCACCAAGTTCATCAGCATAGACTGATTCTTTGGTAAAAGCAAAGGGAATGTTCTAACCCAGTATGATCACATGGCACTTAACTCAGTACCAGCCATATCCCCCAAAAACCTAGGATTCAAGAGGTCAGCAAGCACCTCCTTGAGGCTGGTATCAACCAGGGTTCTACTTGGGTGAGCTCAAAACCTGGCACCTAGCTTGATAACTGCATCAATTCCTGAGCCAACATCTCCAACAACTCCCCTATCGCTGAATCACTACAGGATATCACAACCCAACTGAGTGACTGCAATGTGGGGGCCCCAAGGACATCTTTAGCTTGGTTTTAGAGTACAATTTCCTGGCCTAAACCTGATTTAGTACTACAGATGACCAACCCTTAAGCTTTTACCTTTTAACTAAGGGTAATAGCTAAGTTGGGCAACATAAAATCATGCATGTAAAGCTATATCTTCTATCTAAGAAGGGGAGAGAATTTATACAGTGTTGGGAATACAGGGTAGCTGAAGGGCTGCTATCAGCATCCACACTATTGCTGGTAAGATAATGCTGTATCCTGGGAGTTGGAGCAGGGTGGGCATCCACTCTCTTACCATATGTAGTAATCTTTACAGCCCAGAGAAGAAAGGGATGGGTGATATTTTTTTACACATTGGTTGCTGTACAGTTAATCATTTTGGGTAAGGCCAGCATTTCCTGAACCTAACCCTTAGCCAATGTAATGGTTTGGTCAGCATATCTTAACATCTAGATGACAATCTGATTAGCAGATCCATCAGATTCAACAGATATGCACATATAAGGCCTAAATTAACCTTGAAATCAAGATGGTTATAGATTGCCTTGGCCATTTGTGTCATGGCCCAGGTTGATCTCAGGGATCATCTGGTCAAGGGAAGGTCTTGGCCTGAAGGCCCAGCAGATAGCAGGGAGTTCTTCTGGGGTGGTGCTCATGGGCTGGCTTGGGGGGACAAGTTGGCTGATTTAGGCCATACCCTGGAAGGAGAAGGGGAACAGAAGCAGGATCTATCTCCTGGTCCAGTGCTTTAGAGGAATAATCAGGGGCAAATGTTGGTTGGCCGGAAACAGCAAGAAGTTGCTAAGTCTCTCAGCACTGGCGTTGGAGCTACAGGTACTCTCTGTTTGACAGTAATAACATTATAAGATTTGTAATGATATAATAAGCTCCTGAAAACAATAAAGGCTTAGATTGGATTAAATATCAGGTTTTTATTTAGAAACGTTGACATGGAAGAGATTTCCAACTTCCCCAGCTATATTCTTGTAAGATTAGGCTGATTGACCACAAATGATCAGGCTAATCATCACACACAGATCTTATTGGTTACACACTGTATTATCACTAGATTATCATTCTATTAAGTGAGTAATTATAAATTGTATAATCACTAGCGTATTATAATTGATATGGCTATTAATGGAATATAATTGTCAGCCAATATAGTAATTATCACTGATTACACGGTGTGTAATCAACAGATCACCAGTTGCTTATCTCTCTTTCCTTCCCACCAAATGTTATATCAACTCAGCACCACCCAGCCTGAAAGGCATATATGTTTATATCACACAAATGATGTGCAAAAGGCTAGGAAATCCCCAGTTCACATTGGCATTGCACGGCAGATAATTGGAACCTTATCAGTTTGGTCACTATTACACAGCAGATAATCCTTGAGTCAATATCGGATTGAGTCAGCCAATATATGGTGTATGATCCTCAACTCAAACCGCTGTATTAATAAGCAGAAGGCTTGCCATCCAGAAAAGAATCACTGATTAAACCCTAAAGGGGGAAGAGGAATACCATAATTTTTTCTAGCAAAGTAGGAGGATAGAGCTGGGACTATTTATAAGCGTCAACCAAATACAGCATAGTTTCCTAGTGTCACAATAGGCGGGTAAAGATACAGCCAATTGATATTTGCCAGTAGGCTAGCTCAAGCAGAGCGTAGGCTGTAGCTAAGGTGCCATGTGCACCTTTTAAAGGCCAGTAGCTGCATATGCGCTAAGGGCAGCCAATCAGGATGAGCGTAGCCAGCAAAAATAGACCAATTGTGAAGGTAGCCAAAGAACTTTATGAATGGACAAGAACAAGGGTTGTTGCAGTATATACAGATACAGACACCTGAAAGGACAAAAACAAGCTCTTAGTTACACCTAAATAGATTGCAGCCTGTGACTAGATTGTGCTCCAGTCCCAATAAACGTAATTATCTTCAAAGTTCTATTCTGTTGTAATCTATAGTACTCTTTTCATAAGACTGGTAGAGTACATTGGCAAGGCTAGCATCTATCTGTAGCTTTGAACATACCAGCAATAACCCAAGTTGCTCAACAATGCTGCTGGGGAATTGGCTTTTGGCTAGGTAAGGCATCCTGATTGGCTGGCCACCTGCCACCCTTTCCTGGCGCGGTTATCATCTGGTGGTTGCTCAGGGGAGGCAGCACATAATTATTAAGCCCTGGTGCTTGGCCCAGACCTTGTGGTCTTTTTGGTGACTTTTGGGAGCCAAAGCCCCCAACTTTTGAGAAGGTTGGCCAATTATAAAGTTTCTGACAGTTTATTAACATTTTTTCTGGGTGCCTCCTGATACAAGCAACCCCAGGGCATTGATTCTGAGCTTTGGAGAATAGCATTGTCAATCAATAAACCCTGATTTGTTACCCCAATTTATTAACTGTGCAAGTGTGCAACTTTGCTTACACATCTCTCTGATCTGATACTTCTTAATCCCTTGGCAGGCTTGTTTTGGGCCCAGACAGTTCACATTGCTAGAAGATCTATGACAAACATAAATTGGGAAGCTATCTCTGTAACTAAAGTTTGACTAATTTTGACCAGAGTTTTTGAGGGTAACTAAACAAGTGCAGTGTGGCGGGCGGGATGCCAAAAGAACAAAGCTGAGCTACGCCCGCTTTGCCTTTTTACAACATCCTGCCTGGGTACGCGTCTAGGTATCCTAGATGCAACCCTTTTTTATCTTATTTTTCTAAAAATAAGTGGCTTTCTAAAATCTTTATCTTATACTCTAGTTGATAAAAGGAAACATGTGTCAGGCTGGCTGCCAAAAAAGCAAAGCTGTGCTACGCTCAGCTTCAATCTTTTACAGTAGCCCGCTGGTATGTGTTTCCAGTTAATTCTGATAAAAAGCGTTTAATGATGGCTGCTTGTATGCATTTCTAGTCTTCAGCTGGTAAAAGGAAATGTGTCAGGCTGGCTGCAAAAAGAGCAAAGTTGTGCTATGCTCAGATTCACTCTTTTACAGCAGCCCGCTGGTATATGTTTCTAGCTTACAGCTGGTAAAAAGCGTTTAATGATGGTTGCTGGTATGCATTTATAGTCTATAGCTGGTAAAAGGAAAGATGTGT
The DNA here is from genome assembly GCA_014839935.2 of Entomophthora muscae. Taxonomy (NCBI): domain Eukaryota; kingdom Fungi; phylum Entomophthoromycota; class Entomophthoromycetes; order Entomophthorales; family Entomophthoraceae; genus Entomophthora; species Entomophthora muscae. The sequence goes on along the minus strand of QTSX02000002.1, from coordinate 392,866 downwards.
CTGGCTGGCTTCCAAAAGAGCAAAGCTGTGCTAGGTCAGCTTCACTCTCTTATGGCAGCCCGCTGGTATGTGTTTCCAGTTATAGCTGGTAAAAACTATGATCAAAGAGGGGTGTGAAGTTATATTTTTGGATTTTAAATTTTTTAGCTTTTTAATGATCTTTATCATAAATCTTTTTAGTGAACCCCAGAGGTGATGGCAACCTGCTAGTATGCGTTCCTGGTCTCATACCTAGTAAAAACCTGTTTAAAGATACAGTCTCCTTATGGTTTCTTGGTAACAATTATTTATATTTGTCAATGAAACATATCAGAAATCAATGAGTATATAAAGTTGAGCAGTGATCAGGCTACCAAAAGAAAAAGCTATTCTAACTCAGCCCTATTATTCATATCTTCACACTGTTCTATTTTTCTTCTTTCTTAGCAGAAATACCTTTTTGATAGTTCAGTATGTCTTTTTTAAATTTATTTACTATTCTGGCTGTTAAAAGATGATCTAATGATATCTAAAGTAATTTTTTAATATAAAAATGATAGCTTTATTATGGTTTCTACTTTTCATTAGAGAAGTATGGGTATATGCTTTGTAAATACTCTATTATACTATTATTGAGGCTTTATTAGAGGTTTGCACCTTTTATTATGCATTATATTTGCCATTTAAGAGACTGGAGATTAATTAAAGTACTTTTAAGAACTGTTAAGATACACAGACAAACACAAACATAGAGCACCAAGTTTTCTCACATAAAAATCAACAATTTATACATGTTAACAATAAAATTAGCCCACTTAAGAGTTGTGTTGTGCATGACTTCTGTGTGCTCAGTACTTGGTTTTGGTTATCTATCTCAAAAGCTCTGAAAAGTACTGAATTTTTATCCACATAATGAAACTGCAGCCCTTTTTAAATTCTTTTTTTAGTATATATTTTGAGCTCCAATGGACATTACAATTCCCCATATTAATAAAGATCAAGTACATGTTATAAAAATCTCTTTGGTTCCTGAACATTATTTTTTAGTTTATAGGCTTAATATATTCTTTTTGCAGCAAACATTTTTACTAAGATACAGTCTTTATTTGTTGGTGACTGCACATTTTAATTATTGTTGTAACTGTGCTGTTTTAGCAGAGTTACAAGGGGGAAATATTTAGAAGCTAGATAATAATATTTATTGTGATATAGTGATTATATAGTCATTGTGAATCAATGGATAGCAGGAACATGATTGTTGATCACACAGTTGGATGAAAGAAGGGTTGGCTTGATCCTGGTAATGAGTCAAGCATCAAAACAAGGTATCCACCGTAAGGGATCATCATCTGTTCATGTTTTTGAATTTTGTAATTTGAGTTGACTTCCCAGTCTGGCTTTGAGTGGCCGGTTAATTGGATTGCAGGTCACAAACCCGCTTGTTTGGAACCTTGCTGGCAGGTCAAGCCTGCTGTTTTGACATTATTAACATATTGATATCAATTTCTTTTTAAATATATGTTAATTCTATGTGGTACTGATTTTTGATATCATTATTTCCTATTTTTGATAAGATAGTGTATAATTTTGTAGATCTTTTTAGTTATCTAATGTGATGTTATTTCAGCTTCATAGCATTTGATTTGATTTGATCGCATTTTATTTTTGTGGGTTAGTACCCTCTGGTAAGTTATATTGCTTTTTATTATAGTAGAAAATATCATAAAATGAAACTACTGTAATATGGTTAAACTTGATCATTTATGAATTTCTAATAGATTTTTGTTATCTCAGAAAATTAATTGATTATAGTGGTCTTTTAAAAGAGGAGCCCTCTAATTTTATGAGCAGAAGGTGCAAAATCTATAGTAGCTATTATATATGATATAGTAAAGCATTTTATGTAGTGCTGGAGTTTTACAGATGAGGGTGAAATAAAAATTATTATAAATGCTCTATTTGGGTGAAAAATATTTTAAGGAGAGACAGGACACTTTTTTATCACAATTAGCCAAAACTTTCTGGAACCATTAAAAAGGAAGATTAATTAAAAGTTTTCTAAGAAAATTATGATTGCTTGGTAGAGAACTTAAAACTAAGTAACTTTAGAATATAATTTTTAATACTTATTAACCATGTAAAAATAATATTAAACTTAATATTCAAAGATATAGCTAATAAAAGTTTAAAGAAATGAAGTCAAAGAGATTACCTTAATAGTAAAAGGTTGAATTTTGGGTAAAATAGAGCTAGTTGCATCAAAAAACTAAATTGGACAAACAATTTCTTTGGTAGAAATCTGTTTACTCTAAAAAAACTTACCCAACCCAGGATCTGCTGTAGGCAGGAATCTGGGGCTTGAAATTCAGGGTAGTATTTTGGAAAAGATGACTTACCTAAAACATGATCTGCTACAGGTAAAAATGTGTTTTCTAAAAAAAGGTTGGTAATCAGAAAAAATGACTTACCCAACCCAAGATTGGCTTCAGGGCAAATATTTGGCCTTTTAAATCTAGGTTGGTAATTTAGTGAAAAAAACTTACCCATCCCAAGATCTGCTGTGGACCAAGTCCATCTAAAAAGATTGAAGTTTAGTAGTTTATTTTTGAAAATAATTACCTGAAATGCAGCTTGGGAAAAACATTAGTGATTCAAAACATTACTTATCATTCCCAAGATTAACTTCAGGGCAAAAACTTGGAATTTCTTAATCTAGGTTAGTAAATTTGATGAAAAAATAACTTATCTAACCTTGATTTGCTGTGGACCAAGTCCATTTAAAAGGATTTGAAGAAGATTAGTAGTTTATTAAAAATGATTACCTGAAATTAAGCCTTTGTTTTGAATTTTAAATGAATTGGTTTTTTTAAAAAAATTGTTATCTTTATAAATCAAAGTTAGCTTAAATTTTTTAAAAACATTCTTACCTTTAAAATCCCTGATCTACTATGCTTAAAACAGTCAATATTATATGTATATTTTGAAGCTTACCTTTATTTTGAAGTAAATTTACAGTGTTAAAATTGAAAATTTAGTACTGTGTTTAGTGATGGCTTACCCTGGCTTAGTAAACCTAATCTTATCTGTTTGGCAGAGAAATAGATTGGATTGACCAATAATAGTTGATGAAAGCATTCTAAGCTCCAATCATTAATAGTAAAGTTTTATATAATTTTTGACTCTTTTACCTTTTAGGCAAGCATGACTAAATTAAGTCCAGTTTTATATATTTTTACTATTGTTAACACTGCCACAGGAGGGGATGCTGTGAGACACTGCAAAGTGTCCAACAACCCCTTCAAGCGGCAGCATTGGCCATTAAACCAAACTAATTTATAATCATAAATTATGTGCCATCAGCCACCTTTGGACTTAAAAGAAGGTAAGTTCTTCCAATTAAAACATATGTAAATAATTTCTCCTATGACTTGAGCGGTTATATATGATTGTTTAAATTTGCGCTGGGTACTTTGAATCCATAGGGTGGCTATGGCACTCCTGCTCCAGGGAGGTGACATAGGGTTCCCTGGATATAATTCTGGGACCATCTGGATTGGGGTGCCATTTTTCAAGTGAAAGTGTTTTACTTCTAGTGCCTTATAACTAGATTGGAGTCCTGCAAAATCCCCTAGAACCTTTTCCACTAGAATGCTAGCATCTGCTTCATGGATCATAACATCTGCCAGAGTCTGTCCTTATGGGGGACTGTATAGTGCCTGAAAGAGCGCCCCAAACTTCTTTTCTAAGAAGCACTTTTCTCTAAGGGTAAAGGTGAGCCCTCTTGACACCCTTGTCCACTCATAACCTGGGGGTTGACTTCTGGAAGACCTTCTTCACTGTTACATAAGCTCTTCTTCTTACTCAACATTGGTATACAAGATGTGAGGGAAGAAATCCACACTCCCAACACTGTAAAACTAGGTAAGGACTATACAAGTCTTTATTAACAGAAGGAAGATCCTCTTGGAAAACTTCCTGAAATGCAATCATTTGCAGACTATTAGAGCAAAATACTACTTGGAGTCACCAAAACCAGCTTCACTGCTTAGAGGAGAAATATTTTTAAGTTTAAAGCCCAAGAACAATTCCACACTTAAGATCTCTTAATAAAAACCTGCCTCCAGAACCTGTTAATTAAACCGGTTTTATATAGATTATCCTTATCTTAGGCTAAATCACCTTTGGACTGATTCTTTTTAAAATATTAAACCATATCCACCCAGACTTTCTTTTAATGAAATAAGCTCCAAGCTTATTTTAACCAATACCTTTGCATTCTTCTGATCTTTCTGGGAAAATTCATTAATATTTAAGTTATTCTACTAAAAAATAATCAGTAAAATAAACTTCAAATTTAACCAGTCCAATCAATGTTCTTCATCTTCAAACATCTGAAGCGCCTTGCTACGCTTCATGGTTTTGCTGAAACCCAAATAGGCAGTAAACGTTTCACTGAGAAAATAATTGATTTTTGCACTTGCGCCCCAACAATTCCCCTATTTTCTTCAAAGTTTTGCCGTGTTTGAACTCACCTGTTTTTCATAGGAAACTACTAGTGGCTTTTTTGCTGTGCTTTCTTCAATTTTTCACCTTCAATCTTACCTAGGACTTGAGCCTGTAGCTAAACGTTTTCCCAAACCACTTGGCTTTTTGCACCTCTTGATACCCCAAAGAGTCTATTCTCACTGCTTTTCTATGTTATTATTCTTATATTGCCACAAACAACCCACTTTGGAGGAACTCTAATTTGTCTTCTCTCACCGCTTTTTCCTTCTGTTCTGATTCTTTTTTTGTTAACAACCAAATTCAGAGAAATTTTGAGCTGCCTATTTCAATATTTCACCAAATTGTTATATTATGTTCCTTTTCTATAAATCTACATCAGAGAAATATTGAAACCTTTCTATGAAATGTTCTAACCTTCTTCTCATAGCCTAGCATCTTACATAGTCATCAGATATACTACCAAGCCCTCATCAGTGATCTCCACTTAACCTTCAATTTATGGGTCTCATCAATGAAACCACTAAGACGCAGTAGATAAGTCTCCCAAGTGAGTTTCACCTAGATTAGACCCCCATCAGTGCCTCTGCCTAGATAATCAGAATCAAGTATACCTCATGCATCACTACTGCTTTTACTCACCCAAGTGGCTAGAGTGAGCTTTCATGCGCAAAGTAATCAGATTTACTTCCCAGAGGCCTGATCACACCAAGTTCTGCAGCTGCTTCCCCGAGCAACCATCCTGGTGACACCCCTAAGCATATCCATGCTCTCCAATGCTCACTTTTGGACCTTCCCCAAAGCTCCCATAGAAACATAGACAAGGACACCCTACCAGTCCTTTAGGTAGAGTGCTTGCTCACAGACCTCCTGTAAGTATATTAGGGTATGTAGAGCTCTCAAAGCTCCTTTCCTCCCTGGAAGCCTGTGTTACTTGCCAGGGGTCCAACATTCTACAGCCCTGGTAGCCAAGTTATCTACCATGCTGGCACACTCTCTCACCCTGGCAGCCTTTGTTACCCACCAGGGTCTCAACAACACCCAGCCTGAGTAGCACACACTACCCACCAGGCTGGATTACTCCCCACATCAAGCAGCTAAAGTTCCCTGCTGAGCTATCTCATTCCTCACCCCTAGCATCCACAGTTCTCTGCTGGGTGAGGACCTCTAGCCCACAGCAGCTAATATCTTCTACCAGATGGGGACATCATTTGCCTCTAGTAGTCCTTTGTTACCTACTAGACAGGCCTTACCTTCCCTATCAGCCATTATTCCCTACTAGGCCTCTATCTTTAACAAACCAACAACACACTGTCAATCTTCAGCATAGCATCTTTATTTGAAGCCAAATCAACCCTTGCCTGAAAACCTGCTCACATGTGAATTGTCACAACCACCCTGCTAACACCCCAAGGCATATATAGCTACTACCAAACACCAAGGCTAGACATATCAATAAGCCAACCAAATTTATCTTTCTTGGGCAACCAATCATTATTTATCCATTACTCAGCCCTCACCTGTAAATTAGCTCCCGGTGTGGATCATCACAGTGGCATTCTCTTGAAAAAGCCAAGAAAATATCCCAATCTTGGCTGCACAGAGATGCTTGAACATGATGTTGGGTATTTTGGGGGTATCTTGAGTTGGAGCGGGTTTAGGGCTCCTTGGGTACCAAGAAAACTGGATTCTTGCTGGGTATGAGGGTTTTGTTGAAGACAGTGCACCCCAAGGGAACATTCTTTCCTTCTTCTGGCCTTCTCTGGGCGGTAGGGAGGGCCATCAGCTAGGTTCTTTTCTTGGGAGGGATTTTCAATCTAAGCTGCGTTGGTGTAGATACCTTGCCTGTGGTAATGATGCCAAGTATATTCTTCTTTTAAGGATATAAAATGAGAAACATGAGAAAACTATGAAGATTGTCAGGGCCCAGAATGCCCTGGGTAATCAGCTGGCCCTCCTAGAGGCAAAACAACACACAGACTGAATCTCATTACCAACTGTCTCCCAGAGAAAACCTCCTTTCAAATAAAAAATGGCCTGGAATTTAAGAGGCCCATGAGTCTTGAATCCCTGGCTTTGATTATATTAACAAATTTGGTCCACTTTACTATTGGGAAATGATACATCAGGAGAGAAATTGTTTGATTGCACCATTGGGCGCTTGATTTCTTGAAGGTTCTATAAATATCTGTGGCACCTTGGCATGCTGCAGCTCAAGCAAGGTTCCTGTTATGCTGGCCAATACCCATCCATTCCTAAGCTCAAGTATGTAATTCCCAGAAAAGATTTCCAGTTTGACTGAAAATGATGCCACCAGATCTCTGGTGGCACAAAGAGCTGCACCAGTAAGTATAAGTAGTGAGAAGTAAAAGCCCTCCTCACTGTTGACATCATAAAACAAATGACTTATATTCCCAGGACCCATTATTTTATTGCAGGAACTATCTATTTTTGCCCTAATATAATTATTCTTTTTGCATATATTTGTAAATTTACTACACACTATAATCACGCCTTTTCATTCCCTCCTGGTTCAGCTCCCATCACTTTAGTCAAACCACTTAGAGCTCTTGACTTGGAGCTCTTTTATCCCCACCACCAGGATCTCCCTCCTGGATGCCCAATAGTGACTGTTCCGCCTATCATGAAGAAGATTCCTACTACTTCCCCCCTTCTCAACACGCCTCCTGCTCAGGATTTCAGCAAGTTGGGGTTTGTTTATATCACAGTATTGGGGCTGGCCAACCAGTTTGTGCCCCATACTGGGAGTTGGTGTCCCTTAGCTACTGCAGTGAACTACCTTGTAAGAAAGGGGGGCTAAACTAACTAAGTCTGGCTCCCGTCCGGGGGGAAGAATCCACCAGAACACCGCTCAATGCAAGACTGGTATTGCTGCTTGGAGGGGTGTCCACAGCAATAACGCGGAGGACAATTGAGGGAAGTAAGAGTTCAAACCCATCAAAAAGATCCCACCAAGCATCCAAGAGTGTCACAGTAAGTTCCACAATGCCGGGATTATTTGGCTAAGTGATAAAGCTTGGAAATCCAGGAAACTTTTAACAAAGCTGACTGATTTAACAGACTTGAATCAAACGGTTGATTGCAAATAGGTTATGGCTGCTCCGGTTTGCTGGTCAAATCTAATTCCCCCCTGTAAGTTGATGTTGATAAATCAACGTAACTTAAGGGTCACCAGATATGAGCTTGTTAATCAGCATGGTCATCAGAAATTGGTCACCCAAGGGTTCTTTGCAACCTGGACCAGATATTCACTTGACAATGTGGACAGAATAGGAGCCCAGGATCCAGGTGGTATTGCTTATTCAGTTTTTGATATATATTGAATAATTTTCACTATTTCAACTCTAAGAGTTGAGTCCTCCCAAAAATTTAATCAATGAAAATCATATATCCCTTGGTCTAATTTACATTTTTAAAATGCATCCTGTAGTTGGATTGTTGCGCTACATTTCCTACAATCTGATTCTAAGCTGGATTATTACTGGAAGATGGGGGCCTGCAGCTGGAAATTTGTTGTTGGCACCTCCCAATGTTAATTCAATGCCTGCAATCTTGTATTGGTCCCCCTGTCTTTGAAACTGGAAAGCTGTGTTGCATCTCAATGTCCTCAATTGTATTATGAAGATGCTTTGATGCTTTCATAGGCTATTTATCTTGGGCTACTTTGGTTAGGATTAATTGTTTTACTTAATCCTAGTATCTCAATTGAAAATCCTACAAAACAATATCTGAAGCCATGTTGATGGTTAATCATTAATTCTATGTGGATCTGGGTGGTCATTCCCCACCATTAAGAAACGGCTTCATACTATCCCATGATTTCTGTCACATTGCCCAACTCTTCTACAACTGAGTTTTTGGAAGCAGTTTGTAATGAATTTGTGTTTCTTTTCTCCTGTTCCATTGAGATATCTGTGTTTACCATGTTTATTTGTATCAGTTCTTTTCTGAGTTTTTGGTTTTGACTTTTCTTTAATTTTTGGTTTCTTTCTCTGGTTGCATTTGTTAAGACTGGATCTTCTGTTTCCTATTTCCACTGTGCCATGTCATTTTGGCGTCTGGATTATTTTCCTGCTCCACCTACTAATGAAATTTAGCGTGAAGTTTTGTCAGCTTTATCATTCTATTCTGGTTCAAGCCTTAGTCACAAATCCCAAGTTTACCATGTAATGATAAAGGTTTCTGAGGATGCTTGCAAATGGTTGTTGTCTGCAGTGTAGTGCAATCCACATGTTTTGACAAAAATTGCATCTTTGTACCCTTTGTTAAAAAAATTGTGTGTATCTATTGAGGAGCTCAAAGTTTATTATAGTTTATACGCCTTTCAAGAGGGTACTACTCTGCTCTCAATATCCCTTCCTCAGTTTCTTGCCTACTGCAGTACAATTGATGTTCCTGAGGTGAAAAAAACTCAGTATTGTGGTTAGCAGTTGACCAGAATGCCCCAGAAATGGCAGTTTAGGATTCCCTGTTAACCACAACTGAGGCCCTGGTAAGCCAAAGCTTTCTTTGGTCTCAAATCTGTAACTTCTAAGCAAGGTGCAATGGAGATCAAAGCCAAACCCGCTGCTAGCTCCTGGTTTTCTGGGACTTGTTCTGGGGTGGCGTCCTCCAGCCAGAGTCAGAATTGTTTTCTCTGTGTTTATTCTCAGGGCAATTGGCAATTTTGAACAAACCACTGAGACATATGGAGTGCCATTAGTGGCTTTCCCTGAAAGTTCCTTAGTTATGCTTCAGCACTTTGTACCCGTGAAGTCATCAACAGTTGAGTCCAAAGAGTTGCCCCTCATTCCCATTGATTGTGATCATCCCGACCTTCCTGTTGCTGTTCAGGAAATGATTGAGTAATATTTTCAGGAGCACCCTGCCTCCTTAGCCACTGTTTGTATACCAAAGAGAAGCAGACTCCTGCTGAGATTGCAACATTTGCTGCAAATAAATCTACTTCTGGTTACTTCTTTTTTTATGGTAGCATCAACATCAGTCAAACCATCTATCAGCCAGCAATTCTGCTAGATACAGGTGCTTCCAAGAACTTCATGAGTGTTGAGACTGCATACTTGCTGCAACTCAAGTATCACCCTGGAATGTTTGTTAGGGTTGAAACTGCCAAACGTTTCCCTCTTTCCAGCTTAAGAAGCCAGTGACATTTGTAGTTGTGGGTCAGTCTTTTACTGCAAGGTTCTCCATTTGCTCTACCCTTATTTATCCTATTATCTTGGGGGTGGGCTGGTGGCGCAACCATAATGTATCAACCCTGCTAAAGGAAAATGAGTTTCAAGTGGACCACTCTTCAGGCATATCCATCCAAATTCTGTTGTTAGATATGTCATAATTAGAGGATTCTGCTCAAACAATCCAGTCTGTCCCTGTCCCTACACCTGTTAGTTTGGATTTACCTACATGCCTTCAACCCTAGTCTGAGGCATTTGACACCACTAGGGGTGAGGTCCTTCCTAAGCATACACAGGTTGACTTTGACTTTAAAGTTACTGTTGATCTGATTTGTATTATGTCTCTTATTTATCCTTTGACATTTAAGGAAGACACATGTTTAGAGGAGTGGGCTTTAGACATTTTGGAAAAATGTTATATCTTTAAGAAGGCTTTGTTAATCTGCTCTCCATTGCTGTTTGTACAAAAATCTGATAGTTCTCTTTGACCTTATGTGATTACAGGAACTTTAATAACATTACTATTTCTGATCCCTACCCTTTAGCCCTTGAGGCACAAATTTATTGGTGCGTTGAGAAGGGAAAGGTATTCTCAAAGCTTGATCTGTTGAATTTTTTCAACCAGATTAGGATTGGAGAAGGAATGGAATGATTGACAGTATTCAGGATTAAGAAAGGTATCTTCCAGTTCCGCGTCATGCCTTTTGGATTGAAGAATGCTCCAGCTTGCTTTCAGCGGTTAATTGATTCAGTCTTGGGGGACCTCCTGGGTGTATGTGCCATTTCTATATGGGCAATATCTTGGTTTTCTCTCCAGATGAGGAGTCACATCAGGCCCACCTCTCAGCAGTTGTAGAGCGCATCCTCCAGGCTAATTTGATCATCAAATGGAGTAAGTGTGAATTCTTTAAGCTAAGGTTACTTTCTTGGGTAATATTATCTTTCAGGATGGTCACAATATTGCCCCTAACAAGGAAGCAGCAGTTCAAGAGTATGATACTCCTGTAACAGTTCCAACTCTGAAGTTTCTTGGGAACCTGTACGTTTTTGAAGAAATTTACACCACACTTGTCTGAAGTGGCTGCCCCCTTATATTTAGCCAGTCAGAAGACACCTCTAGTCTGGAGGCCTGAGTGTGCAGAAGCATTCTTAGCAGTCAAGGCTCTTTTATAGTCTTCACCTGTGTTGAGAAATTTAGATCCCAAGCTCCATTTTGTGGTTTTCACAGATGCCTTCAAATATGCTGTGGCTGGTGTGTTATTAAAAACAACTGGTGATGGTGTTGAGAGACCTGCAGGGTATTTCTTCCAAAAGATGGAAGCTCAGGAATGCAACTACATGATTTATGATAATGAACTGTTGGCAGTTGTGAAATCCTTAAAACATTGGCACCACCATCTCATGTCAGTGTGTCATCCGTTTATTGTAAGGATGTTCCATAAAGCTCTTCTGTATTATTGTCAACCCAGGGTTTTGTTGGGTTGCCAATCCAGATGGTGTGGTGATCTAAAAAGATACAAGTTTTGCTACAAGTTCATTAAGGGTACTGATAATCACTTGGCAGATGCGCTGAGCAGAAACCCTTCCCATCTCCTGGATGCTGATATGAATGCTGAGTTTAACATGCACACTATGATTCCAGATGAGGCTGTTATTCCTTTTGTATTACCACCACCTGCTTTGCTGGCCACTATGTCCTTAACCAAGGGCGCAGACCTGGACTTGTATTCCAAGGTCAAGTTTCTGTAGCCTCTGTCTAAAGGTTATGATAGGTTATTAGAACTAGCATGTGCAAGCCCAGTTGTTCAGCCACAGAGCTTTCACAAGATAGGTCCAGCTCTATATCATCAAGGTTGCTTGTGAGTTACTGAAGGAACCATACAGGATGAAATCATTGAGGCCCATCATACCTGTCCAACAGCAGGCCACCCACGGAAAAACAAAAAAGTGGAACTAATCCTCTGCCAGTTTTCCTGGAAAGGTTTGACAGTTCAGGTAGCAGCTTTTGTTTGAGATTGCCTGGTATGTGTTTGGTCCAAGGCAAGCTGGAACAAGGTTACTGGTTTACTGGTTCCTCTGCAGCCTGCTGCTGGACCCTAGACATCTTTGTTGGTATATTTCATCAGTGAACTTCCTAATTCCAATGGGTTTGATGCAATTATGATGGTGGTAGATTTTTTCACAAAAATGACACACTTTGTACCTTGCTTGACCACAATTACTATAGTGGAAACAGCTATGTTGTTTGTGAATAGAATCTTTTCCTTACATGGCATCCCAATGGAGATTGTAAGTGACTGTGGTCCTCAATTTATTGCTCAGTTCTGGGAAGCCTTTACTGGAATTCTGGGTATCAAATTGTGTTGTTCCACGGCTTTCCACCCCCAATATAATGGACAAACGGGAGGGTAAATCAAATTTTGGGGGTCTACCTGTTTTGCTACAATAATGCGCAACAAGATGACTGGTGTGCTTTCTTACCCATGGCAAAGTTCACATATAATAATGCCCCGCACATGTTGACTCAGGTTTTTCCATTTTATGCCAATGTAGGTTACAATCCCTCATCCAACATGGGTCCTTGTTTGGTTAGCAACATAGAAGCTGCAACTGGTCAAGCTGCTGAATTGAAGCAGGTCCATCAGGAACTTCAGGTTACTCTTGCCACTGCCATGACAACTTACAAGGAATATGCAGATTGCAAGCGCCAGGAAGTTCTAGCTTACCAGACAGGTGATCTGGTTATGGTGGATGCTCGCAATATGAAACTGAAGGTCCCTTGCCACAAATTAGGTCCTAAGCAAGTGGGTCCCTTCAAAGGAAAACGCCAAATTGGTCCCTCTGCATATTGACTAGATTTACCCCCGGCTTTTAAGATTTTCCACACCTTCCACAAATGCTTACTTACTCCTTTTAAGGGAACTGGAATTTCTTCTTCCAAACCCATTCTGGTGGAAAGAGAACCTGAGTATGAGTTGAATTGCTTTTTGGCTTCTTGTAAGAATTGACACCATCTAGAGTATTTGGTGTCATGGAAGGGTTATCCCAATTCTGAAAACTCATGGGTTCCCCACTATAATTGCTCCAATTCTCCAGTTCTTATCCAAGAGCTCTACAATTGCCACCCAACCGCCATTGGTCACCCCAAGCTTACCTTGGCTGCAATGAAACTTCCCCCTTCCCACAAAACCTTTTCCTTATCCCATCTTCTGGATGGTGGTATTGTGCCCTGGGCTAAAGCAGAGGGTAATTTCACAGTAAGTTCTATAATGCCAGGGATTATTTGGCTGAGTAGAAAAGCTCGGAAAACCAGGAAACCTTTAACAAAGCTGACTGATTTAACAGACTTTAATCAAATGGTTGATCACAAATGGGTCATGGCTGTTCAAGCCGCCAATCAAATCCAATTCCCCCCTGTAAATTGACATTGATAAACCAGCAAAACTTAAGGGTCACTAGATATGAACTTATTTATCAGCATGGTTGTCAGAAATTGGTCACCCATGGGTTCTTTGCAACCTGGACCAGATACTCACTTGACTTTGTGGAAGGAATAAGAGCCCAGGATCCAGGTGGTATTGCTTATTCAGTTTTTGATATATATTGAATAATTTGCACTGTTTCAACTCTAAGAGTTGAGTACTCCCAAAATTTTACTCAATAAAAATCATATATCCCTTGGTCTAATTTACATTTTTAAAATGCATCCTGTAGTTGGATTATTACGCCACATTTCCTACAATCTTATTCCAAGCTGGATTATTACTGGAAGATGGGGGCCTGCAGTTGGAACTTTGTTGTTGGTACCTCCCAATGTTAATTCAATGCCTGCCAATCTTGGAGTGGTTCCCTCTGTCTTTAAAATGAAAATTGTGTTGCATCCCAATGTCCTGAATTTTATTCTGAAGATACTCTTGTGCTTTCATAGGCTATTTATCTTGGGCTACTTTGGTTAGGATTAATTGTTTTACTTAATCCTAGTATCTCAATTGAAAATCCTACAAAACAATATCTGAAGCCACGTTGGTGGTTAATTATTAATTATATGTGGATTTGGGTGGTAATTCCCCACCATTCAGAAACGGCTTCATACATCCTACAATTTCTGTCACAACAAAGGTATTCTGTAGGCACTTGACTTCTCTTTCTAGTTGGTTGCTGTTGGCCTTTATGACTTGAGGGTCCAAGCAGGGTGGAACTTTACTGGGCATTTCCAGTTTGGGTCCTGATAGCCCTTAGATAATATTGGGTTATGCGCCATAAACTAGCTTGAAGGGGCTTTTCCCATTAGATCTGTTCACACAAGTCCGGCATACAAGCAATGCAGTCAGTAGCTGCTTATATTAGTCCTCTGGTCTTCTGGAAATGAGCTTGGCCAGGGCCTGTACTAGGCTGCCATTCAACCGCTCCATGTGTCCATTGGCCTGAGGATGTTAAAGTGTTGTCACTGTGTGCTGGACCCCATTCTTGGTGAGGTAAATTTTGGTATCTTCAGAGGTCAACTCTTTGCCTCTGTTGCTTATCAGGAGTTCTGGCTTTCCAAACTTACTGATGATTTCTTTTCCCATAAACTGCCGCACGTAATTGCCTGTGTGCGTTCTCACTGCTTGCGCCACTAGCCAGCAAGTGGTAAAGTTGATAGCAGTGATGATGTATTTTTTATTGTGCTCTCCTGGAATGGGTTCTACAATATCTAGGGCCCACACTTTGAAGGGTGGCTGTGAACAAATAGGCAGTATAGACTTAGGCAGGGTATTGCTTTTTGCAAATTTTTCACATACTTTGCATTGCTCTAGAACTTCCTGGGCATCCTGGTATAAGGTTGGCCACCATATTTTTTGTTTGAGGAACTTGTAGAGGTTACGGCTTTTGGTATGTCCTAGGTCTCTGTGGTAACGTAGTATGGTGTCAACTCACTGATGTGTAGGGATGTAAGAGATAGTGATTCTGTCAATCATCTTGCAATGTAGAGTCCTGTACACGTCTGCAAATAGGTGCTTGTTTTTGATAACTGTTTCCTTTGTGATGTCAGTGGTACCAGGGGGGAAGCCATTGTCCTTTGTTTGGAGCACCAGGAGGGGCCAGTCTGTTTTGAGCCCATTCTTGCATCTTGTGGCTCTAATGTATAGGCGCAAGAGTGCATCTGCCATGGAAAGTTCTGGACCAGGCTTATATTCTATGACCATATTGAACCTCTCCAGGAGTTCCATCCAGCAGCTTGACAACAGGATAAGTTTGCTTGTGTTTTGAAGTATATAAGCAACTTGTGGTTGGTCAACGCTGTGAATTCCTCCTGTTGCTCTAGGTAACAGCGCCATTTGACCAAGTAGTGCACAATTGCTAACAATTCCTTGTCATGTATAGGGTATCAGCACTTGCCATCTGTCAGTTTGTGTGATTTGTAGGCTAGGGGCAGGAAGTTGCCATCACTGTTCTTGATTTGTAATACTCCCCAATAGATGCCTCAGAGGCGCCTGTTTCCATTTGATATTCACCATCATGTTTAGGGTATTTTAGGATGGGTGCAGTTGTGAGTTTCTTTTTAAGACGTCTGAAGCAAAGGTCACACTGAGGGGTCCATACAAACTTGGATTTGGCGCCATCTATGGCAGACAGAGGTACAGTCAGGACACCACAGTTGGGGATGAATTGCCATGCAAAGCTGACCATTCCCAGAAACGTGCAGAGATCTGAATTGTCCTTTGGAGGTGGAATTTTGCAGATGGCCTAGATTTTCTGGTTGTCAGGCTTAATTCTATCTTTTGAGACTACATGTCCCAGGAAGGGCAACTGTTTGCGGAAAAATTGGCATTTGGAGGGCTTGGCTAGCAGTTTGTGTTGTGCCAAGGTAGCAAAGACTGCTTCCAGGTCTTTGTGGTGTTATTCTACCAAAGGGCTATAGAAAATTATATTGTCCAAGTACATCAGACCATGTTTGCTAATGTGGGGAGCAAACACCTTTTTCATAAAGGTTGCAAAGGTTGACAGGGCGTTTGTCATCCCAAAATCAAGCACCACACACTTGTGTGACCCGTACTTAGTATGGAATGCTGTTTTGGGTATATCTTCCTCCTTGATGCGGATTTGGTTGTAGCCTGCAGTCAGATCAATCTTGGAGAAGACTGTGGCGCTGCCCAGGGCATCAAAGAGGTTGTCAATGAGTGGAAGTGGATAACAATTCTTGATGGTCACTTTGTTGAGGGCTCAATAATCTGTGACAAATTGAAGGATACCATCTTTCTTTGCCACAAAGAATACAGCAGCACCAAAGGGAGACTGTGAGGGGTGAATAAGTCCTTTTTACAGTGCCTCCTTGAGATAAGCACATAGGGTGTCATCTTTGTTTGGGGTAAGTTGGTAGATGGGTCACGCCTTAGGCATGTCTCCTTTGAGTTGGATGGAGGGCTGTATTTGTTTTTCTGGCGGTAAGCCTGGAAGAGCTTCCTTGAATCTTTACTGATGGTGGGCTAAAATCTCTCTTTCTTGAGGTGTAGTGGTATCCTGGTGGTCCTTGAAGTGTATGATCTTGTACTGGAGGAGTTCCAGTCAATTGCCTTGAGGTATTTTTTTGTCAGGGTTTTGGTAATGCGTACAAAGATGTGGTTGCGCAGGAGTTGATCCACTGAGTCTGGGTAGATCTGGTGATTGACGCCTTTACGCTTGATGGCCAATACCAAGGCTGCCCAGTCTACATGGGGGTTATTTCTTCGCAACCAGTCCAGCCCTAGCACAATATTGAATTTGGGAAATTCAATGTCCGGGCCCTGGATGAGGGAGTGCAGGTTCTCTAGCATGACATAGAAGGGGGCAGCTTCCTTTGTCACAGCAATGTGATGTTTGTTGGCTAAAACTACGTTTTCAATCTGCAAAGGATTAGTGGTCAGCTTGAAATTGTCTACAAAGCTGCTGTTGACTAGGGTTTGGTCTGCGCCCGAGTCCAGGAGTGCTGAGCCTGTGTAACTGCAGAAGCGGAAAGGATAGGACATCAGTTTATTGGGATGTCTGGCAATGGTGTAAAGTACAGGATCTTCCAATGGCACTTGGATCATTGGGCATTGGTCCACGTCCTCAGGGTGTTACTCATTGTTGGGCAAGTCAGGAGTTGCGTGGGGAGAGCTTGTCTTGCTTAATGCTCTCCCAAGGCTTTTTCCTTTGTTGTGATTGTCATGTGTTGCAGTGATACAGAAATGGGTACAGTTTGAATGTCTATTGTTCCCAATTCTGTGCCCATTTGAACCTTCAGGTTTGTGGTTCAAGTTGTTGTTGTTGTTCCAAGGAGACAGGTGGTTGGAGCGTCCAGTTGGGTGAAAATCCTTGGGTTGCTCTCTTTTCCCAGTTTGTGCCTTGTGCAGAGTGTTAGACATTTGTTCTGCTTTCTCTGCCTCCTGATATTGACTCTGAGGTTTCTCACCTGGTCCAGGTTTGTGTCTCATTACGTGCAACTTGAGAGAGTTTTAGTATATGAGATGGGTAGCTGGGGTGTCAAAGGCCATATCTGAGGGATCACATAGTTGAAGCTCCTTGTATGCTCAGGTGAGCTCCTTCACCGTGCCTTTCTGGGTGAGATTCTTCACTTATTGTATAATCATGAGTGTGGTATCCTTCAGCACAAACCTTGCCAAGAAGTCCTGCTTGAAGGTGTCCCAATCTTTCTTGGTGTGGTCCTCATACCACTTGTCACACCAGGTGCCAGCATTGTGTGTTAACCAAATTGAGATCTCTGCAATCCAGAACCGTTGTGGACATTATATTTATGCCAGCTTGCTCTGGGTGGATAGGATCCATGCTGTGACATTCTCATTGTTGGCTCCAGAAAAAGGTTCCAAGGCGGTGCTTCAAAGTCTTTTGGCTACGTAGGCTGGCATAATGCTTTCATCAGTTGCTTGAGGAGTGATGGCAGGTGCTTGGAAGAACCCCTATGCCAACAAGGCGTTGAAGGCGGGCAGCGGGATTACTGTGTTCTGGTAGAGCACGCAGCCATTGGGTATTTTAGCACTAGGCGTGTACAGTGCCCAATCCAGCAAAAGGCCAGACATGATTCTATTGAGTATTTGTTGACCGCAGCAAGTACAGGCAACAGACAGAATTTTGGGGGATACAGTAGGATAGAGAATCTACTTATGCTACCAATGTTGTAACTGTTCTGTTTTAGTAGAGTTCAAAGGGGGAAATATTTGAAAAATATATAATATTCTTTATTGAGAGATAATGATTATATAGTTATTGTGAGTCATGGATAACAGGAACGTGATAGTGTTGATCACACAGTGGGATGGTGAAGGGGGTGGTCTGATCCTGGTAATGAGTCAAGCACTAAAACGAGGTATCCACCGTAAGGGATCATCATTTGTTCATGTTGATGGATTTGTAAATTTGAGTCAACTTCCTAGTTTTGCTTTGAGTGACTGGATAATTGAATTGTAGGTCCCAAAGCCACTTACTTGGAACCTTGCTGGCAGGTCAAGCCTGCTGTTTTGAAAATGGGTTGTAGATACATCTACCATCAATCAAGAAGCCCCAACTTCAGCCTCCAAGGCCTCCAAAAAGGCTGTTCAAACAATTTGAAAAATTTTATAAAATACTCAGACTTTAAAGAATGGTCTATGATGCTATAAACAGCTGCTGTGCAATTTGACATGGGCAGGCGTGAGTTAGCACTCCAAGAAATCATAACTAGCTGCTAGCTTTGTAACAGAATCTTAGTAGTTTTATAGCTAAGGCTATATAGTAAGGCTTAAGCTTTCCCTTATAAGATTTAGTTTTAGAACAGATTTTAACATGTTTCCCTTGGATTAATAGTTTATGAGGTGCTCTTGCATTATTATTTTTGCTGTGGTGCCGGGTTTATTTTTGGATCAATGGCAAGGTGGGCATCAAGCTTATCAAGTCTTCTCCCTAGGTCTCCTGTAGAGGATTTAGAATGTGAAATTCTCTTTGCAGTTGATGATTTAACCTTTGTTTTTCTGGCTTCTCATTCTCTCAATTATCTTGATTTTACTGGTTTCACCATTTCCAATCTGGGCCAGCTTTTCTTAAAAGTTCTACCCTGGAATTTTTGCTATTGTTTAATTTGGTCTGCAGTTGGCTTTTATTCCTCATGCAATAGACTAAATAGAATTTCATACTCACTTCTCTTTCATATTTATTAAGAGGAAGTAGTTGAAGATGTTGCTACTGCCTTTATTTATTTTTATTTTTAATTAATTTTAACTCTCTGCATGCTAGTAATATTTTATTATAAAGTGGGAATCTTAACATTAGAATTGTTCTTATTTTTATCTTTGAGATGTATAATATTGCCACATATTAATTTTATTTTGTTATAAATTAAATTTTTTAAATCAGCCTTACTTTTACTTCCACTTTTTAAATGTATTTGTCTTTCTAATATGATTATATTATAATGTAAAAATATTAAGGTTCCCTTTATATATATTACTGTGTTTTATTTAGCTTTAAGTTTTTGGTGTTGATTTTTTTTGCCAGATATTGATTCTATTGCAAAAAAGAAATTTTATTAGTATTCTCAATCATAATGTTAGATGGGCCAAATAACTTAGCATTGGTGGAAACTAAGGCGGTGGACCTCACCATGTTATTTTTTAAGCTTAAATGAAATTTATTTATTAAAAGTAAATTATAACGTGTAATAAATTTTTAAATAGCGGTAGGAAATAAGCTAATCAAATTGTAAAAGGAAATTCTAATTGGAAGCAATGTATATAAAATTAAGCTGATTTAAAAAAGGCTTAAATAATTCAATCCTCGGTTTCCGTCAGCTCATTTCCCATGAATTTGATGAAAAATTGATGACCTAAGTTAGGGTGATGGAGCATAAAGGTGAACCAGCTTGAAAAGCTTATTGATACTTGAAAAATTGGTTTATAGTTGTATGTATAAATATAAGTGGAACCTATACTTGGTGGGTTGAATAGGGAATGATGGGAGAGCCAATATAGGATCAGTCTATGAATGCCCTTATGTAGCATGAGATTGGTGGTAGCTGGGTTGATCACCTTGGCTGTAACGATTTCTTTCTTTCTTTTTCTGCTTTACTAGTTGCAAGGTTATGATATTGTTTTATCTATCCTAAAATATAGCCCTTGGCAAGCAGTTGGGAAGGATTTTAGATGGAGGATGGTTGCGGCTTAGATATGAAGATGGGCATGTTTTTGGTTAGAGTTGATATGTAAGGTTGTTTATTTCTGGTTAGCTATAATAAGGGGAGGTTAGGGGGTTGAATGGTCTAGAAGGTGTGTTTTTTTTTGTCAGTGGAAATGTCGGAGACTAGGTAGTCGTCAGAGTCTTCGTTGCTGAGGTCGGAGTCGGACAAGGTTGGCAGCAGCTTTAGGGTGAGGGCGTTCTGCCTGAGCAGGGAGGGGATGTCGGAGAAGCTGGTGATTTGGTTGAAGTCGACAAAGCATTCGGGGTTTGTGGATGATTCTAGATGCTGGATGAGGCGGGAGAGGATTGGGAAATGGCGGTGACAGTGTAGGCATTCGTAGTGGGTTGGGCGATGGATGGCGGACATCTGCACGTGGTTCCTTAGTGCAGCAGTGGACTTGAACCGCTGCTGGCACGAATAGCAGTCCTTCTGGTGGAACTGGGCCCAGTGCTTGGCCAGATCTTCTGCACAGTAGAAGCACCTGGCTTGGTTATGGGCCTCGCTCTCGTCCGCCTGGCCCGATGTCAGCATGATTTCCACCCGGCACAGAGAGCATGAGTGGCCCGACTTGCGGTGGCGGCCCCACTCGTGGTCCATGAGGCCCTCTTCGGTGACGAACCACTGCTGGCACTCGAAGCAGACAAAGTGGGTGCGCTCGATGTGGTCAAAGAACCACTGGGATACAATCTCAGCCTCAACCCCTGGGATCTCTTCGGAGCATAGCGGACACAGCATGCCCTGTGCAATGTGAAGCTCCTTGTCAATGACGATGCCTTCAAAGGTCTGGTTCACGAAGCGGGTGTGAGCAAAGTGGATGTGGTCGCTGGCATCGATGGTGCTGGGGTAGGTGACCTTGCACTCGGAACAGAAGGTTGGGTTTTCGTTAATTTCCATTGTGGGTGTTTTTGCCAGCGAGCTCTTCAGTTGGCTAGTGCGCCTGCCCTTGAATTTAATGTTTGTGTCTGATGGGCGTCGCGAGATGGTGCGCTCGCATGCCTGGTGGGGCGGCGCAACTTGTCCAACAAGCGAACCTGGCTGCTTGCTCTGTCCTGGGGGCATGCTCTTGCCGCATCTTCAAAGCGCTATTTATTATACTCCGCCAAATGGCGTTATCCCTGCTCTGTGGGTTGCCATACTACTCGCGACTTGATTGGCTTGGTTTAATTTGCGAAGTGGCGCTGCTACCCGTCTGCCAAAACTTCGCCTCAGCCATAAGGGGTTATCACCCATGCATTTTAAATTGAGATTTATGGTAATTTTAAATCAAAATGGTTGCTAGTTGAATGTTGCTTAAAGCCAAGCTTATGGCAACTATGGTCCTAAAAGTGACGCGTGAATAACTTTTTCATGAAATTCAGCCAAGTTACCACTTTACTAATGTCTGTTTGCTGCCATCAATGATTTCATAACAGCTGGGTTTGTTAATCGACACCTTAAGGGCTCCCTGTTATTGGGATTGATTTAAAGGTGAGTTTAAACTAGCATTTTATTTAGTGTGGATAAGCTAGGGATCCCAGACGATGATAGTTATTTTCGTGGTGATTTGAATTAAAACCCCTGAATCGATTTGGACCTAAAGTAGGATCAGCCCCCATGCTAAACCAGCATTTATTATTAACCCATATTCAGCATATTAACTTCCCATCCGAATAACTCAACTTTGCCAGTTTCCTCACGTTTAACCTTCACATACCAAATCTGAACATCCTCAAGAATGATTGATTTTGAAACCCTTTGCTAAGCCAAGGATGACCTGGAAACTTGGATGGAACCTTCTAAACTTCCAGTAAACCCCTACTGGAGAGGCTATATAGCATAAATCTTTTCATTTTCTGAATAACTGGCTAGAAATGTTTAATTCAAGATTGATCCTGGTCCTTACTTGGGAGTTATCCTGTTCAAGTTTATCCCTTGCCACAATATTCATTTACAATATCCTTAAAAAGAAATCCTGTGGCCAAGTCAGCATATCTTTAACTTTCCTACAGTTGATTAGTGTTGCAACATCTTCAATTAATCTCTTATAAGAAATCATTTCCCCAAGAAACAGCTAAATTGACAAGTAAGGCGGCCCCAAGTCATATACCACACTGGGATCAAACATCCAAGCTCCAGGGAAATCTAGGTCTCAAAAGCCCCATGACTGCCTTGATCTAAATTAAACTATGTGGCTTATCATTTCACTATATATCACTCTTCTTCTACATAAGGTAAAGATACCATCCCTTCTTCACTTTCCCCCTATTTTATATTTTATGCGTCTCATAATTATATTTACAACATCATATTTTTATAATCAATTATCTTTTTGGTTGCCTTTCTGATAGCCCCCTTTACGGGCATGGCCTCTAAGGACTTCTCCTGCATGTTATTTTCTCTATGGGAGTTGGTTAGGGCATCTTTCCAGTTTGAATTGTTCAAGAATTGTGGGGTCTTTTTCTCATGTATATGCTGCCGCAAACCCATGCGGTTTGAACTGTAGACCCTTGAGCAATCTTTCTGGATATTAAGTAGCCTAGTTAAATTTTGTCTGTAGTGTTTGGTAGCCTACTATTCAGTGCTTTTAAAGAAAGCTTATTTGAGTTTTTCCCATCAAGCACCACATCTTTGAGATTGACACTTGCTTTTTAATCAACATGCTTATTTTATAAACCTCTTCATCAAGCTTTCCAATCAATGGCTCAAAGCCTGGCATTCTTCTTTTTTCACCTCTCCAAAACTATTTTATGAAAGTAAAACAATCCCACTGAACTAAATTTATCTTTCCCCCTGTAGATAAAGTACATCTGTCAATTTATTTGTATATTCTTCTTTGTGTTATTTAATTGATTTATCTGCACTAATTCTTTTTCTACCACATATAACCTTTCTCCGCCTTCTTGTAATCTTTTATCGACACCGTCTTACTGCCAAAATATCGGTTTGTGTTGAATGCATCATTTATAACTTGCACGGGCATTTACATTTCTCCATATTACACCTCTGCCTTTAAGCTCACGATCCCTTCTTTATATCAACTTTGATCTCATTCAATGATGCATTAGAAGTTGTTCAAGAAGATATCCGTGCATCAGACCATCCCATCTCAATAAACTTTGATCTTATCTTTGCCTTTGGCAGCTGGCACTTGAACATCTGCATGTGCTTATATTATTTCTGGTTTAAATATGCAACACTAGCTGTTTGTCTTGAAAGTTATTTTCTTGTGGTCCCCATTGTCAGGGTAAATTCCATAATGCCGAGAATTATTTGGCTGAGTAGGAAATCTTGGAAAACCATAAAACCTTTAACAAAACTGACCAATTTATCAGACTTGAACCAAACAGTTGATTGGGAATGGGTTACAGTGCTCCAGTTTGTCAGTTGAATCCAATTCCCCCTTGCATACTGATGTTAATAAATTGTTGTAATTTGAGAGTCACCCAATATAATCTTATTTATCAGCATGGTCATCAGAAGTTGGCCACTCAAGGTTTCTTTGCAACCTGGACCATATACTTACTTGACTATGTGGAAGGAATAGGAGCCCAGGACTCAGGCGGTATTGCTTAGTCAGATGTTGATATATATTGAATAATTTTCACTGTTTCAACTGTTAAGAGTTGAGTCCTCCCTGATTTTTACTCAATAAAATCAAATATCCTGTGGTCTAAATTTAATTTCAGATGCATCCTGTAGTTGGTCTTCTGCGCTTCATCCCCTAAAATTTAACTCTTGGCCAGATTATTACAGGAAGATGAGGCCCTGCTGTCGGCACTTTGTTGTCCCCTCTGCCCAATGTCAATCCAATGCCTGTCAATCTTGGCGCTGTTTTGTCTACATATGAAGCTGAAACTCATGTGCAATCTTGATGTCCTGAATTTTATGCCAAAGATACTCTGACTCTCTTGCAGGCCATTTATTTAGGGCTCTTTTGGTTGGGGTTAATTATTTTACTTAACCCTAGTATCTCATTCAGAAATTTCACAAACCGGTATCAGAAGCTGGGTTGGTGGTTAACCATTAACTGCATGTGGATTTGGGTGGTGATTTCCCGCCACTTGGGGACAGCTTCTTACTATCCAGCTATCTCTGTTGCACCCATTGGCAGACTGAAATTTGAGAGATTGAGTACCTGGGGAGTTGGTGGTGTTTAGCTAGCCGGTCTGCCGGGTAGGTGCAAGCAGGGATGATAGAGAATATAAAATCTTGTCCCCAGACTTTGTTCAGAGGGTTGAACTATTCTCAATCCACCCACCTTTGGCAGTCTTAGAGCCAATTATGGCAGAAATGGAAAGGTGTCAAGAATGGCATTTCTCCTGAATTATATGGAAAACTCCAACTAGGAGAATCAAACTTGGGACCTGATTCTGAGGGCTGTGGGAATCTGGCAGACCCTTGGGCCATCCATCCAGATTTTTTGCGGCTAGCCAGCAAAAAAGCTGAAACAGGCATTGGTTCAAATCTGATTGATCAGGGAAATTTGCAGGCCTGTCTGGCCACAAATTTGCAGAACCAAGCTGGATTGCTGGAAGCACTAAACCAATATGTATCACTCCTGGCATAGTTGACAGGCCGTCTGAAAGGGGGTTTGCTGCTCAGCACAATGGGTCAAAATCCAAAGGGAACTCCGATAATTGTCTAGAAACCCAGGCTGTCAGATCATGTGATCCCTGGTCATGAATGACCCCAAAGCTGCTCCTGAAGTTGTGCGGCTCATGGAGCAAAGGTTGACCCAGCTTATAGTTCCTGGAGGTCTCTTAGTCCATGATGAAGGGAACTTTGGTGGCAATGATAAAGCCATTAAGATGGGTGTCTGGGCTGTCAGATGAAGGTCATTATAACAGAATATGTGACAGGCCAGAAGGATCTGAGTGAGGCTGGAACTTTTGGCCCAGAGGAAACTGAGCAAACTCAGCTATCAGGTGATTGGTTAATCTGAACTTAGCATTTTTAAATGGTATTTAAACTCTGTAAGGTCTTGACAAAATGGCATTAACATTCTGAGAAAAATAAGATTATGGGACCTTTGTTCTACCAATATATTCCTTATTTTGTCTTGGTTGTGTTCTATTTTACTACTGTTCCAACCAAAAATCTTGGGCAGACAGCCTGCATTCCTGAGGAAGCCCCCAACACCCGGCCCGCGTTTTATTGTCCTCCTGGAGCACCCTTTGGTCCACTGCATTTCTCCGACTACCCCCTTAAGCCATAGTATTGGGAGTCTACTGTGAAGGATACCCCACGCTCAGACCACCTGGCCCAACAGATTACCCCACAAACAGCTTTCCATATAGGTGCTTGGTGAAAACAACCAGCCCCAGAAATCCTTGTGAAGTATAACTATTTGCCTGCCTACCAGATAGATATGGAAGCACCCCTGACACCCAAACTTGATTGCCTATACCCCAGGACTGTCTCCTCCCACAGCCAACCAATATGCAGGCATTGACTACATCACCTTGGCTGGGTTAGTTGACACTATGGTACCTCCCGCTGGACCCTGGGCCTTAGTGGGACAATCAGCATCTTATCCCATCAAGTTAGCACCCCTCCTATGGTGGGCTCTACCCTACTCCCAACCGTGCAAGTTGGCAGCTGAGGCTAACAGTCCCTCCCCTGGGATGCCGTATCCTGACATATACCTTGATCTGAGTGACAACACAAATGAAAATGTGTTGATATAAAAGAATTGGTGTTCCTGTTCTCATTTAAAGCTAGATATATATTAGAATAAATATGGCAGCCCTGAATGTTATTATTGCTGTTTCATTTTTAAATAAAAGCACTCTATAACTTTACCAAGAAACCCAATCCTGTATAATTATGTAAAAATTAATTGAGAGAATAATTCAAAAGTTGTTGCAAACCTTGATTTGCAAATATATTGTCATGTCCCAGGTTACTCTCAGGGGGATTCCTTGGTCAAGGGGAAGGGCCTTGCCTGAAAGGTACAGTAAATTATGGGGTTAATTCTCATCACATAATTAGCAGCAGTATCCCAAGAGTGCCAAGCTTTTATATGGGAAATCAATTATTCAGTGAGCCCCAGTATGATGAGATAGACAAAACCAAGCTTTCTGTAGTCATATGGTGGAATTATGGAAGCAAGGGGGCTCTTCAGTAGCTGCACTTATGAGCTTGCTTGGTAGGAAAAGTTGTCTGAATTATTCAAACCTTTGGAAGAGAAAGGAAGACACAGAGGCAGGATCTATCCCCTGGTCCATCCTTTTTGAGGTAGAGGCTGGTGCAAACTTTGGTTCTGATGGGACAGTGGGGATCTGCTTGGTTTCCCGGCACTGGCATTAGAGCTTCAAGTTCTCTTTGTTTGATAGTACTAATAGTATAAAATTAGTTTTGATGCAATAAACTCATGCAAATGTAAAGTACTCAAATTACATTAACTTGAAGCAGTTTATTTGAAGATGTCAACAGAGAGGGGATTTTTAACTTCATCAGCATATACTTCTAAAAAATTGGTGTCGCGCTTTTTGCATTACAGCACCACAATTATTTGAGATTATAGGGAACATGACATTTGCTAAAATACAGTCATATGTGAGGATATGAGCAGTATTGTATCAGAAGAGCCAGGATTAAATGGAACCATGATTATTGTCCAGCAAGTGCTTCTAATTGTGCAGAAGCACTTAAGGATTAGGATAAAGGTCAACCAGATTAAAGATATATCAAAGATGAGTCAAGATTTTTATTCATTATTATTGATTAATTCTTCTTATACCTTCTTCAAGGTCAATCCCTGGGCTGCTAGCAATGTCTTCTAGGACATTCTAACACACCCCTAATTTGGGTAATTATTAATCTAGGTTTGGCACTTATCACACGTCAACCAATAGAATATCTTCATCTTCACCCAGCACAGGTGATCCTTGCTGGCATGGAATAATTTAGTTACTTCAGGATCAATTCCTACTTCCCTGGCATACTCCAAACATAATGCTTATTAATGTGATTAATATGGGAATTTGAGATTACAGGAAATTGAACACAGCGCCTTGGCGCTCAATGTAAAAGTAAAGCAGTGCCTGCAATAATTTTCAGTTGGCGCTTGCTGTAAAAGTAGTTTGGCGCTTTGGCACCTAATCCAGTTGTTAGGTAGAACCTGTGTCTTTTCCAAAGTGGCGTGGTGACAAATCATGTATCCTTTAGTGCTGTGGCAGCTCTGATCACTGGCTAATTTAAGTTTCAGGTCAGCAGATTACTGCTTATCTGATATGCATATGATTTATACTACCAATTTATGGTATTTGGCAGCTGCAATTCATATCTGCAAGCTCTGTCATAATTAACTCATTGTTTTTATACTACTAATTTATGGGTTTGGTTGCAGAAACCCCAATCTGTGAGCTGTGTCATAATTGGCATCATTGCTTGGTCAAAATTCCCAACAATTGGTTTCTGGCTTGATAGTAAATCTTTATTGGCCAGCTGGTAAACTGCTGTGGTTTCTCTGGAATTGTCATTGTCTGTTTATTTGCTTAGGGGGGCATCACAATATTTTTAGACTCTGAGGCTTGGCTGAAACCTTGGGGGTCCCTTAGTGATTTTTGGGGGTCCAAATACCTAACTTCTGGTAGCTTTGGTCAATTAGAATCTATTCCAACAGGTAGCATTGTGTTTATAGGTGCCTCCTGGTTCAGGTGTCCCAGGGCATCAATTTTTTTGATAAATAGTGGCGTCAATTACTGAAACCTTGTTTGATGGCCTGATTGAGCAATTGACAAGCATGCAATTGCAAATTCACATCCCTTTAATTTGATATAGGGCAATACTTTTTGGGGCCCCGACATATATCATCTAAGTACAATCTCTGAAGACACATTGATTTATTGCATCTTTAAGTTTGGAAAGAGAGTTCAAGCTGTTATGTTGCCTTTTTATTTTTGAAATTCATTTTTATCCCCAAAAATTATTATCATGAGAAACATATTTCACTATATTACCAAAATTGAACCATGATATCCTTGAGAAATATTTCACTAAAAATGTATCTGTTTACTGCCTTATACTTGCTGTTCAACAAATGGTGCACTATTTTGATGGGTACTGAAGCATGCAAAATTTCTGGATTAAAACATATAATTAAGACTTTAGTATATAACAAAGCCTCCTTCTCACATACAATACCTTGTTAATAGTGAATTGTGTAAAGGATGTGGCTGGATTATTGCCTACAAACATGCTCTCATTTAATGTATCAAACACCATTGAAAACTCACGGACAACCCTGGGGTATAATAAACAAGGCCAAGTAACAACTGTCTAAGCAGTATAGTTATACACAACCTCATTATTTCTGTCAACTTTGATGTGAGTCACTTTGATATATGGACTTGAAAGTGGCTTCTTTCTGGGATTTGAGCTACCATATCTGTCTTTTTATGTGAGCTGTGTTTGACTAACAGTGCCATCTTATTATTTCTATGTCTTATGCTCTAGGATAATGTTCAAAACATTGGGTCTATTTCTTTGCCTTCTTAGGCAGTCCATGTCATGCTTTCTTAAAGGGGTTAGTTGGTGCTGCAACATCTTTTATCACACCCTCCCAGGAAATAATTTCCTCAAGAAATGACTCAGTTATCAAATATTTAGTGGCACTATTTTAATACCCCCATATTGTATGAGGATCATTTTTTTAATTCTATAATAAAAACTACTTGAAAAAGCCCTATGACTACCATGGTGTACATGTACAGTATGTGGCTTGTTATGATACTATATAATACTCTTCTCTCATGCCAAATAAAGAGACATTATTTTTTAATTTTCCTTCATTTTTTATTATATACTTTTTAGAAGTATACACTTGACACTGGGTATGAGGTAGTCCATACACAAAAAGAATATCTTAATTTTTATTTTGGTTGTATTATTTATATGTATGGTTGTTGTTTGATTCTTTTTATCCTTGAATAGTATCACAATCTAAGCTTTAGTGTTTTAGGATGCAAAGTATTTGACCAAATCTTGTTTTAGACTATTTCACATATTATGTAGTTTTATGACTAAAACAGCTATCAAAATTTTGCTATTTAATTTTCCAAACCAGAGAAGAATCTTTGTTTTGATATTTAAATGTCCTAGTTTATTTTCTGAAAATTTATTTTATATTCTGAAAACTACATTTATATTTTGATTTTAACAATGACTCTTTCAGATTTGAAATTTAGATAGTGGATTTAATAATCCCACCTTTTTTAAAAAACATGATAAAATTAATAAACATAGTTTAGAAATTGAATAGTTCATTTTTTATTTCTATTATTTCATTTTTTTACAAAAAAAATGTAGGCAAGATTATAGACTTTAAATGTGCTGTCAAGATTTTTGGTTCTTGAAGAAGAAGAGATATAGTTTTTATTAGTTGTATTATGCATTTTGGGATGAGGAGATCTGTATGAAGACAGATGTGTTTCCAATTGGTGTGGATGGGTGCTGAAACAGGCTGTGTTCCATTGCTGCTTGCACCAAGTGATATGAGAGTCCTGTGGTCTTTGGGACGTGACACTGTCTTTGGTGGTTTGACAGGATTCTGAAGTAACAATAATACGTTCTTATTGTACTTGACACTACTACTCTTTGGCTTAGTAGTAATGTTGATGTTTTCTTATTTTTGTCTGCCTTCTAAGTGATCCTGGAAGGACTTTTTATAGTGTGCAGCTAGCAGCCAGACTAGCATCTAGCTGTGGACAACTCTTACTAGCTAGCCTATCATCCCCAAGCTACTAGTTTCACCCCCAGAGTTGGATTCTAAACCTGAATAAGTTTTTAGAATGAGGTAATATTCTAGGCTGCTGATTTATCCTCTTCAGCCTAGATATCCCTTGACTTAGTTGTGGTCAACTAAGTTGACATCCATTTCCTGAGCCCCATCTTATGTCTGGTCTAATGTGCATAAACTGCCCGGGTGGTCTTCTGTCTCATTTCTCAGTGAAACAAGATGTTTGTATTTTCCCGCCTTTATTCCATAGGGCGGGTTTGCATCTGTTTTGGGATTCCAGAATGCCTAACATCTAATTATAGAAGCTTCTGGATTGGCCCATGACCTGAGACCAGAAATGTCTCAGGTGTCTTCTGGATTCAAACTATGACAGTCTTGATATAGTTTCTCTGTATTCCAGAATAGAAGTCTCAACCTGGCTGTGGCCCGTCTATTGTTAGCCAATAGCTTTAGTGATGGTAATATGGATCAGTCAACCCTGATAGATCAGGATTTCCTGACATGTGCCTACGGAATTTAGAATTTTTGTTTAACTAAATATGTTTCTAAAAATTGATTTAACAAGCATAACCCCAAAAATAAGCTTCATATTGTAAACCATGGTTGCTTCTTTTAAAAATCCTACATTATATTAAACAGGTTGTAACTTCAAAGTAAAATAGTCAGATGTACATCATAAAATAATGTCATAATGTAAAATAAAATAAAAAATCTACCCATTTTGGCATTATAATTGCCAACGTAATAACATGATAAAAAATAATTGATGATCCTGCATGTGACCACTTTGAGAATAAAATTCCAAAACCATCACCAAGATCAATGATATATTTCTTATTGTCATATCTCATCATGTAATCTAAGCCAATATATCATTTAAAAACAGCTTATTCCTCTAATTTTGACTTCCCTAAATTTTCTCTCAACAAATAAAAGGGATAATAAGTAAGGTAAATTTAGCCAATTATCATGAATCACAGATAGACACAATTTAAATATATTAAGTCACATTATCAAAGTATTCAAGAAGTTTTATAAACTTTTGTTTAATATCAGATAAATGTTTTGAATCATGTACACATCAAATGCTAGATTAAGCTTATTGATAGTAATAACCCAATCAGCATAAATGCTGCCAGTGCTTTAATATAAATGAGCAAAAAGTGTCATTAACTGCCTTGCTGACTCCACTTTGGTTAACTTTAATTATATGAATTTGAAGAATACTTCAGAAATAAGATTGAAACATTTGAAGCATGATGGCTATCTTTTATTTAATAAAATAACAACATTAACTTTTCTGAATTGAAAAAGCCTGTGAATCAAACTCTGGCACCTGTGAAGAATGTGAGTATGTTTTCTCTTTCAAACACTACCACAATCAACACTTATGGAATACCCAAGAGTAGCGGGTACTATCTGCAACAGGTATGGCAGGAGGTTTGCAAACTAGAACACTATCAAGGCAGTGACAATGAGGTGTATGGTCCTCATTCATCAAAATACCTTGGCAGGGGTATTGTACCAGCCAAAGCTGCCGGTAAAGTACACCAAGATGTAGTAACTGGAAGTATACAATGCAACAGACAGGGTAGAGTGGGATGACACCAGGGGAGGCCATGTCCCATTGTATTAAGAGTTGAGTTGTGCTGCCTCTTTATAATAGGTTTGACCAAGTTCTTCTGGTGAAGGCCCAAAGGTGGCAGGACCAGGTTGGTACCCTCCAATCCCAAGGCAAGCTCTGAGCACAACTGTAAAGATGAGATGATTCATCTTCACTTGGTTGGCAATTGAGGTTTGGTTAAGACTAATCTAGTGGTTTAGGCAGGAATATGAAGTGACTGATATAATTGAGGGGATATTCTCTCAATGATAGCACAACCTATCACTGAGAGGGGATCCTTTATTTATAGTATCTTTTACTGTGAAAAACTTTGCAAGTGGGAGTGAAAACAAGGAATGGGGGATTCCAAAATTCTGGTTTGTGGAGGTTGAAATTTGGTATTTAAAATGGAGCCAAACTTTTGTTCACCTGCTATCTTTGGCTGGATGGGTGATTCTTGGTTGGAGCTAATAGATTCTGGCTGGACTATTGCCAGGAGGGAAAATGGATCCAGGATATTCTCAGTGCCTATTTTAAGGTTGGATGGCAGGGTTTGGCCAGAGTCTGGCCGCAACATCTTACCTTGGTCCCAGATTCACATTTATTGGGGCCAGTATTGATGGTGAGACTTTGGGAATTAGTTACATACAGTAGTTTTAAAAGCTATGGCAACAAGAAAAAATAATTCATATTCAAACAAAAACAACTCAGATGTAAACAAAATTGAAATGAATCCAAATTTATTGTAAATTAATATAGATTTGTTTATTTTTAATTTTGTTTACAACTGAGTTGTTTTTGTTTAAATCTGAATTATTTTTACTTCTTGCAATAGCCTTTAAACCTACTGTATTGTTCTGGGCTGCATGAATTGCCCTATATTTTTAACCCTTTTAAAAAAAGACTTATTTGATTAGATACTCCCCCTGGCGACTTCTTATTGACTGAAAAGTGTGGCCTAGGTCCTGGGTGGCTAGTGGGAGAGACTGGCGGGTGTGGCTGGCACCTGCCCATATGATTAGTTATTTCAGCTTGGATTAAATTCTGTTTGGACTTGATTATTCTATTTTTGTCTGGTCAAGGGATGGATTATCCTGTTGATACTGGGGGTTCTTAGGGAAAAAATTTACATTATTGTTTTAAGTTGGAATAATTTTAGAAATTTGATTATTGTCAAGAATATTTCTGACACTTATTTGTACTCTAACATCAATATAGAGCAGTTTTTATACTGACCCAAATAATCTCAAATGATTTGTAATGACGTTGAGACACTTATCTTATTAGACAATTTCAGATGACACAACTCTTGAAAATAACTGCTGGTCACCTGAGAATGTTTTAAACAGCTCTACTCTTACTCTTGGAACCATTTGAAAAGAGGTTATGTCAAGAAGAAATATTCAATCCTTCTGGATTTTAAATCACTTGTTTCACACTTTGACCACTGTTCTGAACCTTGAATTAATTTGGACATGTCTAAATATATGGCTCTTTATTTTAAAAGAGAGAAATAGGCTTTTCCTTCAGTTTCTTGTTTTAAAACAAACTTCTCTTCCTGGTAAAAAGTGAAATGTGCACCAAGTTGAATTATTTAAGCTTACTTCCTATTTTATCATCCTTTGTTATAGCAACAATAAATTTTGCCTTTATCAATATTAGTTTAGTTTTTAGTTTTCAATCCAATATTTTTGAGTTTGGTTTGGTTTCACCTTCCACCATGAAGAGAAGAAAGTTTTTGCTCCTGTTCTTCTTTCTTCTACTATTCCTTGTTCTATCCTTGTAAGAGTTGTACCCTGAGACTCCTTGGTGTAACTCCTTGCCTGATGAGAAATACACCTTTGAATCTCTTGTCAATGAATGGTTTAAATATGACTCATAAATCCGGGGGCGTAAGTTTAACTATGGTTGGTATATGTCTTTCACTGCTACTGAAAATCCTCCTCTTGTATGTTAAAATGCCTACTTTTATCTGCTATTTTACTTGACAGGCTACTATCTTTGTGGACGGTTTAGTAGTTTGATAGCCAGATTTTCCTTCTTGGGTCAATTTGGCCATTTAGCAATGGTCACTCTCCCAATTGATTATGTGGTTGCTGGGTTTAATTTAGGGGCTTTATTCCATAAGGTAGGAGGAATCTTCCCTGCAAAGTGGATCCCAAACAAAAAGAAGGAATATGGGTGGCATACACATAGTAAACCACAGCCTTTCAGCTGCTATAATAACATCACATACATATTTTCCTTTTCATTATTCAATTTGATTTATCAAATAGAATATGGGTCATTATTTGTTAGATTAATCTGTTTCCTATTAACTGTGCTACTTAACACTTTAAAATTTTGTTTTAATTTTCTTATCAATAAGTTTAAATAATTACAACAATTTTATCAAAATAAATCTTATTTAATCCTTATAATATAAAAACCTATATTAAATTAATCATTTTCTACTTACAGCTAAATTAAACTGTATTAAATGCTAGTAACAATCTTATTTCATATACCAATATTTTTATTGAAAGCTGATTAGTACAAAATGACATCATTCTAAAAAACAACATAAAAATACAATAAAAACTGATATGATGCTTTTTGTTGGAAATTAAATTGTTGCCTAAAATCTTAGCTTTTTAAAATATTTAATTTAAAATATAATAATTTTTGAATCCCTCTTTTTAAAAAGAGGGCAGATAGCTCTTTTGCATATTTAATAAATAAATATTAAATAATTTCAGATTTGTTTTATAAAAAAATCTAGTAAAAAGTTAAAAAAACTAAAACTAAAATTAAAACTGAACTTTTATTGAAATTTCAGTGATCTCATTTAGCATAAGTAATTTATTCTTAAGTTAGATTTTATAGAAAATATATAATAAGAACTTATAAGAGAGTAAAAGTTTTTCTTTTCAAAATTTTAAGTATTTAATATTAATAAAATAGCTTTGTACAACTATTTAATAAATTATATTTTTATACTGTATGCTAAAGAAAATATGTATAAAAAATTCAGACATAAAAAGAATGTATCAAAATCTTGCTTTATTTAATTAAATTTTATAATGGTTAAAATTTATTTAAACTAAATGGAAAATGATCTTAGTCATTGTATCTATAAAAATAAGATACAAATTTAATTATACAAGCAAATATTTATATGTGATTAAAAATAACATTTTTGTTTTGATAGATTTAAGATAATAAAGTTCATTTTTTAAGAACTGTTAAAAGTTATAATAAACTTAAGTTTATTTAAAAAAAGGTTTTTGAGTTAGTTACTAAAAGTAAGCTAAATAATGGTTTATACTTTAAATTTAGTTTACTGATTAAAATATCATACTTTAAGAGTTAATTAGCAAATTTTATTTCAGATAATAATTTTATAAGCTTACATTCAAAGCCACTTCAAGATACTAAATCGGTATTGAAATATAAAGTTGCAGCACAATTCCGAAAGCTGAGATTAAGGGCTTTCTAATGATACTAGTTTGAGCGAGATTGAAGTACTATTTGCGGAAATATCAACAGTTAACCAGAATATAAAAAGGGGTAAATAAACAATGATATCAGACTTCAGGGGTGATATTGATAAATTAAGGAGATCAGTTGGGGGTCAGTTGGGGATTTATGCCTGTAGTGCAAAAG
Source organism: Entomophthora muscae (assembly GCA_014839935.2). Taxonomy (NCBI): domain Eukaryota; kingdom Fungi; phylum Entomophthoromycota; class Entomophthoromycetes; order Entomophthorales; family Entomophthoraceae; genus Entomophthora; species Entomophthora muscae. Next base: position 358,055 of record QTSX02000002.1, on the reverse strand, counting down.
CTCAGCTAACATGGTATTTAAAAAGCTCAACTTTACAGAAATTTACTTTACAATCCACACCTTTACTCCTCTCTGATAACTGCACATCTATTTCCAAGCAAGAACTGCCTGAACCAAGCCAAGGAACCCAACCACTATCATTATGAAACCTATCAAGTTTGCACCTCAGATGACACCCTTCTTCTCACTGGGGGCTTCTACTAAGAGAGAAAGAATCTCTATGCTTAAACAAGCATTCCTTTTTACTGCTGGCAGTGATCTTAACAGCTTTGTTGAGCATTTCTTATTAAAAACAGAGTTTGGAAAAAGTACCTTTTTACCTGTCATACAAAATTCTAAGACAGATGATTTCCTTAACAACCTAAAGGAATTGATGTCAGAGTCCCCTGCCAAGCACCTATCTTCCCTAAGAGCATTGGTTACATCAAGCTACAGTCTGAAAGAGCTTTGGGATTGTGGATTTAAAATGACAAAAAATGAGTATTCATATTCTAAAAAAATAAAAAATGCTAAAAAAGCATCATTAAATTCAAAAAATAAAAAAGGAAAAAATGATTCAGTAAAGAAAGAAAACATAAAAAATATTTTAAAACATATATTAAAAAATTCATTTCCAACCAGCCAATTCACTAAAAAATCCCCTGGATTGATTTATGAAGAATTACAAAAAGAATTGAGTGAATACTCAACTAAAATAAAATACTCCTTATTGAAAACAAAAAAGAAATTTATGAAGATATGAAAATAAAAAACAATATTTCAATTTCATTTTCCACTTTTTATAAGCTTATTCCTAATAATATAATTAAAAGCAAAAAGCAAACTGATATGTGTAACATTAGCAACTTAAAAAAATCATTAGAAATGAAGAAAAAGGATTTGAGTATAAAGAAGTTGACATTGCCTAAATCTATCAAAGAAAATTTGGAATCTATTGACCTACATGAAAGGTTTTATAAGCATCAAAATAAAGAATATATTAGTGATATAAATAATCTTGATAATAATTCATGTGTTATAGTAATAGACTATAAAGAAAACTTTAAAATAGGTGGGGGTCCTATAGAGACAAATAATTGTTTTTATGAGAAAATACCTATTTCTTTATTAGGATTTGCAATTGCTTTTAAAGAAAATGAGAAAATTAAATATGAGTATCATGACTTTTTATCTGAAATTTTATCTCATGACTCTTTGTTTTCAGGTCAGTGTTTGATAAGTCTGCCTAAAAATAATAAATTTAAGAATATTAAAAATATTAAAGTTTGGACTGATAATGGTAATCATTTCAGATCTTATGAATTCTTATATTATCTTTTTAAAGAGGTACCTAAAATTATAAAAGGAACAATTAAGTTTAATAGATTTGTTAAGTGTCATGGCAAAAGTATTGTTGATGGTCATTTTGGTGTATTATCTAAAATATTTAAACAAAAGGAAAATGAGATGTATATAAAAAATATAAATGATCTCAAAATGGTTTTTGAGAGAGAGGAAGAAAGAAAGGGTTTATATGAGACACTTGTAAATAATTCAGATGTTTCCCAAAAAAACCTTTTTTCACATCTATGATAGAAAATCTAGGCCTAAAAAAGCTGGCTTGAAGTCAAAGCATTTTATGTTAATCTTTCATATTTAATGAAAGATGGTGAGCTGTATGTTTCACCTTTGACATTTGAGGATGTTAAGGAGTACTCCAAAATAAATTGTTGTGCAAAGTTCTACACAGATGACAGAAAAACAAAGAGAGCTGATACTACTAAAGGATTAGTAGGACATGTTCATGAAGTTGGACGCATGACAAAAACTTATATTTCACATAGGGTAAATAGTCTTTTAAATACAACAACTTTTTTTTCTAAAAATAACTAAGAAATTAATTATATGGCCAAAGATAGGGTAATAGCAATTATAGCTTTGGGGCTGCTATTACTCTCCCATGCAACTCATATATTTGATTCTTGGCTTATTAAAATAGAAAAAAGGGGTTTAGCAAAAAATACAGTTAATAGAAATAAGATTTATTTCTATTATTTGTATATTTTACACTCTTAAACTTTTCTTCAGTAAACTAAGCATTATACTAATGTTCAAAAAACATAAGTTTATGACTTAAATGATACCAAAGAAGTTAAAAGGCTTTGAAATGCTTAAGCTGGCGCCTTGGCTTAATCTAACAAATAATGACCCATATGTTTTTGGCTATGATTAGTCTGTCTTAATTATTACTGATAATTCAATTTTCTACCTCATGCTATTTAACCTTCCCCAAGCCTAACTATTTCTTAGCTAGGATTTATGTTATTTTGGTCAAACAAATAATTACTTATCTTCCAAATAGATTATAGATTCGCTGATCTGCTCCTTTTAAGTGGCATCGCTGCTATGTGGGTGGCTCTAAGATAGCCCTTTCACTAACTTGCCTCAGAAAAGCTTGTGGTAACTCTGGTAGCAGTTTTGTGGGATCGCCGTTTGGGTGTATCAAATACCCTTGTTGGGAGTACTGCAACAAATGTCTCAAAAACTATGTAAAAACTATACCTATTATTTGCTTTTAGCTGTTTTTTCCAGATATTAAGTTTTGAAAAATATTCGAATCACGATTTATTTTTATCAAACTTCTCATCCTTGAGGATTTAGCTTTGACCGTTGGCCACAATTTCTACTTTAGGCACACACTGGCTATTTTACCAATCAATTTTTACACGAATTTCTGATATAGAAGCCTAAATGATTTTAGAGGGACAAAAAAATTGATCAGGAAAATAAAAGCCTTTGCCAGGAATCTTTCGATATGCAATATTTTTTACTTATTGAGTTTCTAGCTGGCAGTAAAAGGTAAACCTGAAATCAATTTTAGAGGTTGTGTTGGAAGTTTGAAGTTTTAGAGATTCACGAGAAAGTATTCGTCATTGGTTAATAATATTTTTGACGTCAGTTATTTCTATTGCCCTTATGTCAAAGCGAAGCAATTCGGATTTTACCTTGGATGTACATTTTGAATAAGGTTATACCTTGAGGATATCCTTTAAAGGGACATTTTGATAAACAGAACTCCTAAAAATAGATATATTATCAAAAAAGTGCTTACATTAATAAATATATTTGCAAGTAATTTTAAAGTATTCAGCCTCTTATTGATCTTTTTTCTCTTGGCTCTCTTGATCCTCCCAAACTGCGACTGCAACATAGATTCCAACAACTATATTGGCAACAACCGCCGCCAAAATTGCACTGTACAATGATTCGCCTGATTAAGGGAAGGTGTTAAACAGGACTAAAATTTAAGTCGAATTACCATTAAAGACATATTTCAATGTTGAGAAGTATGCTGCAATTGGGAGGAACAAGACCGCAAGTGAGAAAGAAACAAGCTTCACAATCACATGGCTACGAGCAAAGGGCTTAGTTTCGGTTGTATTCAGAATAATTGACGCCTTAAAAACCAATTGATATCTATCTGATAAATCTGTATATTCTATTTGAAATACACTTAATATTTTGACAAACCAAAAGCCAATCACTAAAATTTTATCCCTTCTGAAATTTCTGGGTGGAAGAAAACGTGAAATAAGTATGTACACAATAAAAAATGGATTTAAATTATTTAGTGTTTACTTTGGGAGTGGGGGTGTGGTTTGGATTTTTCTTTACAGGTGGATATAAAAAGAGACTTAGATTATTTGTTATAAAGAATGATTCATTTTTGTGCTAAAACTGAAAATGAGCCAAAACACCGTCTTGGAAAGTAGCAAGAGTCTATATAAAAAATAAAGTTGTCAACTAAAAAACGATATTTTTTAAAAGGAAGTTCAAGCTTTTTGTATACCTTGATATTTCAACTTTAGGCTTCTGTTTGTTTTTCAATAAAGCGCTTTTAGAAGATTCTGAGGTTGGGCTTATGGGACCCTTTATGGCCTTATCGCTTGCATCTTTTTGCTCCGAACTGATTCTTTTTGTAACAGTCATGGTTATATATATTGTTCTTTGTGGTTTAAACCATACTTAGTATCAACCTTTATCTTAGGGATACGCCTTTATCTGAAACATCAGATAAGATGTATCCACCACCCTTTCCCAAAGGTGAGTTGCTTATGTCATACTTAGTTTATAGCCATGATTTTAATTCATTATTTCAGATATTTCAGCCAGATGATCTAACTATAGTTTAGCCTGTCTGGCTTATCAGCTTAACATTTAGCCATTCATCAAAAAGAAATTATCCTACCTGAAGCATGTTTAACCTTAGAGTATGCTAATCTAGTTTTTTTGGCTGTATTAGACGTAAGATTTGGAAATACATTTTCTTTTTTGATTTGATATAAGGTCAAGCTTTTAACGGTAGGGCTCACCATATTCACCACATCGTTATAAACACTTAAACTCATTTTTTGAGCCGATATAACTAAAATCTATGAGCCCTACTTGGTGTTATAAGCTCAACTCAATGATTTTTTTCTTTTGCTTTTCCTTTCCTTATTTCCCACGATCAAGCAGATATTTGACAACACTTAACTAGTACACAATGCCTTTTTATTCTTTAAGGTATTCCAATCAATTTTTATGTATACAGAATGGACAGTTCATCCAAAGCCCATTTCACAGTTGTTGTGAATATACTTCTGAGAAGTATGATAAACAAAATAAAGGGGAAATTAAGAAGAGAATGATACTTTATTGGTTATAGAAGGGGGATATTATATAGTATCATGAGAAGCCACATACTATCCATGTACATCATGGTAGTCCACTCAACTCGGCCCCAGAGGTCCCATGTTCAAATCCTGTTGCTTTCACCTGTCCTGCCTCTATATTTTAGTTACCTTTGGACCCTACCTGTAGTTAGATTTTCCAGCAAGGACCAGCCAAACAATCCTTAATGACTAAAATATTAAATTTGCCCCCCAGTATGATGTAATAGTGATTCATTAGACCCTACCCATAGTTAGATTTTCAACCAGGACCAGCTGGACAATCCAATAAGTGATGAGACAACACTAAATGGACTCTCCTATCCCCTATTCCCTTAGGCCCCAATCTTTTATACTGCCACTCATCAGAGCTTTAATAAAGTTCTATTAAAAAAGTATGTCATGGTAGTCACGGGGGTTGTCTGAATAGTGTTCCATTTAGGATTCAAATGGTTCACCTCATATTAGATGGGCAATTGATAAGAGTGCCACCAACTTAATGATTAGTCAGGGAGTCACTTGAGGAATTACTTTCCCAAGAGGAAGTAATCGTAGATGTTGTGACATTATCAATAATAAGATAGATGTTTTTATAGGTATATATTTATATGTGATTTGTCAAAGCTTTGGGGTCTTGAGCAAGAATTTCATATTTATTGAGTAGATGTAATGAAATCTTGGGACAGTTCTTGATAGAAGTGAATCTTTATGACAACATATGTGCTTCCAATTGGTGTGGGTGTTGTGCAGCAACTGACAAGTTTCTGTTCTGTGGTTGCTAGAGCCAATTGAATGAAGAGTGCTGGGGTCGTTAGACGCAGCACCAGCATCTTTGTCAGGATTGACAATTCATTACCCTGAGGGAACCTGGGCCCAAGGGTGGGATTTGAACCCTGAACCTACATTCCTGCGGGCTGCTGGGCCCATGGACCAAGGGCCCACCCGCCCACGTTTTTTTGGGATTGAGCCCCTGCAAGCTGAGGCTCCTGCTAAGTCCCAAAGCCAGAATACCTGTATCAGCTTGACCATGGTGGCGCCCAAAGAGGAGCCTCTCAAATTGCCTAATGGAAGCAGAGATGGCGCCTCTGTGAATTTCATGAGTTTGAAGTCCTCTCAAGTGACCAATCAAACCCTACTGCCAAAGATAAACCTAGGCTTTGGGCTAACCCTGTGACCACAACAAAGAATCAAGAAAATTGAGTGACCAAATTGGACGTTCTGACCAATGTGAGAACACCCAGCCGAGGTGCCATTTTGCCGCTCCCACACCCGGGCCCTCTGGCTGCCTGCCCACAGTTTCCCCAATATTTTGATAAAGCCCTAATGGAAAATACTAAGTGTGGAGGCGGAATGCTATATATGCCTATAGATTCTGTGCCTGAACCTTATTGCCATTTTTAAATAAAGGTTATGTACCTTTGGCTTTTACAGCTATTGCCATATTTTGTATTTGCTGTCTATCAATTCAGTTCAAGATCTCCTGGTCCTCCTGCCCCACTGCCTGCAGTTTTCTGTCCATCTGGTGCACCCTTTGGGCCCGTTCACTTCACTGATTATCCCTTGAAGCCTGAATATAAGGATTATACACCAGAGAAAATCCTCAAACTTGACCCGCTAGCCCGCATCCAATCCACCATTAGATCCAATTGCCAAGGCCTGTGGATATTCTCAACCCCAAACTATTTAGAGGGAAATTCAATTATCTCCCGGCCTACAATATCTATATGGAACCGCCTGTAACACCCAAACCAATGCCAGCCTCTTCACCCGACCTTTCAACCGACCATACCAGCAAGCTTTTTGGAATAGTGTACATCACCCTCACAGGGGTGGTGGACACCATTGTACCAGCCACCGGACCGTGGTCTTGGGTGGGGAAGTCTGCTTCCTACCTTCTAAAGTTAGCTCCTCTCTTGTGGTGGGCCCTGCCTGCAAAAACCCCGGCCCAAGTTACCACCAGAAACGGCAGGCCAGTTGCCTGAGACTGGATCCCTGACATTATGGTGATCTTCTTTAAACCTGGTACCCTGAGCCCCAAGATGTTGTTATTTCTTGGGGCATCTTGTATGCTTTTGTTATTGATAATCACTTATTACACCTATAAGATGACCATGAACCTGATCTCTTCCACATGAAAGAATGCAAACCCAAACAACCCAAAAAGAACTAACACCGCCGCCACCAATACCAGCAAGCTCTCCTCCCAAGTGCAAAATGTAATTGTGAACCAATCCCTCACCAAGGTTGAGATGCCCCAGATAGGAAAGCTCACACTTGAGAAAGCCAGACGCGCTATGCCAGTCCTCCGCTTGCATTTCCAGACCAACACCCCCTCCTACGCCAGCGACACCGAGAAGGTACTGGGGGTCGCTTTCATGCTCTCTGGAGACGCTCTAGACTGGTTTGGCAAAGCCACAGCAGAAGATGTAGAATTCTGTTTGGACTATGCCAAGTTTGAGGCTGAGTTAATGACAACTGGGGAGGATTGCAGCACCAGATACTACGCCCTGAACTCCATGCTAGAAATCCGCCAAGGCTCCTGAACCATTCAGGCATACATTGATGAATTCCTTAAACTGAAGACCTGCACTCAACTTGAGGACAAATTGTCAGCCATCATCTTTCAAAAGGGGGTGAACCCAGCCATGAAGGACTTATTGAAGCACCACCCGCCCACCCTTGGCTTGAAAGACCTGGTCCCCTTATGCAAGGGCCTCAGCATGAATCAAGAGAATGCTGGGCCCTCCCAGACCTGCCAAACCCAAGCTGCCACACCCAATAGAGGGGGGATGACCCCTGAGGAACTTCAAAGACACTACAGAGAAGGACTCTGCTTCCACTGCCATGGAGCAAGGCACTTGACCAGAGCCTGCCCTAAGAAAGCCCCTGCTCTTGTTTTGTTGGCCCAAATAAACGCTTTTTCCCAGTCTTAAAAGTTCATCCTGGTATCCGTTAATGTTGGAGGAACAATCCAAAACTAAAGGCGTTCATTGACACTGGAGCAGATGAGAGTTTCATTGACGCTGACTTAGCCCAGGAACTAGGGCTGTCTGCCTCTGAGAATTGTTTACAGATCATCTTGGGAAACAGCACCAAGGATACTGGATACAAATATGAACATGAACTACCCTTAGAAATAGGGAACAGCACATACCCATCATCTCTCATCTTGTTGAAAGGCCTACCACACCCCCTCATTCTCGGGGACTCCTGGTCAGACAGGCATGGCCTCATCCTCAACTACTGAGAGCAGAACATCACCTTAGGTGATAAGGGTACCCGCAACACTGTTCCCTTTTGCACTAATCCCAAGGAACCCACCCAAAGGCTCATGATCATACGGATTGAACCAAGCGTGGGTGTCTTCCCTGCTTTCCTAGGAAAATGGACCAACGTATTCAGCAAAGAGGCAGTCACCTGCCTCCCCAAACACACCAAGTATGATCATGCTATTGACCTCTTACCTGGCACCAAGCCCAAAAATGGAACTATCTATAGCTGCAACCATAAGGAGCAGTTGGCTCTCAAGGCATATATCAAAGACATGACCAAAAAAGGCTTCATCCGTGTGTCCAAGAGCCCCTGTTTGTCACCAATGCTGTTTGTGGGCAAGAAAGATGGTGACATGCGCCTGTGCGTTAATTATCAGAAATTGAATGAGATAACTGTAAAGAATTGCTACCCCATACCTAACGCTGACAACTTGTGCAATGTGCTGACAGGCGCCCAGGTGTACTCTAAGATTGACCTTAGAGATGTGTTCAACCAAATTCGAATCAAAGAGGGTGACAAATACAAAATGGCGTTCAAGACCAGGTATGGACTCTAAAAATACCTGGTGATGCCATTCAGACTATGCAACACCCCTAGCACCTTCCAGTGCATGATAAACACAGTATTGAGTGAATACCTTGACCAGTTCTGTGTGGCCTACCTCAACAACATCCTTATCTACAGCAAGACCCACAAAGAGCACTTACTCCACCTAGATCTAATCCTTAACAAACTCTCCCAAGCCAACTTACACGCAAAGCTCAAGAAGTGTGAGTTCTGCCAACCAGAAATGGAATTCCTGGGCTACATAGTGAAAAAAGAAGGGTTTGTAATGGCCCAGAATAAAGTGGATGCTGTGACCTCCTGGCCAACCCCCAAATGCAGAAAAGATGTGAGAAGTTTTTTGGGGCTGGCAAATTATTGCAGGGATTTCATCCAAAAATTTTCTCACATCACTCTGCCCCTGACCCACCTGTGCTCCAACAAGGTCACCTTTGCCTGGACTCTGGAATGCACCACCGCCTTTGAGACCTTGAAACTTGCCTTCACCTCTACCCCTGTCCTGACCATGCTCAACCCCTCCAAGCCATTTGTGCTAGAAACCAACGTGTCTGACTTTGCGGTGGGTGAGGTCCTTCTTCAGGAGGGAGGGGATGGTATGCTACATCCTGTAGCATATTACTCCAAGAAGATGCTGCCAGCAGAAGGGAACTACCCAATTTACAACAAAGAGATGCTAGCCATTATGAAGACCCTGAAACATTGGCGCTGGTACCTCTGTGGCGCTGAATTCCCAGTAAAGGTCCTGACAGACCACAAGAACTTGGTCTATTTCTTCAAACCACAACAGCTCAACCAACGACAAGCAAGATGGGCTTTAGAACTAGCCAACTACACCCTTACCATAGACTACAAGGCAGGGAAGGTGAACGTAGTACCCGACACCCTGAGTAGAAGAACTGACCTGGCACCCACCCACATAGAAACTCGCGGCCACAACACTCAAGTGCTCTTGGACCCAGCTAGCCTAGGCATCCACCTGGGATTGATGAAGATAAGAGCCAGCAAACCAGAAGTACTGAAGGCCTAATCACTTGAAGAATTCACCAAAACCATGATTGCTGACCTTTCAAAATCCTTGGATAGCTCCCATTACCAAAAAGGCTACTCATTGAAGAAACAACACTAATGCTGCACAACAGAATCTTTGTGCCAGAAGGAGGCATCAGGACCAAAATCTTGAGAGATTATCACAATTCTAAGATGGCTGGACACCCAGGGAGACTCAAGACCCTCTGGAGCATTAGAAGGAACTTTGCCTGGCCAAAGATGGACCAAGAAGTAAGCGCGTATCTGAAAGAATGTGAGACCTGTGGACAAATCAAACCCTGAAGAAACAAATCTGAAGGACTTCTAAGACCCTTGAATATACCTGCTGGACCCTGGAGATCTGTTTCCATGGACTACATTTTCAAATTGCCCCTGTCCCTCTCCTTCAATGCAATCCTGGTCATGGTAGAACGCTTCACCAAGATGGCATACTTTGTACAGACCACCACTCATTGCACAGCAGCAGAGACAGCCCAACACTTCCACAACCACATCCTCACCTAACACGGGACGCCTGAGGAAATTATCACAGACAGAGGACCCCAATTCACATCAAACTACTGGACACAAGTGATGAAATACTTGGGAATCAATTGGTGTGTATCTACCTCTTACCACCCGCAGACTGACAGCCAAACCAAAAGAGTAAACCAGATCCTAGAACAATACCTCCAATGCTATGCCAATGCTAACCAGGACAATTGGGCTAACATGCTTCCCATGGCCCAAAATGCATACAATAGTAAAGACCACGCCTCCACTGGGATGCCTCTGTTCAAAGCCAACTACAGTTTCAACCCCACCTGGTATCCCAAGATTGGCAAGAAGGAAACTAACACCACTGGACGTTCCTGGGTTGAGCGGATCCACAACACACAAAAAACATGCTTGACCAACCTGAACCGCGCAGTGCAAACCTACAAAGCCTTTGCCAACCAAAAACAAACACCAGGCCAACCCTTGCAAGTTGGGGATGAAGTATACCTGGACTCTCGCAATGTGCCCCTACATGTGCCCTGTAGAAAGCTAGCTCACAGAAGAAGTGGCTCTCACAAGATCACCAAACTAATTGGAGAAGTTGCTTATAAGCTAGACCTACCCCCCTCCTGGAAGATTCACAACATATTTCACCAATCCCTGTTGTTTAAAAAGGATGGGAACTTGCTCCCCCACCAACGGCTTAAGGCAACCCCCCGCCCCTCCAAATAGGCTGCACTGAAGAATACAAAGTTAAATAAATACATGGCAACAGAATCCACTACCAGAAACCCTAGTACTACGTCAAATAGAAAGGATACCCGCTAGAAAAAAGTACAGGGGAACCGCTGAGCAACCTAGCTAATGCCCAAGAAGCTGTCCAACTCTATCTGGACAAAAAGAACCAGAAGGGAGGGCCCTCGGGGAAAGAGGGGGATGATGTCAGGATTGATAATTCATTACCCTGAGGGAACCTGGGCCCAAGGGTGGGATTTGAACCCTGAACCTACATTCCTGCGGGCTGCTGGGCCCATGGACCAAGGGCCCACCCGCCCACGTTTTTTTGGGATTGAGCCCCTGCAAGCTGAGGCTCCTGCTAAGTCCCAAAGCCAGAATACCTGTATCAGCTTGACCATGGTGGCGCCCAAAGAGGAGCCTCTCAAATTGCCTAATGGAAGCAGAGATGGCGCCTCTGTGAATTTCATGAGTTTGAAGTCCTCTCAAGTGACCAATCAAACCCTACTGCCAAAGATAAACCTAGGCTTTGGGCTAACCCTGTGACCACAACAAAGAATCAAGAAAATTGAGTGACCAAATTGGACGTTCTGACCAATGTGAGAACACCCAGCCGAGGTGCCATTTTGCCGCTCCCACACCCGGGCCCTCTGGCTGCCTGCCCACAGTTTCCCCAATATTTTGATAAAGCCCTAATGAAAAATACTAAGTTTGGAGGCGGAATGCTATATATGCCTATAGATTCTGTGCCTGAACCTTATTGCCATTTTTAAATAAAGGTTATGTTACTTTGGCTTTTACAGCTATTGCCATATTTTGTATTTGCTGTCTATCAATTCAGTTCAAGATCTGGGTCATTATTTGTTAGATTAAGCCAAGGCGCCAGCTTAAGCATTTCAAAGTCTTTTAACTTCTTTGGTATCATTTAAGTCATAAACTTATGTTTTTTGAACATTAGTATAATGCTTAGTTTACTGAAGAAAAGTTTAAGAGTGTAAAATATACAAATAATAGAAATAAATCTTATTTCTATTAACTGTATTTTTTGCTAAAACCCTTTTTTCTATTTTAATAAGCCAAGAATGAAATATATCAGTTGCATGGGAGAGTAATAGCAACCCCAAAGCTATAATTGCTATTACCCTATCTTTGGCCATATAATTGATTTCTTAGTTATTTTTAGAAAAAAAAGTTGTTGTATTTAAAAGACTATTTACCCTATGTGAAATATAAGTTTTTTTTATGCGTCCAACTTCATGAACATGTCCTACTAATCTTTTTGTTGTATCAGCTCTCATTGTTTCTCTGTCATCTGTGCAGAACTTTGCACAATAATTTATTTTAGAGTACTCCTTAACATCCTCAAATGTCAAAGGTGAAACATACAGCTCATCATCTTTCATTAAATATGAAAGATTAACATAAAATGCTTTGACTTCAAGCCAGCTTTTTTTAGGCCTAGATTTTCTATCATAGATGTGAAAAAAGGTTTTTTGGGAAATATCTGAACTATTTACAAGTGTCTCATATAAACCCTTTCTTTCTTCCTCTCTCTCAAAAACCATTTTGAGATCATTTATATTTTTTATATACATCTCATTTTCCTTTTGTTTAAATATTTTAGATAATACACCAAAATGACCATCAACAATACTTTTGCCATGACACTTAACAAATCTATTAAACTTAATTGTTCCTTTTATAATTTTAGGTACCTCTTTAAAAAGATAATATAAGAATTCATAAGATCTGAAATGATTACCATTATCAGTCCAAACTTTAATATTTTTAATATTCTTAAATTTATTATTTTTAAGCAGACTTATCAAACACTGACCTGAAAACAAAGAGTCATGAGATAAAATTTCAGATAAAAAGTCATGATACTCATATTTAATTTTCTCATTTTCTTTAAAAGCAATTGCAAATCCTAATAAAGAAATAGGTATTTTCTCATAAAAACAATTATTTGTCTCTATAGGACCCTCACCTATTTTAAAGTTTTCTTTATAGTCTATTACTATAACACATGAATTATTATCAAGATTATTTATATCACTAATATATTCTTTATTTTGATGCTTATAAAACTTTTCATGTAGGTCAATAGATTTCAAATTTTCTTTAATAGATTTAGGCAATGTCAACTTCTTTATACTCAAATCCTTTTTCTTCATTTCTAATGATTTTTTTAAGTTGCAAATGTTACACATATCAGTTTGCTTTTTGCTTTTAATTATATTATTAGGAATAAGCTTATAAAAAGTGGAAAATGAAATAGAAATATTGTTTTTTATTTTCATATCTTCATAAATTTCTTTTTTGTTTTCAATAAGGAGTATTTTATTTTAGTTGAGTATTCACTCAATTCTTTTTGTAATTCTTCATAAATCAATCCAGGGGATTTTTTAGTGAATTGGCTGGTTGGAAATGAATTTTTTAATATATGTTTTAAAATATTTTTTATGTTTTCTTTCTTTACTGAATCATTTTTTCTTTTTTATTTTTTGAATTTAATGATGCTTTTTTAGCATTTTTTATTTTTTTAGAATATGAATATTCATTTTTTGTCATTTTAAATCCACAATCCCAAAGCTCTTTCAGACTGTAGCTTGATGTTACCAATGCTCTTAGGGACGGAAGGTGCTTGGCAGGGGACTCTGACATCAATTCCTTTAGGTTGTTAAGGAAATCATCTGTCTTAGAATTTTGTATGACAGGTAAGAAGGTACTTTTTCCAAACTCTGTTTTTAATAAGAAATGCTCAACAAAGCTGTTAAGATCACTGCCAGCAGTAAAAAGGAATGCTTGTTTAAGCATAGAGATTCTTTCTCTCTTAGTAGAAGCCCCCAGTGAGATGAAGGGTGTCATCTGAGGTGCAAACTTGATAGGTTCCATAATGATAGTGGTTGGGTTCCTTGGCTTGGTTCAGGCAGTTCTTGCTTGGAAATAGATGTGCAGTTATCATAGAGGAGTAAAGGTGTGGATTGTAAAGTAAATTTCTGTAAAGTTGAGCTGTTTAAATACCATGTTAGCTGAGCTTTTGCACTATAGGCATAAATCCCCAACTGACCCCCAACTGATCTCCTTAATTTATCAATATCACCCCTGAAGTCTGATATCATTGTTTATTTACCCCTTTTTATATTCTGGTTAACTGTTGATATTTCCGCAAATAGTACTTCAATCTCGCTCAAACTAGTATCATTAGAAAGCCCTTAATCTCAGCTTTCAGAATTGTGCTGCAACTTTATATTTCAATACCGATTTAGTATCTTGAAGTGGCTTTGAATGTAAGCTTATAAAATTATTATTTGAAATAAAATATGCTAATTAACTCTTAAAGTATGATATTTTAATCAGTAAACTAAATTTAAAGTATAAATCATTATTTAGCCTTCTTTCAGTAACCAACTCAAAAACCTTTTTTAAATAAACTTAAGTTTATCATAACCTTTAACAGTTCTTAAAAAATGAACTTTATATATTTTAAATCTATCAAAACAAAAATGTTTTTCTAATCACATATAAATATTTGCTTGTATAATTAAATTTGTATCTTATTTTTATAGATACAATGACTAAGATCATTATCCATTTAGTTCAAATAAATTTTAACCTTTATAAAATTTAATTAAATAAAGCAAGATTTTGATACATTCTTTTTATGTCTGAATTTTTTATACATATTTTCTTTAGCATACAGTATAAAAATATAATTTATTAAATAGTTGTACAAAGCTATTTTATTAATATTAAATACTTAAAATTTTGAAAAGAAAAACTTTTACTCTCTTATAAGTTCTTATTATATATTTTCTATAAAATCTAACTTAAGAATAAATTACTTATGCTAAATGAGATCACTGAAATTTCAATAAAAGTTCAGTTTTAATTTTAGTTTTAGTTTTTTTTTAACTTTTTACTAGATTTTTTTAAAAAATCCAAAATTATTTAATATTTATTAAATATGCAAAAAAAGCTATCTGCCCTCTTTTTAAAAAGAGGGATTCAAAAATGATTATATTTTAAATTAAATATTTTAAAAAAGCTAAGATTTTAGGCAACAATTTGATTTCCAACAAAAAGCATCATATCAGTTTTTATTGTATTTTTAGGTTGCTCTTTTTAGAATGATGTTATTTTGTACTAATCAGCTTTCAAGAAATAATGGTATATGAAATAATATTGTTACTAGCTTTTAATACAGTTTAATTTAGCTGTAAGTAGAAAATGATTAATTTAATATAGGTTTTTATATTATAAGGATTAAATAAGATTTATTTTGATAAAATTGTTGTAATTATTTAAATTTATTGATAAGAAAATTAAAACAAAATTTTAAAGTTTTAAGTAGCACAGTTAATAGGAAACAGATTAATCTAACAAATAATGACCCATCTCCCGGTCCTCCTGCCCCACTGCCCGCAGTTTTCTGTCCATCTTGTGCACCCTTTGAGCCCGTTCACTTCACTGATTATCCCTTGAAGCCTGAATATAAGGATTATACACCAGAGAAAATCCTCAAACTTGACCCACTAGCCTGCATCCAATCCACCATTAGATCCAATTGCCAAGGTCTGTGGATATTCTCAACCCCAAACTATTTAGAGGGAAATTCAATTATCTCCCGGCCTACAATATCTATATGGAACCACCTGTAACACCCACACCAATGCCAGCCTCTTCACCCGACCTTTCAACCGACCATATCAGCAAGCTTTTTGGAATAGTGTACATCACCCTCACAGGGGTGGTGGACACCATTGTACCAGCCACCGGACCGTGGTCTTGGGTGGGGAAGTCTGCTTCCTACCTTCTAAAGTTAGCTCCTCTCTTGTGGTGGGCCCTGCCCACAAAAACCCTGGCCCAAGTTACCACCAGAAACGGCGGGCCAGCCGCCCAAGGCTGGATCCCTGACAATCTTTGAGCAAAGGTCTCTTTGGCTGGATCTGGGAAGCAACAATAATTTGCTCTTATTAATTACTTTTTGCTACTACAATATTAGTAGTAATGTGAATCAATGTAAATTTTCTGCCTTATAACCCTGCTTGGAAGGGCTTTTTATAGCATAATTGTTCTATGGCCAGACTGGTGTCTGGTTGCTACTAACTTTTACTAGCTAGTCTATCATCACCAACCTACTGGTTTCAACCCCAAAATTTAATTCTAAACCCAAATAATGATTATAGAATAAAGCAAAATCCTTTGCTGTATTTTCCCTTTTATAGCATGAATATTCCCTTAACTTATTTGATGTTGACTAAGTAGAAATCATTGACATGATTCTGTTCTGGGCTTGATGAAATGCATTGGTAAGCAGATAGTTCTCTGTCCAAATTTTGATGAATTGAATACTGATTGGTTGGTCCTTTGTCTATTGATATCAAGTTTTCTCATCATAATTCAGTCTGGCAGTGGCATGTTCACTGAAGTATTCCTAAAAAATTTCACTTGCTAATTCTTCAGGTGCAACACCTAGCTAATTATTGTTGGCCCAGAATGTCTGAGGTATCTCTCAAATAAGGGAATCCTATTTTTAGCTAATAGTGTTCACACACTATATATTTTTGATCAACTTCATGACCTATTGATTTCTCATCCATAATAGATGTTTTGCATCTGGTGGTAGCCTGTCTATTTTGATCCTAAGCTATTGTCATGGACAGGTGTAGCTTCAAACCAAGGAGACTGAGAAGGAGTCCACCCATCAGGATATTGTGACACCAAGGCTCAATACAGAAAGGGCAAGGAGCAGGATAGGTACAGCATTTCAGCTGCAAGTGGACAATAGGCACCTAGGTGAGGTACTACAACCTTGGCAAGACTAAGGATAGACAGAATGACCATTCCATATCTGCTGTGGTTATAAGGAATGACCTCAGCAGAAGGTTGTGGTGTGGAGGAGGAGTGGGAGGGTTGAAGCTGCTGGTCCATCCAGGGCTGGGCCCTGGTTGGTAGTCTATGGCTAAGGGTTCTACTGTTTCTACTAGTGGTGATGCTGGTGACTGAATTGGTTGGTAAGGGATTGTCCAAGGTGATAATAGTATATGGGGTATGAAGACAAAGACTACTCTGTGGACCATACACTTTATTTAACGTTGTCTGTGTCTTTTTTAATTGGAGGGAAATGGTTCTTATACCATTCATCTGGTCTTCCTTGGAAGCAACTACTGGCAGCTCCTTGATGGGCTCCATTAGTCCAACCCTTGGTCACAGGTACTTTGGGAATGGGGAAGGCATTCTTAGGAACAGGGGATATGGACCCAATAATTTTGGACTGGGTAGATGGGAAGTTCCCTGGGCTTGGGTTATGGGATTGGCTGCTTAATTCATGGCTGGAGAAAGCTCTGGGGTCTGGGTTTGGCTCATCTGGTTTCATCTGAGGATTGGTCAGATTGCTGGAAGCTGATTGGCAGTTAATTATATCCTGCTCAATTTTTTGGGGATGGGGCTGCTTGGCAATTAGGAATTGCTTCTGGGCAGGGGAATTGTTAACTGATGGTGAATATTCCTGGCTGAGTGGCTGCTCATCTGATCTTGACCCAATGAAATGGTTGGAAACTGAAGACATTATGAGGGTTTCAAAGGCTTGGGATCTTCTTTAGCAGGGTTTGTTTGATTGGATGGGTAACTGGTACATCTTCCAGCAGATGATGCTTCATTACATCAGTGGGTGAAGTGGAATTATTTTTGGAGGTTGGTTGCAAGTTGGCAAGTGAATCAGGACTGGGAGATGGGACTGGAGAGGGACTTTGGTTTTGCTGAGACTGGCTGATTTGGTAGGAACTGGAACAGATTTACTTTCCAAGTTATTCAACAGACCCAGTTGATACTGGATCTGCTGAATAACCCAGCAAAAGTCATTAACTAATTGATGGGAGCCACCCAGCTCATTTGTAGCATTGGAGCTGGTGGCTCTGCTACTGTTGGGGGCCGCTAGCCCCCCTGGGCCAGTTTGCAAACTGGCCCTGTTCATTTTGGATGTTTTTGTTGTTGATAACAAATTTAAACTGATCTCTCTTTTGAGAGTTGGTTCCCACCCGCTCTGGTGGTTTGTGGGCAGTTCAAATCCCCCAGCAGGTTTGCGTGTCGCCCGCATTTTTGCTTAGCAGCAAAGGTCGCAAGTTTGATTCCCAGGTTTGTTAATTTTGGGATTGCGGCCCTTACAGCTATTGTGATGAGGAGATGGATTGGTTGAGCCTAATTAGTCAGGATTTTCTGACAATATTTTTTATCAATTTAATATAGTTTATTATGTTTTTATGCTGGGTTACTTATCATATGATAAATTTAATTTTTATTTAAAACACTTTCTTAAAAGAAAAATTTTAATTAAAACTATTTAAAGTCAAATTAGCATATTTCAAGTATAAACAAAAAATAAAACTAAAATCTTATTAAGTAGAGGATTTCAATTACTTTTAGTAAAGCTAAAATAACAACTTTAAAGCTCTATGCTTTTATTTTTCTAAAATTGTTCAAAAAGTAGAGCTGATCTATAGCCTTAAAGTAAGTCATTGAACATTAAGATTGGCTTACTGTTCATAGAGATATGTTGTTTTTAGTTTTATGTATTCTCAGAGTAAATTTAGATAAATCATATTGTTGCAACATCTACAATCACTCTCTCTCATGGAAGTGATCCCCCAAGTGATTCCCTGATTAAAATTAAGTTAGCAGCACTCTTATCAGCTGCCTATCTTATATGAGGATCAACCCTTTTAAGTCCTAAATTAAGCATTACCTGAACAAGTCTCATGACTACAATAGTGTACATGGACACTATGTGGCTTCTCATGATACTATATAATCCTAAGAATTAATATTAATAAAATATCATTCTCTTCTCAATTTACCCTTCATCTTGTTTCATATACTTCCAAAAAGTATATAATTAACATTTATAGGTTAAATCATATCCCTTTAAACCAAATAAGCTCTCTCTTTGCCAGAAAGTTCAATTCTCAGCAGAGTTTAAACATCCAACTTATGCTAGTATTTTAAACAATCTAGGGCTCTATTTCCAACTTCAGTCCATAAACTCCACAGTTGGATAATTTATACAGATAAGCCACTTTGCAAAAGTTGAGCCCAGCTTAAGGATCAAGAAATCAAACATATGTCTGTTCAAGTTCATTTGGCCCATATTCCCAGCTCAACACAAAAAAGGCCACACTCAACCAAATTCAACCTTCACACTTTCAGAGATTTTATGTAAGAGATTGCATGTAAGAATGAGCCAGATCAATATTTCAGGGATCTAATTATTTAGAAGCTTCTCCCAATGAAATAGAGAAAAGCTAACAAATTGAATTTGACTGGAGTGGTTCCTACCAGAATTCCAATCATCAACATATTTAACAAGTGCTCTAGCAATCTAAATCTCATCAGAAAGAGAGTGAAATGATTTAACAAGTAGTAAATGCTGGTGTAACCCAGGATCAATCATGGTGCCTGGGGGTGAATAATAGGAGAAAACCGGGAAGATTTGACATAAGGAGTATGGCAGCAGTTGTGACTGTAAAACAGTCACTGTTAAGTATTTAGCCAAATAAATAATCCAAGATATCAAGCTGCTCTGTTTTTGCTGTTTGTTTTATGTAGATAAGTTTGGTTGAAATTCTTCAGATAAAGATTCCTGAGAACTTAGTATCTATATTCAATAATAGAACAGAAAGCAAGATTGGCTGAATCAATCTTGGAGACTAGGCGTCTCAAAAACAATTTAATTAATCATTAAGATTAATTAATAAATACATGGGAATATAATTAATGAGGATTTAATTATATTGATTAATTGCCTTGACTGTGTCAAAAATTTTGGTTAAGGCTAATCAAAAGTAAAGCCCCAAATTTTGGGTTAAAAGCGCCGCTTTGGCAAATTTGTTAGGTTAGAAGCGCCGCTGCGCCGCCTAATTGATTTGAGAGATGTCACCTGGGAAAATTGCTGGGCGCTGCAGTGGCGCCTGGTTCAAGTTTTGAAGCATTTTAATGGGTTTTAAGGTGAAAAACCATTAAACGCAAAGATAACTAAATAAAGGCAAGGATGCCTAGGAATTTAGGTTTGATCAGCTGGTTTCCAGTTAGAACATTGATAGCTGAGTTTTGGGATGTGTAATACACAGGGTTATCACAATGAGAGCTGAGGAAGCTCCATGCTGAATTGGTACATTGGGATGAATGGAGTCAGGTGACTTCTTCCCATTGTAGGTTGGTTCTCATAGATTGAGAAATATTGGTGATCTTTTAGGTAAAGATCTAGGTTTGAATGACTCAAATGTCATAGACTACGTGATATGAATCATGGGTTGACTTAGGAACCAGAGGGGTTTTCAGCTGAATATGCCCCAAATGGTATATAAGCAAAAACAGCTAATTTTAAATAAAGATATATTGTCAATTTTGACGCTTTCCCCTCAAATTTTTTTAATTATCATGTCTTCTTTATTACTATTTGAAAGAGCAAAATTTGGAGTGTTTTGTGTTGAGGCCGCTGCTGCAAGAAAGAAAGTTCCTACCAGCTTGCTTGAGGAGCTTGGGCGAGTCTGGAGGTCTCTAAGATTGCACCTGAGGAGTCTTTGATAGAAGTGAAAGCAGCTTTTGAAGAACTATACTCCAACTATTTTGCCAGAGAAGGAACTCTGGCACAAGGAAATCAAGTTTATGCATGGGACTCCTGGAACTTGCTGTTAGGGTTCAATGAAATTTTGCAACAAGTAAAGAACCAAGCCAATTTTGAAGTTGAGGCATTAAGAAACAGAGAGAAAAAGAGTGTTGAAATTATGGCTTGTTGGAGAGATGACAATAAAGCATTGTCTCAAAAAATTACCTCCCTGGAGGCAAAGCTCCTCAAAGCTTTGTCACAAGAAGGTACCAGTAACAAGAGTCAAGGGCAAGATAACAGTAAGTTTGACTGGTTAGACCTGGATCTGTCACAGAGCCCAACGCAGGGGCCAAAAAATCTTTGATGAAAGGAGTCTAGTCTATTATTGCCAAAATGTCACTGTTCTCTGGATATCCAAAGGAAGGAAACGCTTTCCTGGAGGGTTTTCTTATTTGAGCCTCTGGTCTGGAGGATGCAGAGAAACACCATTGGTTTGAAGTCCTTGTATGTCCTGCCTGCTTTAAGTGGTTCAAAAGACATAAAGGCAACAATTGGACCACTTTGTTGGAGGAATTTTGAGCCAGCTACACGGTAACCCTCAGACCTGATGATGCTCTGCCAAAAGCCCAAGATGTCACTCAAGCTGGCCATGAAGTGGTGTCAATGTATCTTTCACAAATGGAAGAGTTCCTAGCTTTTGTGGATGTAGAACGCAATCAGGATCTGGTGGAGGATGCTTTCTTCACTGGAATGTGTCCCAGGTTGAGAACTAAGGCTTCTATGCTGCATTGTGAGAAGTTATCATGGTCAAAAATTGTTCAAAAGGTCATTCAAATGGAATGGGATCTTGTTGGTCCTCCACACAGCGCTCTGCGCTCAAGAGTAGGAGTTCATGTGGCTGCAGGGGAAGGGTCTTCCAAGAGAACCAGACATCCTAGAAGTCCCTCAGATAAGGATCACATGTCTAGATTTAAACAGGCGTGTAAGTTTCCCATGGCAAAGGGATGTAGGAACTGCGGCAAAGATGGCCATTTTTCTGTAAAATGTCCTGATTGTGTGGAATTTGACAAGAAACACCCAGATCTGATGTTTAAGGATTTGGGAAAAGTAAGGTGGGCTTAGGTGTCTCCCAACCTGAGCTCAGTAATTTGGAGAATAATAATGGGAGAATGAGACTTCAATCTGGTAAGGCCTTGAAGGAGTACAGGAAAAGCACCAGTGAACCAGTGGAGCCACCTGTACAGGAAATTGATGTCTCTCATCCAACTCTGCCTTAGGGAAGTCCAGATGCCTCTCCAGATGAGTGGATATTGGATGTGTGCTTGGGTATGAAGGAAGATGGGGAAATTATTTGGCAGCCTGTGCAGGTCCAGTTGAGTGTGGATCAGCTCAAAGAAGTGGAATGGCATAAGAAGGTGGCCCAGAGCATGCCAGCATTATTGATTGCAAAACCTTTTGTGTGGGCATTTCAAGGGGTTATCCTTCTGGATATTTTGCTTGATGGTATCCCAGAAAAGGCAGTATACAATCCAGGTTGTGCTGGGATAGCGTTATCAAAGAACTTTGTCTGTAAACATGGTATGGACTCATCAATATTGGTCACTTTGACTTTATCTTCCGCAGATGGGGTTACCACTATTGAACAAGATGTGTTTGATGAGGTGGTAATAAAATGGAAAAATACCATGGTCAAGACTTCTGCCATAGTTTTACCAGGAGCAGGATTTAATCTTCTGCTTGGTATGACTTGGATTGTTGAGGCCAGGATGAGCCTGGACGCTGTCAAGAATGTCTTGGTCCATGAAGGAGTTGAGTACGCTTATCAACAGCTGACAATTCTGACAGCTCCAGAAGATGTTCAGTCAGTGGTCATATACGCTGAGGAACATTGCTCAATTCCATCAAAGGAAATTGCCTGGTTGAAGCTGATAGTTTTCAATTGTGGAACACAGGGAGGACAAATTATCCCAGAGTTACCTCATCATATAACTTCAAATGCGGCAATATTTGAGAATGGGACAAATGGCAAACTTCTCAAATCCTGGAAGTTATTTAATACGTGTGCAGTTCCTGTGGATATTCAACAAGGTCAGTGTATTGGGGTTTGGATGCCTGTAGTTAGAGAAGTCACAACAAATAAACCTATTGTCTCTTATGTTTGTGTGCCCTTCAACAATTTAACCCATATACTATGTCCAAGTGAAGCACCAGATACCTTGTTGTATACTCTGGTGTGGAAATGATATAGTTGTTTCTTGTTGGATAAATATGATGTGGGGATAACTGGTCCATCCTATGTCATAAAAATGTTGACTGGGAAGCCGTACAAAGGATATGTATCCCGTTGAAGTCCTGCTGCAGTTGCTGCAATTAGAGAAGAGGTGGAGAAAATGCAAAGGGCCAACCTGATTGAGGAAAGTATCAGTCCTTACTCTGCTCTGATGGTTTGTGTCCCAAAGCCAGATGGGAATATACAATTTTGTATTGATTTCCAAATGGTGAATAGATATTATAAATGATGCTTACACAATGCACAGGATTGAAGACCAGCTGGATGCCATGGCTGGATCTTCCTGGTTCACCACTTTGGATCTGACTAAGGGTTATCACTAATTGTTAATTGATGAGAAGTCTAAGGAGGTTACAGCGTTCTCTACACCTGACAGTCTGTATCAATGGAAAGTCTTGCCATTGGGAATGAAGATAGCAGGTGCTGTATTTCAGTGTGTAATGGATCAGATTATGACAGGACTTCAGCCTAGATGTGTTTTGATATATATAGACAACATTACTGTATATAGTCCTTCCTGGGAACAACATCTAGAGGATCTTGATCAAGTTTTTGCCGGATTGAGAAAACAAAGTTAAATATTAGTGTATCTAAGACTAAGCTTTACTGTCAAGAGGTCAAGGTGTTAGGGCATGTTGTGAATTATCAAGGAATTAAACCAAGTCCTGAGAGAGTTACTCCGTTGTTAAGTATAAGGTTGCTGCAGTCAGTCCGAGAGGTTTGGGGCTTTATGGGGTCAGTGAATTTCTACTGGAGATTCATACCTAATTGCTCTGCACTTGGAGAGCCATTGTTTGCGTTAAAAAGGAAGAACACACAATTTGTTTGGGGGCAAGAGCAAGAGTCAAGCTTCTTAGAGCTAAAGAAGAAACTCTCTGAGGCCCCCATATTAAGATTCCCCAATTGGTCAAAGTTGTTCTACATTGATACAGATTCAAGTTAACTGGTCTTGGTGCCATTCTTACTCAAGAAGGAGAGTTGAAGTTATCCCAACATCCCATTGTGTATGGTTCTAAGACTTTGGGGGCCACTCAAAGGAAATACTCCACAACATAATGTGAAGGATTGGCAATAGTATGGGCAGTGGAACATTTTAGGACATATATCCTAGGAATGCATTTTAGTATTGTCACTGACCATGCAGCATTAAGAGAAATTTGGACTAAGGAAGACTTATTAGGCCAAATACAGTTGTATGCAGAGAAGCTCTCTGGATATGATTATGACATCATCTACCATCCAGGGTTGGAAAATCAGATTCATGACTAATTTTCCAGAGCGCTGTTGGCCTGTGGAGAAGTTGATAGGCAAGAAGCCTGGGAAGCTCTATCAAGGAATAGGATTTATGTAGAAAAATCCAAGCATCTAAAAGTAGTCAGAGATCTCCATGTGCAATGGGGAGGTCACCTCTGATATGAAAAGTTATGGGAAGTGGTGAAAGCTTGGTACTGGTGGTCAGAGATGAGAGCTACAGTCCTTCAGATTTTGCAAGAATGTGATATTTGCTCTAAATTCTCAGCGGCAAAATCCAAGGTCCAGCTCAAATCAGTGATGTCACATTATCTTTTTGAGTTGGTCTCAATGGATATGGGTCATATTAAATTAGCAAGTGGTTGGAAAGAATACTTTGTGATGGCCATTGATTCTTTTAAAAAATGGGTAGAAATTTGAGCGCTGACCAAGGAAACAAGTGTTGCAATTGCTAAGTTTCTCTGGGAAGAAATAATAGCACAGCATGGTTGTCCTGAGAAAGTTCTCACCAATAACAGACCGCCTTATGTAGGACCAGCGTTAGCCAAGGAATGCTTGAAATGGGGCATTTCTAAGTTAACCTCAGCTCCATATTATCCCGAGACAAATGGTTTAGCCAAAAGAACCATTGGAACCCTGAAGCGCATTATGGAGAAATTGGCTGATGGAGCCACAACCCATTGGAAAGATCACCTGGCAATGAGTGTCATGGCATACTGTACAATGCCCCATAATGCTACTGGGTCTTCTCTGTTTCAGATGTTGTATGGCCAGGAAACTACAACAAGCACTGAGAGTGGTCAATGGGAGTTTGTGGAAAAGAGTTCCCATGAAGCCACCGTAGAAGAACATGCAGTTGAGATGAAGAAGTTATTTGTCAAGGCTAGGAGTGAAGAAGAGCCATTTTGAGAGAGACATGCCGCCAAGTGGAACTCAAAGCCTGGAGTACTTCCCTGTGATCATTTCCAGGTTGGTGATCTGGTATGGTTTTATCAAAGACGCCAAGAAAAACACCCAAGAAGAGGTCTTCAGCAATGGGTAGGTCCTATGAAGATTATCTCAGTTAGTCCAGGGCCAAACTACCTAGTTCAATGAGTTGGAGCTGCCTTAGGAGAAGAATGGTCCTGTGTTTATCCTCAATTCCTTAAGCTGTTCCATGGGAAATTAGAGCTGATAAAGTCTGAAGGGATGAGTCCAGATCCCCAAAGAGAAGGAAGGGGCCTTGTGACTGTACGACAGTCACTGTTAAGTATTTATCCAAATAAATACTCCAAGATATCAAGTTGCTCTGTTTTTGCTGTTTTTTTTATGTAGATAGGTTTGGCTGGAATTCTTCAGATAAAGATTCCTGAGAGCTTAGTATCTATATTCAATAAAAGAACAGAAGGCAAGATTGGCTGAATCAATCTTGGAGACTAGGCGTCTCAAAAACAATTTAATTAATCAGGAAGATTAATTAATAAATACGTGGGAATACAATTAATGAGGTTTTAATTATATTGGTTAATTGCCTTGACTGTGTGTGGTGCTCAAGGATTGTAGGAATGGTTTGAGAGTAGCTGAGCAACTAGAAACACAACAGGACTAATATCTTCTTACTCAACAGAACCTCTAATTTTTGGCTCTGCAAGTAGTTTAAGATTTGTAAGTCAATTGTTGTGTTGATGTATAATTCTTGTTTATTGGGGACCTCTTGGGGGTCTTTTTATACTTGGAGGGGAGAAGGGAAAAGAAAGGGTGAGTCATGCTGACTAGGGTCTAGACTGTCAGGAAATGAGCTTATTCTTGGATGGCTGAAACATTTTGGGGAATATTCAGAAAGAAATGGGTTGGATTGGGCAAGAAATGAACATTTGGGCATGTGATATGTAGTCAGGTGGTTGCAGCACATAGTAGGGCTGTCTCTAGGGAATTGAGTATAGAATAAGTTTTCAGACTACTCTTTTTTAGGGTTCCCACTTTGGCAAAAAGAGGGGCGGAAGATTAGTATACCAATTTACATAGTGGGCATGAGCAATGGGTCAATAATTGATGCATCTGCGGCTAGCTGCAGATGCGTCAATAGATCTTTAATTGCCATATAATAAACTTCTTTCAATGGGTCACCAATTGATGCATCTGCAGCTAGCTGCAGATGCTCCAATTGGTCACTAATTTCCATAGGAAAACCCATTCCAATGGGTCACTCTCCAACGCATCTGCAGCTAGCCGCAGGTGCGTCAATTGGTCTATAATCAGAGATAATGCTATGTAATTCAGAGGGTTACCTTCCAATGGTAATAAATAAAAAGGGCAGCAGTTCCCCTTATACTTTTCTAAATAAGGATTCAGTCCCATTATGGTAATACTAGGGAGTGGCACCCTGTACCACATACCCCCAGATCAGGATGGGGCTCTATCCAAAAAAGGAAATTCCAGGCCCTCATAATGGTAAGTGGATGCACACCTGAAACCAATTTAAAACAGCCAATCACTTGTTGGGTGGCCTAATGATAATTGGTGAATAGACTTAGAGGGGTGATTCATGATGAATCACCCAACAATAATCAAGACAAATTAATTGGATAAAATCAAGTATAAATAAAGGCATCCTGAATGATTCTCTTTAGTTAAAAATGTCATTATCTTCTGTCGCCTGCCGCGTCTGCAAATTATCTGCCTCCTTACAGGCCACATTAACCGCTCTTTGTAAAGCAAAGCTTGAGGCCCTTTGAACAGGGGGTGGGCTCCTCAGTGGAATGGGAAGAACAAATCTTGGAGGACCTCCCAGAGGAGGACCACAAAATTGTACGGGCCCCATTAACGTCTGTAGCCTTTGCCATTGTGCCCAGTTGGGTGCACACTGCTAAGGGGCGCTGATACCTCTAACTGGATGAGGAGGATGACAAGTTCAAAGCTACCCAGTTCAACATGCCCAAGCCTTCAGGGCCTGAGGTTCAAGAAGGATCAAGTTTGCAACCTGACCCTAAAGATTGCAGCCCCCCAAGTTGCCCTGCTTCCCCGGCTACTCAGCGCCAACGTCTTTGTGACCTGGCCCGCGGGGCAGAGGTGATCTCGCCAACCTATGACATACAGGCCTTACAGGAGGTGATGGCCCAGGCTGCTTGCAATGCAGCTGCCGTGCAAGCAGCTTCTGATGCTCTTGTTGACAAGCAGCGGCGCATAGCTCTGGAGGCAGCAGATTATTTGGGTGCAGATAATCCTGTTGAGGACACCCTGGTCCCTTGGGTGGCCATCAAAGAGACTTTTGCCAACATGGGGCTAGATAATGTGACTATAACCCATAATGTGCCCAATTATTCTAAGCAAGTCCTTGGCCCCTACAGCCAGATGGCTATTAATGCAGTCTGGCTTGACAAACAGTCTGAAAACAATTACCGGGAAGTTAGGGCCGCCCTTCAGGTTGAGCCCATGGCGCAGATCCTGGAGCTAGTTCAGAATGAGGATTCAGTGTGGTTCTGGAACTCCTCAGTGAACACCTACGCGCGTGTGCCTCCAGTGGGGCGCCTTTCTTCCTTGTCAAATCTTATTGATATTGCACAGCTTGGGCTGGGATGTCAGGTGGCCAGGACTGTTACCGCCTGGGTAGGTCACTTGATGGAGAACGCCATGGCCATTGACACCCATCATTCCCTTTCATTCACCTCTAAGAATTTTCCCAACTGATTGCAACTTGTCCTTACAAGATGGCGGATGTCACCTTTGCCTGAAACACCCTGATCTTGGTGGTGGAGACTTGGGGAGTTGAACAGGATGTTTGCCCCATCCTTTTGTATCATGGGTTCAATGGGGCCTCTCAGAGCTGGCGTTACCGCCTGTTTGCCAACCGGGTTGGGGAGTTGGACCCTAACTTGTACCACCAGCAGGTGCAAGCTCTCATCACTCTGGGCCTGTCCTTTAACCTTTCAAATTGAGCTAACCTGTCCTGCAAGAAGGTGGCCACTGCCATTGACGGCATGCGGGCTCAGCTTACTACGGGTTGCCCTGCCAAGGGATTTAAGTTGTATGAATACATAATTCAAGACATGCTCATCCTGGCTGCCATCTACACCAGCCACCATCCTCCTGAGAAGTGCTACATTTACAATTAGATGCTGCAGGCTCCAATCAGCAACCAAGTAGCTGCTTATAACAATGACTGTATGTTCCCTTTCTTTGTGGCCGCCAAGGTCACTAATCACTATATGGGGTTCATGACCCCTCATCCACTGCAGGAATAAATCCTTTTGCTTCTTCATATTTATTTATTTCTTTCTTTTTTCTTTTATATTTATTTATTCATCATCATCATCATTTTTTTCTTTCTTCTGGGATAAGTCCCTTTTTTATTTATGCAGACTATACCAATAATTGATCTCTTTAGCCTGATCCTATGAAGGGGTAGTAGGATACCTTTCTTCATTGACTTTCTATATTCCTACATAATGTTTCCTCTGCTGCCCTATATAGAAGAGATAATAGCAAGGCCGGCAGGGGTTGTGTAAAGCCACATGGCTTTACTGAGGGTTGCCCATGTAGGCAGAAGTTGGCAAGGGGCAAGAAGACTCCTTGTCAACTACAGGGGCTGCTTTCATGAACTTGGCATGCACTCTCTGATAAGTTCAACCAGAGCCAATATGTCAAACCGTATATGCATTAAAGCTACTCTTCTCAATTACCACAAATGGTCCTAATAATATTGGGATGAGCTTGTGGGGACGTCCGGAAGTCTGAGCCCTGGAGATGAGTATGTGTTGGCCAATTTTGAAAGAAGCCAGCTTGGGACAATGCTTTATGTCACAGGCAAATGCAGCACACCAATTTGTCCCCATAGTGTTATATGCTTCATGACGCAGAGTTATTAGCCCTTTAGTAAGAGCTCACAGGTGGTCATCAGGGAATCTACCTGGTTCCAATTGATAAGTTGCTAGGAGCCCAGGTAGGGAGGGTTGTTGTCCATAAACCATCTGGAAGGGGGAGCAACCAGTAGTGGTGTGATTATTTATTTGGTACGCCATAAGTGCCAAGGGAATTAGAGTATCCCAAGACAAGTCTGAATCTAACATGAGCTTTTTAAGGATAGTCTTGAGGGTGCCATTGACTTGTTCAACAGAGCCATTTGTTTCTGGGTGATACAGAGTAGATTTTGTGTCTTTAATTCCCATGACCTCATTTAATTCAGCCAGAAGTTTGCTGGTGAAGTTAGTTCCATTATCCATCAAGATGGTATGGACAGCCATGATTGGCAATGATATGTGATAGAATAAATCAGGCAGTGTGCTTGTCTGTAGGGGAAGGAATAGCCTTGGCTTTGACCCATTTGCTGAAATGGTCAATGGCTACAATAAGATATATATTCCCACAACTAGTCTTATTTGGGCCTACTGGTCCTACCACATCAATGCTAACTGTGTGAAAAGCGTAGGTAGGGGATGCAGTCTATAGCTAGTGGCCTTGGGTAAGGGGCAGTACTTGGAGCAAGTCATGCAGCTTTGACAATATTCTAATGCATCAGTGTACATACCTTCCCAATAACAATGTGATGCAAGTGTTGCAATCATACGTGTTTTGCCAGCATACCTGGTGGCTAGGTTATGAAATTGTTGTAATATGGCTAGCCGCCAAGAGGGGCAAATGTATGGCAGTTGATGTCCCTTGACTTCCTTATATAGACAGCTGTCTCTAATTGTGGTGTTATAAGTAAGTTTGGCTAGGGTTTTCTGAGCCTCAGGAGGGATACTATCCCATTTGGAGGGAAAAGGAATAAGATAAAACAGGGCATCTCCTTCAGGGGCAAGGGCTGCTACTAGTGGAAGTCTAGATAATCCATCAGCATTGGCGTTCTTGGCTCCAGGGTGGTGTACAAGTTTGTAGTTGTATGCCTGCAATCTCACTGCCCAGCGAGCCAATCTCCCTTTGGGGTCCTTTAGGTTAGCTAGCCACTTCAGGGAGGAATGATCAGTCACAACCTTGAAGTGGGACCCATATAGGTAGGGACAGCACTCTTTGATACCATATAAGACTGCTAGGCACTCTCGTTCAGTTACTGAGTAGTTTTGTTCATGGACATTCAGGGTTCTAGAGAAATATCCAACAGGGTGATCATGGCCTTCATCATCCAATTGCGCAAGGACCACTCCTACTGCTACTAAACTGACATCTGTGTACAGAATGAACTCTTTAGAGAAATTGGGATATGCCAGAACTGGGGATTCTACTAAAGCTTGCTTGAATGCCTTGAATCCAATTTGGCAATCATGATCCCATACAAATTCTACGTCCTTTTTTAGGAGGCAAAAAAGGGATTGAGCCAGATTGGCAAATGCTTCTATAAAACAGCAATAGTAACCAACCATGCTGAGGAAGCATTTAAGGTCCTTGACAGTGATGGGGGCAGCAAGTTTAGAGATAGCTGTTACCTTGGCTGGGATAGGAGCAATGCCTTTCTTATTGATGACATAGCCTAGGAACTCAAGGTTTTCCTTAAAGAATTGACACTTCTTTGGCTTGAGTTTCATCTCTATCTTGTCTAGCCTGATGAAGACCTGATCTAGGTCTCTAAGATGATCCTCAAAGATTTTTGAATACAAATTGATGTCATCCAGATATACAAGGACACAGATGGACTTTAGGTTGCGGAAGGTGGTGTCCATAAGCCTTTGGAAGGTAGCCAGGGCGTTAGCTAGTACTTGCAGCATCCAGGTGGTTGGTACAGACCATCTGCAGTCACAATGGCACATTTTTCCTGGTCTTCAACTTCCATAGGTATCTGTCAGTATCCTGCTACAAGATCCATTGCTGAGAAGAACTGTGCGCCTCCCAGCTTGTCCAGGGTGTCATCAATTCAAGGTAAGGGATACCTATCTTTCTTGGAGATGGTGTTCAACTTCCTGTAGTCAATTATCACTCAATTGGTTCCATCTTTCTTTTTTACCAGAAGCAGAGGACTGGCCCAGGGACTATTGGATGGTACTAAGAGACCTCCTTCCAATAATTTGTCAACTTCCTGTTGGATTATTTGATTAGCCACGGGGGAACAACGGTACGCGGTCTGGAATAGGGGCTGTGCTTCCCCTGTGTTGACTTTATGGAAGCAGTTATTGGCACAACCCAGCTTGGCGTCAGAGTTGGCAAAAAGGTGCTTGTACTTCTTGATGAGCTCTAGAAACTGTTCCTTATGTTGCAAGTCTATGTCCCCAATTTTTTTGTCTTGTAGGATGGGTGCTATTAGGTCATGACCAGGGTTTGGTAATACTAGCTCATACAGCAATCCAATAGAATAGGCAGAGGAAATAGATTTATTTGGGGCAATTTTTAGGAAGGCTACTCCAGAGTTGCAACCAATTTCTAGAGTAGAGGAGTGAGGGTTGGCCACTAGAATAGTGAGCTCATCAGTGGTCTCTCCTGGGATGATATGGGTTGCAACTGTGGGCAGCCTGGGACGTGGAAAACCTAGTGCCAATATTTCCCCATGCAATCCTTTAGGTATGCGTAGCTTGAGACCTGTTCCTATGATGGCTTGGGATTTAGGAGGAATACTTATACTGTCCTACAATTGAATCAGGATAGGGTTGTTGTAGCAAACAGTGTTTGGTAGCTTGCTTATTTGAGTCAAGGTGGTTTCATAGGGGATCCCTGTCATCCCAGATGGGCAGGCCAGCAGGATGCATCCTCTAGGGTTCATGCCTTTGGGAGGGACTCTAGGCCGGTCATCTGGTGTCAGGAGGTGGAATTACTGGCCTAGAAGGTGGAACATACCAGTCTTATGATCTATGGTGGTCCCAAACTGGTCCATAAAGGAGGAACCAATCAATACGTTGTAGTTCTTGGCTTCCAGGACTATAGCCGGGCAGGTGACCACAGTATCCCCAAACTTCAAAGGGACCAAAGAGTACGCGCCTTTGTATCTGTCAGGATTGTTGCCTGCTGTACCAAAGGTTCTACTGCACTCAACGTCTGGTGGGAAACAAAGCCTACGAGTGAATTGGGAGAATAGGATTAAGGTTGGTGCACTGCTATCCAGGACAGCATGAATTGGGATGCCAAATACCTCAGTTTGTACCCATGTGCTTGAACCAACCAAGAGGCTATTTCTGCCTTCTACCCAGCAGACAAGGGTGTCCTTTTTCCAGCTCTTTGATGGCTTTCTGTAGAGTGGGAAAGATGTGGACAATATCACTCAACAGAGTAGTGATCACAGTTTTTGAAAGGGCTTTGGTTATGTTGCCAATAGTGGGATGGGTTTTCTGGAGGTTCTGAGCCTGGAGGATTTATGGCAAGGCAGGATCAACCTTCAAAGGGTTTATTTTGTGGGGGGGGTACTTCCTTTTGGGTAGAGGCTTTTGTGCGTGTGTGATATGCCACAGCCATTATTAATGAGCCAGGGCTAGCAAGATTGGGAGGGACCTTTTTACTAGGCGGAGACACACTGATCCTGTGTGCTCTGCTTAGTAGTTTTTTGGCCCTTCCAAGGCACTATCCTCTTGCAATGTGTTGGGCAAGTCGTGTACACTGAGTTTTGAGTCAGCAGGCTCTTTTTTCACGTCTAGTTGGCAGTGTGGACAGTTCCTTGCAAAGTACCCTTTCCGTCCACACTTAAAGCATTCTTGTTCTTCCATGGGTTGTCTTTCTGCATAGAGAACTCCGTCATTGTCCTCTTCATATTCCTCCACCACATTCATTACCCGGCGGGATGGATACACAGAGTGTGGGGTCTGGCATAAGGTATCTTGTTGGAGGGAGGCAGCTATGCAAAGCACTGCCTGGGTTCAAGTAGGTGTCAACAGATGTGGGTGGAAGACAGACAAGTGTGGGAAGGGGCGGATTGCATGGAGAAGAGCTGTTGCTGCTTCTTGGGGAGTCAGGAAATTGATAGACATTAGGGTTTGAGCCTCAACCCTAAATCTTCTACCAAATTCTGGAAGCAACTCATCTTTCTTCAGGAAGATAGTCAAGAAATTGGCCTTCTTGTCCTCTAGCTGTTTGGTGGGAATCATAGGTATCTTCAAGGATGTTTTTAATTTCCTTGTAAGACCCCTCCCCTCCACTAAGAGAGGTAACCACAGTGGAGAAGGCAGTTTTGTCCAGGCTATTCAAAAGTTTAGCACGGGAAACTGGCTCTGTGCTATCCCTGGTCATAAGCTTGAACCCTTTGAGAAAGACATGAATATTGATGGGTCCTCCTGGTTTGAACTTGGTGTTTAGCTTGAGACTGAGGCCAGAGCTCGCACAAGAGTCCCATGAAGGCAGGCCAGGGTCAGAAGAGGCTGGTCCTTGAGGGCCAGGCAGTGACCCTGGTGGTCCTGAGGGTCAGCCTGGTGGGGTTCCCAGTGGCCCTGGGGGTCCTCCAGAGAAAGCTCTAGGATAGCCTTGAGGTGGAAACAATGGCCCAGCAGGGGTGTAAACCCCATAGGGGTAAATTGGCTGAAAGAAAGACCCCTCTTGCAGATATAGTTGGGGTTTAGGGCCTGAGTACCTGGAAGGGGGAAGCCACCAAGGGTATTGTTGAAGATGTGAGTGTCCAGGATTTGGAGGGGTCTCCCAGCGTGCGGTTGCAGGGTCTGCCCTAGGTTCATTAGCAGGGGCCGGTGATGGAGTGTCCGGGAGATGTTCCCCGGGAGTTTGATTGGTGGCAGTTGGTACTGAGGTGGGGCCGGGGGTCAAGATGTCCAGGATAGGCAGGAAGGAGGTTGACATTGGGGTGGGGACCCCTTGGGTGGCCCGGGGGAAACTTTGATGTCTCTCCAGCCAGGAGAGTACTGAACAAGGCCGCTGTGGTTTCTACTGACTTGAGAAAAGAATACACTACTTCTGTTGAGGCAGGGGCAGATGTTGGGCTTGGTTGAGTACTACCTGATCTTCCTAGATTCATTGAGTCAAATCTTTTGGTCAGGTTGAAGATCAGCAACTGTAGGCTAGCGTCCTTCTCCTTAAGAGTGGAGAATTCCTTGCCGTAAGTGGAGGCATGGGTTTCCTGCTTCTGAGTCAGGATGGTCAGCTCCTGTTGGACGCGCTTAAGTTGGGTTGTCAATTTTTGGATGAGGCCAAGGTGTTTGGTCTGGTTGGCCTCAATTTCTGCCTTGAAGGCAACCTGGTCCGGCTGAAGCGCTTCTACCTTAGCATAGGTTGTGTTGCCATCAGTTCCCACAACGTCCAGGTCTTCCTGTGTTTGTGCGAGATCATGTTGAAGTGAGTCAAGGTCATTCTTCAGGACCTCTAGGTCATCCTGAGTCTGGTTGACTCTAGACTTGGCATTCCCAGCCCATTGGTCACAAGCCTTTTGGATATCTGTTAGCTGGGCCTGAATGTCACTGATGTCTACATCATGTTGGTTGGAGTGGCCTTTTAGGTTGGCCACTTCTTCAACCAAGGGTTGAATTACGTGCTTTTGAAGGGATGAGTGGTCTTTGTTTATCTGTCAAGCAATAGTTACGGTGTCTGAGTGCATGGCTCCCAGAACCTCATGCTTGTGTCTGATCTGGTGAAGTCGGTCTTGAAGGGGGTTTACTGCTGCCTCAGTATAGTCCCTTAGTTGGTTCAAGGCTGTGATGGTCTTTTCACTGCTGATACGTTGTTGCTCTAGCCAATTTACCAGCGCAGTTACAATAGGGTGGTTAAATTGGATCAGATAGGCTTTGATCCTCTGGGTATTGTCTATGGCGGTTGAGGTGAGAACATCCCCATTTTTGCTCAGAAACTGGCAGACATTTTCAATATCTGATATGGTGGGGTTATCAGAGGGGCCAGGGTGAGCAACTTGGTGCATCAGTAGAGGGGGAGCACTGGGGACAAACTGGTAGGATTGAGGAGCAGTGGGGACGGGAAGAGGCTCTATACGTGAGACAAACAGGGCACAGGAGCTAGTTTGTTCAAGGGTCTGACGTCTTTGGGGAGGGGGCGCGGGATTTAGAGACAGAGCTCTAGGGTGGCAATGGTCTCCACTTGATGTAGATGACCAGGATGGAGTCTGAGGAAGATTGGCAGGAGGTTCTTCATCTACTTCAAAGAAGTCTTCTACAGGGTCCTTGTCTGAGGCAGGGGAGGGGCTTTGCGGGCAGACTGAGGCTGGGCGCCGTCTTATGGGCTTGAAAGCTTGGGGAACGGAAGGGAAAGAGGCAGGCAGGCAGGCAAGGTCTAGGTTGGGCTTGTGGGGGAAGGTCAGAGATTGGGGCAGCAGGTTCCTCAACCTCTATAGGAAGTTGGGGAGATCCTGTGCTAGGGGTGGCTTGACCCTCAGGGTGGGGGACTTTGGTGGGGGTTGAGACTCAATCAGCATTGCAGGGCTGACCCTGGCCTCTGCGTGCCAGAGTTGGGTAGGCAGGGCGCAGTGGGCTAGCATTGCGTTGAGCGTAGTTGGTGGTGGAACAGCGTGGGCGTTCCATGGTTTTGGAGTCACAGGTTTGGTCCCTGGACTAGAGGTCTCTGGCAGCAGTGTGACGGGCAGTGGCAGATACTCCTGTAGTGAGCACCAGAAAATGTGGTGCTCAAGGGTTGTAGGGATGGTTTGATAGTAGCTGAGCAACTGGAAACACAACAGGACTAATATCTTCTTACTCAACAGAACCTCTAATTTTGGGCTCTGCAAGTAGTCTAAGATTTTTAAGTCAATTGTTGTGTTAGTGTATAATTCTTGTTTATTGGGGACCTCTTGGGAGTCTTTTTATACTTAGAGGGGAGGAGGGAAAAGAAAGGATGAGTCATGCTGACTAGGGTCTAGACTTCAAGCAATGAGCTTATTCTTGGATGACTGAAACATTTTGGGGAATATTCAGAAAGAAACGGGTTGGATTGGGCAAGAAATGAACATTTGGGCATATGATCTGTAGTCAGGTGGTTGCAGCACATAGTAGGGCTGTCTCTAGGGAATTGAGTATAGAATAAGTTTTCAGACTACTCTTTTTTAGGGTTCCCATTTTGGCAAAAAGAGGGGCAGAAGATCAGTATACCAATTTACATAGTGGGCACAAGCAATGGGTCAATAATTGATGCATCTGCAGCTAGCCGCAGATGCATCAATGGGTCTTTGATTGCCATGTAATAAACTTCTTTCAATGGGTCACCAATTGATGCATCTGCGGCTAGCTGCAGACGCTCCAATTGGTCACTAATTGCCATAGGAACCCCCATTCCAATGGGTCACTCTCCAACGCATCTGCAGCTAGCCGCAGGTGCGTCAATTGGTCTATAATCAGAGACAATGCTATGTAATTCAGAGGGTTACCTTCCGATGGTAATAACAAAAAAGGGCAGCAGTTCCCCTTATACTATTCTAAATAAGGATTCAGTCCCATTATGGCAATACTAGGGAGTGGCACCCTGCATCACACTGTGTCAAGAAGTTTGGTTAAGGTTAATCAAAAGTAAACCCTCAAATTTTGGATTAAAAGTGCCGCTTTGCCAAATTTGTTAGGTTAAAAGTGCCACCTAATTGATTTGAGAAGCGCTGAGGCACCACCTAGTGAATTTTTCAGGTGCTGGCGCGCTGCCTGGGAAAATTGCTGGGCGCCGCAGTGGCGCCTGGTTTGAGTTTTGAAGCATTGTAATGGGGTTTAAGGCAAAAAACCATTAAATGCAAAGATAACTAAATAAAGGCAAGGATGCCTAGGAATTCAGGTTTGATCAGCTGGTTCCCAGTTGGAACATTGATAGCTGAGTTTCAGGATGTGCAATCCACAGGGTTTTGGCGCCGGTAGCTGAGGAAGCTCCATGCTGAATTGGTACATTGGGATGAATGGAGTCAGGTGACTTCTTCCCATTGTAGGTTGGTTCTCATAGGTTGAGAAATATTGGTGATCTTTTAGGTAAATATCTAGGTTTAGATGACTCAAATTTCATAGACTACATGATATGAATCATGGGTTGACTTAGGAACCAGAGGGGTTTTCAGCTGAATATGCCCCAAATGGTATATAAGCAAAAACAGCTAATTTTAAATAAAGATATATTGTTGATTTCTATGCTTTCCCCTCAACTTCTTTTTAATTATCATTTCTTCTTTATTACTATTTGAAAGAGCAAAATTTGGAGTGCTTTGTGTTGAGTCCGCTGCTGCAAGAAAGAAAGTTCCTACCAGCTTGCTTGAGGAGCTTGGGCGAGTCTGGAGGTCTCTAAGATTGCACCTGAGGAGTCTTTGATAGAAGTGAAAGCAGCTTTTGAAGAACTATACTCCAACTATTTTGCCAGAGAAGGAACCTGGCACAAGGAAATCAAGTTTATGCATGGGACTCCTGGAACTTGCTGTTAGGGTTCAATGAAATTTTACAACAAGTAAAGGACCAAGCCAATCATGAAGTTGAGGCGTTAAGAAACAGAGAGGAAAAGAGTGTCAAAATTATGGCTCATTAGAGAGATGACAATAAGGCGTTGTCTCACCAAATTGACTCCCTTGTCAGGAAGCCAGGCATAGGCAGATGCATTGGTTGGCTTGGGACGGAATACAGCTGGGCCAGAGGGTAATGCCCACCATAGGATGGGTACTAACTTAATAATATAGGATACAGATTGCCCAAGCAAAGACCAGGGCCCTGAATTGGGCACCATAGTGTCTACCATACCCGTCAAAGTAATGTAGAGTACTCCAAACAGCTGGGTGGACGTAGTCTTGGATGCAGTGGGGGTATTCATTAGGCAGTCAGGTTGCGGGGTTAAGGGTGGAGTCATGGGAACAAAGTAGGAAGGCAGATAATTGTACTTGTCTTTGAACAATAAGGGCAGCACCTCAATCCTCTTTCCTTCACGTCCTATGTATTCAGTTTCTCTAGTCCTTGCCAAGGGATCAGCAATGAGGATGGTCTCCAAGTTGTACTCTGCATAGGCAGGGTTGGGCGGGTAATCTGTAAAATGTACAGGTCTAAAGGGGGCTCCTGGGGGACGGTATAATGCCTGGGGAGGGTTGGCAGGTTGGTCTCCAGAGGGGGTGGTTGCCTGATGATCTACTAGGCCAGAGTTAAGATGGAAGATCACTAAGACTAGATAAGGTAAGATTTGTTTGAACCAAAGGTTCATAAAACTTTATTATTGAAAATGACAATATGGTCATCACCATACTGCCAGGGCTTTTATACCATGGGTTTTTGCTTCTTCAATTCTTGCAGGGTTCAGGTTTGTAGACAAGGCACTGGTGGGGCATGGATCTTGGCTTAGAGTCTTGAGGGCAGCAGATCCAGGTTGTGCCTGCTCTGGTGAATAGAAGTGGCAATGCTTTGTTCCGCCGCTACTGTTCACCACGTCACCTGAGTAGTTCAATTGTACTACCCATTCTGGACAAAAGACTGGAAGCTGCTGGTGGTCATTGGCAGAGTTAAGAGTAGGTTTTGTTTTAACCTCCTTAAGGAAAACTACAACCTCTGCATAGGTCCAGATCTTTGGTGGCGCAAGGTTGGTAGCAATCTGGTGACCATTTGGGGAATTGTCCTTGGGAGACTGGCGGGTCTCAGAGTGTCTTGTCAACTTGGGTTTGCAATTTAACAAGTTGGTGGGTTCCTGTTCATTTTGTGTGACTCAAGTAGTCTTTGGAGGGTCAGGGCTTGATTCCAGGGTCTCTAATTTTGATTTCAAACCTCCCATATTGACGCTTGACAGGTTGGCAGGTTTCTGTTCCCCCTGTTTGGGGTCATCTATCTCTGGTGATCCAGGGTTTGACCCAACTGGCAGTTGGGTGGTTTCCTGTCCACTCTGGTCAACATAAGGCTTTCCCTGAGACCCAGGATCAAATTCCCAGGGTTTCAATACAAGTATTGAAATGTCATTCATGACATCCCTGGAGGCAAAGCTCCTTGAAGCTATTTCACAGGAAGGTAATAGTAACAAGAGTCAAGGGCAAGATAACAGTAAGTTTGACTGGTTAGACCTGGATCCGTCACAGCAGTGTGGACCAAAAAAATACCAAATTAAGTGTTCAAATTTATCAGTTGGTGTAGGTTCAGGAGTCTCAAAGTTCACATTAGTCCAGCAGTATCCCAGTAACACAAAAACCCCACACTAGGAGGAGAAGTTTCATGCTGTTAGAGAAGGTCACAATTTTCTACTAATCAATTAGAATTTGAGGATATAGAGTTTGTTGTGACTGTTGAGAGGAAGAGAATTACTGGAGTAATTTTCTCAGAAAAAGTATTTCAGCTTTAATACTGAAGCAGAAGCGGAAGAGGAACATTGTGTTTGCCATTTGGTCATGAAAGTTCTGGAGCTGAAGTATTGCTTAACAGGAGTGCAGCAAGCTGCAGCCTGTAAAACAGGAAGAAGTAAGGCTTGGATCTTCTTTCAGGGTAGAGTTGGGTCCTTTGCTATGTGCTGGTAGGTTTGGCTTGACTGAATGATGAATATTTCCAAGGCTTGTTTCTTTAATGTAGTTTGATTGGGTCCCTGGCTTTGCTGGTAATTGATTGAATTTAATTTGGATTTTGTTGAATGTGATTGGTTTGATCTAGTGTTTGGATATTTTTGGAACCATTAATTGTTAATTTATGAACATTAACGTTGTTTTCCTTGTCCAAGAGCTATAAAGTAACTCCCTCCTTTAGCCTTGGATATGACAATATTCCTGTGTTGTAAAAAAAATCTTCTCAGAAGCCAGCCAAGCCCATTAATTCTCTTGAGGATTTAGCCTACATGATTGATGAGAGATTTGTTTTGACATACCCTTCCCAGGTGGCAAATACTGATATTTTGAACTCTGTTCCCACTTGGGAGGAATCTCTGATTAATTTGGACTATTTTTTGGCTTGGGACTGTCTGCATTTAAAATTAATTAAGTCCAAACAATCAGGTCGCGCTTCTGCTAAATCATCAAATTCCAATCCAGCCAGATTGAATGCTGATTTAAATCACTCCATTAACACCAGCCAATTAGAGTTGAAGCCAGAAATTATTGAAAAGCCCTCTAACTCAATAGAACTGCCTTTGAAAAATTTCTCTTATGACCAATCAGACCCATTGCCTGGGTCAGCTGACCTTTCAAATTTGAAGTCTGTCCCTTAAAGCAAGACATGGGACTTTTGGTCCCCTGCTTGCTCATTTTATCAAATTAAAGTTTATACTTTTAAAACTGGTCACTTGGAAACTTGGGCTTTTTTCTTGGCTCTTTGATGTTTCCTGGCTTTTGTTAGTATTTGGGTCATCATTCCTTACCTTTACAACCTTTCCCCGGTTCCTGGTGTTGCTTTCAAAGTGCCTAGAGTTAAAGTTAGTATTAACAGACCTGCTTATCTCTTCTACTTTCAAAAACCTAGTTTGAATTTAAAAATTAGTATTATAGACCCTATATTTACTTACTTTAAGTTCAAGTTTGTTTTATATTTGCTTTTTTGTCTCCTTTGCTTCATATACACTTTAAACATCCTTACCTGCTCCTTGTTAAAGTGTATAGCTTTAGTTGCTGCTGCTTGGGTTCTCTCTTATCTTGAAGGTGCCTTGGTGTCTGGTTTTCCCCTTTTTGTTCTGGTGCAGAAAACCACCCAACACCCATCTTGGTTATGCTTCTCCTCCCAATCCAAAAATGCTGGCTTCCCTCCTCAAGTTTGTAGCTTTTCCCTAGCCCCTGCCTTGGTAATGAATTAGGACCACTTCTCCAGACCTCTGGAGTTGCATTACCCACTCATTCCACCATGTGGGAACCAATCCTAGCCAATTAATCTATATGTTTGAAGACCTCTCTAGACGGGCCATGATATTCTTGCCACTAGCAAGAATGTCATGTGAACCCTTACCTGTGATTACCTTGAGCTCCCCACTCTCCAACCGGTCCTCTCAACATCCACAAGCTTGCCTTCCCAAGCCCCTCTTCCCCCTGAGGTTCTAGTTTCTCAGGTTCAAGAGGAAATTTTGGGTATCCAAGAGCCTTCACCCAAGCATGCTTTGTGGTTGCTTGGTGGGATGATTCTGGTGGCCTTGGATTCCTAATTCCCCCAATTATCTGATGTGTTCTCCTTGTGGACACCACTTTGAGCAGCCATCCCAGTCTTGCACTGGATGGTGTCCTGGTGGATCCTTCCCTTGGGATGGGAGCCAAACTTAGTTAGTTTATCCCCCTCTCTCACAGGAGTTGCCTATATTTGATTTAATATAGATTTTATATTAAATATGTGGTTTTTTCTTTTGCTTGGATCTTTTGACTGTATAGTAAAAATGTTTTCTTTAATTTTGAACAGGTTTCACTCAGCTTCAAATCAACAGATTTTGATCCAAATCTAATAAAGAATCCACATTTTTAAATGCTAATTAAATAGTTTGATTTTTGATAGTATTTACTTCCTGGTTTGACAATTCTTCTGTGTAAGGAATAAAACTCCTTACATCAAGCCTTTGGTTTGGCTATCAGCTTTGAATTTAATTGATTTAGGGCACTCATATAAGTCAAACTCTTTGCAGGTTGAGCCCACTCAATGCAACATTACATCCAGACAGACATCCAGACACATATTCATTTATATTGATTAAAAGTTACAGAAGAGGCTGTGAATTTAGTATAAACTGTAGCCCAGAAGCAATGTGACATCCTTCCTGCTTTAGGATAAAGGTTCATATTAGTAACTCTATACCAGGCTATATAAATTATACTGTATGCTGGAAGGATTATCTTTTGCAGTACCAATAAAGTTCAGATTGGAGAAACAGATTTAGAGAGATGGGCTACACTCCATTGTTAAGTTTAAAGGAAACAGATAAAAGACATCCATCTTTATTCATATAGACTAGCATTGAGGCTGGCATATCTGCCTGCATGAGTTCTGCAGTGCAGCAGGGAGCCTAACCTTGGGTGTTTTTTATAAGCAAGCCTTTTAGTACAGCAATGGATAATGAAGGGCTTTGAGCCCAGGAAATTAGTCTAGAGTAAGACAGTGGCTTCCACACTCATGTCCCTCAATAAGCGGAGTCAAGTGTGACCTGGAACAGACCCAGGACTAGCCAGTTTACCACGCTGCTAGTTGGTGGAGGCAATTGTTCACTAATAAAAGTTTCTCCAATAAAATAGGCTTCTGGAACTTGTATCTTAGATTGTTTGGCCTGGCAGCCCAATCTGTGGTAGACTCTTCTAGATGTAATCCAGGTGGGGTCATATGATGGCTCTCCAGTTCTAGGATATAATTAGAGATTATAGTAGTGATTATTATGAGATGCATATCTAGGTGCCTGTTGAGGTGAACCAATCAATTGTGCAACATATGTATGCTCCATTCATCAATTAGAAACAGGGATTCTGTTAATGCCAGGATGTGGTTTGGTCATTGGTTCATTGGTCTTGTGGCCTGGTTGCATGCATCTTTTTGTTGAAAACGTTCTTTGGTCACATAGCTGTGCACCTGGGATTATTGGTTGGATCTGTTAATTAGTCACTATCATAAAATCCTGACAACTGGGGTTGTTTGCTGTTTGTGCAACTTTTGTGTACTTGCTATTTGATGATACTATGTTCTAAGTATACTTTTCATGTATGAATAATATACATACAGGGGATGTCTGGGATCTGGAATATCCATATGTGAGTTTGATTTGTTCTTCTGTTCAAGTGTGTATCATTGGCTTTGAGTGTGGCTATGTTATTTATTGGTGTTTGGTGTGGTTGATATGTCAGGTGTTGCAAAATCTTTGATTACTCCCTCTTGTGGAATTAATGCCCCAAGTAGATCACTGAATGAGTCACTGAATGGCTCACTGACCAACCATTAAGTCAGTGGCACTGTTATCATTTGATCATCTATTACAGGTATCAAACATTTTGAGTCCAAATAGGAACACTACTTGGACAAACCTCATGACCTAAGAGGAACAATTAATTGGATAAGCCCCATGACCTCCATGACGTACATGGACAGTATATGACCCTCCATGATACTATATATTATCCTATATTCATATCCAATAAAGCATCATTCTCTTCTTAATTTTTCCCTTTATCTTGTTTATTATACTTCCCAGAAGTATACACACAACAGCAGTAGCACAGATAGGTTATCCATACCTACCCAACTCATAAGAAAAATTCCTCCTAAGAAAAAGACCCAAACAATGGTACTCCCTACCGGCTGGAGAGAATAAGAAGAAGGACAAGACATTCCTGCAGGACTTGTCATCTACAACAACGTCCATGTTTCCATTAAACAATACAACACTCTCAAAGCCCAAAGACTGCTACACGTAACTCCAACCACAACAAAGCTACAACAGCCTGAAATAACTAACATTGTATTCCAACGCCTACGCTCAGCAGAAATTGGGACCTTTGCAGGGTTACCCTGGGAAAACACCAACCTTTGGATCAACAGCACACAAATCAAGTTCACACAAGTAGGCTACCACCACAGACTCTGGCTAGCAAAGTCTCCCTCCATGTCACAGGAGCCGCCTCTTGTTTTGTAAGTGAATGACTTGACCAACACCCTGACCAAAATGAAAACTGGTACATGTTCAAAACTGCCTTCCTTAAAAAGTTTTCCATGAAGAGTTCTGATGTAGCAATCATGACAGAACTTCAAACCTTCAAAACAACAGGAATAATTGAGAACTATATTGCAGTGTATGAAGGCTTACGCAACTGAGCCCCCAGTACCATCAACTTTGACAAACCAGGACCTTGATTGGACTTCTACAATAGCCTGCCCACACATACCAAACATCAGTTTGACATGAACCAATTCAAGAACCTTGAATATGTATTCTTAGAAAGAAAACATGCAGCTTAGAAATCTGACAATATACATGCAACAAACAAGCAGAAAGCCTCACGGTAAAGAAGGACCTTTGTCCTAATAACCAGAACAACCAAGCCAACAACTCCCAGCCTCAAACTGGGAATCACACTGCAAAAGCAAACCAGGCAAGTAATTAAGACGCCAACAAGGAGGGAAAAGCTCAGGAGAGTGCTTAGAAGAGCCGCCCTCCCCCAACTCACAAGCCTTTTACAGGGACCAGGATATGAACTCAATCACTATGATCCAAGTACCCTCCAGAAATCCTCTACTGTTTGCTGCCCAAACTGGAAATAAACTCCTCACTTATCCTTTCTGCTTTTGCAGATATCATGGCACAACACTGT
The DNA here is from genome assembly GCA_014839935.2 of Entomophthora muscae. Taxonomy (NCBI): domain Eukaryota; kingdom Fungi; phylum Entomophthoromycota; class Entomophthoromycetes; order Entomophthorales; family Entomophthoraceae; genus Entomophthora; species Entomophthora muscae. The sequence goes on along the minus strand of QTSX02000002.1, from coordinate 314,112 downwards.
TTGACACTGGAGCAGATCAATCCCTTATTGATAAGAAATTTACCAACCTCATGAAACTACCAACAGTCTGAAGCAACATCAAGAGAATTATCATGGAAGACAACAGGAGTACACCAGTCAACAAAGAAGCAAAACCTTTCTGCACCCAAATCAAAGATGTGCAAACAATGCTTAGCGGTCCTATCATATCAATCCCCAAGCACAATGGTATACTTGGTCTGGATTAGATGAGAAAGACCAAACCTCACATTGACTGGGACAGCACAACTCTCACCATATAACGAGGCAAAGTACACCACCATGTCTACCCAGCCCACCTTGATACTGTCATAACTGTGCTGTTTTAGCAGAGTTACAAGGGGAAAATATTTAGAAACTAGATAAGTATCTTTATTGAGAGATAGTGATTATATATTCATTGTGAATCAAGGATAACAGGAACATGATTGTGTTGATCATACAGTTGGATGGTGAAAGGGGTGGCTTGATCCTGGTAATGAGTCAAGCGCCAAAACAAGGTATCCACCATTAAGGATCATCATCTGTTCATGTTGTTGGATTTGGCAATTCAAGTTGACTTCATAGTCTGGCTTTGAGTGGCCGGGTAATCAGATTGCGGGTCACAAACCCAATTGCTAAGAACCTTGCTGGCAGGTCAAGCTTGCTGTTTTGACAATACACTTATGAGAGACAATGTGTTTGTGAAAATCATGGAAACAGAAGAGGAAGCTGACCCCAGCAAAATCAATTGGAACACCTGCACACATGAGATTATCTATTTTAAAAATACTGAGGACAGATGTGAAAAGGACTATTTCCAAGATCAGCTTGTCAGTGAGTTCTCTTCTGTCTTCCAAGAAGCCCTACCAGAGTTACCACTCAACTGTGGCATACAACACAGAATTGACCTCAAGGGAAGTGTACCAAAGACACGACCTATCTATTGACTCACACCCCAAGAAGACAACGCTCTGAAAGCTAATTTAAGCAAAGCCCTTGAAAAAGGCATCATTAGACCCTTAAAATTGCCTTTTGGTGCCGCTGTCTTCTTTGTGGCAAAGAAAGATGGAGGACTCTGCCTAGTCAAAGACTACAGGGCACTCAACAAGGTCACAATTAAGAACATGTATCCTCTGCCCCTGATTGATGACCTTTTTGACGCCCTGGGGGTCCCAAAACTTCACAAAAAATGATTTGATAGCAGGCTAACATCAAATTTGTGTAAAGCCTGAAGACATCCCAAAGATTGCATTTAGAACCAAGTACGGGTTCTTTGGTTGTGTTGTTCTCAATTTTGGTATAATAAACGCTCCCAGCACCTTCATAAATGAAGTTTTCAAAGAACACATTGAAAAAAGAGCGATCATCCACCTGGACAACATAATCATCCACAGTCAAACCCTAAAACAACACTGGGAAGACGTCTACCTGGTCTTCTGCACCCTCCAAGAAAACCAACTCATTTCTAAGTCATTGAAGTGTGACTTCTTTTCATCTGAACTCTCATTCTTTGGCCACATTATTAGTAAGGACGGAATCAAACCTGACCAAGAGGAGATACATGCCATAACCAAAATACTAGCCCCTAGGAACAAAAGCAAACTCTGTACCTTCCTAGGCATGGTAGACTACATTAGAAGATTCATCCCTGACTGGGGTGCTCTGACAGCCCCCCTGTCAGCCACTACAGCCAAATAACCAAATTTTTATGGACACTGCTACAATACCAACACTTTTTCCAACTGAAAGAACATATGGTCACTGCTCCTATCCTTCAGTATCCAAACTGAGAATGGATATATGAGTTGGAAACCAATGTGTCTGACTGCTCCATAGGAGGAGTGCTCTGTATCCAGACAGAAGAAAAGGACTTCCTCCCTGTGGAGTACAAGTCAAGAAATCTGACCAATGGTGAACAAATGTTTTCCATACATGATAAAGAATATTAATGATTTGTGATTGGTGAGGACTTTAAACATTTGGGCTCCTTCTAGATAGCATTGTCATTTCATGAGGCAGTGTACAATGGCTACCAGTTCTTTAAAACACAACAGCACTTGTCAAGAAGGCAAGCCAAGTGAATGAGTCTCATACAGAGATACCCCATGCAAATTTAATGCAAGCCAGGCAAGGAAATGCTTACCGCAGATGCCCTTTCAAGGCTATACAGTTAACACATCCTATGCACTGATGGGGACCCTGACTGGACCATGCTTATCATGGGGAATCTCCAAGAAGGGTTCCCAACTGGCACCCCACTGGACATCTAAGAGAAGTCCCTTAAGAACAAACATCTGTTCAAAAACGTATATGGCACTCTGCACTGAATACTTCCAAATGATGACACTGTATCTTACATCCCGTCAACGCAAAAGATTAACACAATCCTCCAATATCACAGAGACCCGGGACACACTTGTAGCAGAGACTTGCACAAATATCTCAAGACACGTTACTTATGGCCCAACATGCTAGATGATATCAGAGAAGTACTGGAACAATGCAAAGTCTGTGAGAAGTACGCCCAAACCAAAGCACCACCCAAGTCAGTAGTACCTGTATCCATCACACAACCCTTCAAAGTATGGTTGTTGGATATCATTGGACCAATGCCTGGTGAAAACAAGGGCAAGAAGTACATCATAACAGCTATCAAATATTCAACCAGGTGGCCTATGGCACAAGCCACAAAAGAACACAAAGGCAATGATGTGAGACAATTTATTGGGAAATAAATAATAACCAAGCTCAGGAAACCTGACCTTCTGATCACAGACGGAGGCACTGAACTTAAGGCCATTGACATCAATATCTACCTCACCAAAAACAGAATAAAACATATCACAGCCAGCTTGTATCATCCTCAAGCAAATGAACAAGTAGAACAACTAAACAGCTTGCTTGTAGAAGCCCTCAGTAAGTTATCTGCTAACAATTCAAGGGCCTGGGTTGACATGCTGCCAAAAGCACTAATGGTCTGCAGAACACGGGTCAACCGTAATATGAGCAAAAGCCCATATGAACTCATTTATGAACAAAAACCTGCTCTTGTTAGTATGGCTGCAGGACCACAATTACCTCTGCCCAAAAAGGTGCCAGAGGACAGTGATCCCAACATACAGTGTGCCAGAAGAGACCAGGAAGACATGGAACAAAAAAGAGTTGAGAGAGAAGCAATCTCACTGCAGCAGGAAATATTCTAAGTCAGGGACAAAATCTGGGTTGTCAACCACAATCAGCACAAGTTGGAACCAGGATTACACAGACCAGGCATCATCATGGAAGTCAAGCTCAACAATACCTATCTTATCAAAGGAATCAGAGCCTGGACTGAACTAAAGCATATGCACCACGACCGACCCCGCCTGTGTAAAGCAAGAACAGCCCAACAAAATTCCAGACTCCCTGTTCCCAACGCTAAACTGGACCAATACCAAGCCTGCATCCCCAATGTGCTAAAGAAAATTCCCAAGGCTCTGTCTTCCAGCACCCCAGGGGGAGATGTTGCAATATCTACAATTACTCCCTTGTGGGAAACTAATTCCTCGAGTGGCTTTCCGAATGATTCCCTGACTAATCATTAAGTCAGTGGCACTGTTATTATTTGACCATCTATTATGGGGATCAAAAATTTTGAGTCCAAAGAGGAACACTACTTGGACAAACCTCATGACCTAAGAGGAACAATTACTTGGATAAGCCCCATGACCTCCATGGGCAGTATGTGGCTCTCCATGATACTATATATTATCCTATATTCATATCCAATAAAGCATCATTCTCTTCTTAATTTTCCCCTTTATCTTGTTTATTATACTTTCCAGAAGTATACACACGATACAGGTTAAAGCTATTAATAGCTTTTTATCCTGGTGCCATCTATAGTGTTTTATGCGTGACTTCAGTTTGCTCTAATGTGACTTTGATTTTTCTATCTCAACAGCTGTGGAAATCAACTTATTCGGTTGGTCCTTCACTCATGGTTCTTGCTTAGGGTAGCATTGTAGCTGGTGGGGGGTTTAAGCGGGAGATTTTAGTTGGTTTATAGCTTGGATTATATGTCATTTAGGATGGGATTAAGCCTTTCAAGCGTGAACCCTGTTCATTATTGGGTGTGATCACCAGAAATGGAGTCATGGTTATAGCCGTTGTGATTTGTTTCAAAGGCCCCTGCAACTTGCTGGAGAGGATCGATAAGGGGATATGTCGGTTTAAATAGACGGAATAGCGCGTATTTCCGGAAAGCCTCCAAAGTATTTAAAGAATCCAAGGTATATATGTATAAGACATGGGTGATTGGTTTTAATTATTGTCTGAGTGCCAATAAATGGTTTGTCTCCATTGTGGCATTATAGCTTATTACCGCAATGTCTGAGGATGGTTAATAAGCAGGCTTGGGCTGAAACATGGATGGTGACGGAGGCTTTTCTAGTGGAATTGGGATTTGCAAACAAGATGTCTCCTGTTTGCGGCTTTGGTCGGCGCGAGCTCCACTCTTCCGCTCGTTGTGGTAAAAGATGATCAATCCCTGAGACATGTTTTAAACGTTTACAAGCATATCCCATAGGAATGTTTTGCTAGCAATCAGCTATTTATTATCTTAAACCTTGAATCTGTACATGACACTTAATGATTACTGCACTTTAATCATTTCAGCCAATCAGTGCCACATGATGCATGCATGTACCTACGTAATCAATTATTACAAGTTTACCTGCAATCCTTGCAGTTGAAGTGGTGCTTGCTTCACCGTGTTGTATATTCCAAACATATATCGTTAATGCATGTGGTCAAGAAAGGGCATTATATGGGTACAATGTTTCTAAAGCCTAATTGAGGTGTCAATCCTTCGTATGGGAAGTGGTTATTGATAATTTTATGGAGAACAAACTTCAAACTAGGATTGATAGGTACATATGTGAGTTTTAGCCAATCAAAGGCGGGTTTGATTCGGTGAAATATTATGAATGGATCTGGATTTGTAGCGCCACCAGATCGGTATACATCCACACTAAAGATGCCCCACGATCTTCTATTTTAGGCTGGTCTTAAGTTTCCCATATACATCTGCTTGCATCGTCCAAACTACAGGTCAACAGCATCGCTCAGCCTTTTATTCAAGGGCATGCCAGCCAAGCCCGTGCTTCAACCCCATCCAATTGACCGTCATCCCTTTTTTCCTATTAAGCTCTTTAGTACTAACTAATATCCCCCTTAATTCAAGTATTTTGCTACTTATCCTCAGCTATACTCCCTGCCACTCAAGGTACCTACCTTTGAACAAGTATATGCCCTCGATTTATGCTTTTCGTTTTGCCAATTTTTCTCAAGCAAGGAATCCTTTATTTATAATCATTTCAGCTTCGTCCCTAAGCATAGTAATTTGTTTATTAAATGTGTTCTTTATTCGTTTTAATCTTTGTTGCTACCGAACTTTAAAGAAATGTTTTTGCAAAAATAAGCTATGGACCTTGCCCACAAATTATCTTTATTTTAATGCAGACAATATTTAGCTGGTTTTAATTTTGGTCCTTTTCTCATGCTTGGTTTTAGAAACAAAAGCGTGATTAGACAGTATTACAAATAAACAGATGCGAATGTCTTCTGATGCGGCTGCCATAAAGCGGCGGCATCGAATCGCCAGCATCATCGAAACGAAACCCGGGAGCGTATGGCCTGAGCCCGACCCAGACTTCGAGGCTCTGACCCAGAAGTTCAGCCCCACCTCACCACCCAGCCGGCGTTCAAATTCTGCCACGGTTGTAGATTTCCAACTAGGTGAAACACCGCCAATGTCTCCCGTAAGCTTCTTAGTTTTTTTCGCATTCCCTTGAACATCTCTAACTTGTATTTGTTAGCCTCGTTCTGCCACTCGGCTTTCAGTTATGCGCCCCAATTTTGCCCACGAAGATGATTCTCAGGTATATTTTTTGCCCACGCCATATGGGATCTATTAAAGGGTTTCATGTATACTGATCGGAGTAGTGTTTCAAGAAGTTGGTTGAAATACCCGAGCACCATAGCTTATTCGATGATAGCTATGACGATCTTTCTTCCTTCTACATGGAGGACCGCCTAGAACCTTTTGCATACTCTCCAAGTCTGATATTTTTTCTCATTGACAGATATGGGGCTGGAGAGGATGAGGGGACCCTCCCATTAGCCTGGAGCGGTATGTGTCTTAAGATGGCGGCACTCTTTAATGATATACAGCTTGCTGTTCTGCATAATCATGCCCACCGTTACTTTTCACTCCTCCGTAGTCTTATCTCGCTGACTACGCGTCTGCTTACGCTTTTACCCCATACTTCTCAGGATGGGAGGGTTCTTCTGCCCAGGGCTCGGGAAGTGGTAGATACCATATCAAGACTAGTCGTGGAACTATTTGAAGCTTCAGGAACGTGGGCATCTGGCGAGGACAGCCTATACGATGCGCGCTTTGGAGATGTTTCGGTGGCCACCTCTTTATTGGCAGTCCGGGACTTTTTGCAATCAGCCCAGTACCATTCCCAGCCCTTCAACAAGGGAGGGCACGGACAGACGCCGTACCTGCCACTGCTTGTAGAGCTTCAGCGGATGGCTAGCTTGGCGGATTACAAATACATTCTTCGGCTTGACTTTTTGTCGGCTCGCATACATGAAGCCAGCCGAAACCTGTTACTAGTTCTGGCGACCTGTGGCAGCCCGTCTTCTGACCGGCCGTCTTCGACGCCAGCGCTTGAGCACATTGGAGAAAACTCGTCTGGTATTGCTGGTTTATTGGATGTCATTAAATTCTACGTTGCTTCTGTTGGCCACTTCCTATCTTTGATTCGCTGGGTGCTGATGATACCCAGCGATGGAGCAGTCTCTCCAACCACAATTCTTCTACGCCATCTATTGGGGAATGCCCATGAACTGCAACAGTGGGCCAAGCTGTGCCTGCATACGCTGGCGCCCACCACTACCCAGCGTGTTTCTCAGCTTGGGCTAGGGCACATGTGCCTTGATCTGGCTCCATGGGTTGAACCAGTCTCGTTGAGCCAAGCTTGTCTCGACGACTTGATTCAGTTGGCTAAAAATCCACGTCACTTGGAAGAGCTTTCTGGCATTTTCCCTTCACTTTCCGAACTGTTAGGCCCCAGTCATGAGGGCAACTGTTCGATGGGGGCGTCCTCGGTCCATCGCATCCTCATGAATGCTTGCCTTATCCGTGAACTGCGGCAGGATACCGAAAAGAGTTTAGAAGCTCTTACTGGGGCCTCGCCCCAAGCACCCCCGGCAACTGGCCCAAAGGCCCGGCAGAGCTCTGGTCCTATCTCCGTGCTCTATCATGGCGATGATTCGGGGCGTGTCAGGCTGGCTACTTGGGATGGGCTGGTGGAGCTCCTCGCACCCAAGGATCATGTTGTAGACTCTGCCTTCTTGCGGGTATTCTTTTTATCCTTTCGGGCCTTTGCTACGCCGCACCAGCTCTTCTACGCATTAACCGATAAGTTCGATACCAGTCTGTGCGGTGGAGCAGTGCCGATCAACATCCGCATCTCCAACGCACTACTCAGTTGGTTGGAGCTGTATTTTTTCGACGACGATTATCACGTGGTTCCATTGATTAAAGAGTTTGCAACATCTCAGCTCAGCGTCTCAGTACCTGCGGCAAGCCAACGCCTGGCAGAGGTATCGGTTCGGATCTTGGACAATCAATTTGTACGTTCTCCCTCCGGAAGGACGTCGTTTAAATACCAATGCTTGTCGCTTGCCGAACCTGACCTGTCGCCCATCAGTCCAACTTCGAGGCGCAACGGGTTCCCCGGCTCGCCAGGACTTTTCAGTTTCCGTATGGGCAGTCAAATTTCAACTAATCCAAGTAGCCCTCTGCTGGAATGGGGACCTGTAGTCCTTGCTAGCTCGTTGACTTTGATCGATGCCGATCTCTTTTGCGAAATCCGGCCGCAGCACATCATATCCTACGTCATGTCCAAAAGAAAAGGCTCTACGGCATCGTCACCTTGCCCCGTCAAGAAGCTGGTGGATTGGAGCAACCAAGTCAACCACTGGGTAGTCGAGACCATTCTTTGGGAGGAGGATAACAAGCAGCGAATGTTAATCCTCAAAGCATTCATCATCCTCACCGAGCGTCTAGTCGACATGAATAACTTCAATATGGCCATGGCTATCCTGTCAGGCCTCAACTCGTCAGCCATTTCGCGCCTGCACAGCACCTGGGGTGGTCTGCCGACTAAATGCCGCTCCACCGTTGCTACCCACAACCATCTGTTTGATCCCCACCGCAACTTCGCCGCCTACCGCACCAAGCTACGCTCAATCCCAAACTCAATCGAGCCATGCGTACCATTCTTCGGCATCACCTTAACCGACATCACCTTTTTACTGCAAGGCAACCCCACCTACCGATCGCTGTCTTCAATCAAAACCAACCTCAGCCAGGAACACAATCTGCCATTTTCCCACAGTTCCCTGCGAATCCCCCGCCACAAGGAAGTCAGACTATCCCACATACGTCACCACTCGGAGGGGGTTGCTTCAGCCCCCAACTTACCCAGTCACATCTCTCAAGCAGCCCCAGTTAAGAAGGCTTCGGGCTCAACTCCACCTTGGGAACCTCTTCCCGAAGTTGAATTCATCAATTTCGACAAATTCTATCGCCTAGTCCAAGTCCTGGACAACTTGGAAGAGCGGCAGGCAGTCCCATACTCCTTTCCAAACCTCGAAAATCCACACACCACCGCACAGGTACTTAAAGAACACATCTATACCCTCCCGTCAACCCCCAAAGCCCCGTCAAAATCCACATCAGTTGATCCTCCCCCACTCGCCCGCTTAGCCAGCTCCCACTACAGCCTCGAAGACATCCTGCTGTCAGCATATGAGATCCCTTTGCAAGAACCCTCGCCCTCTCACCCACGGCCCCCGCCAACTGCTGCTGCACCCCGGCAAGCGCAGACAACACCCTCCTTAGGCTCACCAGTCATCACCTTTACTATGACTATGGAGGATTATTACCAAAAATCACTCCGTCTAGAACCTCCTAACAGTCCCTTTTAACAATTATTACCAATACTAATAAATCTCTACAGAAGAGAATGTACTATAGCCCATGCCTCATCACGCTAACTGAAAACATTCCATTGCTTCTTCCTTTGTAAGCTCCAATTGTATTTGGCAATGGTTTCAAGAGTGGCATAGGGAAATGACTAATCTACTTACTAAAGGAGGTCTGAACTTTAAATTCTAATAAAGAAAGAATTTACAAGTTTCGATCTTATAAGCTAAGCTTCTGCTCGGTAGTGTATCTCTGTGGGAAAAGTAACAGACTATTCAATTTTGGCTTGAATAACTTCCCCTCAACCTATAGACCGTTACCTTCTAAGAGACTATTCTTACCCCTGTCGAGGGTCTGGATGTACAAGCATTCTGGCTACCACCAACCTACTTAACATCCAGCCATTGCCTGATTTGGTGCCCTTCCAATATACTGTTTGACATACTGAGAATGGTAACCAAGCAATATCACATGTCAATCCAAGTATCCGGTGGCTCGAACTCATCCTGCACATGACCAACCCCTAGGTTCGATCCAACTAAATCTCTGCCACAGCCCAATCTATATAAGTCTAAAATATTATCCAATAAAAGATACTTCTCTCTCCTAATTCCATATTTGAAGCTTCCCCAAAAGGTGCTCCTTATCACTGGTAGCAGCTACGGGGTTTTGACCACGCCCATGAAAGAGAAAATGACTAACCAAAACCCACCCACCTTCGCTCACGTACTCAACCAGGCCACGTCCCAGGGGACCTGGAAAACGTACTTCTGCGCCCACGACATCGACGAAGATATACCTAGTGGATGCACCGTATTCGAAGGTCTGGTCATGCCCAAAGCATGCACCAAGATAATTCAATTCAGTTGCTCTCTTCAACCACAAACAAACGCACAACCACCTATCAGGTGAAGCTACCAACACCAAATACATTGATATAGACAAGTTCTTTGGTAAAAACAAAGAAAACATCATCAACTGGCTAGACCACTCAGCCACTAAACTCCGTGCCAGCCGCATCCCCCATGAGAAATGGGTCCAGGAAGCCAGCAAGCGCCTGTACGAGGCTGCAGCTAACTAGTTTTAACCTGGGTTGGCTCACGAACTGACGACCAGCTTGACAACTGGGAAGAGTTCAAAGCGGACATCACGCACAATTTCCACATCACTGAATCCCTTCAAGACATTGCAATACAGCTCAGCGATCTTCCTCAGAAGACCACTATCACAGCTTACACCAATGAATTTGAGGAAATACACTGCAAAATCCAAAACCCAGCACAAGCTGATAATGTACATACCATAGCCTCATTCATATACAGAACAAAACCCTCTTTTGCTGCCCTCATCTGTCCAGAGGCCAACACCTCCATGCCTGTGCTCATTGCAGAAGCCAAGTGCGCAGAAAAACGCACAAACATGAAATATGCTGCACGCAACGGTAATCACCCCTCAAACGGCAATGGCGGAGAAAACTCCAATGGCAACTAAAGCCAAAACACCAATCATAGCAACAGGAACTATAATCCAAACAATGGCAATCACAGCCAAAATGCAAACTGCTCCCGTCCCAAGAAAGAGGACACCGCCAAAGTAAACAATGCTGAAACAGCAACCTGCTATGAATCTGACCCCACATTCTCTGACCTCGAAGGTCTCAAAACAGAGGAACAGGGAAAAGAGGAGGGGGAACAGGCTTAAGTGCCCCTGTCCCCCCCAACTTGACAAGAGACTGTACCAAGGCACAAACTTTGCTGCTCACATCCCACATGTCCCGCAATCCTCCATTTTTATGAACTTAAGAATTAAAGATTGCTCACAACTTCTTGTCTACCCATGCACTTATAAATCTCATTCACATAAAATCTTATTTGACTCTGGTGCACAACATACTATAGTCAGCAAACCATTTCTAACCAAGTACAAAATACCAGTTGTCAAATCCAACTTCAAATACGCCAGAATGGAAGACAAATCAAAGGCTTTACTCAAAGGCAAAACAACTCCCTTCAGAATTGACCTCCATGGCATACAAACGTCCATCAAAGGGCTTGTCATGAACAACATAAACTACTACATTGTAGTAGGCATGGACTGGTTCACCCGAGTGAACCCCAGCATATGTTGGAAAACAAAAACCATGACCATCAAACACAACGGAGTGAATTTTAACATCCTCAAAGAACCCAACAGCCTCATCCTAAGAGACACAGTATTGGTCCAGGTCATAAAATAAGACAACTCAGAATGTCTAACTAAAGATAGTACCCTTCAGATAATGAGGTACACTGAATTCAATAATATACAAACAACCAAAATCCAATGCCCAGAACTTGTGGCACTCCTAAATGAATACACCCATGTATTCAAAGAAGAACTCACAGAGTTACCCCCCAAACAAGAGGTCAAACATGGCATTGACTTATGTAAGTCCATGCCTAAACCTGCACCCCTCTACAGACTCTCCCTCATGGAGACTCAAACCCTAAAAACCCACATTGAGGACAATCTAGCAAAAAGATTCATTTGCCCATATGAATTCCCGTGAAGACAGCAGTGTTCTTTGTAAAGAAAAAGGAAGGCACTCTGCGTCTAGTAACTGACTACAGAGCACTAAATGCAAGCACAGTAAAGAATAAATACTCTCTTCCACTTATAGAGGATCTGTTTGCAAGAATCTCAGGAGCCAAATTTTTCTCCAAAATTGACCTCACCTCAGGTTACAACCAGGTTGAAGTAAAGAAAAAAGATATACCAAAGACAGCGTTCTGTACGCAATTTGGATCCTTTGAGTGTAGGGTAATGAACTTTGGGATGACCAACGCTCCCGCAACGTTTGTCACCATGATGAACCAAGCACTAAATGGTCTCTCAAATACATTATGCTAACTTGATGATATCATCATATTCTCAAAAAAAGAGGAACAGCTCACGCATGTCGGTGAGACACTCAATCAACTCACAAAGCACAAACTTTATACAAAACCAAGTAAGTGCCAATTTATGGAAAAGGAACTCCTGTTCTTGGGCCACATTGTCTCTGACGGTGGCATCAAAGCAGATCCAGACAAAATAAAAGCCATAAATAACATGCAACACGCACCTCTGTTAAACAAGTTAGATGCTTTCTTGGTATGGTAGCTTACCTAAGAAAATATATCAAAGACTGCGGAAAACTCACTGCACCAATCAATGACCTAACCAAGGGTAGTCCCATAAAGATATTCATCTGGACACAGAATGCAACAAGAATTTCCAATAATTAAAACAAGCTTTGATCAAAGCACCAATCTTGCAATACCCTAATAGCAACAGGTGCTACAAGCTCAAGTCAGATACCAGTGACACTGCCATTGGCGCAGTTCTACTCATCTGCCAGCCAGGGCAGCAATACTTCCTGCCAGTATGTTATAAAAGCAGAAAACTGACCAACACTGAGCAGAGATACCCAATACACAATAAGGAATTGCTAGCAATATATCACACATGTAAGAGATGGAGATGTTACCTAGAAGGACATTTAAACGTCTGAGTACTAACTGACCATAAATCCTTAATCCATTTCAAAACTCAGAACGCACTCACACGGAGACAAGCCAAATGGATGTCCCTGCGGGAGCAGCTCAATTTGGACATCTAATACAAAAAGGGGGCAGAGCTGGTCACAGCTGATGCTCTCTCTAGACTATGTCAGCCTAGAGAGGACCACCCTGACCACCTGGACCCTGACTGGCCAAATCTGTACAACACTGAGTATAAAATCAAAGGGAAAGACCCCTCAACACACCAACTGACCCACAATACATTAGTAAGGAAGAAAAAGTATTTCCATGTATCAAATGGCACTGTATACTGAATCATTAACAAAAAACATGTCCCTTACATCCAACTTGAACAAAGAGTTGACACCATGTTAAGACATCACTGCCTACTAGGACATACAAAGGCTAACAATCTATACCTGACATTAAAAGAGATAGTATGGTGGCCCAACCTCAAACAGGGTATAGTTGATGTTCTGAAAAAGTTCAAAGTGTGCAAGAAATACACCAGCACAAAGGCTCCCCAGCCAACGGTCAACCCAGTACCAGACCCTGAACCATTCAAGGTTTGGGGGCTAGACGTAGTGGGCCCCTTCCCAGAAACAAAGAAAAACCAACATTTCTTAATTGCAGATATTGAATTTGCCACACACTGGCTAATCTGCTGGGCAACAAAAGACCATAAAGCAGAGACCATAAACCAATTCATTAACAAAGCAATCATAGCCAACTACAGCACTCCAGAGTACATCATAACTGATGGAGCAACCGAGTTATCAGGTCACGTAGTAAACAACAACTTAAAACCCAAAAACATTAAACATTCCACAACCTCTCCATACAGGCCACAGGCCAACGGCAGAGTGGAACGCCTAAACGGCAGCTTTATCAGGACCCTAGAGAAAATAATGGATGGCAAAGCCAAAGACACAAGGCCACTATACGTGAAACATGCATTACTAGTATCCCAGGTCTACACCAATCAAGGAACAGGCTATTCACCATTTGAGCTAACCTACAGATACAAACCAGAAATAGTTACCCGCAACCAACAGCCATACATAAATATCCCCCAGGGAAACCCCCCCACAGTAAAACAAGTACCAAATCTACAACACATACGCCTCAAAGCTAAAATAGCAGAAATAAAAAGGCTCAAAACACAAAATTTAACCTCCACAGAGGAACCACTTCCCATTGACTCCCCCATCTGGGTTCTAGCTGGCAACAGAAAGAAACTAGACTCAGTACACAGGGGACCAGGAAGAATCATCAAGTACAGACCAGATCACTACACCTATCTAGTAAAATTCCAAGGTGCCAAAACTGTAAATTCACTGCCACCCCTGACATTAGATCACACAATCTTCCCCCACTGCATCAAGAAGGGTCCAAAACCTCCAGCCAAACCCCTTAATTCTTTAGAGAATTTGGCACACGCAGTTGATGAAAGATTTGTGATGGCCTATCCCAAGGATTCATTGCCTTTGGTTGCCCCCTCCTGGGAAGAAACATTGGTCAATCTGGACTTCCTGTTGGCTTGGTATTGCCCACATTTAAAAACTATTAGAACCAGCCAATCAAATGTTGCCATACCAACAATCAAAAACTCAAGTGAACTCCAAATGCATAGGACTCCTTCTAGCCAATCAAATGGGTCTGTAAAAATTAGGTTGAAGCTTTCCAGTTTTCCTGGTCCTGTCCAACAAAATTTCTCCTCCAGCCAATTAGATTCAGTTCCAAAAGTCATGTGATCTATCTCCTCCTTTTAACACAGCAAAGGGACTTTCAGTCCCCTGCTTGTCTATTTTTCAACATTATTAAAAGGTGTGGAGTTCTTTGCACTTCATTTTAAATTTTAAATTGTTCAGTACCCCTGCTTGGAGTCCCTATAGTCTAAATATTGGAGGGTTAGTGTTTCTTTTGAGGCTTACCTTGCAGCTACCTGTTTTGAGCCCAGTATCTTCTCTAGGTCCCTCTGAAGAAGCCTTGACACATAGTTGTTGTTCTTCTGGTCTTTGCTTTTGAAACCTGCTCTCAAACTTGAAAATTTTAATTAATTTCTCTATAATTCCTACTATCATTTTGATTTTCTTTATTAAAACTTCTCATTTTGAACTTGCTTTTGCTTCTTGTGTTGGTCAAGGCACCCACAATTATTATAAAGCTATCCAACCCAAATCTGTTGCTCTTTTCTGCCCTCCTGCTCCAGTTACCCTATCTAGACAAAAAATTATTGTCAATAACTCCAGAAAATACACCAATCTCTCCCAATTTTTGAGGGGATCATTACTATAATACTCCCAGTAATTAAGTTTGTTGTTTTTTCTTTGGCTCCGTTTTTTGCTCCTGTGATCCACTTCTCCAGACTTGTGGGCAAAAATCTCCTCATCCGCCAGGCTTGTGGGGGAAGACCCTTCTAGCTTCTGGAATCTCCCCAGTGGTTTTATCTTTTCTGGGGAGGCTGTAGTTAAGAGCTTGACGTGCAATGACCTAGGTCTGGGCATCATTGATCTCACCTAGCCTGTCTGTGAGAGGGATGTGTCTTCCGTGCCCCCTCTTCCCAGTTTGGTCCAGACCAACCCAGTACCACTTGTGGTCCCTGAGGTGTTCCCTCTACTCCCACCCACACTCCTTGGCTGCTCACCGGACTGATGTTGATGGGCTTGAACGCTTATTTCCCTCAACTGTCTCCTGTGTCCTCCTTGTGGTCCCCTCTTCAAGCGGCTATCCCAGCCCTCCACTGGGAGGCATCCTGGTGGTTTGTTTTACTGGGATGGGAGCCAAACTTAGTTAGTTTAGCCCCCCTCTCTCACATAATAGACAAGCCCATTTCTTCTGCCTTTGAAGCCTTTTGCTACTGGGTGTGGAGCTTACTTCTTGCCCTCATCTGAGCCAGCTTGGGATCCCTCCTTGCAGGATTTCTCTTGGTGTGGACCGTGTGGTCACTTCTGTCCTCCTTCAAGTTGTGCCCAACCAAGAAGTCTTCTCTCCATCCACAGCTTCCTTGGCTGCATCAGCGGTGAGTATTACCCTGATGTCACCCTGCACCCCCCTCTGTGGCTGTCCATGAAAAGGTTCTGGATGCCCTTGGGGATCTGCAGCTTTGCCTCTCTGCGGACTCAGCATCTGCAGACACTCCCATCTCTGACGCTCAGAGATTGGTGGTCCTCTTGGATGCCCTTGATGGTGATGTCCGCCTTTGGGTGCGCACTCTCCTTTGCCAAAGCCAAGAGCTTGGGGATACTTCCTCCCTTCTTACACTGGTTTCCTCAGTGGTGGCTGCTCTGGGTTCCAAGGCCTTGGTTATATTTGAGACCTTTTGTTCCAAAGGCCTCGCCTCTGACCTTGACTCCCATGTTGAGTGCTTTGCAGTGAAAGCTGCCTCCCTGGATCTCCCTACCAAGATGCCAGTGGCCATGTTCTGCAACTCCTTGGATGCTGCTTTGGCTGACAAGAGTGCGTGGGATCTGGCACCTACCTCCCTCAAGAAGGCATTTGCGTTGGCCCGCAAGCTTGGAGCCAAACCTGCCTACCAGCCCAAGTCTGGTGTGCTGGTTCATCTCCCAGTCTCCAAGCGCTCCCAGGCCAAGCCCCTTGCGGCCAAGCCTCCCAAAACGCCTGTCATCAACGTGATGTGCCGCCCCCGCCAGGCTCCTAACTAGCCCAGCTCCACAGGATCCCTCCCGGTCTTTGCGGCTTTGGCTACCATCCCTGAGGTTTTCTCCTGTGACCCTGCTGCATCCATTATGACCCTGCAGAATAAAGATCTTTCCTATTTCCTTTTTACTGCAACCTTCTATACCAAATCCCGCCAAGCTAAGGCTATGGTTTTAGTAGATACAGGCGCCGCAGGCAACTTTATGAACCTGGCACTGGCCCAATCCTTGGGTTTGTCCTTGATCCCTCCCCAGAGCCTGATTGCTGCTAGCCAGGTACCAGTTCTAAGCTACCCCCTCACTAACCCACTTAGTTACTGTACAGGCTCCCACATGTTTGTGAGTAAATTCTCTGCTGTGGAGGACCTCCTGTATCCCGTAATTGTGGGCATGGGGTGGTGGCGGCGTCACTTGGTGCAGATTGACTGTCTCACCAACAAGCTTCACTTCTCGTTAGAAAAGTGCCAAGGTTCCTTTCCCCTTCTCCCCTTGGGGTGGAAACCGCCTGAGTCATGCTTATCTCTTGCGGCAAACCCAGTCCCCTCTCTCAAGTCCTTTGCCCTTCTGGCCATCCTTGCTCCCTTCAAGGACGCCTTTGACGCTACCCTTTCCTGCGCCCTCCCTCCACACTCTTGCCACAGTTTGACCTTTAAGACAACGGTTGACCTTGTGAAGATTGACGCCCCAATGTACCCTATTAGTGAACTGGAGGATAAAGCGCTGGGTGCATGGCTGGACAACATGCTGGAAAAAGGGTGGATAGTCAAGAAGGCTTCCTTGGTTAGCTCCCCGGTGGTTTTTGCTAAGAAATTGGATGGGTCCCTTTGGCTGTGCGTTGATTATACCCTTCCCAACAATGTCATCATCCCGGACTGCTACCCCCTCCCCTTGTAAGCCTCCATTGCTCAGTCCATTGCCAAGCCTTGTGTCTTTTCAAAACTAGATCTTGTTAATGCTTTTAACCAAGTTTGGGTGGCGGAGGGGGACAAATGGCTTACAGCCATCAAAACTTGGTGTGGCTGCTTCCAATTCAAGTTCATGACTTTTGGCTTGAAGAACGCTCCCGCAATATTCCAGTAAGTCATTAAGGATGACTTGGGAGATCTCTGCTTTTCCTGCACTGTGGCGTACATTGATGACATCCTAATCCACTCCCCCACTCCTGAGCAGCACGCTAAGGACCTGGTGGCTGTGATGATGACCATCCACAAGGCGCGGTTATTCATCAAGCCCAGCAAGTGTGAGTTTTTAAAGTCCAAGGTCACCTTTATGGGCAACTTGGTCCTGAAGGACAGCCACACAGTCTCTCCTGACAAGTCCAAGGCCCTTTGGGAATATTCTACCCCACAGAACCAGAAGGAGTTAAGCTGCTTTCTGGGTACAGTGATCTTCCTCAAGAAGTTCTCCCCTGCTATCTCTGAGCTGGCTGCCCCCCTGCACCCTCTGGCTGGCAAGAAAACCTCCTTTGTGTGGACCCTGGCATGCCAGGAGGCCTTTGAGGCTATCAAGCAGGTTTTCATCTCCACCCCAGTGCTACGCCATGCTGACACTAGCAAAAAGTTCATTGTATCTTGTGATGTCTCTAACATGGCTGCTGGGGCGGTCCTTCAAGAACACAACAGTCAGGAGCTCCTGGTTGCTTACTTCTCCAGGAAGTTTGCCCCCAACAAGTGCTCCTGGGTGGTGTTTGACAAGGAGCTGCAAGCTATGGTGGATGCCATCACTCATTGGCGTCATCACTTGCAGGGTGCTCAATACAAGTTTTTGGTTCACACAGACAATAAGGCCCTCTGTTACTTCTGCAAGCCCCAGAAGTTACTCCCTTGCCAGGCATGTGTCATGCAGACGCTCTCTGGTTACAAGTTCAAGTACAAATTTGTGAAGGGGGAGCTCAACATCCTCCCTGACCCTCTGAGTTGTAACCCTGCAATGTACCCAGTGAGAGGCAATGAGGATCCTCAGGTCACTGTCATCCCAGAGTTTGGCTCCCCCTTCCACAAACCCCAGCCACGGCTCCAGCTACTTCTCCACAGCTTCTGGTCATTGGCCCTGCCCCCTCATCTGAGGCAGCCCTGCCACTGGGTCTCCCTGGTACGCTCTTGCACAACGTCCTGATGGCCCAGCACTCCTCACCAGACAGCCAAGCTATCTGCGCTAAGCTGTCCCCTGACTCTGCATCCAATGGTCCCTATACTCTTAAGGATAGGATAATTTACCAAAACAATAAAGTGTGGGTTCCAAAGGAATTGTGATAGCGTGTCATGACAGAACATCATGATCCTCCCCTGTTCAGACATCCTGGCACCAAGAAGCTGCTTGAGCTCATCAGGCGCACTTAAAGCTGGGTTGGGATAACCAAAGCAGTGAGACCATGGATTAAGAAGTGTGTCACCTGTGCTCGCTCCAAACCAGACCACTCAGGGAACAATGGTCTCCTCCACCCCCTGCAGCAGTCTCAAGGCCCATGGTCATCCATCTTGGTTGACTTTGTGGTGGCTCTTCCCCTGTTGGGAGGCTTTGACTCCATCATGGTGGTAGTTGATTATTTCACCAAATATTCAGTCTTCATCCCATGCCCAACCACCCTGGACTCAGTAGGGATGGCGAACCTGTTTGTGAAACACATCTTCTCCAATTTTGGCTTACCCCAGGAGATCATCAGCAACCGAGGCCCCCAGTTCACATCCATGTTCTGGGAATCCCTGCTGGGAATTCTAAACATTAAGCCATGCAGGTCCACCTCCTTTCATCCCCAGTCAGATGAGCAAACAGAAAGAGTCAACCAAACCATGGTGCAGCATCTGCGTTGTTATGCAAATGCCTCAATGAACTCCTGGTCTGACAATCTCCCATTGGCCCAGTTTGCTTACAATAACACTGTGCATGCCTCCACAGGGGTGTCTCCATTCCAGGCTACTCTGGGGCTTTCCCCAGCGTTTGTGATAGATCACTTGCTCCAGGAAAGCATACCAGCTGCTGTAGACATGACGGCTTACCTCAAGGCCATTCACCTCAAAGTCCAAAGCACCCTAACCAAGTCCATTGAGGCGTACAAGAAAGCGGCAGACAAGAATAGGCGGCCTGCTCCCCAGTACCCAGTGGGTTTGCTTGTGATGTTGGATGCCACCAAATATCTGAATGAAGGTGTCCTCAAGGAAGTTTGCTCCAAAGAGACTGGGTCTCTTCAAGGTTGTTGCGCTTTTTGCATTACAGCGCAACAATTATTAGAGATTATAGGGCACAGGACATTTGCTTTAATACAGTCATATGTGAGGATATGAGTAGTATTGTATCAGAAGAACCAGGATTAAGAAGGACCATGATTATTGCCCAGCAATGGCTTCTGACTACGCAGAAGCACTTAAGGATTAGGATAAAGGTCAACCAGATT
The DNA here is from genome assembly GCA_014839935.2 of Entomophthora muscae. Lineage (NCBI taxonomy): Eukaryota > Fungi > Entomophthoromycota > Entomophthoromycetes > Entomophthorales > Entomophthoraceae > Entomophthora > Entomophthora muscae. The sequence goes on along the minus strand of QTSX02000002.1, from coordinate 294,477 downwards.
AAGGATAAAATAAAGATGATTCCAAAGATTTATTTTATTGTAAATGATTAATTCTTCTTATACCTACTACAAGGGTAATCCCTGGGCAGCTAGCAATATTTTCTAGGACATTCTAACACGCCCCTAATTTGGGTAATTATTAATCTAGGTTTAGCGCTTCTTGTACGTCAACCAATAGAATATCTTCATCTTCACCCAGCACAGGTGATCCTTGCTGGCGTGGAATAATTTAGTTACTTCAGGATCACTTCCTGATTTGTTAGCATACTGCAGCTTAATGCTTATTAATGTGACAATTAAGGGAATTCAAGATTATGGGGTATCAAGCCCAACGCCTCGGCGCTCAATGTAAAGGTAAGGCGGCGCTGTGGCGCCTGTAATATTTGCCAGGCGGCGCCGCAGCACTTGACGTAAAAGTAGTTCAGCGTCTCAGCGCCAAATCCAATTACCAGGCAGCGCTTTGTGTATTTATTAAGTGCCGCAGCGGCACTTGTCATTGGCTAGTATTAGGCTTAGGTCAGCAGACTACTGCTAATTTAATTTGCATGTGGCTTATACCACCAATTTATGTTATTTGGTAGCTGCAATTCATATCTGCAAGCTCCGTCATAATTAGTGTCATTGTATTTTGTACTACTAATTTATGGATTTAGTTGTAGTAATCCCAAAATGTGGGCTCCATCATAATTGGCATCATTGCTTGGTCAAAATTCTCAACAAAGGTCTTAGAGGATAAGGGCAATGGTGTGTTTGTGTTGGATCTTCCCCCCTCCTACCAGATTCACAGTATCTTCAATGCCTGTTGCCTGTCCCCTTTTGAAGGGGATCTCCCCAGCACCCCTGACCCCACTTTGGTGGATGGGTCTCCCAAGTATGAGGTAGAAGCCATAGTAGCCTACATAGAATTCACAAGTCCCTCCAATATTGTGTATCTTGGAAAGGATATCCCTCTTACAACAACAGCTGGGTAAGCTCCTCAGACTGCAGAAATTGTTGGGATCTGGTACAAGAATTTCACAAGAACAATCCCACAGCACTTGGCCCCCTAATTCTCTTCTGGCGCTCAAGATTCCCAAAGCACACAAGAACTTCTCAGTGGCTACGCTCTCCCAGGGAGGGATCTGGCCTCAGGAAAAAGGAAAAGATGATGTAAATTCACTGCCACCCCTGGCATTAGATTGCACAATCTTCCCCCGCTGCACCAAGAAGGGTCCAAAATCCCCAGCCAAACCCCTGAATTCTATAGAGGATTTGCACACACAGTTGATGAAATATTTGTGCTGGCCTATCCTGCAGATTCATTGCCTTTGGTTGCCCCCTCCTGGGAAGAAACATTGGTCAATCTGGACTTCCTGTTGGCTTGGTATTGCCCACATTTAAAAACCATTAGAACCAACCAATCAAATATCGCCACACTGACAATAAAAAATTCAAGTGAACTCCAAATGCATAGGACTCCTTCCAGCCAATCAAGTGGGTCTGCAAAAATTAGGTTGAAACTTTCCAGTTCTCCTGGTCCTGTCCAACAAAAGTTATCCTCCAGCCAATTAGATTCAGTTCCAAAAATCATGTTATCTATCCCCTCCTTTTAACACATAAAGGGGACCTTTAGTACCCTGCTTGTCTATTTTTTGACATTATTAAAAGGTGTGGAGTTCTTTGCACTTCATTTTAAATTTTAAATTGCTCAGTACCCCTGCTTGGAGTCCCTATAGTCTAAATATTGGAGGGTTAGTGTTTCTTTTGAGGCTTACCTTGCAGCTACCTGTTTTGAGCCCAGTATCTTCTCTAGGTCCCTCTGAAGAAGCCTTGACGCATAGTTGTTGTTCTTCTGGTCTTTGCTTTTGAAACCTGCTCTCAAACTTGAAATTTTTTAATTAATTTCTCTATAATTCCTACTATTATTTTGATGTTTTTTATTAAAACTTCTCATTTCAAACTTGCTTTTGCTTCTCTTATTGGCCAAGGCACCCACAATTATTATAAAGCTATCCAACCCAAATCTGTTGCTCTTTTCTGCTCTCCTGCTCCAGTTAGCCTATATAGACAAAATTTTTTGTCAAAAACTCCAGAAAATACACCAATCTCTCCCAATTTTTGAGGGGATCATTACTATGATACTCCCAGTAATTAAGTTTGTTGTTTTTTCTTTGGCTCCGTTTTTCTTGCTCCTGTGGTCCACTTCTCCAGACTTGTGGGCAAAAATCTCCTTGTCCGCCAGACCTGTGGGGGAAGACCCTTCTAGCTTCTGGAATCTCCCCAGTGGTTTTCTCTTTTCTGGGGAGGCTGTAGTTAAGAGCTTGACGTGCAATGACCTAGATCTGGGAATCGTTGATCTCACCTTGCCTTCCTCCAAGAGGGATGTGTCTTCCATGCCCCCTCTCCCCAGTTTGGTCCAGACCAACCCAGTACCACTTGTGGTCCCTGAGGTGTTCCCTCTACTCCCACCCACACTCCTTGGCTGCTCACCGGACTGATGTTGATGGGCTTGAACGCTTATTTCCCTCAACTGTCTCCTGTGTCCTCCTTGTGGTCCCCTCTTTAAGCAGCTGTCCCAGTCCTCCACTGGGCGGCATCCTGGTGGTTTGTTTCACCAGGATGGGAGCCAAACTTAGTTAGTTTAGTCCCCCTCTCTCACAAAAACCCCAATCATCAAAAAATATTACAGAACTTGTCTCCGCCTTAGTAAAGGAGAACACTTGACCAGACTGGTTCCAACTAGTAAACAGCTCCAGGAGCATCAGGTGGCAGCTGTTAAATTAAAGCCCTCTCCTCATGCACCAGAGTAACCCATTAAGGGGGTATCAAGGTTCTGGATGTACAAGCATTCTGGCTACCGCCAACCTACTTAACATCCAGCTATTGCCGATTTGGTGCCTTTTCAATATACTGTTTGACATACTGAGAATGGTAACCAAGCAATATCACATGACAATCCAAGTATCCAGTGGCTTGAACCCATCCTTTACATGACCAACCCCTAGGTTTGATCCAACTAAATATCCGCCACAGCCCAATCTATATAAGTCTAAAATATTATCCAATAAAAGATACTTCTCTTCTCTCCTAATTCCATATTTGAAGCTTCCCCAAAAGGCACTCCTTATCACCCCTGTCATATAAGGCCTTTCCCATTCATATCCAATAAAAACATGGGAGTTCCCAGCCATGACAGCTGATTGGCTCTAGTGGGCAGTTCCTGATTATCAAATGATGTAGGCTAACCAAACCATCTCTCAAGCTTTGTTTGTGGCCATCCCAGTTATGGTACCCAACAAGCCATTCTATCCCACACCATAGTTCCTTCTGCTTCACCAGCCCAACTCTTTCACCCCTCAGTTGGTTTTCCTGGCTGAGACTTGACATTGCTATATCTCTGACTAGGGTTTAGATTCCTTGGCATACCAACTGCAGGTCAATTAACCATTGAACCTCAGTAGCGGCACAACATCTTTGATTACTCCCCCTCAGGAAAGTAATTCCCCAAGTGATTCCCAACTAATCACTAAGGTGGTGGCACTATTATCAATCACTCATATTTTACGGGGATCAATCCTTTTGAATCCTAAGCAGAACTGTTTGAACAAGCCCCATGACTGCCATGACGTACATGGATGATATGTGGCTTCTCATGATACTATATAATACTCTAAACTCATACCCAATAAAGTATCATTCTCTTCTTAATTTACCCTTTATATTGTTTATTATACTTTTAAGAAGTATTTACTTGACAGCAGCAACAGTCCTCTATAATTAATTAAACCTAGATCTCTCTTGGCTTTTAAGGATATAAACATATCTTTATCAGAGATAGGCAAAATAGAGCCATCTATCTTCCCAAATTGTTCTGAAGTAGCCCCACCAAGTGCTAAGCTTAACTCCCACCTGTCCAGCAGCACCCAAGGCTCCATGCTGTATGGCAGGGCCTCAAATAAAGACCTTGCTACAGTTCCTGTGCTATATATGCTTCTCTACTTATTTCAGCAATTTCTGTAGCCGGGAGGGTAAACAGGACAAAGATTGCCATATAGCGTGCAGAGCTTGCCTGGCAGAGTATAGTTGCAGACAGATGACTATTAAACATGGCTCATACTCAAACCCTAAAGTCTTTACCTATCACCCTGAGGTACCAGCTAAGTATTGCAAAGCAGGTATCACACAGGTAAGAGAGTTGGTCTTTATCACAGAGACATAGTGGAGCTATATACTAGCGTATCTGTACAAGGAATGTAGAGGTATTATTAGCACCTGCACCACCAACTGGAAAGCCCTTTAGTATTATGAGATACTTTTTGGAGCTTTATCCACTTTCTTGCCAAGAAAAGCAATCCATGAAGTCTGGCAGCAGAAGGAAAATGATGAAGGTAATACACAATCAAGTGAATTAACCTTCTTGTTTTGAAAGTTGATTGCCATCTCTAAAACTGATCTATATGTCAACCAATAGCTCCGCTGGATCACTTTTAGTTGGCAGATGATTGATCCACCAGCTTTTTATGATCTGACAGGGTTGCAGATCCAACCCAGATTTACATTGGTAGCATGGCTATTCATTATATCTCAATAACCATCCACATATGCTACAATCCCAGACACCAGCTCAGCCTTAAACAAGGTGAATGCAGATTGGTTGACCAGCTGGCAGAAAATCATATAAGCTTAACTAACCAATGCATTGATCTAAAAACGGCCAGGCTGGAAACCAATATCTAACCAAGTAGGATAGAAGACCCAATCCAGTACAAATGATCTGATACACCAGATAAAGCAACTCCACATACCAGAAAAGATGGATCCAGGTGGTTCTGGAAAGTGAACCAGCCCATCAAAAGGTTCATAAATCAGGATCAACTATAAACAATATAAATGGAGAGTGGGGAATCATACATACATAACTCATGATATAAACAATAAAATTGCCCACAATGAGCTGTATATGCATCCTAAAGCATAGTAAGGGGTCTTCAAAGCAATCCTGAGCTGTCCAATCAGGAAGCCAGGGCAATCAATCAATAAGAGGGGCATGTTACTTGAGTATAATAGGTTTTTGATTGTCTAAACTGGGACCTATAGTTGCAATAAATTTGAACTGTTGCCTCTCAGCAATTTTTATCACATTTTTTAAAATATCATCTGCTAGTGATACTGATCTTGAGATGCTCAGAGAGAAATCCTCAGGGCAGGTCCAAGATTTTAAAGATGAACACAATGCTATTAAAGCTCACATTCATACCCATCAATTTTATATGGAGAATTAGGAAGCTGATATGTTCTTGTCTCTCAGTTAAACTAGGCTCACCCTGTTTGAACCCTATCAGATGGCCAGATCTAGCTATTCTCCTTTAAACAACCTCTTTTAGGGCAGCGGATTATAAGTCAGTCAGGCCAGTGAATTAGTTCTGATACTATTCATATCCTATGGCCAATAAGTCTGCATATCATTTAGCTTTGAATCCTGGTCCCTTGCACAAAAGACTAAGATGTAGAAAGTATTGTAGCACCTAATCAGCCCATCCAGAATCCTGATGAAATTTTCAGACAGTCAAAAGTTTCTGGTATCATTCCAACAATATACTTTGCCAATTTTAAGCCGGGAAAGCTCCAATAGATTTAGGTAGCTAGGGGTGGTCCCCAAGCCTTATCTCAAAAAATATCCCACAATGTACAGTATTCTGCAGAGAGGATCCAAGCTTCCTTTGAACCAGGTCAATAATCTACTACCTCACTGCAGCATCTGGGCCTTGTGTTACCTGGCGCAGCTCTGGCTACATTGAGCTCTTTTTTCTTGTACTGTTTCCAATTTTGAGGGGAAGAAGGTATAGCACCTTTGAGAGTTGACCCTTTCTCAAAACTAAATCTCAGTACTGTATTAGCAGGTGTTATGTATTTAAAATATTACCTGTCCTTGGCTAGAGGATTCTTGAACAATTAAATTGAGAATTGAACAATATATGCCTTTATTTATGGTTTCTTTGTATCAGTTGGCCCATGGAAAGCTCTAATAAGAATGTGATTGCGCCAAGTTTATAGCTATGGAAAGTATATAAAATGAGAAAGAAGGGGAAATAGAAGAAAGTGATACTTTATTTGGTATGGATACACATTTTTATATAGCATCATGAGTAGCTATGTACTATCCTTTGTACATCATGGCTGCCATGGGACTTGCCAGGTAGTGTTTCTTTTAGAGCTTGTAATCTTTGATCCCATAAAACTTGATAGTGTGGCAGGAGCGCCACCAATCATTTGAGATCTGGGTTAATTATCAGGGAAATGATCTCCCAAGAGAAAGCAATTGCAGATGCTGCAACATCTTTCCATGGGGTGATTAAAAGTGGAGCTTTTGGAACCTTTTTGAAATTTTCCAGGAGCTGTTCTTGATATTCATCAAGTTTGAGATTAGAGGCAGGTAATTGAGAACCTCATTGGGTGTTGTGCTTTTTGCATTAAAGCGCCATAATTATTTGATATTGTTGGGTACAGGGCATTTGCTTGAATACAGCCATATGCTAGGATATGAGTAGTATTGTATCAGAAGAGCCAGGATCAAATAGAAACATGATTGTTGGCCAGAAATGGCTTCTGATCACACAGAAGCACTTAAGAATTTGGACAAAGATCAACTAGATTAAAGATAAATCAAAGATGGGTCAAAAATTAAAGATTAAAGTTTAAAGACTGTTTTTATTGATATTGATTAATTCTTCTTATACCTTCTGCAAGGTTAATCCCTGGGCTGCTAGCAATATCTTCTAGGACATTCTAACACGCCCTTATTTGGGTAATTATTAATCTAGGTTTGGCGCTTATCACACGTCAACCAATATAATATCTTCACCCAGCACAGGTGATTCTTGCTGGCATGCAATAATTTAGTTTCTTCAGGATCACTTCCTATCTTCCTGGCATACTTTAAGCTAATGCTTAGTAAGATGATTAATATAGAAATTCAATATTATGGGGAATCAAACCCAGCGCCTCAGCGCTCAATGTAAAAGTGAAGCGGCGCCTTGGCGCCTGCAATTATTTTCAGTTGGAGCGGCGGCTCTTGACATAATAGTAATTTGGCGCTTTGGTGCCTAGACTAATTACTAGGCAGCGCTTAACAGTAAAGTATTTTGGCGCTTTGGCACCTAATCTAATTGCTAGGTGGTGCCTGTATTTTTCCAGAGTGGCGCAGCAGCAAATTGTGCATTATTAAGCGCCGCAGCAGTGCTTACAATTGGCTGATTTATGGTTCAGGTCAGCAGACTACTGCTGATCCAATATGCAAATGTTTTATACTACCAATTTAAGTTGTTTTGCAGCTGTAATTAATATCTGCAAGCTCCGTCATAATTGGCAACATTGCTTGGTCAAAATCTTGACATTGGGCATGTCCTGTTTTACACAGGCAAAGTCAATCATGGTACATGAGCTTTAATTCTATACAAGCACTGATTCCTTTGATGAGATAGGTATTGTTTGCTTTGACTTCCCTGAAAACACCAGCAACAGTGGCAAACTCAACTATAGAAATGAAAAAGTGAGAATTCAAAAGTGATAATATAAAAGTGGCCATGTCAAAACTTTTTAAATTTCAAAATAAAACTAAAACAACATATATATAATTAAAAATTGTTATGATCATATAAAATATTTTTGTTCATTTTTTTAAATAAAAAAGGCAATAAAAATGAGTTAATTTGTTATAAAAAGTTATTTTGAAAATTTAAAGTGTCAACTTGGTCACTTTTAGATTCTCACTTTTGAACTCTCACTTCTACAGTTGAGTTTCCACTGTTGCCACAACACCAGTTATCCTTAATTCTGGCTCCAACTTGTGTAGGCAGTGGTTTAAAACCCAGATCTCATCTCCTGGTTAGAATATTTCTTCTTGGAGAGATATGAACTCTCTTTCTGCTTGTTGGTTTTCTTTGTTTTCTTGGTCTTATCTGAATTTTTGAACTACAGGATCACCTGCTTTAGGTACCTTCTTAGATAAAGGTAGTTATGGTCTATGAATGGTACTGACAATGGATGCTTTAAGTTCATAGACAATTTTTTATGGCATTTACCTGTATTACAATTTTCACAATTGAAGCAGACTATGAGTGCTGTTGGCAATATGTTAGCCCAGAGGCAAGGATTGTTGGCAGATAACTTGCTTAATGCTTCTACTAGTGAGTCATTTAGCCTTTCAACTCTGCTATTAGATTGAGGATGATAGGGACTGTTGAAAGTGTGTTTGATGCCATTTTTGGTAGGTAAAAATTAGTGCCATTGGCAGTGAGTTTAATATCTCTTTCTGTGATTAGAAGGGCTGGTTTCTCAAACTTTGCAGTTATTTCCTTGCCTATGAACTTTCCCATATTGCTTTTTTTTAATTTTTCTTAGTAGATTGCACTACAGGCCATATGTTTCCAAAACAGTAGCTGTGATAATGTATTTTTTATTTTTTGTCTCTGAAATAGTTCTCTCAATGCCCAGTGCCTACAACTTGAATAGTTGGGCTATGGAGACATGAATAATAGACTTGAGGGTGCCTTGGAATAAGTATACTCTACACATACTTACATTAATTAGACACTTCTTTGATATTGTCCAGCATGTTGGGCCAAAATCAGCTGGTTTCAATGTAATTGTTGCAACTGAACCATTAAAGTTCAGTATTTGATTGGGGAAGACAAAATTTCAATAGAAAGGACAAAAATGAATAGAATAAGGTATTTTTATTCTAGAATATTGTGAATAATATAATATATGGGAAAGGCCACAAGGGGGTGGCATGTAAGGTTTGAAGCCAAGGAATAACTTGTGCAGGGATCAGCAGGTTGAATTTGTAGTGCTCCTTTTTAGGAGAAAGTGCCTGCAGTTTGATACTGCCTTTGGATTAGTCCATGTTGTTAGATATGTCAAGGGCAACTCTTCAAGCGCCCCCTGTTTATTGTAAGATACATTAACAGGCACAGAGGGAGAATCAGTTTCAACATAATCATGTAGGTTTCTGCTATGGATGTGTCTTAACTCTCTATGATAACAAAGGATAGTGTCAATATTTTGTGTTAATGAAACATAAGCTACAGAGTTGCCACTTGGTAGTATTCTGTGAAGAGTACCATAGACATTTTTGAGCTGCCATTTGTTCTTTAGGACTTTCTCTTGTAAATCAATTGGAGTGTTCAGGTGGGAAGCCTTCTTAGAAAATCTCCATTATTAGCATGAGCCAATCAGGATCTTTATCATTGATTCAGAGTAGACCTTTATGGTACAACCTTGAAACGCTATCTGTCATGAGTAGCTCTTTGCCTAATTTATATTCAATAATCATGGGGTACATTTGCATGAGGTTCATTCATTTAGATTGTATTCTTAAGAGGTGCTGTTATTTCTTGAAAAACACCAATGATTTGTGGTTGGTTAACACTTTGAATATTTATGCACCTTTCAGATAGCAGCGCCATTTCATTAGATAATGTAAAATTACTTTTAATTTTTAATAATGAATGGGTATCTTTGGTTACAATAAAATAGGTTTATTGACTCATTTTTAACAGGGAAAAATCATTGCATGTTGTCTGTATTCCAAGCACTCCACCATTTGTGAAGTGAGGCATAGATTTAAAGTTCATAGATTCCTTTGTGGTTGGGGTATTGTAGTATGGGTGCAGTGAAAATGTGGTCCTTCAATTGTTAGAAGTGTTGCTTGCATAGTGTTATCCAGAAAAATTGGTTTTATTATCAGTGATTGCAGATAGTGGGGCAGTCAGGGATCTCAAGTCCAGGATAAACCTTCTGACGTACACAATCATTCACATAAAGGTACAGAGTTCACTCTTGTTTTGTGGTGCTGAAATTTCAGTCCTTAATATTAATTTTTAAGAGTCTGGTTTGATTCTGTCTTTAATGATGATATGACCAAGAAAGAGTGGTTCTGTGAAGCAGAACTCACATTTGGATGGTTTGGTTACTAGTCGGCTGTCCTGTAGTGTTGTGAGTACCATGTGGACTCTCTTTCAGTGTTTTTCCTTGTAAGGCTGTAGATGATTATGGCATCCATGTAAACTATGGCACATTTCACAATGTGTTCCTTGAACACTTCATTTATAAATATCAAAAAGGTACTGAGAGCATTGGTCATACCAAAGCTGTGATAGCAGAGTTCTGATGAAATTATGAAGCTTTGATAAAATGGGAAATGAAAATCCAAACAATGAAAACATTCAACAACAAAAAATTCTCATTGACAAAATTTGAAAATTTAAACTCCAAGTCAAAGACTTGGTAAAATAAAATCAAGAAAAACTAAGGCTAAAATAGAGAAGTTAAAAGTTTGAGAAAACAAGACAGGATTTTGCAAATTGGCTCAGATAATTTCCTCAATTTTGGGCTTGGGGGTCACATCAAGAAGTGCAGAGACTGCATACGTTTGAAATTGACACCATGACTTACAAGAAGCCATACAGGCATACAGGTGAAATATTTTCATTTTCATAGAGAAGTTTTGGCTGAAAACTGTTAACTGAGATTTTCTAAATACTTATGGTTTTATTTTACTAAAAGGGTAGTCATGAGCTCCAACCCAGCTCACATTGGTGTTTGGGAGGGGATCCTTGCATTTTCAAGGAAGATCTTTGGAACTGAGCCATCTGAATTAACCAAAAATTATGATCTCATATTTTGATTTTGGGGTCAAAAAACACCAAATTACCTGATTTCTAGGGTTTAAGGCTTTAAACAGAAATTTTCAACTTGTTGTCAAAATATTCACACATTTTTCCACAGCCCACTTCTTTTCAGCTGCTTGGTTGATGTTTTCATAATAAATTTAAGGCCACTTTATTGGGACTGGCTCTTTGATATTTGAATTTTTGAGGGCAGGCAATTCCATATAAGATGGAACCATAAGTGACAAATGTTTATGACAACACACTCAAATGAATAATATTTTGTTCTGGATGCTATCTTTGGGATGTCCTCAGGTTTGACTCAGATTTTATGGTATGCTGAAGTCAGATCAATCTTTGGGAAAGAATTGTGATCCCCATAAAGCATTTAAGAGATCATCAATACGGGGCAGGGGATACCTACTCTTAATTGTGACCTTTTTAAGTGCTTGATAGTCAAAAACAAGGCATATTTCTCCATTTTTCTTAGTTATAAAGAAGACAGCTGCACCCAAGAGAGATCTAGATGTTCTTATAAGCCCCTTTTCCAATGTCTCATTTAGGTATTCCTTTAAGAGGTTTTTGTCTTGTGGCATTAATTGATGGATGAGTCTTTCTTTAGGGATAATTCCTTTGAGGTCAATTTTCTTTTAGATGCTTCTATCATAATATAGCCCTGGTAGCTTTTATTGAAAGAAATAGGGGAATTATTGGACAGTTTTGTTGACTTATGGGATACTGTTCTTGTGAGGCCAAGATATTTTTGGAGCAAATATACTTGTATGTGCAGGTGTTATCACCAATATTGATAGTATACTTTTCCCCCTGTTCTCATAATTTTCACAAAAACAAGTTCCCTAATGAAGCGTCAAGGTGTGAAGGGTAGAAATATTGGTGTACTTTGCCTTGCTGTATAGTAGTAATAAAGATTTCCCAGCTGATGGGTGGTTTTATCTTCCTCATCCAGTCAATCCTTAACGCAACATTGTATTTAGGTATTGGGATGATGGGTCCATCAAAAGGTTGTTTGTACATTTTATATTTGTGCCTTTAATGGTTTGGCTTCTCTGTTGGCTTAGAACCTATACTATCTTTAAATATTACACACTTTAAACTACTTTTAGTGATAGTTAACTTCATAATGTGGCAAATTTCTTGTCAACAAGGGACTGGTCTGCTCTTGTGTCAAATAATGCTGTGCCTTGATATTGTTAAAAGAGGAAAGGACAAATGAGGAGTTTATTTAAAGTTTGTACAGAAAACAGTATAAGTTTTCTAGAGGGTACTTGGATCATGGTAATTTAATCCACATATTTTTCCCTGTATAAGTCTTGAAATGCAGGGGAGGCTAGCTTATCTAATCACCCCCTGCTTTTTTCTCCTCTTTAGGTAAGGTCTCAGTGCTCATATAGTTTTCCTGGGTACTATGAATTCCTTCTCTGTGATTAGAATCAATATTAAAGTTGGTTTTTTTGGTATAATACATATATTTTTTTTAGTTGAGGGATTTCCTTGCATTTGTTGGTCATGTATAGATCATCAGATTTTCAGGCAGCACAGTTTCCTTCCTATAATATTTCTTGAAGGTTTTTGCATCTGCTCATGTTAAAATGGCATCTGATGTGAGTTGAGAGTGTTAAAGTAAGATGGTAAGAAGTACTGTGATGAACCATACTGAGATCTGTGTTACAGGCAGGGGCTAAGGCTAGCAAAATAAAGATTGGTTTCCTAAGAGAGTATGATTGTATGACAGTCACCTCAAGTAATTAGCAAAATAAAATTGCTAATAAATGTCAAAACAGCAGGCTCAACCTGCCAGCAAGGTTTCAAGTAAGCAGGTTTGTGACCCGCAATTCAATTATCTAGTCACTCAGAGCCAGACTAGGAAGTCAACTCAAATTTTCAAATCCAACAACATGAACAGATGATGACCCTTACAGTGTATACTTTGTTTTGGTGCTTGACTCATTACCAGGATCAAGCCACCCCCTTCACCATCCCACCGTGTGATCAACACAATCATGTTCCTGTTATCCACAACACACACTAACTATATAATCATTATCTCTCAATAAAGAATATTATCTAGTTTCTAAACATTTTTCCCCTTGTAACTTTGCTAAAACAGCACAGTTACAACATGAAATTCAAAATTGATAAGAAAACTCTGGTATATATATATAGAATTATTAAACTCTCTGATGATAAACTCTTTGAAAAAAATGATATCTGTATGAATAAAGCTGTAAATACCAAAAATTAATTATGTTAAACTAACTAATAGTATTAAGGTGAGGCCAATCAAATCAATATCAGAGACTAGGTGTCTCACAAATTGGTTAATTAGTTAAGAAGATTAATTAATGTTTACCCAGGAATATGATTACTGAGTATTTAATAATATGGTTGTGATGGTCTTGACTGTGTCAAAAAAAGGGCAATGTTAACCAAATTTGAACCCCCAAAAAGTGGTTCAAAGCACCACACCAGCAAAACTATTAGATTACAAAGCACCATCATATCACCTAATCAATCTTTAAAGCAATAATGCACTTTCTAGTGCATATCTCAGAAACTGAGGTGACAATAAACACCTATAAAGTTTATGGGTGCTGTGATGGTGCCTGGTGTGCATTTCAAAGCATTTTGTTGGGTATTAGAAGCAAAGAAGAAATTGAATCAAATTATATCAAATGAAGACAATAGTGTTTATTTATCCAGGAGATCAGCTTTTTCCCAGTTGTAAATACAAAAAATGGATCAGGAATGAGAATATTCCACAGAGTTTTGGTATCATGAAACCTGAAACAATTCAAACCAAAGAAGTGCATGTTCACAAAATAAGCCAGGTTATTCTGGAATGTACTAGGGTACATTCTTATAGGTTAATAATTTGTAGATTTTTTTGGTAAAGATCTTGATTGTATGACACTTTTTATTTCATATATAACATGCTAGGAATCCAGGAGTGATCCTGGAACCAGAGGGGGTTTCAGCCAAATATACTCTTAATGGTATATAAATGAGAATTAAACTAAAAAATAAAAGAATCTAGTTGAGAGCTGTTACTTTTCTCTCATCTTTATTTGATATTTTCTTATTTATTGTTTGTTTGTCTTTAATAAAGCCAAGTTTAGTTTTTCAAAAGTAAGAAGTGATGCACTAAAAAGGAGATCCCCAAGAGTTCTGTAGAGACTCTTGGGATGATCTGGATATTGTCAAAACATTTTCTAGTGAATCATTGGTGGAGGTGAAACTTCCTTTGAGGAACTCTATAGCAACTATTTTGCTAAAAAGGGCACTCCTACCCTAGGAAACATAATTTTTCCTAGAGGTTGCTAATCTGTTGCTGTGTTTTGATGAGATATTTTTCAGATAAAGTACATCACACATATATAAATTCAAGGTCTTAAGCTGAGAGAGATCAAAACTTTTGAGATGTTGTCCAAATGAAAAGATGAAAGCAGGGATTTAAATCAGAAAGTGGCAAATTCAGAGTCAAAACTCTCTAAAGTTTTGCAACACAAGTCTTCCAATTAGAAGAGTTTGGATAAAAATAGTGATGTTAAGTGGAGGTAGATAGTCCCAGATCCTAAAAAGAGAGGTAAATGTGTTTTTTTTGCCCAGCCTTGATGTTTAGTACTAGTTTTTTATGACTTAAGGTATTAGTAAGGTGGCCTCCTATTAGTGCTTTAAAAGGACAAATAGATATTCTGGTATGACTATACTTAGGTGTATAGATATCCTTAGATCAGGTGAGTGATATTGTAGTTAGATTTCTAATGAGATGGATATGTCTAGGCAGCATAAAAATTCTTATACCAGCTGGGATAGGAATACAGCTGTGTGACTTCAAAACCAGAAGGGATAAAAGTTTCTCTGTCTATGGCTTACAGATATCTTCAAAGAGGACACTTACTGCTAATATGCCTGCATAGGGAGCCTAGAATTTCATTGGGTTGGCTTTATAAAGAAACAGCTGCTGAAATTAAAAATTTAGGGGGGTTCCTATAAAGCAAAGTTGGTTACTTTTCAGCTGAAAGATCAAACTAATCACTTAGGTGAATAAAAAGGGGTTGGCATCAAGGAATACCTGCCTTTGAAAAGCCTAGGTGGAGGAAACTGATGGGGGTCCAGGAAAAAGGCCTAGGAAAATGATACTGATGTTGACTAATAACATAATTAATAGCTATTTAAGGTGCTAGGCTATTGTCATGGCTGGAAGCTGGATTATTAATTACAGCAAGGCCACCAAGAATTCCAGCCTTAAGACCATCCTCAAGTAACTCAGACTTATCCAGACAGGAAAGAACAAGACAAGTAAACAAGATAGAAGTTGATCAAAGAGATTCTAATAAACCAGATTTATTTGAGAAGCCAAGAAAGAGAATTTTGGAATATGGGAGTGGAGAGAGAATAGGAGGATTTATACACTTAGTGTTTAAAGTTTGAGAGGAAGCAGGGTTAATTAAGAAGAAATTGTGTCAGAAGGCAAGCATCACATTCATAAATAGTGCCAATTATAGCTTAGTTTGAATCCTCTTGTCTCAGGCTTTCAGAAATGTGTTTAAGAATTGAGATTAGTCCACTAGATTGTGAGATAAAAAAATAAACAAGTGTAGATCTTCATGCATATGAAAAAAGGTTTTTACATGAATTGTGGGACTCGGAATTGTATAAATAAATCAAGGTTGTTATAAAAGCTACTTTAAAGAAGCTTTGAACTCATTTAAACAGTTTAAACACATCAAATAAGCCCAGAACAAAAAGCAGTTTCATGTCAGGAAGATCTTTCAGCTATTGGTATATGTATGAAAAGGGTTGGAGAAAATTCACATAGTAATTTACTATGTGAATTGATTGGGTTTAAGTACAGAGAAACTTTGTTCTAAAACAGAGAAACAGTTAAAACTTTGGAGAGAAAAGTGTCAATGCTTCAAGTAGTTTGAGTGGTATAAATTAACTTAATAACTTAATTACAAATGAGCTGTGGAAATATTAAAGTTTTGAATGTGTTAGTAATTGGATATGATTTATGCTTGTTTACTGATGAATATCAAGGGTTGGAAGCCAAAATCTTAAAGTATGATTGAGAAAACATAAAAAACTTTTTGAACTTTTGAGAGAGTATGTTTTAAATAATATTTTATTATAAGAGAAATAAGCGCATAATAGTTTGAGGTTTTATAGAAAGCCATTATGAAGAGAGAAAAGTTTGGAACAAAGCTCTATAAATAGATAGTTGGCTATAAAGTTGATAATTTTTGATCAACAAGCAAGATTATTTTGAATGCTTAATCTGAATCTTGATGATTACACATCTGGTTAGTTTGGAGTAACTGGATTTTTTCTGAGGTGTTCATAGGTCCTTTCTAAAGGAGTATATGGTCAAAAGGACTCCATAACAGTGTCAAATCAGACAGCTTCTAAGAGGAACTTTGTTCTTCTTTAATAAAGACCATCTCAGCTTCTATTATATCTTTTTATGAAAGAGAACTTTTCTAGTGATAGTGATCTTGGAGCCAGTCAAGAGGATCAGAAGAGGCAGACTTTTTAATAGTAGATGATTCCTGGTTGATAAATGTGTAAAGTGGTTCAAATAACCTTGAAATCCAGGATATTGTTGTACAAAAGATTATCATGCAAATTGGCCTCCTAGATGATGGGCTTCTTTAGTAGACCATAAATTGCTGTGAAATCAAGGTTTTCCCTGATAAAAATTACCAATGATAATTTGGGGCATGGTTAGTTCCTTTTGAAGTTGTCAGACCATTCACTTTTGTCCTTTCTATAGAGCTAGTATACCTGAAGGATGATACCCCAACCCAAAAGTCCCTGAATTTGACCCAGGACAAACTATGGTGTCCTCCCAGGAGCAGTAGCACCATAAAGACTACTGAATTAGGGCATTACTAACCTCACACTCAGGTGGCTAAAAACAAAAATCCTTTTGAATGAGAAATTTAATTGGCAAAAGTATAATATTTTTAAAAATCCTGGGAATTTATATTCAAGTGGGTTTGCAACCTACAGTACCCACTATAAATCACCTCTTTCCAAGGACTAATTTGAATATAATATGAATGTACTGAAAACCTTAATGTCTTTCAAATATAATATGAAAATCAAAATTATAGGTTAGTGTTGTAACTGTGCTGTTTTAGCAGAGTTACAAGGGGAAAAATATTTAGAAACTAGATAACAATTTTTATTGAGAGATGGTGATTATATAGTTAATGTGAGTCATGGATAACAGGAACATGATTGTGTAGATCACACAGTGAGATGGTGAAGGGTGTGAATTGATCCTGGTAATGAATCAAGCACCAAAACAAGGTATACACTGTAAGGGTCATCATCTGTTCATGTTGTTGGATTTGGAAATTTAAGTTGACTTCCTAGTCTGGCTCTGAGTGACTGGATAATTGGATTATGGATCACAAGCCTGCTTACTCAAAACCTTGCTGGAGGATTGAGCCTGCTGTTTTGACACCCTTGACTGAAGGTTGGCCTCCTCTGGGAATAGGCCGTCAGGGAGGTTGTCAGGAGCCTGGGTGCCATACTGGACTAACTGTTGTTCTGTGGCGGGTAGGACGGTCTCACACTATCTCTGTCTTGCCTTGCAGGGTCTCAGGCAATCATACTGAAGGACTTTTCTTGTTTATGTTTCACAAGTCTTTGCACAAGGTAAGTGTTGTTTTTGTTTACCTTTAAGATGATTGCTTATGCCTAATTTCTTGGGTTGTAGTTTACTTTTGTATATGTTCATGACCCAAACTTTGTCACCAACCTTGTTTCTGTTATAGATGGGGATGAATGTCTTTTGTAGACACTTGTTTTATTTCTCTTTTTGATCACCATTGCCTATATGACCTGGGGATCTGAACAAGGGGAAACTTCACTGGGCATTTACAGCTTGGGTCCTGATAGCAATTGGATGATGTTGGGTTGTGTTCCATAAACTAGCTCAAAAGGGCTTTTCCCAATGGATCTGTTCACATGAGTCGGGCATACAAGTAGTGCAGTTGGTAGCTGCTTATACCAGTCCTCAGGTCTCCCAGCAGTGAGCTTGGTCAAGGCTTGCACAAGGCTGCCATTTAGATGTTCCACACGTTCATTGGCCTGAGGGTGGTAAGGTGTTGTCACAGTATGCTTGACCCCATTCTTGGTGAGGTATACATTGGTATCTTCAGAGGTCAATTCTTTGCCTCCATCTGTTATCAGAAGTTCTGGCTTTCCAAACTTGCTGATGATTTTCCCCCTATGAATTGCCGCACATTGTTGACAGTATGTGTCTTTACTGCTTGTGCTACTGGCCATTGTGTGACAAAGTCTATTGTGATGATGTACTTCTTTTCATTATTCTTTCCTGGAATGGGGCCTACAATGTCTAGGGCCCACACCTTGAAGGGCAGTTGTGTGCAAATAGGTAGTAGTGACTTAGGTGGGGTTTTGCTTTTTGTAAATTTCTCACATACTTGTCATTAGTCAAAGACTTCCTGAACGTCTTGTTACAGGGTTGGCCACCATGATTTGTGTTTAAGGAATTCATAGAGGTTGAACTTTTTTGTGCCCTAGGTTTCTATGGTAACGTATGATGGTGTCAACTCACTGATGTGTGAGAACATAAGGGATGGTGGTTCCAAGGACATTTTTTGATGTAAGTTTTCATACACATCTTCAAATAAAGTGCCCATTCTTAATGACTGTTTCCTTTGTTATGTCTGTAGTGCTAGTGGGAAAACCTTTGTCCTTTGTTTGAAGTACCAAGAGGGGCCAGTCTGGGTTGAGGCTATTCTCTCCTCTTGTGGCTCAGACGTACAGGCATGAGAGTGCATCCACCATGGCAACTTCTGTACCAGGATTGTATTGTATTAGCATATTGAATCTCTCCAAGAGTTTCATCCAGAAAGATTGACAGCAGGATAGGTTTGCTTGGGTTTTGAAATATATAAGCAACTTGTGGTCAGTCAACGCCATGAATTCTTCCTGTTGTTTTAGATAACAATGTCATTTGACTAGGCAGTGTACAATGGCAAACATCTTTATTGTAGATAGGGTATTGACACTTGTCATCTTTCAGTTTTTGTGATTTGTAGGCTACAGGCAGGAAGTCACCATCATTGTTTTTTATTTGTAGTACTCCCCCAATGGATGCGTCTGAGGCGCCGGTTTCCATCTGGTACTCCCCATTGCGTTTTTTTATTGCAGGATAGGTGCTGTTGTGAGCTTCTCCTTGAGGCGTCTAAAGCAGAGATCACGTTAGGGGGTCCATACAAACTTGGATTTGGTGCCAGTTATGGTGGATAGGGGTGCAGTCAAGACGCCACAATCAGGTATAAAACAGTGTACGCAGGCCACCATTCCTAGGAATGTGCAGAGTTCCAACTTGTCTTTGGGTGGTAGCATTTTACAGATGGCTTATATCTGCTGACTGTTGGGCTTGATGCCGTCTTTTGAGACTACGTGTCCTAGGAAAGGTAGTTGCTGGCGGAAGAATTGGTATTTGGAGGGTTTGACTAGCAGCTTGTGTTGTGCCAGGGTAGCAAAGACTGCCTCCAAGTCTTTGTGGTGCTGCTCTACTGAGGGGCTATAGACAATAATGTTGTCCAGGTAGACTAAGGTGTGCTTGCCTATGTGAGGGGCAAACACCTTGTCAATGAAAGTCATGAAGGTTAATGAGGCATTTTTCATACCAAAATTGAGCACCACACACTTGTATGAGCTGTACTTGGTGCAAAAGGCCGTTTTGGGGATAGTTTCCTCCTTAATACAGATCTGATTGTAGCCTGCAGCTAGGTCAATCTTGGATAAGACAGTGGCGCCACCCAGGGCATCAAAGAGGTTGTCAATGAGCAGTAGTGGGTAACAGTTATTGATGATAACTTCATTTAGGGCTTGATAATCTGTGACTAGGCGCAGGGTGCTATCCTTCTTGGCCACAAAAATACGGCGGCCTTAAAAGGAGATTGTGAGGGATGGATAAGTCCTTTCTCCAAGGCCTCTTTGAGATAGGAATGTAAGACATTGTCTTTGTTTGGGGTCAGGCAATAGATGGACTGTGCCTTGGTTACAGCTCCCTTGAGTTAGATGGAGTGTTGGATGTGTTTCTCTGGGGGCAACCCAGGTAAAGCCTCCTTGAAGATTTTGGGGTGGTGGGCTACAATTTTGCAATCCTGAGGTGTGGAGGTATTCTGGTGATCTTTGAAGTGTATGATTGTGTACTAGCAGGAGTCCCAATTAATTGCCTTCAGGTTTTCCTTGTTGTCCAGGGTCTCTGTGATGTGCACAAAGACGTGGTTGCGTAGGAGCTGGTCTACTGAGTCAGGGTAGATCTGGTGATTGACACCTTCACGTTTGATGGTCAATACTGAGATTGCTCAGTCTACGTGGGGGTTGTTCTTTTGCAACCAGTCCAACCCCAGTAAAATTTCAAACTTTGCAAAGTCAATGACAGGGCCTTGGATGGTGGAGTGCAGGTTCTCAAGCATGACAGAGAAGGGGGCGGCTTCCCTTGTCACAGCAATGTGATGTTCATCAGCTAAAACAATGTTTTTTCCACAAAGGATTAGTGGCTATCTTGAATTTGTCCACAAAGCTGCTGTTAACTAGGGTTTGGTCTGCGCCCAAGTCCAAGAGTGCTGAGCCTATGTAACTTCAAAAGCAGAAAGGATAAGACATCAGTTTATTGGGGTGTCTTGCAATGTTTTAAAGAACCAGGTCCTCTGAGGGCACTTGGATCATTGGTCACTTGTCCACGTCCTCAGGTTGGTATTCATCATTGGGCGAGTCAGGAGTTGTGTGGGGAGAGCTTGGCTTGCTTAATACTCTCCCTGGGCTTTTCCCTTGTCTTGGTTGCCTTGTGTGGCAGTGATACACAAATGGGTACGGTTTGAATGGCCACTGTTCCCGTTTCCATGTCCATTTAAACATGCAGGTTTATGGTTTGTGCTGCTTCTGTTGTTCCAAGAGGGTGGTCAATTGGAACACAAGGCGGGGTGAAAGTCTTTGGGTCTCTCTTGTTTTCTGGTTTGCGCCTTGTTGAGAGCATTGGACATTTGTTCTGATTTCTCTGCTTTGTGGTACAGACTCTGTATATTAGTCACTTGATCCAGGTTCACGTGCCTCATTACATGTGACTTGAGTGCGTTGTAGTACATGAGGTGTGTGGCTGGAGTATCAAAAGCCATGTCAGAGGATGCACATAGTTGGAGTTCCTTGTAGGCGAGGGTGAGTTCCTTCATGGTGCCCATCTGGGTTA
The DNA here is from genome assembly GCA_014839935.2 of Entomophthora muscae. NCBI lineage: Eukaryota > Fungi > Entomophthoromycota > Entomophthoromycetes > Entomophthorales > Entomophthoraceae > Entomophthora > Entomophthora muscae. The sequence continues at coordinate 273,567 of QTSX02000002.1, read as the reverse complement.
GGTACTTTGCTTGGTGTTTGATTATTAGCGTGGTGTCCTTAAGCACTGTCTTGCCAAGAAGTCTTGTTTGAAGGTATCCCAGTTCTTTTTGGTGTGTTCTTCCTGCCACTTGCTGCAGCAGGTGCCAGATTATGAGTCAGTCAGATGGAGATCTCTGCAATCCAGAATTGCTGCAGGCATTCCATTTGGGCCAGTTTGCTTTAGGCAGATTGGATCCATGAAGCGGTGTTGTTGTTGCTGGCCCCAGCAAAGGATTCCAGGGCAGCGCTTTGAAGTCTCTGGGCTACATAGGCTGGCATATTGTTTTTATCAGTTGCACACGGCATGGCGGAGGGAGCCTGGAAGAACCCTTGGGCAGACAGGGCATTGGACGCAAGGAGTGATATCACTGTGTTGGGGTAGAGGAAAACCCATCAGGTATCTCAGTACCAGGCATGTACAGTGTCCAGTCTAGCAGGAGGCCAGACAAGATTCTATCAAGGATTTGTTGGCTGCAGCAAGTACAGGCAACAGGCAGAATTTTACAAGATAAGGTAGGATAGAGAACCTACCTGTGCTACAAATCTTGTAACTGTGCTGTTTTAGCAGAGTTACAAAGGGGAAAATATTTAGAAACTAGATAATAATCTTTATTGAGAGATAGTGATTATATAGTTAATGTGAGTCATGGATAACAGGAACATGATTGTATAGATCACACAGTTGGATGGTGAAGGGTGTGGCTTGATCCTAGTAATGAGTCAAGCGCCAAAACAAGATATCCATTGTAAGGGATCATCATTTGTTCATGTTGTTTGATTTGGCAATTTGAGTTGACTTCCTAGTCTGGCTCCAGATGACTGGATAATTGGATTGCGGGTCACAAACCTGCTTACTCAGAACCTTGCTGGTGGGTCAAGCCTGCTGTTTCAACATTATTCAGACTAAAAAGTACAAGTTTGGCTTATCCTTTTTGTTTTCATGGCAATATCCATTATAATATTCTAAATAATGGATTAGATAAACCAATGTTCAAAAATATTTTTTTGGACATATATAAGCTTGATTGTACTCTTATTTTCTTCAAATCTTTATGGTTAAATGATTTCAGATTGTTATGCATCACACACAATTTTCTTTGTTTTAAGTAAGAATGAGCAACATCCAGATGATCCAATTAGGATCCATCATGGAGCTTTGGCCACAACATAATTTCTAGTCTGGACAGGATTTTTATAACTACCCTTACATTTACTGAGACATCTTCTTCATTACACTCAACTGCAATGATTTGGGGTTCTAACTCTACCCTGTTGAGTTAAAATACTTTTCCACAACACAATATATTTGCATCTCTGAGAAGGGGTTCTAGAGCTCAATGGAGTAAAAGCTTGGCTTCAATCTGTGTTCAGTTGAGATTATTCACCCCAAGAACAAGGGGCAGCTCCATAATAATGCCTTCCCCAGTGCTTTGGGCGCTTCTCAAGAGCTTAAGGATGTAGACAGAAAACCCCCAGAACAACTCTCACTAATTATTGAGGTGCAAAAAACTGTCTAACTCCAGGGCTCTTTGCCTAAATCCTGTCTTCTTTCCAATATAACACCCAGGTATAATAAAACACTCCACTAAAACCTTGTATATGCATTGAAAAAGGGTTTATCCACTCCTATTAATTTCTGTATGAGCTTTAACTGTTTGTGGCCAAAAAAGAACAGTTCATTACATTTTATCACAGACTACCATACCTTTAACAAGGTTACTGTTAAAAATATATCTTACTTTTGATTAATCATCTGTTAGATACACTTTAAGCTGCAAAGGTCTTTATCAAGAGCAAGCTCAATTTAGGGTATAATAAGGTCTAGATTGTCTCCAGGGATGAGGAAAAGATTGCTTTAGTAACTTGCTATGTGTGTTTGAGTTTAGAGTAATGAATTTTAGGATAAAAAAACATCATCTGCCTTTTCCAATTCAATGAATGAAGGATTTAAAAGCCTACTGGAAATTTTTTTTTCAGTTTACTTGTAAAAGAGCATTGTGTTCAGTCAAAAATTGAAGGAACAACTCTCCAGCTGTTCCCTGTATTTAAACTTTTTGCAAACATTAACTAAGGAGAAACCCCTACAGTTGTGAAATCCTATAACCAGAACTAGTGTTCCTCAGCCACACAACCTTGGCCCTGCGCATCAAGACCAACCCTTCCAAAATCAGGGCCATTAAAAATATGTCTTCAATCACAGATATTGACCAGGAGCTCTCTTCCTAGTCATTGTTGCTTACTTAGAAAAACTATCTCTAACTTTGGCAAATTAATAGCAAGGCTTAAAAAATTTCTGAATACAAAAATGAAGTTTTCCTGGGAAGTTACCAGGAATCAGGTCTCTGAAAAATCAAACAAAGTCTCACCACAACCTGTCCTACAGTTCCAAAACTGTGGATATTAGTAAAAGCTTGAACCCACTGCTTCCAACAGAGCTTTAGGGGGAAATTTCTGGGTATGAACTTAAATTGGGGAATTTTTCACTGTGGCCTAAAAATATCCTAAAAAGATGGATACCAAGCAGCACTACCATATTCATGGCAAGGAGCTGGCAGCTATTGTATGTAGAACAAAAAAGTGGTTCTAAACTCTGAATTGGACAAGCTCCTCTTGTATGCTTACTGGCCATAAGCCCTTGTAACATTTCAACACCCACCTCACCTGTCCCAACATCAAACAGGGTGATTCAAAAGCCTGTCTCTCACCAGATGAAGATAAGTACAAGCCTTGAAGGGAGTTAGTTAAAACTAATACTCTCTTCATGGGTTACATCAGATCTATCACTGATTACAGTTTTCTGGACCCTGGCTGCCCCCTGCTGTACCCATGTTGTAAAGTAATTGCTGCAGGGGGTTGACTCTGCAACTAACATCAAGTTGAAATATATCTGAAGCCATCTTCATTAGATACAAAAACATCTGTAGCTTAGCAGGGATGTGGAATACCCAATAAATCTCCCACCCAGTGTGAAGACATCATTATGCACCACCATTGTACGCTTGTGCACATCAGCAAGCATGATCTATACAGGATCACAAATGTAAGGTCTGGTGGCCATATATGATGTCATGAACTCAATTTTCTAGTCCTTCTGGGTACTTCTTGGTGGGTTGCTTGATTAGCAAGAGCATTAAAAGCTTTATTTACATTGGCTTATTGTCACGGTAGGTTTCATCATGCCAGGTATTATCTGCCCAAGCAAGAAGGCTCGGAAAGCCGTAAAACCTTTATCAAAATTGACCAAGTTAACAGATTTAAATCAAACAGTCAATTGGAAATGGGTTATGGCTGCTCCAATCTGTCAGCTGAAACTGGTTCCCCTTTCCAAATTGACATTGATAAATTGGCGTAATTTGAGAGTCACCTGATATGAGCTTGTCAATCAGCATGGTTGTCAGAAACTAGTCACACAAGGGTTCTTTGCAACCTGGACCAGATACTTACTTGTCAATGTGGAAGGAATAGGAGGTCAAGACTCAGGTGGTATTGCTTAGTCAATTTTCTGATATATATTGAATAACTTTCACTGTTTCAACTCTAAGAGTTGAGTCCTCCCAAAATTTTACTCAATAAAAATTATTTATCCCAATCTCTAATTTACTTTTAAAAAATGCATCCTGTGGTTGGATTGTTACAATATATTCCGTAAAATCTGATTCTCAACAGAATCATTTCTGGAAGATGGGGTCCTGCAGTTGGAACTTTGTTGTTGGTGCCACCCAATGTTAATTTTGCGCCAACCAATTTTGCAGCTCCTCCCCCATTCTTGAAACTGAAAATTGTGTTGCCTCCCAATGTCCAGAATTTTACTCTGAAGATTTGTTGATGCTTTCTCAGGTCATTTATCTTGGACTACTTTGGTTAGGATTAATTGTTCTACTTAATCCTTGAGTTACAATTGGAAATTTCAAAAAATATATTTGAAGCCACATTGGTGGTTAATCATTAATTATATGTGAATTTGGGTGGTTATTCCCCATCACTTAGAAATGGCTTCATACTATCCCGCAATTTCTGTCACACTTATCACTGATAAGATGACCTTAAGCCTTTCACTATCCAGTAGAAAAAATAGCTAATAGTGTTTTAAATTTATATCAAGAGGGCAAGGGTGTAAAATCATATATTTATTTAAGAAAAGAAAGGAATTTATATACATCTTTGACGGTATGAAAGATGCAAAGGTGTTATTAACACCTGCATCATTGTTGGGAAGATGATGCCATGTTTTGGGAATTAAAGTGGGGCTTGAGTTCCCTTTCTTGCCATATATGGCAATCTGTACAGCCCAACACTAAAAGGAAATACATAATATATATGCAAGATATTTAATATGCAGCTTGTAGGACTTCAGACTTTTTCAATAACAGCTGCAGTTGTATCAAAGCCTGTGCTCAACCATCACCAACAAATTACTACTTCCCAAGGATACAAGAGATACAGCTAAAATTGATACAATAGTTTTATTGATGATCCTAAACAGGAGGAGATTGAAATTCTTGGAATAATAGAGCTGTGAGGGTTTTTATACCCAATTCTATGAAAAGGAGATGATAGGGGAATTATTTTTAAGCGAGATTAATTCATAATTTTGAATCAAAAAAATATTGTCAAGAGTAAGATTCTGAAAGCTGGAATCAAAGGCTTTTGGTTGACACCATTTTGGGCTGAAATGGTTCAGTATCTGCGGAAATATAAGCGACCAAAGATGGTAAAGGAGAAACAAACATAAGTCTTGGCATAAATATCAACAAAATAGGAAATATCAGTTGAGACTTAAATCCTCAGTCCTGACACAGCTACTTTTTTTTGGCAATAGCTAGTAGTTACTAACTCTGGTCCATAATTGAGTTAATAGATCAGCCAGAGAATTCTCACATCAGCAATGAATCCACCAGATCCGCCTGATCTGACAGAACTACAGTTGGAACAGGATTTCACATTGTCATCAGAATTATCCATTGATTTCCTATGATCATCTATATATGATTTAATCTACAACAGATGGGCTGAGATATCCTGGATCCCCAGCATCATATGGAGTGTGTGGGAAGAGCATAGCTATCCCTGCACTCCCCAAGTGTGCCTGGCCAGCAGGGCCACAACCCCTTTGAACAATGGGCCCTGGAGATCTTTGGCCTTTAGCCAAGGACAAACTGCAAAGGAAGTACATACTCACCACCACTGACCAGACCAAATTTTGGCCTACATAATGAACAACCACCAACCAAGCTATCATCATCATCACTAAATCTGTCAGGAAAGAGATAAAAGCCTAGTTTGGTTGCCCCAGGTGGTTTATCAGTGATGACAACAAGGGGCTCATAGGGAAGATTATGAGAGTGGATTGGGCTAAGAACACCCCTGAGCAGGCGGTGCCCATGTGGAATCAACTTGGGTCCTTCATCTGCATCAGTAGCCAGCAAACAGACAGATGCCTGCAATGATATGGACCCCCCACTTGGGTCATGAAGGGTCTTGGCAGACAGGAACCAAAAGCTGAAGCTTAACCGGGAACTTCCCTTTTAAACACAGAGAATGTGGATGGAGGTACAAATTCAAATCTGAAGACCGCTAACATAGCTTAAAGCTCAATGAATACAACCGATATGGATTCAAGTTTGGCTGTCAAAGCCAGGAATGGGCATGGGACCACCCAAAACTAGATGAGATCTAGTTCAGATCCAAGACCAGCTCAGATCAAGGAAGGATTTAGAATTGTCAGCCAAGCCAATGCGGGCCAGCAAAGGTATGGATGGCTAAGGGTGGCAAAGACCAACCTCAAGCTGATCCACATAAAACATCAAGGGACGGAAATTGAGGGCCCAACCATAATCAGATTGACCAATCAGATACAGCAGCCAAGCCCAGAATGCAAAGCCTGCTTGCCCAAACCAAGGATCCATACCCTCTAATCAGAGTGATGGATTGGAGGGACCCTGCAATGACTAAGCCATCTCTTCTTGCCACCTTGCAGGCTGCAGCTTGCTGCAAGCCCCCCCAGCACGGCTTTGCTCTCAGCCCCACCTGCAGGGAAGCTGGGAGGATCTTCAACCCACCCCAGTCTGATCAGCAACACCTGAGGTGGCAAATTTATCCAGGGGCAACCACTCCAATTGTTTATCCCTTCTTCAAGCTTGCAGCCAGCTCTGCATCACCCCAAAGGTTTGGTGGCCTGGGTTGCCGTTCAGCCATAGAGCCTCCAAAGCTTGGGCATCTCTCCCCCTGCCAGTTTGTTCCTTCACTGGTGCCAGTTTAGGGTTGGGTGAGCATGACCTTACTCTGGCGGGGCTGGATGAAGGTTCTGCTGGGTACTGGTTTAGCCCAAGCCAGCTCAACTCTCCCTACACTGAGCATGGGACGTCCCCTACGACCATCCCACACACCTTGGCATGTCTTGGGCTATGCTGGGGGCTTTTATCTTCTGAGCTGATCTTGCCCCTTGCTGGGGAGGTTGAGTCTCCCGGGCCATGTGAGCTGTATGGTGGTGGCGGTAGGGATTGATGTAGGGCCCACACCGGCAAAGTTTAACTTGGGAGCCTCCCTCCATTCTTTCCCAGGGAGGCTTCCCAGTAAGCAGATCCCTGCCATCACAGCCTACCATGCCCCTGCCAGGTACAGGGCGGTAGAGAGCTTTGGTTCCTGAGCCCAGGTACCTTTGGAGACGCTGCAGGAGCATCTTGATCCCATGGGCTAAGCTGATCTTGGCCACCCCACCCCACCTGCAACCCCCCTCCCTGCATGTGATGGTGGGCAAGGCATGTGAAGTGGACCGGGTACCGGTCCAGGGGGCTGGCAGGCTTCCTGAAGCTGTTGGGGTAGGGTATACCCTAGCAACCCTTGACAGGCAGAGCTTGATTGTGCCCGGATAGATCCCCCCAGGTAGGTGCAGCTATGTATGGCCATACCTACTGGGGGAAGATGTTAAAGGTCACCCTGAGCGGCTATGCTGTGACAACCCTGCTGAACCATACCCTACAGAGATGTTTCTCTTGCACCTCTCTGGATCCTATGCCAGCCCCCATAGTTACTGAGGATGCTGGGTGGAGCTGGGGAAGGGATCAAGCTGTGATGGTCCCTTCAGCGGCCAAGGTATCTCAGGATACTTGGGGGTTGGCATATGGTGGATCTGAAGGTGTGCATGTAAGGGTGGAATGGGGTGCACCGCTATCCAGTGAAAGGATGGGATACAATAGGCAACCCTGGCTGCTTGAGCAGCACCAATCCGGTTGGGTGGAGGGGCTCACCAACTTTTCCCCTTTAGAGGTATAGCGCAATGCAGCAATCAAAACAGATGGTGTGGAAAGCGTCTGAAGTGGGAAACCAGAAATGGAGGAGTCCGATACAGGGGGCAAGGGGCTGTGAACAAATTGGCAGAAAATTGGGATAGAGCTGAGGGCACACTGCCTACAACAGGGGCCAAGAGGCCAAGATGGTCCAACAGGGGGGTTTGGCTTCCTTCATTTTGAATTGCCAGGGATAATGAGCTATCTAGAAACTCGTTTCTAGAGAAAGGGTTGGGAAAGTTTTACGGGATTCTAGGTTGGGGGAGGAGCTTCTGACTGGTTGGCACAAAAGTTTTCAGGGGTTGGAGGGCCTGGACTGGGATCCAAGGTGATGTCTTGATCATTGAAGTTTTGCCGGCCAAGGGTCAAGCGCTAACCAGAGAGTTGCGGGCGATAAACTTATCGTAATTAATCCAAAGAAAGGGGGTACTTGGGCAACACCTGCTTTAACCTATTTCTGTCAATACTGATATTTAAATTGTCTAGCATAGTCATGAGCTTGGCAGATTTTCTTCATTGGTTCCAGGTTCTGGGGGTACACTGTTCCTACCATTTGATGCTCAACCATAACAGTACCCCTGGGGATCCCTTGAGGGGATAGGGGACCAGCTTCAGTAGATGAGATGCGGTGGATTATGGGGGAGATCTGAGTGGTAACCTTTCTCTGGAAGGTTGGGGGTTGATAGCTGTACCTTGGATACATGTGGTACCCCCTTGGTGGCTCCAGGCCGTACCCTGGCGGTGCAGGAAACCCTACCCTCCTGGATGTAGAGGGGCAGAGAGATATTCTGACAGCAGGTCTTCTGTCGGCTGATCGGCAGTTAAGTTTGATCCAGCTATAGTTCTCCTGGTAAGTGCTTTTTTAGCTTTGCAATGGATCGAAGTTTAAATACTCTATCTACTGATAAAGGCTATGCTCTACGCATATGATCATATCGAATCCTATTTCTTGTCTTCGAGAGGCTTAATTTTAAACCCTTACTCTTTGAAAAGCCGATGGAATTAGATTTGGCTGCCAGATTATGAAATAAAGGCATCGGGAGGGGTAAGGAGGAACCTTTATGGAACTTGTACGACTAGTTTTGTGGGTTCAACTTTTTGTTGTTGCAAAGTTGAGAATTTACATGAGCTGGGAACTATAGTTGGATCGGATTTGACTAAAATCAGCTGTCGGGATATCTTCCTGCCCCCAATAGAGATGACCTTGGTCCTAATCCCTTCCCTAAAATGCTGAACTATGGTTGTAGATTTCTTCTCTTTGGCTTATGAAATGTTAATGTCTGGATGAATTCTGGGCTGTCTTTACTAAGGAAACACTTTATTTGGTTGGCTTGAAATCTAAAGGTGAAGTGATTTTCATCGTCAAAGCGATCAGGCTACAAGTGAACAGCAAGGTGAGATTTGCAAGGATGAGTCTCAATAAATGAGAAAGTAGCTTTAATTCTTTTTCCCAAAAAGTAAGTCTCTGAAATCTTGATTGGATCTGGCGGGCTGCTTGGTTTGGCCAGAGGGGGTAGGCAAAGCAGATTTGACGTCTAATCGATTGTGCGGGTGCTTGACATGAGCAACCTGGCGAGGCTTGAATGAAGCCTGGGTAGAAAGCTCACTGGTGAAGATTAGACTATCGAAATACTTTCACATTTACCTCTTGGGTGGGGCTGATGAGGTCTGTGCAGAGGGAGGCAAGGGTTCAGATGCAGCAGCTTCACTTCTAAGGTAAATGTTAGCCAAGGAGGTCAGAATAATCCTAAACCTATGGTCAGCTGAACGATTTTTGCGAGCAGCTGGATCAGCAATACATACGGTAATGACCCTTTCTTCAAGCAACGTGCTGTTCAAAGCCAATGCAGCATATCCCGACTCCTATTGGGGATAAATAGAAATGTAGAAGATGATTACCTCTTGTGAGAACTCAATGATGGCGCGTCCATTTGGAACTCCAGACTTATCAGTAAAGGCACGAGCGAAATCAATGGCCCCATACTAAAAGTTCATACGCATAAGCAGCTGAGCCTTACCGGACTGAAAAGAGCCAGAAGATTGCTATTCTGAGCCATGCTGGCGGGAAGGTTGGACACGAACAGGCGCTTTGCCGAGGGTGCCGCATTGGGACTTGGGAAAATAAGGTATCATTCAGCATCTGCTTACCCAGTAGAACGTGGTTTACGCTGGGAGGGGTCAGATAGCTTTACTGAGAGGATCATCTCACGCTCCAAGACATGTCCATTAAGCTCAAGGGCATTCTTGGCTTCCTCCTAAACTATAAGCTAGCGAATAGATCCAAACTTACAGGCGTAGAAAACTCAACATAGGCGAAATTACGGGTGGTGCCAACAGTGGGGTTGGGTTTCCGCACCTCTTTCACTTGGCCAAACTAAAACTTAATATCTTCGGCTTCCATCTACCTTTTCAAATAGACTTCTTAAGCGGGTGCAGTCAACCTCGGGCGCGAAGTTGCAGACAAACAATGTTGTGCCAAGCTGATCCGAACGCCTAAAGGATCAATAAAGGCCATGCTATTTTCCATACTTGATCTTGGGGGGTTTTTTCTCGTCATCTGCTAAAAAGCATCAGTAAGGGAGTGGGCGAAACATTACCTTCTGAATCCCCTTCCTCTTTCTGGTCAGGTGCAGAATCTTTTGAAGGCCGCTTGCGCTTAGAGCCACGTTTCCGGGCCTAACGTTATTAGAATTTTCCTATGGGATATACCTTATTGGCCCTATCTTTGGTTCGGGCACGCTCCTTCTTGGCTTCCTCCTGAGCCTGCAATTCAGCATGCTTCATGGCACTTTGAGTTTCGCGGTTCATTTGGCGCATCTGTGCAGCGTGAATGTCTGCAGTTGCTTGTTGGTTGGATTTAAGGTCGCCATGCAATCTTTCGAAATCTTCCCACGCCACTAAAATGGAATTGGGGTCGTCAGTCATTGTGCGGGATGCTTGGATCAGAAGCCCCTTGGATCTATTCAGAGTTCCGTATTGGCTTAAAGATTAGTTCAACCCAAGACAAAGCTTACGCTTCGAATTGGGAGCTTTGAAGCCAAACAACGGCACGATTTTTGTGGTGTCGAGTGATTTCACCCCATACTTTGCGAGCGGCTTCGACATCTTTGATTTGAAAGGCTTCCAGATGCGCCCAGTATTTCAATACTCGATAATGCGCGTCACCAGCTGGGAAAACTAAAGCCTTAGAGACCGCGCTCAAACATAATTACCTGAATAGAGCTGATCGACCGAATTGCGAAGGATCTCGCGTAGGCGCTTGAGTTGATCTGGCTCGGTATGGGAAAGAAGCCTTTGTGCAATGCTACAGCTCTCCAAAAGGACCAGCGCAAGCTCTTCTACGCTGCTATGCAACATCTTGGATGCTATAGCCTCATCAACAGCAACTAACATGCTTAGTTTATCATGTTGGGGCTTACCTTGCACTTTGTCGATTCCCGAGGCTTCCTAAAGACACAATCAACTTAAGTAGCTCGCATCTCTTACCAATGATCTGAGATAGAATACAACCAACGCACCAGACCAGGGGCAATTGCGCATCCCACGTAGGGCTACTCGGCCAAGGATATCGGCCATGGGGAAATGTGAAACCTTAAAGTTAGCCGAAAGTCGAGAAACGCACCAGAAAGGTTTGGTAAGAGATCCAAACTGCCGGGTTTGTTGGGTGATGGGCAGCCGCACGCTCATACAACGCCTTGGCGAATTGAAGCCACACGCCTTTGTTTTTCGTAGGCGCAGGCTGCGACTTGAGAAATTCAATGTAGGCGTGATAAGCTTCCCACGTAAAAGCATATGTTTTCTGGACAATTAGCCTTTTGAAAATAGCTTACCAGATAATCCTCATAAGGCCCAAGCTCCAGAGAAATCCTCAGCGACTCCGAATAGTTGGCATTGGCAGCCTTCATAGTCGCTTCATACTCCTCCTGAGGAAGATGGGCTGACACAAAACTTGAAAACCGCGAAAAGGTATCTTCCAATTCTGCAAGAATTAGGGAGAGATTAGAGAGGATATACCGTTGTGGGGGATAAGAAGGCGTGCAGAATACAATTCCAGCATGAGTTTCGTTTGGGCGTCACTGCACTTTGATTAAACTTCACCAAGTAAGAAATACCTAGGGGCAAACTAAACAAATGAATATTTCTGCTTCTTGAAAAACAAACCTCCAGCATGCTTTCTTCAAACTGGAAAACCTTGGTCCAGATGGCATGTCCCTAGCGCGTTAATTGGGTAGAAAGAGCCCTTTACCCCATCGTAATGGTACTGTGTAGCCAGGATTGCCTTTTGCATTCTGTGCCTGACAATGTCTAGCCCAAGCCCATCGGTAAATCTTTCAACCAGAAAGTCAAGATAAGATTCCCAGATGGGGATGGCTTAAATGGATTAGATGTAAAGGCACCCTTCAAACCTAAATAGTCTTCAACAGCAACATCAAAGAGGGCAATGGTTTTTTTGTGTTCTTCCAGACTCGAGGCCAGTTGGATTTCATCGTTTAGCCAATCCAACCAAAGGGCTATTCACATCAGCTTAGCTTTCAATGCAATTTACTCTGATCTAATGGGAATACTGCCTTCATTGCAAACCTAGCTTGCTCAAGTTCGTTGTAAAGTCCAAGCTCCCGGTATAGCGTAATGATTTCAGAGTGAGACTGGTACTGGTAGGGGTTCTTGACCACCTAAATCACAAACCATTTCAGAACAATGCAAGCATCGATGTTCATTAAAAAATGTTTTATTTTGCAAGTTTATATAAAGCAAATCATGATAAACGGGTGGCGGGCGATTTTGAACAATTACTAACGAAACAAGAACTTGAACCATGCGGAAGCCGTCTAGTGAACTTTCAACGTCTCTTACCTCGGCTTTTAGTTCTTCTAGTTTGGACTTCTTTTCCTCAATGTTTCCTTCATCTTGGTCGGAATGGCCTTCATAAGAAGCGGAAATATCGTTATCGCTATCGCTATCCGCAGATAGGGTTTCATTAGCCAACTGATCTGGGTCAGCTGTGGAACTCATTATTTCCAATAAAATAGATGGACAGCTAAAGCTTAAAGCAAACATTAATGGAAGATAGAAAAAGTGACGATATAAGCTATCAAAGAGGGTGATAAGGTATAGATTTGGAGCTTCAAACTGAAAAACACCAATGAAAATCTGCTGCACTTATACGAGGTGTTAAACAGAAACCATAAAACGTCATGCAGACTTTCCAAGTTCAAAAAGGCTTCAAGTTAAGCGTTCCAATTAAAAGCACATGAACTAGCTGAGACTTGTAAATCAAGACTATTATACAAGGGCGAAATTCGTCGCCTATCTAAGGGCTCCAGATGGGTACGTCAAGTTTAAAGTGTTAAAGAAGTTCAGACATGCTTCTGCTTAAAAGTAAAAACTTGGAGCTAGGCAGTTTGAATATCAGCACCTAAAAAGATTTGAAGTGAGAAAACCAAATAAAAAGCATCCATGTGCTTTTTGGAATAAGATAATCAGGTAAACTGAATAAATCTGTCTGTAGCTCTGATACAGCTAACTAAAAGCAAAGTTGTTTCAAGTCGTTATATCTACAGTTCAGAAATTACTTCAAGGATAATTTCCAGGTGGCTTTAAGTTTTGACCTTGCAAAATAAACTTAAAGTAATTTTATCTGGAGTTTAACTCAGTTCAAAAAGAGTAAATTAGGTGTATAAAACAATCTTTTGAAGTTTACAGGGGAATCAATTAACCAAACGTTTACCAAAAGTAAAGTTTTTAACCTTACACAGAATTAAAAACCCTAGAATTATTTAAGTTGATAAAAGCTTTGTACCAAAAGTATACCCTTGGCCAGTTAAATATAACCGGCTGAAAAGAATTGAAAGTTTTAAATATCTTTCTATCTGTAATAAACCCTTGGCGATGATTAGTTTGCTTGATATTTAATTGACAGCTGAAGTATTTATCCTTTTCGATCCAACCTTTGAGCTGTTTCTGCTTAACTAAGGGGCTGGAGTTATGTGACAAGCCCAATTCTTTTAGCTCTAATTAGACCCTTCTTATCGATTTAATCCCCAAATCTCACTCTGCTGAGCCTTCAATCTAAGGATCAATGGAAAGCTATCATTTTTCTTTGCTTAGCTATGCTGTCTAATCTAATAAGTTGTATCAAATGAATACTTTTAATAATTAAGATATCATTTAAAGCTATAAGATCTTTACATTCTCACACATGTTCCTCTTTTGAGATATTGTAAAGCTTTAGTTTTAAAACAAGGGAATTTTTGAGCACTCAAAAACAGTACTCTTGATCTACCGTTAAAAGCAACCAGGCTCAAATCTCCTAGACAATACATGGCTCATCAATACCAACAGTTTACATTTTAAAAACTTAAGTATGCTTGAAGGCCATTCCTGATCACTTACAGCTTTCCATAGCCATTTTTAGAGCATAAAACATTGCCACGGCTAGTTTCACTTCTAACCGCATATTTTACTATCTGAATGCAGTATTGCGCTTAAGTTAATATCTTACTGTTTACTTCATCATACCATTGGCAAAAACATGAGGCCAACCTCCCAAAGGCTTTAACTACTATGAAAACTCTTGGTCTCACCAGAGTCTCCTCAAACTTAAAATGAAATAGCTATTCAAGTTCCCCACCAGAGAAAGATAAACATCAAAACCCAAGTTATTTACTTCCCCTGTTTTGCCACGATGACTATTAACCCTGGAAGCCATAGAGAAAGCTATATAATCAAGTTATCTCAATTATATTCCTTCTTCTGTAACTGCTTTCAACTTAAAGTCGATATCAGACCCAGCAGGGATATCTATCCTATCACCCAAGCTTTAAAAACCACTACAGCTATAAAAATGATTTCTTCCAGGACCACAATCTGCTCAGTCCACAACTTAATCAATCACGTTAATTATAATGCCAGCCCCATTGCTGACGATATGATGGACATGGATATAGACCAGTAAAATACCCAGCTTTAAAAATGTTGAAATGGGCTCGGTTATAGCCAAGCGGGGTCCTGCTCCTTTATCCAACTACTACAGTAGTTCTTAGGGCTGGGCTAACTCAATACGATTCTGGAATCTACATCCAACTCTTACCCGAGATTCTGGCTGCCAAGCCATCATCTCACAACCGAAATCGTTGATATTGTCGAGCATATACTTCTGAGAAGTATAACAAACGAGATAAAGGGGAAAATAAGAAGACAATAATACTTTATTGGATATGAGTTTAGAGGATTATATAGTATCATGAGAAGCCACTTGTACGTCATGGCGGTCATGGGGCTTGTCCAAGCAGTGGTCTGCCTAGGACTCAAAATGTTTGATGCCCATAACAGATGGGCAAATGATAAGAGGGCCACCAACTTAATGATTAACTGAGGATTCATTTGGGGAGTTACTCAGGGAATCACTTTCCCAAAAGGGAGTAATCAAAGATGTTGTAACAATATCATGGATAGGTTTTGATGCTTCACACTACCTGATTGCTTAAAACTGACCGGCTTTCAATGTTGGGGCTTCTGAAGCTATTTCAACTTGAATGCCATATGTTGAGCCTCCAGCCAATTTTTTCAATTTCATGGTTTAAAGCTGCAGCGTTCTTCATAAGCTTTAAAATCTTTGGTAGACCCAACTTGGTTAAGAGACCCAATCATCCCATCCAAGATAACATCATCACTCAAAGTAAAGATAGTGATGAGGAGTGCCTTTTGGGGAAGCTTCAAATATGCAATTGAGGAAGAAGAGAAGTACCTTTTATTGGATAATATTTTAGACTTATATAGATTTGGCTGTGGCCGAGATTTAGTTGGATCAACCCTAGGGGTTGGTCATGTGCGGAATGGGTTCAAGCCACTGGATACTTGGACAGCCATGTGATATTTCTTGGTTGCCATTCTTGATATGTCAAACTGTATATCAGAAGGGCACCAAATTGGGCGATGGCTGGATGTTAAGTAAGTTGGTGGTAGCCAGAATGCTTGTACATCCAGATCCTTGACACCCCCCTTAAGGGGTTACTCTGGTGCATCAGGAGGGGGCTTTGTCTTAACGGCTGCTGGCTGATGCTCCTGGAGTTGTTTACTAGTTGGTACCAGTCTGGTCGAGTGTTCTCCTTTGCTAAGGCAGAGACAGATTCTGTGGTTTTTCTTGACAATAGGGGTTTTGGCACCTTGAAATTTCACTAGATAGATGTTCTGGTCTGGTCTGTACTTGATGATTCTTCCTGGTCCTCTGTGTACTGAGTCTAGCTTCTTTCTGTTTCCAGCTAGGACCCAGACAGGGGAATCAATGGGAAGTGGTTCCTCTGTAAGGTTACCTTTTGTGTTTGGAGCCTCTTTATTTCTGCTATTTTAGCTTTGAGGTGTATGTGTTGTAGATTTGGTACTTGTTCTACTATGGGGGTTTCCCCAGGGGGATCTTTACATATGGCTGACTGTTGCGGGTAATTATTTCTGATTTATATCTGTATATTGGTTCAAACAGTGAGTAGCCTGTCCCTTGATTTGTGCAGACCCGGGATACTAGTAATACACATTTCACGCATAGTGGTCATGTGTCTTTGGCTTCACCATCCATTATTTTCTCTAGGGTCCTGATAAGGCTGCCGTTTAGGTGTTCAACTCTGCCGCTGCCTGTGACTTGTATGAAGAGGTTGTGGAATGCTTAATGTTTTTGGATTTTAGATTGATGTTTACTACATGACCTGATAGCTCGGTTGCTCCATCAGGTATGATGTAGTCTGGGGTGCCGTAGTTGGCTATGATTGCTTTGTTAATGAATCGGTTTATGGTTTCTGCTTTGTGGTTCTTTGTTGCCCAGCAGATGGGCCAGCGTGTGGCAAAGTTGATGGCTAAAGTTAGGAAACATTGTTTTGTCTTTGTTTCTGGGAAGGGGCCCACTACCTCTAGTCCCTAAACCTTGAATAGTTCAGGGTCCGGTACTGGGTTGGCCATTGGTTGGGGAGCCTTTGTTCTGGTGTATTTCTTGCACACTGCACACTTTTTCAGATCATCAATTATTTCTTGTTTGAGATTGGGCCACCATACTATCTCTTTTAGCGTGATGTATAGTTTGTTAGCCTTTGTATGTCCTAGTAAGCAGTGATGTCTTAATATGGTGTCAACTCTTTGTACAACTGGGATGTAGGGAACATGTTTTTCATTAATAATTTGGTATACTTTACCATTTGATACATGGAAATACTTTTCATTCCTTACTAATGTATTGTGGGTTAGTTGGTGTGTTGAGGGGTCTTTTCCTTTGGTTTTATACTCAGTTTTGTATAGGTTTGGCCAGTCAGGGTCCAGGTGGTCAGTATGATCTTCTCTTGGCTGACATAGCCTAGAGAGAGCATCAGCCATGAACAGCTCTGCCCTCTTTTTGTATTGGATGTCCAAATTAAGCTTCTCAAAGAGGGATATTGTCAGGAAGCCAGTCATAGGTAGAGGCATTGGGCGGCTTGGGATGAGGCGCGGCCAAGTCGGCGGGTAAGGCCCACCATAGAATGGGTGCTAACTTGGTAATATAAGATACAGATCGCCCAAGTAAGGACCAGGGTCCGGAGTTAGGGACCATGGAATCCACCAATCATGTAAAAGTAATGTAGAGTACTCCAAAAAGTTGGGTAGAAGTGGTCTCAGCTGCAACAGTAGGTTCCAGTGGGCGGTCTGGTCTTGGGGTTAATGGTGGAGTCATGGGAACAAAGTACACAGATAGGTTGTTGTACTTGTCTTTGAACAATAAGGGTAGTATCTTGACCCTCTTTCCTTTGTGTCCTATGTATTTGGTACTTCTAGTCCTTGCCAAAGGGTCGGCAGTGAGGATTGTCAGTTTCACTCCTGACATAAGCTCTGAATAAGGATCAAAGCAAAAAAATAAGAACAGTCTAGTGCAAAAGGGAAAGAATTGCAAAATGCCTGATTGAGATGCCATTGCTTCATTAAGCATGATGTCATGGTTGCATAGATGACGTAATTCATGCAATCATATCTCAGCTCTTTATCAGTGGATGCCAATACCCAAACCCGCATTCAAGAGCTCTCAACAGCGCCTACAATTTATATTAATAAATTAAGCCAGGTCGAAAAGGCCAATTGAGAGCTAAATTAAGCAAAAGCAATCCCCCCTGCATGAACTCCTGTTGCATGAAATGATGTCATTAATGCAAGTGTATCTCAGTGAAAACAAAATCAAATGAATGATCAACCACTCATTTTGAAGCTCTTTGTATTTTGAGCATCATATAATAATGAATAAGTACCCGTTAAGAGACCACCTTGCGCGTAAAACCAATTGGAACGCAGAACCTTGAGAGGAACCAATCAGATAAGTACCAGAATTAGGGGATAAAATAGAAGCAGGCCATGAAGTCCTTGAACAATTCAGGAACAAATCCAAACCCTGGCCATCAATCCTGGAACCAACCAATGGGGATCTGGGGCCCAGACCACATGGCTTGTTCCAGACTCTTGCCAAACCTTACTACCCAGTCTAAAATTAGACCTTGAGGAAGACTTAGCCCATTTCCCCTCATGATAGTAAGCCATTGGCTACAACCAAGAATTGACAATCCAGACCCAGATAGTAGAAGAAAGAAGGTTTGACTATATTCCAAATGCCTGATTTCAATCTTCATCACCCAGTCTTTTGAGATTCTCCATTCCCTGCTTGCACTCCCACTTGCAAAACTTTGCACAGTGGAAGATACTATAAATAAACACCCTATGAATATCTGATAGCTAAGCTAACATTGAAGTTCAACCCAATCTCCTGCTATCTATATTTCTCTTTAATTATAGAAAGTAAGTTCTGTTGTGTCTTTACAGCTGGGCTTTACAGGATGGTTTCCAAGTTGTACTCCAAATAAGCCAAGTTGGGGGTATTTAGTAAAGTGCACAGGTCCAAAGGGGGCTCCTGGGGGACGGTATAATGCCTGGGGAAATTTTGCAGATTGGTCTTGGGAGGGAGCGGCAGCCTGGTAGTCTACTTGACCAGAATTAAGATGGAAGATCACTAAGACTAGATAGGGTAAGATCTGTTTGAATCAAAGGTTCATAAAACTTTATTATCAAGAATGACATTGTGGGGTTCACCATACCGCAGGGGTTTTTATACCATGGGACTTAGCTTCTTTGATTTTTGCAGGTTTCATGTTTGCAGACAAGGCACTAGCGGGGCATGGATCTTGGCTTAGAGTCTTGAGGGTGGCAGATCCAGGTAGCGCCTGCTCTGGTGAATAGAAGTGATAATGCTTTGTTTCACCGCCACTGTTCACTATGTCACCTGAGTAGTTCAATTGCACTATCCTCTCTTGACAGAATGCTGGCAGTTGCTGGTGGTCATTGGCAGATTTAAAAATAGGTTTTATTTTAATCTCCTTAAGGCAAGCTGCAACCTCTGCATAGGTTCGGTTCTTTGGTGGCTCAAGGTTGGCATCAATCTGTTGACCATTTGGGAAATTGTCCTTGGGAGACTGGCGGGTCTTGGAGTAACTTGTCAACTCGGGTATGCAATTTAGCAAGTGGGCGGGTTCCTGTCCACTTTGCGTGACTTAAGTAGTCTTTGGAGGATCAGGGTTTTATTCCAGGGCTTCCAGTGTTGATTCCAAAGCTCCAGTATTGGCTCTTGGCAGGTTGGCAGTAGGTTCTTCCCCAACCTCTGTTAGCCAGGTTACATTTCCTTTGTAGGTATGGGTCTTCATTGATGCCAGTTTGGCAGCAGACTGGCAACTATTCAGGGAATCCTCTGTAGTAGGCCAGCAGGTCGCAGAGTAATTTAACAATTTTGAGTCTGTGTCTTAACAGATTGGCGGGTCCTGGACTGTCCTGGAGGGTTCAATCTGCCTTCTGGGAACTGGGGCTCAACTCTTGGGCTTTCAATACAAGTATTGAAATGTCATTCATTACATCATCCCCTTCCTTCCCAAGGGTCCCTTTCTTCCTGGCCTTCTTCTCAAGGTATTGTTGGATTGCTAGTTGGGTGTTGGGTAGGTTGCTTAATGGTTCCCAGGTGCTTTCCTCAGGTGGGTATTCCTTCCACTTGACGTAGTACTGGAGGGTTTTATAGTGAGTAAGGTCACCATGAACATATTCAACTTTTTATTCTTCAGAGCGTCCTACTTAGATGGGAGGGGGGTCAGTCTTGAGTTTCTGGTGGGGGAGGGAGTTTCCTTTTTTCTTGAATAGAAGCACACGGTGGAAGACGTTATGTATTTTCCACAAGGGGGTAAATCTAGTTCAAATGCTACTTTACCTACTAGCTTGGTGATCTTGTAGGGGCCACTTCTTCTGTGGGCTAACTTCTGACAGGGGACAGTCAGAGGCACGTTTGAGAGTCCAGATAGACTTTGTATCTTACTTTCAACAGTTTCCCAGGGGTCCTCTTTTTGTCTGCAAACGCCTTATAAGTCTGGACAGCACAGGTTAGGTTCTTAAGACAGGTTTTTTTGGGTGTTGTGTATCTTTTTAATCCAGGTTTGTCCTGACGGGTTTATTTTCTTACTACCAATACTGGGGTCCCAAGATGGGTCAAAACCATAATTGGCTTTGAAGGGGGACATTCTGGTAGATGCATGGTCTTTGCTGTTGTAAGCATACTGTGCCATGGGTAGCATCTCTGCCCAGTTATCTTGATTGGCGTTGGCATAGCATTGTAGGTATTGTTCAAGTATTTGGTTCACTTGTTCAGTCTGACCGTTGGTCTGTTGGTGGTAGGAGGTTGATACACAGTGTTTTACCCTCAAGTCCTTCATCACCTGAGTCCAGTATTTGGAGGTGAATTGGGGTCCTCTATCAATGATGATTTCCCCCAGAGTACCATGTTGAGTTAGGATGCGGTTGTGGAAGTGTCTAGCTGTCTCTGCAGCAGTGCAGTGAGTGGTGGTAGGTATGAAATAGGACATCTTAGTAAACCTATCTACCATGACCAGGATGGCATTGAATGAATTGGAGAGCGGCAGTTCTACAATATAATCCATTGAAATGGACTACCAGGGTCCTGCTGGTATGTCTAGTGGTCTTAGAAGGCCTTCAGGTTTGGATCTACGGGCTTTGGTTCTTCCAAATGTCTCACAGCCTTTGATATAGGCAGCTACGTCTTTGTTCATTTGGGGCCAAGCATAATTCTTCTTGATTCCTTGGAGTGTCTTGAGTCTGCCAGGGTGGCCGGCCATCTCTGAGTCATGATAATCAACAATTTCTTTGGTCCTTTTTTCACCTTCTGGTACATAGATTCAGTTGTGTAATATCAGGGTGGATCCTTTCAGCAAAAATCCTTTCTTGTGGTGGCGGCTCTCTGGGTCTGAGGTCAAGTCATCAACAAGTTCTGCTGAGTATTTTTCTTGTTTCTACACCTCAATTATGTCAGGTTTGTGGTCCATGATCTTCATGTACATCAATTGAATGCCTAGGCTGGCAGGGTCAAGGAGAACATGTGTGTTGTGGACCTTGATTTCTGCAGAGGAAGGGTTCAGATCAGCTCTTCTACTCAGGGCATCAGGTACCACGTTCACCTTCCCAGGCTTGTACTCAATGATCAAGATGTAGTCAACCAGTTCTAAGGCCCATCTGGCCTGTCTTTGGTTCAGCTGTCTGGGTTTAAAGAAATAAACCAGGTTCTTGTGGTTGGTTAGGACCTTTACTGGAAACACGGCGCCACATAGGTACTGGCACCAATGTTTTGAGGTTTTCATTATAGCAATCATCTCCTTGTTATAGATTGGGTAGTTTTCTTTGGCAGGCAGCATCTTCTTGGAGTAATATGCTATAGGATGTAGCATACTACCCCCTCCTTCCTGAAGAAGGACCCCACCCACCGCAAAGTTGGACGCGTCAGTTTCCAGCACAAAAGGCTTGGATGGGTCGGGCATGGCCAGGATGGGGCAGAGGTGAAGGCAAGTTTCAGGGTCTCAAAAGTGGTGGTGCATTCTGGAGTCCAGACAAAGGTGACCTTGTCAGAGCACAGGCGGGTCAGGGGCAGAGTGATGTGAGAATTTTTGGATGAAATCCCTGCAATAATTTGCCAGGCCCAAAAAACTTCTCATGTCTTTCCTACATTTGGGCATTGGACAAGAAGTTATTACTTCTACTTTGTTCTGTCCCATTGCAAACCCGCCAGTCTTTACTATTTATCCCAGGAATTCAACTTTGGACTGGAAGAATTTGTATTTCTTAAGCTTGGCGTATAAGTTTTCTTGGAAGAGTTTTTTGAGTATAAGGTCCAGATGGCGCAGGAGTTCCTCATGAGTCTTGTTGTAGATGAGGATGTTGTCTAAGTATGCAACACAAAAGTGGTCAAGATATTCCCCTAGGACAGTGTTAATCATCCTTTGGAAAGTGCTGGGGGCGTTGCATAGACCAAATGGCATTACTAGGTATTTGTACAACCCATATCTGGTTTTGAAAGCTGTCTTGTATTTGTCCCCCTCCTTGATTCTGATCTGGTTGAAGGCGTCTCTTAGGTCAATTTTCGAGTACCCCTGGGCTCCAGTTAGTAAATCACAAAAGTTGTTGGCGTTGTGGATGGGATAGCAGTTCTTCACAGTAATATCATTCAGCTTCTGGTAGTTCACACAGGGACGCATTCTGTCATCCTTCTTCCCTACAAACAACATTGGTGATAAGCAGGGGGCCTTTGACACTCAGATTAAGCCCTTTTTTGTCATATACTCCAAGTAAGCTTTCAAGGCCGCTTGTTCTCGGTGGTTGCAACTATAGATAGGGCTGTGATGTGGTTGGGTTCCTGGTAGCAGGTCTACAGCGTGTCCGTAGATTGAGTGGCTGGGTAGTTTTGTGGCCTCTTCTTTGCTAAATACATGGCCCCACTTCTGCAGGGGGATAGGTAGTGTCCCAACTCTGGGTTCCATCTTTATGGGTAAGAGTCTGTTGGTTGGGGTTCTGCCATGACTCATACATAACAGAACGGTGTCACAAGATTCAGGTCGTCCTAAGGTGGCAGTCTGCTCACAATAGTTTAGAATCAGGCCATGTCTGTCAGACCATGAGTCCCCCAGTACTAGAGGATGAGGCAATCCCGGCAAGAGGATCAAGGGGGTTGGATACATGTTCTGTCCAATTGTCAAAGAAAGTTCCTGTTCACACTTGTAGCCAGTGTCCAGGAAACTGTTTCCCAAGGTTACTTGTAGGCTGCACTCTGAAGCTGTTAATCCTAGTTCCTTTGCCAGGTTGGTGTCAATGAAGCTTTCATTGGCTCCTGTGTCAATAAAGGCCTCAATCTGGCACTTGATTCCCATACAGTCTATGGTCACTTGGATGAATTTATAAGATTGCGCAGAGGTGTTTATTTGTGCCAAGGATACAGAAGGCGTATTCTTCTTAGGGCATGCTCTGGTTAGATGCCTGGCCTCATGGCAGTAGAACAATAACCCATCTCAATAGTGGTGTTGTAACTTGTCAGGGGACATTCCAGGTTGATTGGGCGTCATGGCCCTGCTGGCTTGGGTAGGGTTCATGTTATGTCCTTCTTGGTTTAGACTCAGGCCTGTGCATAGGGGCAGTAGTTCCTCCAGGCTCAGTGTAGGCAGGTGGTGCTTCAACAGGTCTTTCATGGCTGAATTAACTCCCTTTCTGAAGATAATGGCAGATAATTCATCTTCAAGTTGGGTGTGCATCTTAAGTTTAAGGAACTCATTGATATAGGCTTTTATAGGGCGGTTTGCCTGTTGGATCTATAACATAGAGTTCAGCACATAGTATCTGGTGTTTTGGTCATTGCCAGTGCTCATGAGTTTGGCCTCAAATTTCGAATAGTAAAGCAGAATTCAACATCTTCAGCGGTGGCTTTTCCAAACCAATCCAGTGCGTCTCCTGATAGCATGGCAGCCGCCCCAAGACTTTCTCAGTGTCACTGGGGTAGGCGTTGGCATTGGTTTGGAAGTGGAGGCAGAGGACAGGCATGGCTCAGCGAGCTTCTTCCATGGTGAGTTTTCCCATCTGGGGCATATCCACCTTGGTTATGGTCTGGTTCACTATCACATTTTGCACTTGTGAAGTAGCTGGGTTCTGGGGTTCTGCACCAGGTGCAGGGTCTTTCAATTCTTTGGCAGGTTGGTTCTTCATCCATGGGAGTATCAGGGAGGTAATTGCCTTATGGGTGTAATAAGCAATTATCACAAAAAAGCATACAAGTTGCCCCAAGATGTTGTTAACACTTGGGGCCTGGGTTACTGTGTTTGTAAAAGATTGTCATAATGCCAGGAAGCCAGTAACAGGTAGAGGCATTGGGCAGTTTGGGATAAGGCGCAGCCAAGCCGGCGGGTAAGGCCCACCATAGAATGGGTGCTAACTTGATAATATGATATATGGATTGCCCAAGTAAGGACCAGGGCCCAGAGTTGGGGACCATGGAATCCACCAATACTGTCAAAGTAATGTAGAGTACTCCAAACAGTTGGGTAGAGGTGGTCTTGGCTGCGGCAGTAGGTTCCAGTGGGCAGTCTGGTCTTGGGGTTAATGGTGGAGTCATAGGAACAAAGTACACATGTAGGTTGTTGTACTTGTCTTTGAACAATAAGGGCGGTATTTTGACCCTCTTTCCTTTGCGTCCTATGTATTTGGTACTTCTAGTCCTTGTCAAAGGGTCAGCAATGAGGATGGTTTCCAAGTTGTATTCCAAATAAGCCGGGTTGGGGGTATTCAGTAAAGTGCACAGGTCCAAAGGGGGCTCCTGGGGGACGGTATAATGCCTGGGGCAATTTGGCAGATTGGTCTTGGGAGGGGGTGGCAGCCTGGTAGTCTACTTGACCGGAATTAAGATGGAAGATCACTAAGAATAGATATGGTAAGATCTGTTTGAACCAAAGGTTCATAAAACTTTATTATCAGGAATGACAATGTGAGTTTCACCATACCGCCGGGGTTTTTATACCATAGGACTTTGCTTCTTTGATTTTCACAGGTTTCAGGTTTGCAGACAAGGCACTGGCGGGGCATGGATCTTGGCTTAGAGTCTTGAGGGTGGCAGATCCAGGTAGCGCCTGCTCTGGTGAATAGAAGTGGTAATGCTTTGTTCCACCGCCACTGTTCACTATATCACCTGAGTAGTTCAATTGCACTACCCTCTCTTGACAGAATGCTGGCAGTTGCTGGTGGTCATTGGCAGATTTAAAAATAGGTTTTATTTTAATCTCCTTAAGGCAAGCTGCAACCTCTGCATAGGTTTGGTTCTTTGGTGGCTCAATGTTGGCATCAACCTGATGATCATTTGGGGAATTGTCCTTGGGAGACTGGCAGGTCTTGGAGTAACTTGTCAACTCGGGTATACAATTTAGCAAGTGGGCGGGTTCCTGTCCAATTTGCGTGACTTAAGTAGTCTTTGGAGGATCAGGGTTTTATTCCAGGGCTTCCAGTATTGATTCCAAAGCTCCAGTATTGACTCTTGGCAGGTTGGCAGTAGGTCCTTTCCCAACCTCTGTTAGCCAGGTTACATTTCCTTTGTAGGTATGGGTCTTCATTGGCGCCAGTTTGGCGGCAGACTGGCAACTATTCAGGGAATCCTCTGTAGTAGGCCAGCAGGTCGCAGAGTAATTTAAAAATTTTGAGCCTGTGTCTTAACAGATTGGCGGGTCCTGGACTGTCCTGGAGGGTTCAATTGCTTCTGGGAACTGGGGCTCAACTCTTGGGTTTTCAATACAAGTATTGAAATGTCATTCATGATAGATATCCATTTGACTTGTCATCATGCAAGTGCGTTCTGAGTTTTGAAATATATTAAGGATTTATGGTCAGTTAGTACTCGGACATTTAAATGTTCTTGTAAGTAACATCTTTATTTCTTTAATGTGTGATATATTGCTAGCAATTCCTTATTGTGTATTGGGTATCTTTGCTCAGTATTAGTTATTTTTCTGCTTTCATAACATACTGTCAGGAAGTCTTGCTGCCCTGGCTGGCAGATGCGTAGGGCTGCGCCAATGGCGGTGTCACTGGCATCCAACTTGAGCTTGTAGCACATGTTGTTATTAGAACATTGCAAGATTGGTGCTTTGATCAAAGCTTGTTTTAATAGTTGAATATTTTGTCGCATTCTGGTGTTCAGATGAATTTCTTTTTTGAATTACCCTTGGTTAAGTCATTGATTGTTGTGGTTAGTTTCCCACAGCCTTTGATGTATTTCCTTAGGTAAGCTACCATTACAAGAAAGCATCTAACTTGTTATATAGAGGTAGAGTTTTGCATGTTATTTATGGCTTTTATTTTATCTGGATCTGCTTTTATGCTACTGTCAGAGACAATGTGGCCCAAGAACAAGAGTTATTTTTTTGTAAATTGGAACTTGATAGGCTTTGCATAAAGTTTGTGCTTTACAAGTTGATTGAGTGTCTTGCAGACATGCGTGAGGTGTTCCTCTTTGGTTTTTGAGAATATGGTGATATTGTCAAGGTAGCATAATGTATTTGAGAGACTGGTTAGTGCTTGGTTCATCATAGTGAAAAACATTGCGGGAGCGTTGGTCATCCCAAAACCATTACTCTACATTCAAAGGATCCAAATTTTGTACAGAATGCAGCTTTTGGCATGTCCTTTTCTTTTCTTTTAACTTGGTTGTAGCCTGAGGTGAGGTCAATTTTGGAGAAAAAACTGGCTCTGGAGAGTCTTGAAAACAGATTCTCTATGAGTGGTAGAGGATATTTATTCTTTACTGTGCTTGCATTTAGTGCTCTGTAGTCAGTTACTAGACAGAAGGTGCCTTCCTTTTTCTTTACAAAGAACACTGCTGCCCCACACAGGGATTCAGACAGGCAAATGAATCCTTTTGCATGATTGTCCTCAGTATGGGTTTTGAGGGTTTGGATCTCCATGAGAGAGAGTCTGTAGAGGGGTGCAGTTTTTAGGCATGGCTTTGCATAGGTTGATGCCATGTTTGACCTCTTTTTTTTTTGGGGGGGGGGTAGCTTGGTGAGTTCTTCCTTGAATACATAGTTGTATTTATTTAGGAGTGCCACAAGTTCTGGGCATTGGATTCTGGTTGTTTGCATATTATTGAATTTAGTGTACCTCATTATGTGGAGGGTACTATCTTTGGTTAGAAGTTCTGAGTTATCTTGGTTTATGACCAGGACAAATACTGTGTCTCTTAGAATGAGGTCATTGGGCTCTTTGAGGATGTTGTAGTTGACTCTGTTGCGTTTAATGGTCATGGTTTTTGTTTTCCAATATTTGCTGGGGTTCACTCAGGTGAACCAGTCCAAGCCTGCTACAATGCCATAGTTTGTGTTGTTCATGAAGAGTCCTTTGATGGACGTTTTTATGCCTTGTAGGTCAATTCTGAAGGGAGTTGTTTTGCCTTTGAGTAGCACCTTTGATTTATCTGCCATTCTGGTGTATTTGAAGTTGGATTTGACAACTGGTATTTTGTACTTGGTTAGAAATAGTTTGCTAAAAATAGTGTGTTGTGCATCAGAGTCAAATAAGATTTTATGTGTATGAGATTTATAAGTGCATGGGTAGACAAGAAGTTGTGAGCAATCATTAATTTTTAAGTTCATAAAATGGAGGATTGCGGGACACGTGGGATGCAAGCAGCAAAGTTTGTGCCTTGGTACAGTTTCTTTTTAAGTTAGGGGAGACAGAAGCACTTAAGCCTGTTCCTCCTCTTTTTTCCCCGTTCCTCTGTTTTGAGACCTTCAAGGTCAGAGAATGTGGGATCAGATTAATAGCAGGTTGCTAATTCAGCATTGTTTACTTTGGTGGTATCCTCTTTCTTGAGACAGGAGCGGTTTGAACTTTGTCTGCAATTGCCATTATTGCAATTGGAGTTGCCAAGCTATGATTGGTGTTTTGGCGTTTGTTGCCATTGGAGTGTTCTCTGCCATTGTTGTTTGAGGAGTGATTGCTGTTGCGTGCACCATATTCCATGTTTGCGCGTTTTTCTGCGTGTTTGGATTCTGCAATGAGCGCAGGCATGGAGGTATTAGCCTCTGGGCGGATGAGGACAGCAACAGAGGGTTTCATTCTGTTGATGAATGAGGCTCTGGTATATACATTGTCAGCTTGTGCTGGGTTTTAGATTTTGCGGTGTATTTCCTCAAATTCATTGGCGTATGCGGTGATAGTGGTCTTCTGAGGAAGATTGCTGAGCTGTATTGCAATGTCTTGGAGGGATTTGGTGATGCAGAATTGTATGTGATGTCCGCTTTAATCTCTTTCCAGTTTTCAAGCTGGTTGTCAGTTTGTGAGCCAACCCAGGTGACAAACCAGTTAGCTGTGGCCTTGTAAAGGCGCTTGCTGGCTTCCTGGACCCATTTCTTATGGGAGATGCGGCTGGCGCGGAGTTTAGTGACTGAGTGGTCTAGCCATTTGATGACGTTTTCTTTGTTTTTACCAAAGAACTTGTCAATACCAATGTATTTGGTGTTGGTAACTTCACCTGTGATAGGTGGTTGTGCATTTGTTTGTGGTTGAAAAGAGTGACTTATTTTAATTATCTTGGTGCATACTTTGGGCATGACCAGACCTCCAAATACAGTGCATCCACTAGGTATATCTTTGTCAATGTTGGAGGCGCAGAAGTATGTTTTACAGGTTTCCTGGGATATGGCCTGGTTGAGTACATGAGCAAAGGTGGGTGGGTTTTGGTCAGTCATTTTCTCTTTCATGGGCGTGGTCAAAAAACTGTAGCTGCTATCAGAGATGAGGAGCGCCTTCTGGGAAAGCTTTAAATATGGAAATGAGGAAGAAGAGAAGGATATTTTATTAGATAATATTTTACACTTATATAGATTTGACTGTGGCAGAGATTTAGTTGGAGAAAACCTAGGGGTTGGTCATGTGTGGAATGGGTTTGAGCCACTGGATTATTGGACAGTCATATGATATTGCTTGGTGCCATTCTTGGTATGTCAAACTGTATATTGGAAGGGCACCAAATTGGGCAATGACTGGATGTTAAGTAAGTTGGCAGTAGCCAGAATGCTTGTACATCCAGATCCTCAAAAATAGCCTGAAAATTATTTTATGTAGATTGCTAGCACCTATAAAATACCACCATATAATTACTGCTGGTGATAATGGCAAGTATACACTGATACCAAAAAATCATATAGATGATCAAAAGCTAAATCATGATTGAAATCCTTGAGTTTTCTGTAATACTTAACTAAAAACTTATGACAAATTTATATTTTCTTGCATGTTGATAAATCAAACTTAACAAACAATTAATTGGTAGAAAACCAACAATAATTAATAGCAAGATGTCATAATGTAAAAAACTAAAATTTATCCTTGTATCCCTAAAAGGCATGCTTCCTATTTAAAATGCAGTCAAGGAGCTGGATGTACAGGTATTCTGGTTACCGCCAACCCACTTAACATCCAGGCATTGCCCAGTTTGTTGTCTTTTCAATATGCAGTTTGACATACCAGAAATGGTAACAAGTCAGTATCACATGCCAGTCCATGTATCCAGCCCTTGAACCCATCCAGCATATGACCATCCTTATATTTGATCCCTCTTAAATCCCTACCACAACACCAGCTATAAAAGTCAAAAGTATTAACCAATAAAATATACTTCTCTTCTTTGTAATTTCATATTTGGCACTTTTCCAAAAGTTTCTCCTTAACACTGGTAGCAGCTACAGTTTTTTGACCACGCCCATGAAAGAGAAAAGAACTGAACAGATCCTGCCCACCTTTACTCACGTACTAAACCAGGCCACCTTGCAGGAGACCTGGAAAACGTACTTCCGCGCCCACAACATCAAAAAAGATATACCTAGTGGATGCACTGTTTTTGAAGGACTGGTCATGCCCAACACATGTGCCAAGATAATTCAATACAGTTGCTCTCTTCAACCATAAAAAAATGCACAATCACCTATTACAGGTAAATTTACCAACACCAAATACATTGGTATTGACAAGTTCTTTGGAAAAAACAAAGAAAACACCATCAACTAGCTAGCCACACAGCCGCTAAACTCTGCACCAGCCACATTCCCCACAAAAAATGGGTCCAGGAAGCCAGCAAGCGCCTTTACAAGGCTGTAGCTAACTGGTTGTCACCTGGGTTGGCTCAAAAACTGATGACCAGCTTAATAACTGGGAAGAGGTCAAAGCAGACATCACCCACATCTTCTGCGTAGCCAAATTCCTCCAAGACATTGTAATACAGCTCAGCAATCTTCCTCAGAAGACCACTATCACAGCTTATGCCAATGAATTCAAAGAGATACATTGCAAGATCCAAACTCTAGCGTAAGCTGACAACATACACACCATAGCCACATTAATCAACAGAATGAAACCCTCTGTTGCTGCCCTCATCCGTCCAGAGGCCAACACCTCCATGTCTGCACTCATTGCAGAAGCCAAACACAGAAAAATGTGCAAATATGGAATATTCTTCACACAACAGCAACCACTCCCCCAACAGCAATTACAGAGAGAATTCCCATGGCAAAAAATGCCAAAACACTAATCATAGCAACAGCAGCTCCAATTGAAATAATGACAATTGTTGTGTTCTGAGGCGCGGCACAGACACACAACGGGGAATCCTAACCTTAGGATTGGATTCATAATAAGTCTTAGTTATATGGCAGGGAAGGCTATAAAATTACCTTGAGGCCCAGAATGAATAATATCTACTAGTTGTGGCTAGAGAGAGGTGCCAAAGTACTTGGAAACACAAAGACAAAAATATGAATAGAACTTAAATTTTATTGGAGATAGTGAAATAAAATATATACTGTGTAGCTTTACCAAAAAATAGTAAATGTATGGTAGGATCACTTGCCACCAGTATTAGTGGGGAAAGTGAGTTGCAGGTAATCTGGAAATCAAACAGATGAACTTCCCATT
The DNA here is from genome assembly GCA_014839935.2 of Entomophthora muscae. Classification (NCBI taxonomy): domain Eukaryota; kingdom Fungi; phylum Entomophthoromycota; class Entomophthoromycetes; order Entomophthorales; family Entomophthoraceae; genus Entomophthora; species Entomophthora muscae. Next base: position 243,443 of record QTSX02000002.1, on the reverse strand, counting down.
TTGGAAACAGACTCATATAAGGGGCAAAACCAAAAGCAAGAGAATTGTCCTTGAAATAACCCTTTGAAGGCAAAATCAAAACATGGTGAATGGAGGCATTTACAACAGAAATTGCAGCCAGAGCACAAACTGCTCCCATCCAAGAAAGAAGCCACCACTAAAGTGAAAAAGGCTGAAACAGCAAACCACTATGAATATGACCCCAAATTCTCTGACCTTAAAGGTCTCAAAACATAGAACAAGGAAAAGAGGAGGGGGAAAAGGCTTAAGTGCCCCTGTCTCCCCCCAAACCAACAAGAAAGCATACCAGGGCACAAACTTTGCTGCTTGCATCCCACATGTCCTGCAATCCTCCATTTTTATGAACTTAAGAATTAAAGATTGCTCATAACTTATTGTCTAACCATGCACTTATAAATCTTGTACACATAAAATTTAATTTGACTCTGGTGCACAACACACCATTATAAATAAACCATTTGTAACAAAGTACAAAATACCAGTTATAAGATTGAACTTTAAGTATGCCAGAATGGCAGATAAATCAAAAGTTTTACTTGAAGGCAAAGAAACTCCCTTCAGAATTGACCTCCAAGGCATACAAACGTCCATTAAAGAACTTGTCATGAATAACATAAACTATGGCATTGTAGCAGGCATGGACTGGTTCACCCAAGTGAACCCCAGCGTATGTTGAAAAAAAGACCATGACTATTAAACACAATGGTGTAAATTTTAACATCCTTGAAGAACCCAACAATCTCATCCTAAGGAAGACAGTATTTTTCCAAATCATAAATCAGAATAACTTGGAACTTCTAACCAAAGATAGTACCCTCCACATAATGAGATACACCAAATTCAATAACATACAAACAACCAAAATTCAATGCCCAGAACTTGCAGCACTCCTTAAAGAATACACCAATGTATTTAAGGAAGATCTAACAGACCTACCCCCAAACAGGAGGTCAAACATAGCATTGACCTATGCAAGGTCATGTCCAAACCTGAACCCCTCTACAGACTCTCCCCTGTGGAGACATAAACCCTCAAAAGCCACATTGATAATAACCTAGCTAAAGGATTCATTTGCCTGTCTGAATCCCTGTGTGGGGCAGCAGTGTTTTTCTTAAAGAAAAAGGAAGGCTCACTCTGTCTGGTAACAGACTACAGAGCTCTCAATGAAAGGACAGTAAAGAATAAGTACCCTCTTCTACCTATAGAGGACTTGTTTGCAAGACTCTCCAGAGCCAGTTTTTTCTCCAAAATTGACCTCACTTCAGGCTACAACCAAGTTAAAAGAAAAGAAAAGGACATGCCAAAAGCTGCATTCTGTACAAAATTTGGATCCTTTGAATGTAGAGTAATGGTTTTGGGATGACCAACGCTCCCGCAATGTTTGTCACTATGATGAACCAAGCACTAACCAGTCTCTCAAATACATTATGCTACCTTGACGATATCACCATATTCTCAAAAACCAAAGAGGAACACCTCACGCATGTCTGCAAGACACTCAATCAACTTGTAAAGCACAAACTTTATGCAAAGCCTATCAAGTTCCAATTTACAAAAAAGGAACTCTTGTTCTTGGGCCACATTGTCTCTGACAGTAGCATAAAAGCAGATCCAGATAAAATAAAAGCCATAAATAACATGCAAAACTCTACCTCTATATAACAAGTTAGATGCTTTCTTGTAATGGTAGCTTACCTAAGGAAATACATCAAAGGCTGTGGGAAACTAACCACAACAATCAATGACTTAACCAAGGGTAATGCAAAAAAGAAATTCATCTGAACACCAGAATGCGACAAAATATTCAACTATTAAAACAAGCTTTGATCAAAGCACCAATCTTGCAATACCCTAATAACAATGGGTGCTACAAGCTCAAGTCAGATGCCAGTGACACTGCCATTGACACAGTCCTACTCATCTGCCAGCCAGGGCAGCAAGACTTCCTGACAGTATGTTATGAAAGCAGAAAAATAACTAATACTGAGCAAAGATACCCAATACACAATAAGGAATTGCTAGCAATATATCACACATTAAAGAAATAAAGATGTTACTTAGAAGGACATTTAAATGTACAAGCACTAACTGACCATAAATCCTTAATCTATTTCAAAACTCAGAACACACTCGCACGGTGACAAGCCAAATGGATGTCCCTGCTGGAGCAGCTTATATTGGACATAAAATACAAAAAGAGGGAAGAGCTTGCTATGGCTGATTCTCTCTCTAGGCTATGTCAGCCTAGAGAGAATCACCCCAACCACCTGGACCCTGATTGGCCCAATCTGTACAACACTGAGTATAAACCCAAAGGGAAAGACCCCTTGACACATCAACTGACCCACAATACATTAGTAAGAAACAAAAAGGTATTTCCATGTATCAAATGGCACTGTATACCAAATTATTAATGAAAGACATGTTCTGTACATCCCACTTGCATAAAGAGTTGACACCATATTAAGACATCACTGCCTACTAGGACATACAAAGGCTAACAACTTATACTTTACATTAAAAGAGATAGTATGGTGATCCAACCTTCAGGATTTAGTTGATGTTATTAAAAAGTGCACAGTGTGCAATAAATACACCAGTACAAAGGCTCCTCAGCCAACATTCAACCCAGTACCGGCCTAAACCATTCAATGTTTGGGGGCTAGATGTAGTGGGCCCCTTTCCAGAAACAAAAAAACCAACATTTCTTAATTGTAGTCATTGACTTTGCTACACACTGGCCCATCTGCTGAGCAATACAAAACCACAAGGCAGAAACAATAAATTGCTTCATCAACAAGGCAATAATAGCTGACTATGAAACTCCTGGCTACATCATAACAGATGGAACCACAGAGCTATCAGGACACATAGTAAACAACAATTTAAAATCCAAAAAAATCAAATACTTCACAACCTCTCCATACAGGCCACAGGCCAATGGCAGAGTGGAACACCTAAACAGCAGCCTTATCAGGGCCCTAGAGAAAATAATGGATGGGAAATCAAAAAATAAATGGCCACTGTATGTGAAACATGCATTACTAGTATCCTGAGTCCATACCAATCAAAGGACAGGCTACTCACTGTTTGAACTAATATACAGATATAAATCAGAAATAATTACCCACAACAAGTAGCCATATGTAAAGATCCCCCCAGGAAAACCCCCCACAGTAGAACAAGTAAAAAATCTACAACACATCTGCCTCAAAGCTAAAATAACAAAAATAAAGAGGCTCAAAACACAAAAAGTAACCAACAGAGGAACCACTTCCCATTGATTCCCCCGTCTGGGTCCTAGCTGGAAACAGAAAGAAGCTAGACTCAGTACACAGAGGACAAGGAAGAATAATTAAGTACAGACCAGAACACCTATCTAGTAAAGTTCCAAGGTGCCAAAACCCCTATTGTCAAGAAATATCACAAAACCTGTCTCCGTCTTAGCAAAGAAGAACACTCAGCCAGACTGGTACCAACTAGTAAACAACTCCAGGAACATCAGGCAGCAGCTGTTAAGACAAAGCTTTTCCTGATGTACCAGAGTAACCCCTTAAGGGTGTGTGTGTCAAGGAGCTGGATGTACAGGTATTCTGGTTACCACCAACCCACTTAACATCCAGGCATTACCCAATTTGGTGCTTTTTCAATATGCAGTTTGACATACCAGAAATGGTAATAAGCCAATATCACATGACTGTCCAAGTATCTAAGGGCTCAAACCCATTCCACAAATGACCATCATTATCTTTGATCAAACTTAAATCCCCATCATAGCACCAGCTATATAAGTCAAAAGTATTTACCAATAAAATATACTTCTTTTTTATAATTTCATATTCAAAGCTTTCCCAAAAGTTGCTCCTTATCACTAGGATTCTTATAGTTTCATTTAAAGTCAAAACAAAGAAAACTTAACAAAAATAAAAATTGAGACAAGGGGAATAAGTTAAGCAACCACAGTGGTATAATTTAAGCAAGATTTAAAAGTAGCTCCACTATAAAAAGAATGATAACTTTGGCAAAGTTGTCACCTTCACTGGCTAAATAAGCAAAATACACAGCTTAAAAATTTCAACTTACAAAATGGTAAGCTTAGAATCCAAAACTTCATATAATATTAAAATTTACTTATTACAATATGTAGTACTTAGTATTTAAAAGTTATATTAACATAGTTTTATTATAGCTCTAAACCCCAAATAGTCTAATTCCAGAGTAGATTTCAAACTGAATCTTAATTTAATTAAGATTTATATATTTTTACATAGTGATTTACCTCAATAATGCTGGCTGTCTACAAGTCAACATTCAGAATTAAGGCAATATTTTAGGCCAACTGTCTATAATCAAAATTTAAATACTGTAAATTCATAACCTGAACGTAAAAAATGCAGGATTGCCAAATCCTTGGTCCAAATTTTGAATCACTTTTGCAGGCAACTCAGATGAGTGAAAAATAAAATATTTAATAAAATGATCCATTTAATTTGACTTTTTTTTGGTTTATTTAAATTGGCAAATTTTAAATCCCTTGAGCAGATAACTCAACTAACAAAAGACAAAACACAGTGTCATAACTGTGCTTCTCTAGCAGAGTTACAAGGGGAAAATGATTAGAAACTAGATAATATTCTTTATTGGGAGATAATGATTATATAGCTGGTGTGAATCATGGGTAACAGGAACATGATAGTGTTAATCACTTGGTTAGATGGTGAATGGGGTGGCTTGATCCTGGTAATGAGTCAAGCGCCAAAACAAGGTATTCACCTTAGGAGATCAGCATTTGTTCATGTTGTTGGATTTGGCAATTCAAATTGACTTCTTAGTCTGGCTTTGAGTGACCAGGTAATTAGATTGCGGGTCACAAACTTGCTTACTCAGAACCTTGCTGGAGGGACAAGCCGGCTGTTTTGACACCCTCCCAACTGAAAGTTGGCCTCCTCTGGGGGATAGGCTGTTGGGGAGGTTTTCAGGAGCCCAGGCGCCATACTGGACTAGTTATTGTTCTGTGGCGGGCAGGGTGGTTTCACATTGTTTTTGTCTTGCTTTGCAGGGTCTCAGTCAATTGTGGTGAAGGATTTTGTCTTGTTTGTGCTTCCTGAGTCCTTGCACAAAGTAAGTGTTATTTTTTTTACCTTTAGGATGATTTCTGGGTCTACTTTCTTGGGTTGTAGTTTGCTTTTATCAACGTTCATGACCCAAACTTTGTCCCCAACTTCATGTCTATCTTAAATGGGGACAAACGTTTTTGAAGACGTTTGTTTTCCTTTTCTGTTTGCTTACTGTTGGCCTCTATAGCTTGAGGGTCTGAGAGAGGGGAGACTTTGCTTGGGATTTCCATCTTGGGTCCTGTCAATGCTTTAATGATATTTGGCTATGTGCTGTATACCAACTCAAAAGGGCTGTTCCAGGTGGATCAGTTCACTTGGGGTTGACACACAAGCAATGCAGTTGGTAGCTGCTTATACCAGTCTTCAGGTCTCCTGGCGGTGAGTTTGGCTAAGGCTTGCACAAGGCTACCATTAAGCCGCTCTACACGTTCATTGGCCTACAGGTGGTATGGTGTTGTCACAGTATGTTTGACCCCATTTTTAGCAAGGATACATTGGTGTTTTCAGAGGTCAATTCTTTTCCTTGGTCAGTTATAAGGAGTTCTGGCTTTCCAAACTTGCTGATTATTTCTCTTCCTATAAACTGCTACATGTCATTACCAGTGTACATCTTTACTGCTTAGGCTACTGGTCATTGTGTAGCAAAGTCTATAGCAGTAATGATGTATTTTTTATCATTGTGTTTCCCAAGTATGGGGCCAACAATGTCAAGAGCTCACACCTTGAAGGGTAGTTGTGTGCAGATGGGTAGTACTGATTTTGGCGGGGCTTTGCTTTTAGCAAATTTCTTGTTACTTCACATTGGTTTAGGACTTCTTGAAAGTCACAATACAGGATTGGCCACCAGGCCTTGTGTTTAAGGAACTTGTATAGGTTGCAGCTCTTGGTGTGTCCTAGGTCTCTATGATATTAAAGGATGGTGTCCACTTGCTGGTGTGTGGGGATGTAAGGAATGGTTGTTTCATCAGATATTTTCCTGTGCAAGATCCCATACATGTCTGCAAATAAGTGCTTGTTCTTAATTACTGTTTCCTTTGTTATGTCTGTAGTGCCAGTGGGGAAACCTTTGTCCTTTGTTTGAAGTACCAATAGGGGCCAATCTGGGTTGAGGCCATTTCCCCCTTGTAGCTCTGACATACAGGTGCAAGAGGGCGTCTACCATGGCAAGTTCTGGACCAGGTTTTTATTGTATTAGCATATTGAATCTCTCTAATAGTTTCATCCAGCAGGCTTGACGGTGAGACAGATTTGCTTGAGTTTTGAAGTATATGAGCAACTTGTGGTTGGTCAATACTGTGAATTCTTTCTTGTTGTTCTAGATAACAGCACCATTTGACTAGGCAGCGTAAAATGGCCAGAAGCTCTCGTTGTGGATAGGGTATCAACAATTGCCATCTGTCAACTTTTGTGATTCATAGGCTACAGGCAGGAAGTCACCATCATTATTTTTTATTTGTAGTACTCCCCCAATGGATGCATCTGAGGCATCAGTTTCCATTTAGTATTCCCCGTCACGTTTGGGGTATTGCAGGATAGGAGCTGTTGTGAGCTTCTCTTTGAGACGTCTAAAACAGAGGTCACGTTGGGGTTCCACACAAACTTAGACTTGGCACCTGTTATGGTGGATAAGGGGGCAGTCAAGGTGCCACAGTCAGGTATGAAGCGTTGTATATAGGCCACCATCCCCAGGAAGATGTGGAGTTCTAACTTATCCTTGGGTGGTGGCATCTTTCAGATGGACTGTATCTTTTGACTGTCAGGTTTGATGCCGTCTTTTGAGACTATGTGTCCCAGGAAAGGCAGTTGCTTGCAGAAGAACTGGAATTTGAAGGGCTTGGTCAGGAGTTTGTGTTGTTCCAGGATAGCAAAGACTGCCTCTAGGCCTTTGTGGTGTTGCTCCACCAAGAGGCTTTAGACAATGGTGTTGTCTAGGTAGACTAAGGCATGCTTGCCTATGTGGGGAGAAACACCTTGTTCATGAAGGTCACAAAGGTGGAGGGGGAATTTTTTATGCCAAAGTTGAATACCACACACTTTTATGAGTTGTATTTAGTGCATAAGGCTGTTTTGTGAATGTCTTTCCTTAATACGGATCTGGTTGTAACCTGCAGTTAGGTCAATCTTGGAGAAGACTGTGGCTCCATCCAAGGGGTCAAATAGGTCATCAATAAGTGGTAGTGGGTAACAATTCTTGATGGTAACTTTGTTTAGGGCTTGGTAGTCTGTGACTAGACGCAGGGTACCATCCTTCTTGGCCACAAAGAATACAGCAGCCCCAAAGGGAGATTGTGAGGGACATATAAGTCCTTTCTCCTAGGCTTCCTTGAGGTAAGCGTGTAGGGTGTTGTCTTTGTTTGGGGTCAGCCTGTAGATAGGACGTGCTTTGGGTACAGCACCTTTGAGCTGGATAGAATGTTGGATGTGTTTCTCTGGGGGCAACCCAGGTAGAGCTTCCTTGAAGATTTCTGGATGGCAGACCACAATTTTGCAATCCTGAGGTATGGAGGTATCATGGTGGTCCTTGAAGTGTATGATTTCATACTGGCAGGAATCCCAGTCAATTGCCTTGAGGTTCTCTCTTTTGTCCAGGGTCTCTGTAATGCGAACAAAGATGTGATTGTGTGGGAGTTGGTCCACTGAGTCAGGGTAGATCTGGTGATTGACACCTTCACGTTTGATGGTCAATACTGAGATTGCTCAGTCTACGTGGGGATTGTTCTTTTGCAACCAGTCCAACCCCAGAAAAATGTTAAACTTTGCAAAGTCAATGACAGGGCCTTGGATGGTGGAGTGCAGGTTCTCAAGTATGACAGAGAAGGGGGCGGCTTCCCTTGTCACAGCAATGTGATGTTCATCAGCTAAAACAATGTTTTTTTCCACAAAGGATTAGTGGCTATCTTGAATTTGTCCACAAAGCTGCTGTTAACTAGGGTTTGGTCTGCGCCCAAGTCCAAGAGTGCTGAGCCTATGTAACTTCAAAAGCAGAAAGGATAAGACATCAGTTTATTGGGGTGTCTTGCAATGTTTTAAAGAACCAGGTCCTCTGAGGGCACTTGGATCATTGGTCACTTGTCCACGTCCTCAGGTTGGTACTCATCATTGGGCAAGTCAGGAGTTGTGTGAGGAGAGCTTGGCTTGCTGAATGCTCTCCCTGGGCTTTTTCCTTGTCTTGATTGCCTTGTGTGGCAGTGATACACAAATGGGTACAATTTGACTGGCCATTGTTCCCACTTCCATGTCCATTTGAACCTGTGTGTTATTGGTTGGTGTTATTTCTTTTGTTCCCATGGGGTGGTCAAGTGGAACACCCGCCTGTGTGAGAATCCTTGGGTCTTTCTTGTTTTCCAGTTTGCGCCTTATGGAGAGTGTTGGATGTTTGTTCTGCTTTCTCTGCCTTGTGATACAGACTCTGTAGGTTGGTCACCTGGTCCAGATTCACGTGCCTCATTACATGCAACTTGAGGGCGGCATAGTAAATGAGGTGTGTGGCTGGGGTTTTGAAGGCCATGTCAGAGGGTGTGTGTAGTTAGAGTTCCTTGTAGGTGTGGGTGAGTTCCTTCACCGTGCCTGTATGGGTTAAGTTCTTTACTTGACATATGATCATGAGCCCAGTGTCCTTAAGCACAAACCTTGCCAAGAAGTCTTGTTTAAAGGTATCCCAGTTCTTCTTGGTGTGTTCCTTATACCACTTGTTGCAGCAGGTGCCAGATTATGAGTCAGTCAGATGGAGATCTCTGCAATCCAGAATTGCCGCAGGCATTCCATCTGGGCCAGCTTGCTCTGGGCAGACTGGATCCATGTGGCAGCATTGTTGTTGTTGGCCCCAATAAAAGGTTCCAAGGCAGCGCTTCTTAGTCTTTGGGCTGTGTAGGCGGGCATGGTGTTTTTTCCAGTTGGTTGTGGGACAGTGGTGGCCATCTGGAAGAGCTCTTGTGCAGACATGGCGTTGAAGGCGGGTACCAGGATCACCATGTTCTGGTATAGGACAAAGCCATTGGGTATGGCGGTACCAGGGGTGTACAGAGTCCAGTCCAGCAGGAGGCCAGACACAATTCTGTCAAGGATTTGTTGGCCGCAGCAAATATGGGCAACAGGAAGAATTATACAAGGTGCAATAGGATGGAGAACCTACCTGTGCTACCCATGTTGTAACTGTGCTGCTCTAGCAGAGTTACAAGAGGAAAAATGTTTAGAAACTAGATAATATTATTTATTTGGAGATAATGATTATATAGCTGGTGTGAATCATGGGTAACAGAAACATGATAGCATTGATCACATGGTTGGATGGTGAAGGGGGTGGCTTGATCCTGGTAATGATTCAAGCGCCAAAACAAGGTATTCACCTTAGGGGATCAGCATTTGTTCATGTTGTTGGATTTGGCAATTTGAGTTGACTTCTTAGTCTGGCTTCAAGTGGCCGGGTAATTGAATTGCGGGTCACAAACCCCTTACTTGGAACCTTGCTGGCGGGTTGAGCCTGCTGTTTTGACAACAGCAAACAAATACAGGATACATGAATCAGAAATTTGATATTTTAATGTACAATTTGAGATTTTCTGTATTTCAAACAAATCATAGACAACATGTAAAGCTTAAAAAATCTGGAATTGCGGGATTGTCAAATCCAAGAACCAAATTTTAAATAAAAAATGAGGTAAATTTAAAATAAATATAATTTATGAGTGTCTTAAAAAAGATGCTAAAAGATCTAGAGTGGATTTGTGCTAATTCTTTTAGGAATCATATGCATTCTCAAAAACCACCCTATTCTATTTTAGGACAGCTAAAATTTAGATTTCAATAATCACCAACTTAACATACTTAACAATAAAATTGACTAAAATATACACTCCTCTTTTTGAGCATAAAATCTTTAATAAATTATAAATTTTGTCTTCTTTAAATAACAACCAAGTCAACAAGCTGTTTCCTGGTCTTGAAAAATTATGCAGGGCTATACTGGGTCTTCCAATAGTGAAGCCTCTGTCTATGGTCACACCCAACCTGCAGGCCCCTCTACAAGCACTACCCAGGAGTGTGTTCTTTCTCCTGTGTCCTCAAGCATGGCCCTGCTTGCCCATCATGCACAGGTAGCTGCCAACCCAAATCACATATCAACAATGGCATCCAGAACAAGCCAATTGAGCCATGGGGTCACCCAGAGAACCCAGAATCCAGAAACAGTCAATAGATGGCACTGTCTGTTTCCCAAGACAGACACATCCCACCTCCAGCCAATCATCCTGAAAGACTCAGAAGAAAGGTCATCACCCCAGAGATTGTGCTCAAAATGATAAAAAACAAGGGATGCTTATGTCCCTTGGGAAATTACGGCCACAATAGGGGTTTCAAAGTCCACTGTGGCTACAACCCTGCGAGCCCACACCAACTGTGGCCCCCCTCCCAAGAAGACCCCAAATGGTGCCTGTACTTTGACTGAAGGTGAAAAAGCCCACCCTCTCATGTAGGCTATCAAGGAATGTGACCCACAGATGCCCCTGGTCCAGATACACTCCAGCTGGGACTCCATGGCATTTTCATTAATAAGAGAACTATCAACTTGTGGATGCATGGAGTTGTGGTTGCTTCTAGAATCTTATTCAATCAAGGTCTCAGTGGTCCTAGCTTGGTGGATAATGACCCGTACAATTCAATAATCATTAATTTTATCAAAGGAAGTGTAATGAAGACACATAATGACATCATCTTCTTGTTGTATGCCAATATTTTGGCAAGTATCCAAGTCTTTGAAGAAAAGCACATTAAATCTGACGTCTAAAGGCACAGCTCAACTGTGACGGTCCACATGTTTGGTGGTTTGCAGGCAGGGCTAATGTTGGCCAAGTAAAAGTTTGGTTGATTGTTGAAGGTAGAGGCCTAGTAGGGAATGATGGATACTAGGGAAGGTAAGGCCTAGCTAGTAGTTGTAAAGACTAAAAGAGGTAGATGTTGTCTCCACCCAGAAGAAGATATTAGCTGCTGTGGGCTAGAAGTCTTCACCCAGCAGGGAACTTGGCTGCTTGGGGTGAAGAATAAGATAGCTCAGCAGGGAACTTTGTCTGTTTGGGGCAGGGAGTGATCCAGTCTGATGGGTAGTGTTTGCTGCTAAGGCTGGAGGATGTTTAGACCCTGGCGGGTAAAACGGGCTACCAGGGTAGAAGTTTGTGCTTGCATGGTAGGGGAAATCTACCAGGGCTATAAGTTTTGGACCCCTGGCAGGTAGTGCGGGCTGCCAGGGAGGGGAAGAGCTTTGAGGGCTCTACATACCCTGATATGCTTGTAGGTCTGTGAGCAAGCATCCTACCTAAAGGACTGGTAGGGTGTCCTTGTTTATGCCCCTATGGAAGCTTTGGGGAGAACCCAAAGTAAGCATTGGAGGGCATAAATTTGCTCAGAGGTGTCACTAAGGCGGTTTGCTTGGGGAAGCAAGCTGCAGAACTTGGTGTGATCAGGCCTCTAGGAAGTAAAGCTGATTACTTTGCAACTGAAAGCCCAGATTATATCACCTGGGTGAGTAAAAACAAGGATATATGTTGATCTATGGTTGAATGGTCTAAGTGGAGTGCCACTTGCAAGGGCCCAGTCAAACGCCAGTTCAATGTAGACTCATGCCTGGGTCTACAGGTTCTGGTAACAGGGACTGAGATAAAGAACCAAGGTGGTTCAGGATCAGCAGAGAAGACTAGTAAGAAGGACTTTTAGATCACAGTGAAGACTAGTTGAGGGACTGTTGGTTCATATTGAAGTTTGGAACCGGAAAAGGCTCTTTGTGCAGGTGGAACCAAGGTGGTTCCTAGTGAGGATAAATTAAAGGGCTCAGAAATCATGATGCAGGAGTAGCCAGAGAACTGATAAGCTGTTGAAAGACTGGAATGAGCTGTTTGTTGTCCAAGATGGACTGATTGCTGGTTAAGCTGAAGAGATGGAAGATGTGGTTGAAGATCATGGTGCAGGATTAGCTGATCATGATACAGGAGCTGTCTGAAGGATCAGAAGATGATGATGAAGAACTGATGGTCTGGAGAGATGAGCCAAGATTTTTCCAACTTGATTTTCCAAGGTGGTAAAATGTGGAATATTTTGCCTTGGTGTAGTAGTAAACTCAAGAATGAATGTGGATAGAAGTGTGGGTAAGAGATTTATTTATTGAGTTCCTAGGATAGATAAAGGTATGTTGCTAGAAGAGATGGATACAAAGTTGTTTTGGTGGGACTTTTTCCTTGGATTTTACAATATTTGTAAATATATGGGGAAAACATCAAAAAGGTCTAAAAAGAAAAATTTAAATAGTATTCTACTATTTAAAATGGTCTAGGTTAAATACAGAGAAAACTGGTTCTGGAATAGTGAGCCAATTAACACTTTGGTGCGCAAAGAATTGTCAATTTGAGCGGTTTGAGCAATGGAAATTGATTTCTTAGTTGGATTCCAGTGGAACTTCATAAATAGTCTTTTTCTGTGCTCTGCATTCACTGGTTGAGTTCTGGCAGTTTTCTGATGAAAATGATTGGTTGGAAGCCAAAACCTTAAAGTATAAACAAGGAAATAGTGAAATAATACTTTAAGCTTTTGAGAAAGTAAGTATGTAAGCTTAATTTATTATAGAAAAAAGTGAGTGGCAATGGTTTAAGCTTCTGAAGAAAGCCATTTTGAAGGAGGAACAGTTAGGAAAAAGACACTATAAAAAGATGGCTGGCTGGAAAGTTACGGGGTCTTTTTTGAGGTCTTCCTGGGTCTTTTGAGTTTCTGCCAAGACGTTTTTGGAAGCCTTTTGATTTCCAGCAGGAGCTTAGTTGGACTAATACAAGTGGAATACCAAGGAAATCAAAGATATACAGAGAGCTGAAGCCCAAGATAACAGAGCAGGAGCCCAAGAATAAGGAGCTGGATCCTAAGCGCAGCACAGGAGTCTAATTCTAAGGTGCAGGAGTCCAAGTTTAAGGAGCAGAAGTTCAATTCATATGAGCAGAAGCCCAAGAATAAGGTGCAGGAGTCCAAGACCAAGTACAAGGGGTCTAAGATATTGTTGAAGGACTCCAAGTATTGGCAAACCTATATTGTTTCCCTGAGCCACTGGGCCATATATCAGATGATTTCTAAGGGGATCTTTCTTCTGAGAGTGAATAAAAGCCCATTTCAACCCCTATACATATTTCTGAGATACATTTTCCCTTACTAGAGAATGACAATCCCTTCCAGCTGGTCCCTGGCTATGATCCAGGACACACTTTGGGGACTGGTAAAAGGAACCCCACATCAGCCCTGTATCAATTTGTTGGGGTTTTATTGGCAGTTTCCCAATTGGGTGTCAATTATAACTCAGCAATATCAAACAAAAAGATGGTATTCCTACCAGAAAGAGCTCAAGGACATGCTTGAGGAGTGGGCTAAACAACAAGCTGTGTACACAGTTGTTCTGAGTGCAGAGATGGAGCAGCAGGAATGGGAACCAAAGAAATCAGGGCTGCGGGCATACCTGTTGGTCCTATCTCACCAACCACGCTGACATGTATCTTGTAGATGTATGTCTAAACAATTTGGGTTCTTCTCTCAGGCACTCAAAGCCTGCCAGCTACAATTAAATGTGCTCACAAATTGAGAAGATATATGAGCTTTTCCCTTCTGTGTTTGTCCAGGACCTATTATATCTCATCATCTTCCATATAAGTGATAGTGATAAGTCCAGAGAGGACTCCCGCCTCCCCCACACCCATACATTTGTTTTGTCAAGCCTGCATATGTGACAGAAAGAGAATTCAAGCAATTGAAGCAATCAGCTCTTGTCACCCCTTCCCAGCCAATAGCCCCTGATTCCCTAGCCCCCCATCAAGATCAAGCCACTCACCTTCCAACCCTGCCTCCCAAATCACCACCCATTCCCTCCCCACTATCTCAGATGCCGTCCCTTTCACAGATGCAGATGATGGCAACATTGTCATGAATGCCGCCATTCACCATGTTTTGATTTTGCCTTTGGTGGGTTATTTCAAAGATGAATCCCTCTTTTTTGCTTTTGACCTTCAAAATGAGGCTGGCTCTAAATTGGGAAATACAATTGTTCAGTTTCCTGATTCTGCACAACTCACTTGCCCCACTCATGCTTGTGGCAAGTGATCCTACCGTCCATGTACTGTTTAGTGGTAAAGCTACACAGTATATAATCCTAATTTCTATACCCAATAAAATTTAAGTTCTATTAACATTTCTGTCTTTGTGTCTCCACGTATTTTGGCGCCTCTCTAGCCACGCTAAGCAGATATTATTCAATCAGGGCCACAAGGTAATCACATAGCCTTCCCTGCCATTCTAACCAAGACTTAGTACTAATCCAATCCTAAGGTTAGGATCTCCTGTTGTGACTCTGTTCCGCGCCTCAGATCACAATAAAAATGGTGCTCACTACAGGGGCTGTAAGCCCCTCAGTTACCCCTTTTGCAACAATGTTTTCAGGACCTTTGCCTCCGCCCATACAAGAGCCAACTTTGCCTGAAATTACCTGTCCTCCTATTGAGGAAGCCATTGCTGACCTGCCTATTGTCCCTACTGTGCTTAACCTTGGAAGTGGTCCCTGCCTAGTGGCCTACCCTTTGGGTATCCCTGACTTGGAACAAGTCATGGCGGTAGCTCTTGGGATAGCCTGTGATGGAGCCATCCCTTGCCTTCAGCTTCAGTTCAGCCAAGCAGAATACTTAAAATTGATTGTAGCCCCAAAATTTCCACAGCATCTCCTCTCAGCAGCTGGCTTTGCTGAGCACCTATTGTCATCCTTTGTACAACCCGCCTTAGCCCATCATCAAATGTTATTAGGGCTCCACGTTCAGGAGATTTCATTGCTACAATCCGCCCTCATTCATCACTGGGATCATTTTGCGGCCTACCAGCAGTAGATACACTCCCTGTTTTCCTTAGTATCCGACAATCAGTGCGGCTCTGCCACCTCCCAATCCCACTTGGTTGATTCCATTGAACAAATTTACCAATCCATCCCCAAGTATGTCAGAGAGCGTCTTCATGAGTTCCACCAGCTGGAACAGCCCTGGTGTACCCAAGTAGACTCCACTCTAAACGCCTATATCACCAACTTTGAACAACTTGTGCAGCAGCTCAACAAGTTCAGCGCTTACTCCTTTGACCAATTACAGCAAGTAGCAGTCCATGCTGCAAAGGGCCTCTGCAACTTGGCGAGGAATTTGATCAAGAAAGGGCTGCTACTGCCACAACCATCACCAAACTCCAGACTCAAGTAAATGGATTGTCTACACCCAAACCAGATGCCCCGCCTTCTCCTCCATCTGATGATCTAACAGATAGAGAGCAGAGACTATGGGATGCCATTTGAGAGTTAAGAGCATTCACCTGCAGTCAGGATTGCCCTACCAAAGCCCCTCAGCCAGATCCTCAAGTGCTTGCTCTGACAACTCAAGTTGCTGACTTGCAATGAGAGGTCACTACCTTGCGTGAGATGATGGCATCTGCTGTTAGTCTAACTGGGGTTACTGACAAAGATGGCTTTTTCCCTGGCTTTTCAGGAGCTCCCTGCATTCACTGTGCTAGAGAGTTGATATCTCTAGCTAATAAGGTGGACCATTTTAAACAAGACTACTCCAAGCTTGATAAAGACGTACAGGAAATGAGTGAGTTAATTGATTCAGTGAATGACAGGTTTGCTCCTTGCCTTTTGGTGGGTCCATCACTTACCTCTTGACTGGCTGAACTGCCTTGGTAGTAACTTCACAGGGCCAACGCCTAGATGTCACTGAGCAACAGACCACCCTAGCTAGTAATACTGGCACCTGCACTTCTGAAATCTTGACTACCCTTGAGGAAAGTGTTTGCCAGCTGTGGGCCAGACATCCCCCACCAAGTCTGAAGCAGAATTCTCACTGCACATAAATGAACTTGACAGCAACAATGATGGCCTGACTCCAAAAGCACACTTCAAGACTACCTTTAGGCAAGTCTTTGACCCCAAAGCCTCAACCATTGCAGCTTTCCTAACTATCTATGAAACTGCCATGAGAAGAGCCTTAGATGAGGTTAAGAAGGAACACATCATAACCTGTTTTGCACCCAACCTGCCAAGAGGTAGTAGTGCCAGAGCTGCCCATCATTGAGACCTGGGAAGATATGAAGCAACTTCTAATTGAAAAATTTGGTGGTCACCTTAGTTTGGAAGTGAAGAAGGACGCCTTCATTCACATTGCTTTCAAGACAAAGGAGACCCTATCTGAATTCACAGATAGATTCTACATGGAAGGACAACAACTGATCACAAGCCGCCAGTTGATTGCACATGGAGCATACATGGCTTGCGCTCAAGCCCTCAAGGTTAACCAGCTTCTGTGTCTTCACTTTAAGGCTCATAAAACCATGCTTTCTTCTATGAAGAGCATAAAGACATTATTACAGGATATGCACCTTACCCATTCTGGGGCAGTTGTGCAGGAGAATTGTGCCGCCTCTACCTCTGGTTCATCTTCACGTGGCCCGCATATCCTCACCATGAACTTTCAGAACCCTCCTTGACACCAGGGTTGCCATAACTGTTGACAGATAGGTCATCATTCCCAACTCTGCACCAATCCTTGAGTTGAAGGAGCTGATCCCAAAGATCAGGCAGGAAAAGAACAGTCAACCTAGAGGTGGAGACGCTCTCAGTTGACAATTCTTCCCAGTCTCCTTCAATACCCCCTCCATTGCTGACTATGAGCCTGCTGACAATGAGGCTCCTCCCACTCTGCTACTATACCACAACATCTCTGATGACTCTGACATGAACAATTCTGATATGGAATATCCCAACACCTATGGGTATTCAGTCCTTGCCGTCCCCAAAACTATTGCAGTCCCTTATAAGCTACGTTATGGAAAACTACAACTGTGACAGAAATCACTGGATAATATAAAGCCGTTTCTAAATGATGGGGAATTACCACCTGAATCCACATAGAATTGATGATTAACCACCAACATGGCTTCAAGCATTTTTTTGTGAAATTTCCAATTGTAACTCCAGGATTAAGTAGAACAATCAGTCCTAACCAGAGTAAACCAATATAAATGACCTGGGAAAGCATCAATGCATCTTTAGCGTAGAATTCTGGGCATTGAGAAGTGACACAATTTTCATTTCCAGAATGGGGGGAGGAGCTACAAAATTGGCTGGCATGGAATTAAAATTTTGCAGCGCCAACAACAAAGTTCCAGATGCTGGCCCCCATCTTCCTGAAATGATTCTGTTCAGAATCAGATTGTACAGGATATACCACAACAACCCAAGCACAGGATGTATTTTTAAAATTTAAAATTAGAGCTTGGGATAATTGATTTTTATTGAGTAAATTTAGAAGGACTTAACTCTTAGAGTTGAAACAGGGAAAATTATTCAATATATACCAGAAAAATTGACTAAGCAATACTACCTGAGTCTTGATCTCCTATTCCTTTGGCATCTTCAAGTAAGTATCTAGTCCAGGTTGCAAAGAACCCTTGCGTGACCAGTTTCAAACAACCATGTTGATTAATGAGCTTATATTGGGTGACCCTCATATTACGTCAATTTATCAACATCAGTTTACAAGGGGGAGCTGGTTTCAGCTGGCAGACTGGAGCAGCTGTGACCCATTTTTGATCAACTGTTTGGTTTAAATCTGTTAAATCAGTCAATTTTGATACAGGTTTTCCGGTCTTCTGTGCCTTCTTACTTGGACAGACAATACCCAGCATTATGGAACCTACTGTGACATTACCCTCTGCTTTAGCCCTGGGCACAATACCACCATCTGGGAGATGGGATAAAGAGAAATTCTTATGGGCAGATGGGAGTTTCATTGCGGCAAGTGTAAGTTCAGGGTGACCAATAGCAGTGGGATTGCGCTTGTAGAACTCGTGGATCAGATCAGAGGAATTTGAACAATTGTAGTGGGGAATACAGGAGTTTTCAGAATCAGGATAACCTTTCCAAGATACCAAATATTCCAAACAGCGGTAATTCTTGCAGGAAGCCAGAATAAAATTTAACTTGTACTCAGGTTCTCCTTCCACAAGAATGGGTTGGGAAGAGGGGGTCTCTGTTCCTTTGAAGGGAGTAAGGAGACATTCATGGAAAGTGTGGAAAATCTTGAAAGCAGGAGGTAAATCCAGCTGATAGGCAGAGGGACCAATCTGACGTTCTACCTTGAAGGGACCAACTTGCTTGGGACCCAATTTGCAACAGGGAACCTTAAGTTTCATATTACAAGCATTGATCATGACTAGATCACCTAGCCTGTAAGTTGGACCTTCCTGGCGCTTTCAATCTGCGTATTCCTTGTAAGTTGTCACGGCGGCGGCAAGAGTAACTTGGAGCTTCTGATGGACCTGCTTCAATGCAGCGGCTTAATCAGTTGCAGCTTCCACGTTGCTAACCAAACAAGGACCCATGTTGGAAGAAGGATTGTAACCCACATTGGCATAAAATGGCAATACTTGAGTTGATGTGTGCAGGGCATTATTATATGTGAACTCTGCCATGGGCAGATTATCACACCAGTCATCTTGTTGTGCATTGGTGTAGCAGCGTAGGTAGACCTCCAAACTTTGGTTTACCCTCTCCGTTTGTCCATTGGATTGGGGGTGGAAAGCAGTAGAGCGGCACAATTTGATACCAAGGATTCCAGTAAAAGCTTCCCAGAACTGAGCAATAAATTGAGGACCACAGTCACTTACAATCTCCATTGTGATGCCATGTAGAGAGAAGATTCTGTTCACAAATAACCTAGCAGTTTCCACTGAAGTAATTGTGGTTGAGCAAGGTACAAAGTGTGCCATCTTTGTGAAACAGTCAACTACCACCATGATTGCCTTAAACCAATTGGAATTGGGAAGCTCACCAATGAAATCCACCAACACAGACGTCCAGGGACCCGCAGCAGGCTGAAGTGGGACCAGTAAACCAGTAGTCTTATTCCAACTAGCCTTGGATCAAACACATACCAGGCAATCTCAAACAAAAGCAGCTACCTGCACAGTCAAACCTTTCCAGGAAAACTGGCAGCAGATAAGTTCCACTGTTTTGTTTTTCCCTGGATGACCAGCCGTTGGACAGGTATGATTAGCCTCTATGATTTCATCCCAAATAGTGCCCCCAGGAATCCACAAGCTTCCTTGATGATATAGGACTTGACCAATCTTATGATAACCCTGAGGCTGACCTACTGGGTTTGCACATGCTAGCTCCAATAGCCTATCATAACCTTTGGACAAAGGTTGCAGGAACTTAACTTTGGAATACAAGTCCAGGTCTGCGCCCTCAGCTAAGGACATGGTGGCTAACGTAGCCCGGTGGAGGCAATACAAAAGGCAACACAGCCTTGTCTGTAATCATAGTATGTGTGTTAAACTTGGCGTTCATACTAGCATCTAGGAGATGGGAAGGATTCCTGCTTAGAGCATTGGCCAAGTGATTGTCAGATGCCTTAATAAACTTGTAGCGGAACTTGTATCTTGTCAGATTACCATGCCATCTGGATTGGCAACCTGAAAAAACTCTGGGTTGCCAATAATATAGAAGAGCTTTGTGGTCAGTTCTTACTACAAATAAATGACGTGTTAACATGAGATGGTGATGCCAATGCTTTAAAAATTCCACAACAGCCAACAATTCCTTGTCGTAAATCATGTAGTTGCGTTCTTGAGCCTCCATCTTCTGGGAGAAATACCCTACAGGTCTCTCAATCCCGTCACTAGCTGTTTTCAACAGCACACCAGCCACAGCATATTTAGATGCATCAGTGGAAACAACAAAAAGAAGCTCAGTATCCACATGTCTTAACACTGGTGAGGACAACAAAAGAGCCTTGACTGCTGAGAAGGCACTTGCACACTCAGGCGTCCAGACTAAAGTCGTCTTTCCACTAGCCAAATATAAAGGGATGGCCACCTCAGACAAGTGGGGAGTAAATTTCCTCAAAAAGTAAATTTACCCAAGAAACTACAAAGTTGGGATACTGTCACTGGCGTAGCATACTCTCAAACTGCAGCTTCCTTGTCAGGGGCAATGGTGTGGCCATCCTCAAAGATAATATTACCCAGAAAGGTAACCTTACGTTTAAAGAATTCACACTTACTCCTTTTGATGATCAAGTTTTCTTGGAGAATGCGCTCTACAACTGCCAACAAGTGGGCCTTATGGGACTCTTCATCTGGAGAAAACACCAAGATGTCATCCATATATGCAATGGCACAAACACCTAGGAGATCTCCCAGGACTGAATCAATTAACCGCTGAAAGCAAGCTGGGGCATTCTTCAATCCAAAAGGCATTACTCAGAACTGGAAGATACCCTTCTTAGTTCTGAATGCTGTTAGCCATTCCATACCTTCTGCAATCCTGATTTGATTAAAAGCATTCAACAGATCAAGTTTTGAGAATAACTTGGTCTTCTCAACACATCTAGAGATCTGTACTTTGAGAGGTAAAGGATAAGGATCCAGAATTGTAATATTATTCAAATTCCTGTAGTTGACACAAGGACAAAGGGACCCATCAGACTTCTGAACAAATAATAGCAGAGAGCAGATTGACAAAGCCTTCTTAAAAATGTAGCCTTTTGCCAACATGTCACAAATCCACTCTTCCAAACATGCATCTTCCTTCAAGGTTAAAGGGTAAATAGGAGAACCAATTCTGATCAGATCAACAGTGACCTTAAAGTCAAAGTCAAAGTCAAACTGAGTATGCTTGGGAAGGACCTTGCCTCTGGTGGCGTCAAATGCCGCTGACCAGGGTTGCAAACATGCTGGTAAATCTAAACTTACGGGGACAGGGACAAGAAACAATTGTATGGTCTGTGATGATTGCTCAGATTCAGACATATCCAACAGCGGAATATGAATAATTATACCTAAGGAGTGTTCCACCTGTAGCTCATTTTCTCCAGTAAGGTCAATACATTATGATCTCTCCACCAACTCACTCCCAAAATGATAGGATACTAAGGTTAGGGCAAACAGAAAAACCTTGCAGTAAAAGACTGACCTGCAACTACAAAAGTAACAGGCTTCTTCAGCTGGAAAGAGGGAAACTTTTGACAATTTCCACCCCTAACAAGCATTCCCAGGTGGTACTTGAGTTGTAGCAAGTTGGCAGTCTCCACGCTCATGAAATTTTTGGAAGCACCTGTATCAACAAAATGGCTGGCTGATAAATAGTCTGACCATTATTGATGCTACCATGAAACAAGAAGTAACCAGAAGTGGATTTATTTGCAGCAAAGGTAGCAATATTGGCAGGGTCTTGTTTTTCATTGGCAGTACAGATGGCAGCTAAGGAAGCAGGATGCTCCTGGAAGTAACGCTTGATCATTTCTTGGATGGCAGCTGGAAGAACAGGTTATCACAATCAATGGGAACAAGGGGCAACTCTTTGGATGTAATAACAGAAGATTTTGCAGGTACAACATGCTGAAGCATCTCCAAGGAACTAGCAGGAACAAACACTACAGGGGCCTCCTTTACATCACCGGGTTTGTTCACCACTGCCAATTGTAGCTGAGACAAGCTAGGGAGAGAACAATCTTGGATTTGGTTGGAAGGAACTACCAAGGAGCAAGAACCAGAAAACCAAGAGCACACAGCAGGTTTACCCTCAATTACCAACATACCTTGTTTGGAAGTAGACAGATTTAAGACCAGAGAAAGAATTTGGCCTACCAGGGCCTCAGATGTGGTTAACAGGGATCCCAAACCGCCAAATCCTGGGCAGTATGGTCAACTGCTAATCACAACACTGAGAGTTTTTTCACCTCAGCAATATCAATTGTACAGCAGTAGGTAAGAAACTGAGGAAGGAATACCAAAAGCGGAGTTGTACCCTGATGGAAGGTGTACAGCTTACAATATACTTTGAGCTCCTCAAATGATACAAACAAATTTTTTAACAAAGGGTATAGATATGCACTCTCAGTTAAAACACGTGGATTGCGCTCCACCGCAGACAGCAACCATTCTCAAGCATCTTTGGAAGCCTTCATCATCACATGGTAAACTTGGGATTTGTGACTAAGGCTAGAGCCGGAATAAAATGATAATGCTGACAAAACTTCACGCAAAATTTCATCAGTGGGTGGGGCAGAAAAATAATCCAGACGCCAAAATGACATGACACAACAGAAATAGGAAACAGAGGATCCAGTCTCTACAACTGCAGCCAGAGATGGAAACCAAAAATTAAAGAAAAGCCCAAACTGAAAACTCAGAAATAAACTGATGCAAATAAACATGGTAAAAGCAGATATCTCAACAGAGCAGGAGAAAAGAAACACAAATCCATGACAAACTGCTTCTAAAAACTCAGATGTAGAAGAGTTGAGTAATGTGACGGAAATAACTGGATAATATGATGCCGTTTCTAAATGATGGGGAATAAACACCCAAATCCACATAGAATTGATGATTAACCACCAACACGGCTTCATGTATTTTTTTGTGAAATTTCCAATTGTAACTCCAGGATTAAGTAGAAAAATCAGTCCTAACCAGAGTAAACCAAGATAAATGACCTGGGAAAGCATCAATGCATCTTTAGCGTAGAATTCTGGGCATTGAGAAGTGACACAATTTTCATTTCCAGAATGGGGGGAGGAGCTACAAAATTGGCTGGCATGGAATTAAAATTTTGCAGCGCCAACAACAAAGTTCCAGATGCTGGCCCCCATCTTCCTGAAATGATTCTGTTCAGAATCAGATTGTACAGGATATACCACAACAACCCAAGCACAGGATGTATTTTTAAAATTTAAAATTAGAGCTTGGGATAATTGATTTTTATTGAGTAAATTTAGAAGGACTTAACTCTTAGAGTTGAAACAGGGAAAATTATTCAATATATACCAGAAAATTTGACTAAGCAATACCACCTAAGTCTTGATCTCCTATTCCTTTGGCATCTTCAAGTAAGTATCTAGTCTAGGTTGCAAAGAACCCTTGTGTGACCAGTTTCTGACAACCATGCTGATTAATGAGCTTATATTGGGTGATCCTCATATTACGTCAATTGATCAATGTCAGTTTACAAGGGGGAGCTGGTTTCAGCTGGCAGACTGGAGCAGCCGGGACCCATTTTTAATTGACTGTTTGGTTTAAATCCATTAACTTGGTCAATTTTGATACAGGTTTTCCGGCCTTCTGTGCCTTCTTACTTGGACGGACAATACCCAGCATTATGGAACCTACTGTGACAACAACAACCGCCAAGTGTCTGCCTGAAGCCAAAGAGGTTGACTCTTGCCCATATCTCACTCAAGCCAAGAGATCCCCCATGCTTGTCAAATCTTCCAAAGAAGCTGCTGAGGTTGCTGACACTGTGTTAAAAAATGTTTCAGTTTCACTTCCTCTCCAGACTGTCTTTTTGAATTTTACAGAATTGAGATGCATGATTGAGAAATGGGACAAAGAGCTGGCAGAAGCCCAAGACATTCTGGCTGTCCCTTTTCCCTTTGGTTATACTACCACTTGTGTGGAAATATCCATCCAAAATGTGAAAATTAAGGCTAACTTAGACATGGAGTCTCCTGTTAATGTTGTCTCCTTGAAGCTTGTCAAGAAGCTCAAACTTTCCCCCAACCTTAACTATCACCAGTTGTATGGAACAGCTGGGCTATCCATGACTTGTGCTATAGGAGCCTATTCTGCTCTTTCCATGCAATTTGGCAAACTACTCTTGACCGCACCTGCCATTGTCTTGGAGAATGAGAGTACAACTTCCTAGTTGGCACTTAATTCCTTAGGAAATATAATGGTATCATCAACTTAAAGGAGGACTACCTCTCTATCTTAGAATACAAGGTCCCTCTGATCTCTGAAGAGCCAGTTAAAGTTTCCAGGAAGCGCCTCAAGACATGTGCCTTAGAATATCCCACTGGTGTTTTCACTCTAAAATACCGTGCCCATTCCTCCAACATGAAGTGCCCTCCTATGGCCTGTCCTGCGTCTGAAGGGATTCCTCTCTTGGCCACTTCCGCTGTAATCATTCCCCCTGGATCTCAGGCTATCCTAGACTCCCAAATATTGTATGAGCTACCCAAGTGTATGTTCCTAGAGTTATACTCTCCTCCCTTGCTAGGATGCAACAAACCTTATCTCTTCCCAGGAATCTTGGATGTCTCTCATAAAGACCCTGTTCAACTGCTGATTACCATCTTGACTGCTTTCCCCATACATGTGTCTAGAGGGCAGGTTGTTGGCTATGGCAGGTTTTTGAATGCTCCTGACGTCCTATTGCTACATCCCTTTGGTACCTTCCAGGACTTTAACTTTCCTGAGGATGAGCCACAAGTCCTATCATTGTTCACTGCTCAAGACTTCCTGTAGCTATTTCCAGTTCAGCAGAAAGAGGTTCTTGACCTACTAGATCAGTTTTTGGATATCTTTTCTAAGGATAGCACTGATTATGGTTTAGCCAAAGGTGTCATTCACCAGCTTGATACTTGTGATGCTCCCCCCTTTTGCACTAAATCCTACTGCCGCAGTCAAGTAGAGGATGTTCAGGTGTCTAAAGAGCTTAAACAACTTCTAGAGTCTGGACTGCTTGCTCCTTCCCAAAGTCTATGGGTCTCCCCCTTGCTCATACTGAAAAAGAAGAATGTAGGTCATTGTATTGTGATAGACTACCAACAACTGAATTCCTTAATCAAAAAGGATTCTACCCCTTGTCTCACATTGATGATGCTCTCTGCCGCCTTGGGGCTCCAAATTCTTCTCTGCTATGAACCTAGCCTCTGGGTACTGGCAAGTTGATCTCTCCCCCAAGGATAGACAGAAGGCTGCGCTCATCACTTCTGAGGGGTTGTTTGAGCCTACAAAAATGCCGCAAGGACTCTGCAATGCTCTAGCTACTTTTCAGCAAGCCATGGACTTCATTCTCCACAATTTGAAGCTCTTGTGTGTTTTAGTGAACTTAAATGATATAACTGTCTTCAGTGCTAGCTTAACCAATCACCTGGACCATCTTAAGGAAGTGTTCATAAAGATTCAAGAAGCTGGTCTTAAGTTACAGCCATCTAAGCGTACCTTCTTCAAGGAATACCTTGAATTCTTGGGACATGAGGTGACTCAGACAGGTCTTTGCCCATAACTAAGAAAGTTGAGGCCATTGACAAAATGCTTCCGCCCACCAACCTGCAAAAGGTCCAAGTCTTTCTGGATATGATGGAATACTATAGACAGTTTATCCCCAATTTTGCTGACACTAGCAAACCCTTGGTCCAGCTGCTGTGTAATGTCTCCTTTGAATGGACTGCCAGCCAACAACAAGCCTTTGAGACCCTAAAAAAACCTCAAAGAGGCTCCCATCCTAGTATATCCTGATTACAATAAGGAATTCATCCTATATACTGATGCTAGTGACCTGGCCATTGGAGCCATCTTGGCTCAATTGGACAATGAAGGTGTGTATCACTTTGTAGCTTATACCTCTTGTGTCCTGAACAAGCATGAGAAGAATTACAATGTAACAGAGAAAGAGTGCATTGCTGTGTTACATGCTGTCAAGAAGTTCCATCATTACGTGTATGGCACCCCTTTCACTGTGTTACTGACTATGCTTTGCTTGAATGGTTATAACAACTTAAGGAACCAGAAGGACAACTAGCTAGATGGGCTCTCCGCTTTCAAGGTTACAACTTCACTGTGCTACACCTTCCTGGGATTCAGCATTATAATGCTGATGGATTGTCCAGAATGCCCATCCTTGCTCTACACCCTACTGAGGCTGCCAGGCTGTACAAACTAATTGTATATCCTTCCTCTTGAAAGAACAAGACGGAAGAAGTTTTATTTGCCCTTTCTAAATTATCTGAAGAAACACTCATTTGTGACAATCAACTTTTTAAGAAAGTACAAGACCTCTACTTGCCCTATGTAAGGCCTAGTCTTTGCCTTTTGTTGGTGCTATAAGCTCATAAAGAGACGAGACACAGAGGCGTTGCCAAGACCCATGCCTGGCTCCAGAGTAATTACTTCTGGGAAAATATTTGCTTGTGATCCCATATGTTATTGCTAGTTGCCAAAATTGCCAACTCCAGCAATCTAAAGCCACTGCCCAAAAGTTCAAGCTAGTCCCCCTCAACCTGAATTCCACACTGCCAGTATTGATGCTGTAGGGCCTCTCCCTTGCTCCTGCTATGGTTACCGCTTTATCCTAATTGCTGTTGATTATTTTAGCAAGTGGGTAGAAGCTTGCCCTACTAAAGACATCACTGCCAAGACTGTTGTGAATAACGGCATTTGCCATGTTTTGATTTTGCCTTTGTTGGGCCATTTTGAGGACAAATCTCTTGCTTTTGCGTTTGACTCTTGAAATGAACTGGATTCTGCTTCAGGAAGTATGATTGTTTTTTTTCCTGACTCTGCACAACTCACTTGCCCCACTCATGCTTGTGGTGAGTGATCCTACCGTCCTGGTAGTGTTTTGTGGTATTCCTAACCACTATATATTCCATTTCACATTCACCAATAAAATTTAAGTTCTATTCACATTTTTGTCTTTGTGTCTTCTGTACTTCCGCGCCTTTCTCTAGCCACAACAAGTAGAGATTATTCTTCCAGGGCCGCAAGGTAAACACTATTGCCTTCCCTGTCATCTAACCAAGACTTAGTACAAATCCAATCCTAAGGTTAGGGTTCCCTGTTGTGTGTCTGTGCCACTCCTCAGAACATGACAAAAATGGTGCTCACTACAGGGGCTGTAAGCCCCTTGGTTATCCCTTTTGTATCTATGTTTGAAGGTCCCTTGCCTCCGCCTATTCAGGAGTCAACCTTGTCTGAAATTACCAGCCCTCCTATTGAGGAAGACATTGCCAGCCCGCCTATTGTCCCTACTTTAATGAACCTTGGGAATAGTCCCCGCCTATTTGCTTACCCTATGGGTACCCCTGACTTGGAACAAGTCATGGCGGTAGCTCTTGGGATAGCTCAGGACAGGGCCATCCCTCGCCTTCAGTTACAGTTTAGCTGTGCTGAATACTATGAGTTAATTGTGGCCCCTCAGTTTCCACAACACCTCCTTCCAGCGGCTAGCTCTGCTGATCATCTGCTGACATCTTTTGTACAGCCCGCCTTGGCCCATCACCATATGGTGTTGGGACTCCACATTCAAGAAATCTCTTCTCTACAAGCAGCTGTTACCCATCATTGGGACCAGTTTTCCGCCTACCAACAATGGCTTCATTTCCTGTTCTCCCTGATATCTGACAATCAGCGTGATTTTGTCACCTCTCAAACACGTTTAGTCAATTCCATCAAGCAAATCCGCCAGTCCATCCCTGAGTACGTTAGGGAGCAACTACATGAGTTTCACTAGTTAGAGCAACCCTGGCGCACTCAAGTAGACTCCACCCTAAACGCTTATCTCTCCGATTTTGAGCGCCTAGTGCAACAGCTCAATGCATTCAGTGTCTATTTCTTTGAGCAATTGCAACAGGTATCTGACCTTGCCGCCCAAGGTCTGAATGAACTAAGTGCGGAATTAGATCAAGAAAGAGCGGCCACTGCTGCTGCTATTTCCAAACTTCAGAATCAGGTGAATGAGCTGTCCTCTCCCAAACCTGATGCTCCGCCTTCTACTCCTGCTGATGATCTGGTGTACAGAGAGCAGAGGGTCTGGGAAGCCATCCGGGAATTACGTGCTTCCACTTATAGCCAAGAACGTCCTACTGAAATGCCTCAACCTGATCCCCAGGTTCTTGCGCTAACTGCTCAAGTTGCTGAGCTACAGCAGGAAATTGCTGCTTTACGTAAAGAATTGACAGCCGCTACTAGTCCACGCGGGGTTAACAAGGAAGATGGATGTTGTCCTGGTTTGGATGGGGCTCCTCAAATCTACTGCCTAGGGAGCTGATTGCCCTAGCTAATGAGGTGGACCATTTGAAACGAGACCAGACTGAGTTGGACAGAGATATACAGGAGATGAATGAGCTAATTGACTTGGTAAACAACAGGTTTGCCCCTTGCCTATCAGTGGGGCCATCCCTTACTTTGCAACTGGCTGAACTCTCCACAGTTGTCACTACCCAAGGACAACGCCTAGATGTGACTGAACAACAGACCGCTCTAGCCAACACTACGGGTGCCAGAACCACCAAGACTCTGACAAGCCTTGAAGAAAGCGTTCAACAACTGTGGGCTAGACAACCCCCCTCCAAATCTGAAGCTGAGTTCTCTCCGTGCATAAATGTACTTGATAGCAACAATGGTGGTCCAACTCCTGAGGCACACTTCAAACCTACTTTTAAACAAGTGTTTGATCCTAAAACCTTGACTATTGCAGCCTTCTTAACTATTTACAAGACTGCTATGAGACAAGCATCAGATGAAGTTAAGAAAGAACATATTCTGACTTGCTTACACCCAACCTGTCAAGAGGTAGTTGTACCAGAGCTGCCCTCCATTGAGACCTGGGAGGACATGAAACAGCTCCTGATTGACAAGTTTGGTGGTGATATTAGCCTGGAGGTGAAAAAGGATGCTTTCATGCACATATCCTTCAAGCCCAAAGAGACATTAGCTGAATTTGCAGACAGATTTTACATGGAGGGACAACAGTTAATAACAAGCAGACAATTGATGGCGCATGAAGCATATATGGCCTGCGCCCAGGCCCTCAAGGTGAATCAACTCCTATGCCTCCATTTCAAGGCCCACAAGGCTATGCTGTCCTCCATGAAAAGCATAAAAACACTGCTCCAAGATATGCATCTTACCTATTCTGGGGAAGTTGTTTGGGAAAGTTGTGCCGCTTCCAACTCTGGCTCCTCTTCTTGCGGCCCTTGTATCCTCACTATGAACTCCCAGACTCCTCCTTGATGTCAGGGTTGCCACAACTGTGGTCAGATAGGCCATCACTCTTGCTTCTGCACCAATACACAGGTTGAAGGAGCTGATCCCAAGGATCAGTCGGGAAAAGAACAGTCAACCTAGAGGTGAAGACACTCTTGGTTGACAGTTCTTCCCAGTCTCCTCCTACACCCCTGTCTGCTACTGACTCTGAGCCTGCTAATGATGAAGCACCTCCTATCCTCCTCCTGTTCCATGACATTTCTGACGGTTCTGATGTGGATGAATCTGATGTTGAAGACCATGATGCATACAGGTATTCTGTTCTTGCTGTCCCTGAGACTATTGCCGTTCCCTACAAGCTACAATCTGGGAAGACTACAACAACCACCAAGCCTTTGTCTGAGGCCAAAGCAGTTGTCTCCTGCCCCTATCTTACTCAGGCAAAACGGTCCCCTGTATTAGTGGAATCATCAGAGGAAGCCACTGAAGTTGCAGACGCCGTTTTCAAGAATGTATCTGTCTTACTCCCTCTCCAAACTGTATATAAGGAGTTTCCGGGACTACAATTCATGATTGAGAAATGGGACAAGGAACTAGCTGAGGCAAAGGATATCTTGGCTGTTCTGCCACCCTTTGGACGCACCATCACCCGAGTAAAGATATCTATCCAAAAGGTCAAGATCAAAGCCATCCTGGATACTGGTTCTCCTGTCAACGTTGTTTCTTCTAAACTGATGAAGAAACTTAAGCTGGCCCCTGATCTCAACTACCATCAATCCTATGGCACCACTGGTCTCTCCATGACTTGCTCCATTAGTGCTTACTCTGCCTTACCAATGCGGTTTAGTAAACTCCTGTTGGCTGTGCCGGCTGTTGTTCTAGAAAATGAGAGCTATGACCTTTTGGTTGGTACCCAGTTCCTTCAGGAATATAATGGGATCATCAATCTAAAAGATGGCTATCTTTCTATCCTAGGGTACAAAGTTCCTCTGATTTTTGAGGAGCCCATCAAAGTTCCTGGTTTACGGTTGAAGACACGTACTCTGGAGTACCCCACTGGAGTTTTCACCCTAAAGTACCAAACCCATTCCACCAACATGAAGTGTCCTCCCATGGCTTGTCCTGCAACTGAGGGAATACCTCTCATGGCCACGTCTGCTACCACCATCCCCCAGGCTCTCAGGCTATCCTTGACTCTAGATATCATATGAACTACCTGAACAGACTTTCTTAGAGTTGTACTCCCCTCCTTTTCTGGGGCGTAATGAGCCTTACCTTTTTCCTGGAATTCTAGACGTTTCCCACAAGGATCCTGTTCAATTACTAGTTGCCAACCTTACTGCGCTTCCTATGACAGTATCCAGAGGACAGGTTGTTGGTTAAGGAAAGTTGTTAAATGCTCCTGACGTCCTGTCTCTTCACCCCTTTGGAACGTTTCAAGACTTTAATCTACCCAAAGACAAGCCTCAAGTCCTATCTCTGTTCACTGCCCAAGACTTCCCTCAGTTGTCCCCGGTCCAACAGAAAGAGGTGCTTGATTTACTAGATCAGTTCTCAGACATCTTTGCTAAAGATAGTACTGATTTTGGGCTAGCCAAAGGTGTGATACATCAGATTGACACAGGAGATGCTCCTCCCTTTTGTGCCAAGCCATACCGCTGCAGCCAAGTGGAAGATGCACAGGTTTCTAAGGAGCTCAAACAACTGCTGGACGCTGGACTGTTAGCTCCCTCTCAGAGTCCCTGGGCTTCTCCTCTGCTCATCTTAAAGAAAAAGGATGGTAGACACCGGATTGTGATGGACTATCAAAGGTTGAATTCTCTAACCAAGAAAGATTCCTATTCCTTACTGCGTGTTGATGACGCTCTTTGACGCCTTGGAGGTTCTAAGTTTTTCTCTGCCATGGACTTGGCGTCTGACTACTAGCAAGTTGACCTCTCTCCTGAAGACTGTCAGAAGGCTGCACTAATCACATCAGAAGGATTGTTTGAGCCTACTTGCATGCCACAAGGGCTCTGTAATGCCCTGGCAACTTTCCAGAGGGCCATGGACTTCATCCTGCAGGGATTGAAGTTGTTGTGTGTCTTAGTCTATCTAGATAATATAACAGTCTTCAGCGCAACTTTTACTGATCACCTAGCCCATCTTAAAGAGGTGTTCTAAAGATCTGAGAAGCTGGCCTCAAGTTAAAGCGTTCTAAGTGTGCTTTCTTCAAAGAGCGCCTTGAATTCCTGGGCCATGAAGTAACCCAAACGGGAATTTGTCCAATGACCAAGAAGGTTGAAGCCATTGACAAAATGCTTCCACCCACCAACCTCCGAGAAGTACAAGTCTTTCTGGGCATGATGGGCTACTGTAGACAATTCATCCCTGACTTTGCCAATACTAGTGAACCCCTGGTCCAACTATTGCGTAATGTCCCCTTTGAATGGACCGCCAGCCAACAGCAAGCCTTTGAGACTCTAAAACAGAAACTCAAAGAAGCACCTATTTTAGTGTACCCTGATTACAATAAGGAATTCATCTTTTACACTGATGCTAGCAACCTTGCTATTGGGGCTATCTTGGCTCAACTTGACAATGAAGGTGTGGACCACCCTGTAGCCTATACTTCCTGTGTGCTGAATAAGCATGAGAAGAACTATAGTGTTACAGAGAAGGAATGCCTTGCTGTGCTGCATGCAGTCAATCAATTCTGCCACTACGTGTATGGTATCCATTTCACTGTTGTCACTGACCACGCTTTGCTCAAATGGTTACAACAACTTAAGGAGCTTGAAGGACGCTTAGCTAGATGGGCTCTCCGCCTGCAAGGTTATGACTTCACTGTGCTCCATTGCCCCAGGATTCAACATCAGAACACTGATGGGCTATCCCAAATGCCCATCCTTGCCCTACATCCTTCTGAGGCAGACCGCCTGTACAAGCTAATTGGCTACCCTTCTTCCTAGGAAAGTGAGACAGAAGAGGTTTGACTTTCCTTGACCAAATTGTCTGAAGATACCCTCATATGTGACAACCAACTCTTCAAGAAGGTGCAGGGTCAATACCTGCCATACGTGCGTCCTAGTCTTCATCTCTCTTTGGTGTCACAAGCTCATAAAGAAACTGGCCATGGAGGCATAGCCGAGACCTTTGACTGGCTTCAGAAGAATTACTTCTGGGAGAATCTTTGCCTGTTGATCCCAGATGTCATATCTAGTTGCCATGACTGCCAACTCCAGAGGCCCCAAGCTGCTTCTCACGAGTTCAAATTGGTTCCCCCTCAACACGCATTTCATACTGTCAGCATTGATGCTGTAGGTCCTCTCCCCCCGCTCACGCTCTGGATGCTGCTTTATCCTGATTGCTGTTGACCACTTCAGCAAGTGAGTAGAAGCTTGCCCTACTAAAGACATCACTGCCAAGACTGTTGTGAATAACGGCATTCACCATGTTTTGATTTTGCCTTTGTTGGGCCATTTTGAGGACAAATCTCTTGCTTTCGCGTTTGACTCTCAAAATGAACTGGCTTCTGCTTCAGGAAGTATGATTGTTCAGTTTACTTACTCTGCGCAACTCACTTGCCCCACTCATGCTTGTGGCAAGTGATCCTACTGTCCTGGTAGTGTTTTGTGGTATTCCTAACCACTATATATTCCATTTCACATTCATCAATAAAATTTAAGTTCTATTCACATTTTTGTCTTTATGTCTTCTGTACTTCCGCGCCTCTCTCTAGCCACAACTAGTAGAGATTATTCTTCCAGGGTTTCAAGGTAAACACTATTGCCTTCCCTGTCATCTAACTGAGACTTAGTACAAATCCAATCCTAAGGTTAGGGTTCCCTGTTGTGTGTCTGTGCCGCGCCTCAGAACACGACAAAGACAAACACTGCCTTTCTGCTGCAAGATGTATTCTTTTGCCATGGTTGCCCTCAAGTGTTGCTGTCTGAAAATGGGACTAACCTCAACACCAAATTAGTAACCTCTGTTGTTGAAGCCTTGGTGTCTAATCAGTCTTTCTCTGCCCCCTATAATTCTTCCACCAATAGGGTGGTTGAGTGTGCAAACTCAACCCTGGTTTCTATCATGAGAAAACTCACCTATTCTGATGCTGCCAACTGGGATCTATACTTACCTGCTGCTCTCTTTGTCTATTGCCTAAGCAAACATCATGTCACCAGGTATTCCACTTTTGCTATGTTGTACGGTTGTGAAGCTACCACTCTGTCACTCTTGGGGCCCCCTACTCTCCTCTGATAAGGCTATGATTCCTGACAATCATATCAAGGAGCTAGTCAATTGCATAATTGACATCCAGGCCACTGCCTACATGTCCACCTATAAGATCAAGCTGCTAGAGCTCTCCCCTGACAATGCTGGGAGATCCCCCCTTCCTGAGTTCAACATTGGGGACCATGTTCTCTACTATCAACATAGAGTAGGAGGAAGAGCTCATAAGCTAGACTTGTTGTGGATTGGGCCCTTGGAAGTAACCTTCAAGCAAGGGTCAAAATATATGGTAAAACTCCTCTCTAGTGGTTGAACTTTTCTCAGGTACATGTCAAGTTCCTCTGCAAGTATCTCCCCCCTAAGGCCACTCTAGAGGGGAGCAATGGTGTGAATGCCGCCATTCACCATGTTTTGATTTTGCCTTTGTTGGGCCATTTTGAAGACAAATCTCTTGCTTTTGCTTTTGACTCTCAAAATGAACTGGCTTCTGCTTCAGGAAATATGATTGTTTGGTTTCCTGACTCTGCGCAACTCACTTGCCCCACTCATGCTTGTGGCAAGTGATCCTACCGTCCTGGTAGTGTTTTGTGGTATTCCTAACTACTATATATTCCATTTCACATTCACCAATAAAATTTAAGTTATATTCACATTTTTGTCTTTGTGTCTTCTGTACTTCCGCGCCTCTCTAGCCACATCTAGTAGATATTATTTAATCAGGGCCATAAGGTAATTTCATAGCCTTCCCTGCCATTATAACTGTGATTTAGTACAAATCTAATCCTAAATTTAGGATTTCCCACTGTGACTCTGTGCTGCTCCTTAGATCATGACACCATTGTTGAGGGTCTGGATGTACAAGCATTCTGTCTACTGCCAACCTACTTAACATCCAGCCATAGCCCAATTTGATCCCTTTCCAATATACCGTTTGACATACCAAGAATGGTAACCAAGCAATATCACCTGGCTGTCCAAGTATACAGTGGCTCAAAACATCTCGCACATGACCAACCCCTAGGTTTGATCCCTCTTAAATCCCTGCTACAACACCAGCTATAAAAGTCAAAAGTATTAACCAATAAAATATACTTCTCTTCTTTTTAATTTCATATTTGAACTTCCCAAAAGTTGCTCCTTATCACTGGTAGCAGCTACAGTTTTTTGACCACACCCAAGAAAGATAAAATGACTGAACAGATTTTGCTCACCTTTACACACGTACTAAACCAGGCCATATCCCAGGAGACCTGTAAAACATACTTCCGCACCTACAACATTGACAAAGATATACCTAGTGGATGCACCATATTTGAAGGACTGGTCATGCCCAAAGCATGTGCCAAGATAATTCAATACAGTTGCTCTCTTCAACCACAAACAAACACACAACCACCTATTACAGGTAAATTTACTAACACCAAATACATTGGTATTGACAAGTTCTTTGGAAAAAACAAAGAAAACACCATCAACTGGCTAGCCACACAGCTGCTAAACTCTGCGCCAGCCACATCCCCCACAAAAATGGGTCCAGGAAGCCAGCAAGCGCCTTTACAAGGCCGTAGCTAACTGGTTGTCACCTGGGTTGGCTCACAAACTGACTACCAGCTTGACAACTGGGAAGAGTTCAAAGCAGACATCACACACAATTTCTGCGTCACTGAATCCCTCCAAGACATTGTAATACAGCTCAGCAATCTTCCTCAAAAAACCACTATTGTGGCCTAAACTAATGAATTTGAGGAAATACACCACAAAATCCAAAACACAAACCATAACAACAGCAACTCCAATTGTAATAATGGCAATTGTAGCCAAAGCGCAAACTGCTCCCGTCCAAGAAAGAGGACACTGCCAAAGTAAACAATGCTGAATTAGCAACCTGCTATGAATATGACCCCACATTCTCTGACCTTGAAGGTCATAAAAAAGAGGAACTGGTAAAATAAGAGGAGGAACAGGCTTAAGTGCCCCTGTCTTCCCCCAACTTAACAAGAAACTGTACCAAGGCACAAACTTTGCTGCTCGCATCCCCCGTGTCCCGCAATCCTCCATTTTTATGAACGTAAAAATTAAAGATTGCTCACAACTTCTTGTCTATCCATGCACTTATAAATCTCATACACATAAAATTTTATTTGACTCTGATGCACAACACACTATGTTTAGCAAACTATTTCTAACCAAGTACAAAATACCAGTTGTACAAATCCAACTTCAAATACACCAGAATGGCAGATAAATCAAAGGTTCTACTCAAAGGCAAATTAACTCCCTTCAGAATTGATCTCCAAGGCATAAAAACGTCCATCAAAGGACTCTTCATGAACAACACAAACTATGGCATTGTAGCAGGCTTGGACTGGTTCACCCAAGTAAACCCAGTGTATGTTAGAAAACAAAAACCATGACCATCATACGCAACAGAGTCAACTTCAACATTCTCAAAGAGCCCAATGACCTCATTCTAAGAGATACAGTATTTGTCCTGGTCATAAACCAAGATAACTCACAATATCTAACCAAAGATAGTACCCTCCGCATAATGAGGTACACTGAATTCAAAAACATACAAACACAAAAGATCCCTTGCCCAGAACTTGCGGCACTCCTAAATAAATACACCTATGTATTCAAGGAAGAACTCACCAAGCTACCCCCCCAAACGGGAGATCAAACATGGCATCAACCTATGCAAAGCCATGCCTAAACCTGAACCCCTCTACAGACTCTCCCCCATGGAGACCCAAACACTTAAAGCCCATATTGAGGACAATCTAGCCAAAGGATTAATTTGCCCGCCTGAATCTCTGTGGGGGCAGCAGTTTTTTTGTAAAGAAAAAGGAAGGCACTCTGCATCTAGTAACCAACCACAGAGCACTAAATGCAAGCACAGTAAAGAATAAGTACCCTCTTCCACCTATAGAAGATCTGTTTGAAAGACTCTCAGGAGCCAAATTTTTCTCCAAAATTGACCTCACCTCAGGTTACAACCAAGTTGAAGTAAAGGAAAAGGACATACCAAAGACTGTGTTCTGTACAAAATTTGGATCCTTTGAATGTAGAGTAATGGTTTTGGGATGACCAACACTCCCACAAAGTTTGTCATTATGATGAACTAAGCACTAACCAGTATCTAAAATACAGTATGCTACCTTGAAAATATCACCATATTCTCAAAAACAAAAGAGGAACACCTCACACATTTCCGCAAGACACTTGAGCAAATTGCAAAGCACAAATTTTATACAAAATCAAGTAAGTGCCAATTTATGGAAACAACTCCTGTTCTTGGGCCACATTGTCTCTGATGGTGGCATCTAGGCAGATCCAGACAAAATTAAAGCCATAATAAACATGCAAAGTCCCACCTTTGTTAAACAAGTTAGATGCTTTCTTGGTTTGGTAGCTTACCTAAGGAAATACATCAAAGACTGCGGAAAACTAACCACACCAATTAATGACTTAAAAAAGGGAAATGTCAAAAAAAATTAATCTGGACACCAGAATGTGACAAGAATTTCCAATTATTAAAAAAACCTTTGATCAAAGCATCAATCTTGAAATACCCTAATAACAA
The DNA here is from genome assembly GCA_014839935.2 of Entomophthora muscae. Taxonomy (NCBI): domain Eukaryota; kingdom Fungi; phylum Entomophthoromycota; class Entomophthoromycetes; order Entomophthorales; family Entomophthoraceae; genus Entomophthora; species Entomophthora muscae. The sequence continues at coordinate 206,690 of QTSX02000002.1, read as the reverse complement.
CAGGTGCTACAAGCTTGAGTCAGATGCCAGCAACACCGCCATTGGTGCAGTCCTACGCATCTGCCAGCCAGGGCAGCAAGACTTCCTGCCATTATGTTACAAAAGCAGAAAACTAACTAATACTGAGCAGAGATACCCAATACACAATAAGGAATTGCTAGCAATATATCACACATTAAAGAAATAAAGATGTTACTTAGAAGGACATTTAAATGTCCAAGTACTAACTGACCATAAATCCTTAATCTATTTCAAAACTCAGAACACACTCACACGGTGACAAGCCAAATGGATGTCCCTGCTGGAGCAGCTTAACTTGGACATCCAATACAAAAAGGGGCAGAGCTGGTGACAGCTGATGCTCTCTCTAGACTATGCCAGCCTAGAGAGAATCACCCCAACCACCTGGACCCTGATTGGCCCAATCTGTACAACACTGAGTATAAACCCAAAGGGAAAGACCCCTTGACACATCAACTAACCCACAATACTTATTACAAAACAAAAAGTATTTCCATGTATCAAATGGCACTTTATACCAAATTATTAAAAAAACATGTTCTGTACATCCCACTTGCACAAAGAGTTGACACCATATTAAGACATCACCGCCTACTAGGCCATACAAAGGCTAAAAACCTATACCTCACACAAAAATAGATAGTATGGTGGCCCAACATCAAACAGTATATAGTTGATGTTCTGAAAAAGTGCATAGTGTGCAAGAAATACACCATTACAAAGGCTCCTCAGCCAACGGTCAACCCAGCACCAGACCCTGAACCATTCAAGGTTTGGGGACTGGACGTAGTGGGTCCCTTCCCAGAAACAAAACAAACCAACATTTCTTAATTGTAGCTATCAACTTCACCACACTCTGGCCCATCTTCTGGGCAACTAAGGACCATAAAACAGAAACCATCAACTGTTGCATTAACAAAGCAATCATAGCCAACTATGGCACTCCAGACTACATCATAACTGATAGAGCAACCAAGCTATCAGGTCATGTAGTAAACAACTTAAAATTTAAAAACATTAAACACTCCATAACCTCTTCATACAGGCCACAGACCAACAGCAGAGTGGAACACCTCAGCGGCAGCCTTATCAGGACCCTAGAGAAAATAATGAATGGCAAAGCCAAATATACATGGCCACTATATGTGAAACATGCATTACTAGTATCCCAAGTCCAGACCAACCAAGGGACAGGCTATTCACCGTTTGAGCTAACATACAGATATAAACCAGAGATAGTTACCCGCAATAATCAGCCATATATTTAGATCCTCCTGGGGAAACCCCCCACAGTAGAACAAGTACCAAATCTATAACATATATGCCTCAAAGCTAAAATAGCAGAAATAAAGAGGCTCAAAACACAAAAGGTAACCTCCACAGAGGAACCACTTCCCATTGACTCCCTGTCTGAATTCTAGCTGGCAACAGAAAGAAACTAGACTCAGTACACCAGGGACCAGGAAGAGTCATCAAATAAAGACCAGAGCACAACACCTACCTAGTAAAATTCCAAGGTGCCAAAAACCCAATTATCAAGAAATATCACAGAACCTGTCTCCGCCTCAGTAAAGGAGAGCACTCAACCAGACTGCTTCCAACTATTAAACAGCTCCAGGAGCACCAGGCGGCGACTGTGAAAACAAAGCTCCCTCTTGATGCACCAGAGTAACCCCTTAAGGGGGTATCAAGGGTCTGGATGTACATGCATTCTGGCTACTGCCAGTCTACTTAACATCCAGCCATTGCCCAATTTGGTCCCCTTCCAATATACTGTTTGACATACCAAGAATGGTAAACAAGCAATATCACATGACTGTTCAAGTATCCAGTGGCTCAAACCCATCTTGCACATGACCAACCCCTAGGTTTGATCCAACTAAATCCCCACCACAGTCAAGTCTATATAAGTCTAAAGTATTATCCTATAAAATATACTTCTCTTCTTTCTTAATTTCATATTTGAAGCTTCCCCAAAAGGTGCTCTCTATCACCATGTATGTTCCAAATCTGGCTAAATAGCTTTGGGCAGGTGAAGAAGTTCTATCTGCCAGCCAGGTCTTGCATTTTAACAGGTTACGTAGATCCTGTATGGTTGCAAAGAAAATGATGTGCTCAGGTACATGTTGGCCGTAGTTGTGGAGAAGGAATCTCTCCTCATGAAAAGATAGTTTTTGTTCCTCAGTAAGAATCAATTGCTCAATTGATGAAGCACTGACGCCTTCAGTGCTCAGAGCATATATCTGATTAGTGAGATATCTCTGTAATTTAGAGGCGCCATCAACAGTGGCAAGTTGTGTCTCATTTAAATTGAGGAGGGCATCATTGACAACCTCAGTGGGGTTTGATATTTGGTGGTGGGATGACTGGCAAAGAAACCAGCAATCAGTTGTTACAAGGAATTGAAAGGCTTGGTGCAGTCATGCCAAGTAGTCAGGGCCTTAGATCTTATAGACCCATAGGTGGTGAGCCTAGCAGGGCATCCAACATTATCACATTTATAGGATGTTGACAGATTGGTTTCTTTTCATTGTTACAGCTGAAGCTGTAGCCCTTGTAAACAAAACCAGCACCTCCTCTCTTAGTCATGATGGGGTAACTGGCTGGGTATGTGATGGGCACAGCAAAGGTGCCATTTTGATTGCATATATTGTGCACAGTGTTAAAAGCCAGAACTCAATTTGCTCATCAACAGGAGCACCAGGTTCAGGCTCCTGTTCCTCTTCCTCTTCAGGATCTGAGGTGGGATCAGAGTGGCGGTTGAAGTTGAAAAACTTCTTTTGAGGATCTGAAGGTAAGTAAACAAAAGGAGAGTGGGGAGGGGTAGTTTAAAGTTACACCTCCCTCTTGGACCTCTACTTTAATCCTCACCAAATTCTTGGAGATCTCTGCCAACTTACTCCTGAATATTTATCCAAAGATTTACTAAAAAATCCAAGAAAGGTCCTTACACTATTAATTACAGAATTAGTCTGAAAATTTTCCTACCTAACCCACCTAAGAGACACCTCTGGTTAAAAATCATGTGCAAGAGCAGCTAGGATCAGTGGTAATTGCATTCAAGACAGGTTCCTTAATTTTAGTTGAGTCAGTTTTCCCTTTGATTTTGTCCATTTGTATTTTTCTAGATTTTCCTGCCTCAAGAAATGAATCCATATTCCCACATATCATTGGTCAATCATTTTTGGACATTCAACTTCCAATCCAAATTTCATTCCCTTCATTTAAATGAATTCAAGAGTTGTAAAATACCTTGCTTTGTCATTCTCCACTCTGATAAAGTTTGAAATTTGTTAGTTTAATTTGGCCTTCTGGTTTTGCCTGTTGCTTCTGGTGTTCAGTTGATTCCTTCTCCCCTTTAGCCTCCCAGAAATTGTTGTTAGCAACCTTTTAGTTGTTGCTGAAACCACAATTTTATTGTGGTTGAGAGCTTTGTTTTATTTCCTCTTAACCTGCTCTCCAATTCTCATAGGTAGGACTGTTACCCTCTGGTGCAGAGGAAGGTGTGGGTGTCTTGGGGGGAGCTTTGCACTAAGCAGGCTACTTCTTAAGGGTAGTTTTGGCCTTCTTGGCCTTGGTAGGAGTGATCTTGGACTTGGAGGCTTTGGTTGCCGTGGATGCAGCTTTGTTGATGGACTTGGGAGGCATCTAAACGTGAATTAGTATCAAAATATGAGCAATTTGGGGTTGTTTTATAAAAGAAAAATGATAATGTTTTTAATATAAAATTAGAATTTCTTTTTACATAGAATTGTAGAGAAAGTCTTAAAATATATAATATTGAAATTTCAATGTTTTTTTGTAAAAAATATTTTGACTATTTTTTATATTAAATTAACAAATTTCTGGTGGAGCTACCTCAACCAGGCCAAAGAGTAAAACATGAATATATAAAAAAATTAGCTTATACAACTGAGGTTAAAAAGTACCCAGTTGTTTATAGGAGATAAAAAAATATTTTTGAAAATTTTCAGATGTTTTCTTAAATCTTTTTTTAATATTGTTTTTAACGTGAATATGTATTTTTGAAAAGTGGAAATCAAGAATTGCAGTGGGAGAATTGATATAGCATAGCCTGGCGTCATATGTAATTTCCCCTTGTTTCCCCTATCCATTGTGTGCATCAAATTAATTGGGTGATATGAAACTTGGTGGAATTTGAAGTGATGTAAATTGAAATAGAGTAATCACCTCCTTCCATATTAAAATCACTATTAAAATATTTTATTAAGAGAACTCTTATCAACATATCCATGTATAATAAAGTTATAAAATACATATAAAACTGGTTTTTTCACCCAGCAATGACAATCACTAGAAGAACTATCATAGTGGTTACTTTTTAGGTTGCTATTAATATAAGTGTCTTATAATAATACTATAGGAACATCTTCTGTCACTATACAACAGGCTTTATTTTAGTTTGGGTATAAGCCTATTTTAGTTAAAGATAAATAGTGTGATTTGAAATGATGTAAAGTCAAGATGGCGTAAACTCTTCCCATACTAAGTGAGTTTATATGCAAATAAAGTTAGTGAAATAAGATTTAATTAATCTGACTCAAAGTGACAGAATCAAGATTGTGTAAATTTGAGATGTCACATTATAAATGTATATGTAAATTTTAACTATTTTATTGTTTATTTTATTTTTTTTGATTCAAAATCACTAACACAAAAAACGCCATCTCAAATTTAATTTGAGATGGCATAAATTGAAGTGCTGTTTTTGAAATGGTATGTCCTACCCTTGAACAATTTCAATTTTCAACTATGAACTCATATAAAATAAACCTAAAAAAATCAATTTCAAGTTCCACAAGAAAAAATCAAGGCAGCAATCTTCAATAACTTAATAAAAGCAATATCAAATCAAATCAAATAGGCAAAGTATTTTTAGTCAATAAGATGAAACAATTATTCATATCTTTTGCAGAGGCATGGGTGGCCAATCCCTCTAAAATGCTCAAATTGCCTTTACTCAAATTTATATATATATTATGTGAATATATTTGTAATTATATACAAGAAATTCTGTTTATTTGCAGAAATCTATACCTCACAGTAACTGCATCTTGCTGTTTACCTCAGGGTAGTACTGCACTGCATTATGAAGGCCAATGTGAAGAAGCTGGAGGACGTCCCCCTTCAAATGGACATCTGCTGGCTGGCACTGGATAAAATGAAGACACTGCAGGGCTACAGAACCGTAGAGCATGCCCTATATGGCTGTTTTATGTTAACTTTCTTGTACAGGTACACAATACCTCTGGAGAACCAACTCCTAATCAATTTTCTTTTGCAAATGCTTTTTATAAGATGCTCAGCAACCACCAGGGTGCTGAGCGCCACCCCTCTAGCAATCACATTCAGAGTTATCCACCACGTACAGAAGAGTATGTGGTCCCAATTAGATCTTAGCAGAAATTTTAATTTTGGGGTATAATACCCCAGAATAATCACATTCCCTTTTGCAATTAGCATCCCCTTAATAAATTATTTTCCCTTGCAATTTATCTTTTATTTTAATTTTATGTTTAATTTATTTTAATTTTTAATATTTAATTTTAATATTTAGAATTTTAATATTTAAATTATAATTGTAACATATGTAAATATATTATAATTCAGTAGTTATAGTAAGCAAACATATGAAATAATAAAATATGATTTAAAAAATTATTTATTTAGTTGCTTGTCAAGTGCAGGTTCATATATTACGTAGTTAAACAACACAATCTCTATTTATCTGCATTTAGTTGGCCGCTCCACTTATGTTCTAAACAAGTGATTGTTTAGAAATCAAATTACTTTTACCTAAAATATGATTTAATAAATAGATTTGCTATGCTTAACCTGCTTCATATGTACTGATTAGTTTGATATACATGAAATTCATTGGTTTTTGTGTTGTGTGGCTGTAGTGGCACTGAAATAATAAGGATCAGGTGATGCCTCACAAGGTCAAATCTGTGGCTATAAAAAAGTCAATGGTACTAAAAAGGGTTCAAAATTATTTAAATAAAATTAATCTATTTCTCTCTTTTTTATTTTTATTTATTTGTTAACTCTACAGTCAATACACTAGTTGATGCATTATAATAAAAATATGTGTCTCTATATCTAGTATAACTAATTTTATTTATCTTTTATACAAATTATTATATGTCTATATTAAAATTCAACATCACTTAATTATATATAATCAATATTATTCAAGTCCTATTAAAACCAAAATAAATAAAAATAAAAACAAATAAAATCAGAGCACCAACTTATTTGATTGGCTCAGAGGCAAGGGATTTGGGAAGGAAGGATTCCAAGTGCTCATAGAAAGCCGCCACCACATCAGGTGGCATTGCAAATTGGCTAATCTCAAGAATGCTGAAGAAATCTTTGGTGTCCTGTGAAAGCCCTGCTTTAACCTTATCCTTGATCCACCCAAATACCTTCTCAATTGGGTTAAGGAATGGAGAATATGGGGGGAGGAGTCTAATTGGGCAGTCAGCCAGGCAGTGGCTGGCCAAATGGCTATTTTTATTGATTGGAGGAAACTCTGATACAACCAAATTCACTTTGTGGAGCCCAACATTATCTAACACAACAATGTTAGTTGTGCGCCCGGTAATTAATCCAAAGGTACTCCTTGACATTTTGGAGAAAATCAAGGAATATCCTGCTATTATAGGAACCCTTAATCATCTGAAATTAATTCAACCTGCAAGATCAAGAAGCGCTATTATTTAATAGGTCTGGGAACAGACAGCTGCACAATGTGCTACACCATCCTTGGACCCCTTCTCAACCCACTCATATCTAGCTCTGAGTAAGGAGTAAAATAAATATTCATCTATATAGAAGAACTAGACATTACTGATCTGCTTTAGGGCCAGATAGACTTTAGCATAGATGCACTAATCCTTAATTGTATTATTGCTGTTTCTGTAGTAAAGAGAAAAACCCAATACTTTCCATGAAAAGCCTAAAATAAACATGGTTTTTTATACAAGGGTTTTAGAGACAGAAAGCCTGAACTCTGTGGCAAGCATTGATTAGACAGCAAGCGTGTCCAGGTGGCAATCCTTGGTCACCCACTACCTGATTGCTTTGAGATGGGTGGGCTAAAGTATGCTGGCTGCCGCTTAGCCTTGGTGGATTTTGCAATTCACCTGTTTTTGCCGTACTTTTTGTTGATATTGCCAACACATCTGGCTGTGACCCCAAATCAGGACACAATATCCTGAACTGCCATCCCCCCACTCAAGCAGTTGAGGAGAGCTTCACACTCACTATCTGTCAACTGACGCTGACCCTTAGATGGTACCGCAACATCCTGGATAGCAGGCTTGACACAGAGGATGGGGACCTTTGTGTAAAAGGTGAGATAATGCTTGTTTGTGGTGGCGCCTCAATGGTTGAATAGATCACAGGCGCAGATGGCTCAACAGTGGTGGCCAATGGCTCATAAGACATTTCAAAAACGCGGGGGCATGTGGTGGCAACTCTTGGATCCAGAGTGCGGGGCCAGGCAACAACTGGGTATACAGTGGAGGCATAGTAACCTCATTGTCACTGGTGACCCTGGTATAGAAGACTTTTGTGGCAGGTCTTGAGAGTGGCTTCTGTCTGGGATTCAGGCTGCTGTTCCTGGCTTGTGATGTGGGAGTTGGTTGACTGGCACTGACGCCTTGGAAGGCCTGTGTGTTGGCATTAATCCCCTTGAGTTGTGTTCTGGATCTGTTCTTGAACCCTCTGGGACGCCCTTGTGGACAGGCTTCCCTGCAGGCTGGTGCAAGATCTGGTTAGGAATGGATTGTCTGTCCATAAAAATGAAATAAAAATATAATTTAGATTAAATATGCATTTATTTAGATTTTAGGTTTGTTGTGAGTAGTTGTTTTCTCTTGATTTAGCCTTGAATAGTAACAGAATTTCTATATCTGTGATCTGAAGTGTATAATATTGTATCCTTTCTGGGCTTGGACAATTTTAAAGTTTATCCATTTTCATGTCTAAACATGGTTATCAAAATTGAATTTTTCATTTGATTCTAGTTTTGATGGAGCTTCTTGATTTGGCTTGGTGTTTCAAAGTTTTCTTACTTTACATTAAATTTATATTCCAGTTCCTACAATTAATATTTGAGTTTACTAGTGACATTCAAAAGTGATTTGAAATTTGGGTTATGAATTTGACAATCCTGCAATTTTATGTTTAGGTTCTAAATTTACAGTACATGTAAACACTTAAAATGTCAACAATAAACATTTAAATGTAGTTTTGTTCAACTTTTTCTTAATAAAAAGCCTCAGAACTTAATTTTTATTAATATCAAAGGTTTTTATTGAATGTTCTTGATAATAATATTTCATAAATTAATATATTTTCAGTTTTAACTTTATTTTTTTATAATTTACTCACAGTTATTTATCTAACCCCTTTTTTTCTTTATAGGATAAACCAAATAAGCCCCAGCATAGCAAAAAGACCAATAAAACCTGCCAAGGACACTGCTAAGCCTAAGACTTCTTCTTCAAGAAAAAAGTGCTTAATAAACAGTCTAAAAAAGATGAACAAAAAATAAAACCCCACACCTTCAGCTTCTAAGAAGGGCTCCAATGGTGTTTTCATCTCCCATAGCGGGTATGATTCTGAGAGAAATAGAGACCATCAACAAGAAGGGAAAAAAGGTAAGTTTAAAGTCCTCTTCTGAGCTTTCTCCTGGTGAACATTAACATGATGAGCAACATGAGTACTTTCCTGGTTTTTAACACACTCTTCCTGGGCTATGAGATGCAATAAAAGCCCACAATATTTATAATGTTAAGGGCTCCTTCAAAATACTAAAGAAATGCCCAATTTTTCCCCATTAATGTCTGTCAAAGGTGTCCCAAGCATGTTCAGTGTTGGCTGTGTTTAACTGTAATAATTAAAAGCAAGGAAGCAAGAGCAAACATTACAGATGTGAAGACAGAAGCTGCCTAGCACGCCTAAACACCCAAGGTTGGGATAAATTAACCTTGGAAAAGGGGGAACATTCCTGCATGCCTCCCACTACTTTGATTGAGAAGCTGCTTAAGTGGTACCTATTCCAAATGGTCCCAATATCAAAAGACATTAAATCAACTCATTTGCCAGGAAAGGCCACCAAGAACTTGATCAAAGAGAACCTTAAATTTTTCCCTGACTGTGAACAACTTGTTAAGTATATCTGTGATAGACAACAAGAGCTAAACCCAATTGGAAAAGTATGTCCTAACTAAAAGACCTGGTCATTACTCCTGAGTTGCATATGACCCAAGACAATGAACAGTTGCTTCTTCACAATAATGAACCTGGTGCAAAAGAAAGGATATTATGTTATTCCACCTATAAGAATCTAGAGCAACTGTGTGTCACTGAGGCTTGGCTCTGTGATGGGACATTTTTGATATGTCCTAAGTTATTCTATCAGCTGTGGATAGTGCATGCTCAGCTTGATGATAAAGTCATCCCCTTTGCATATTTTCTTCTTCCTGGAGCCTCAGAGGAGGTATACCTAAGAGCATTTAAGATTCTTAAGGAGGACCTTAATCTATTACCACTGAGACTGGAAAGAATACTGGTACCTCAACAAGGGCTAATCCTGATGATGCTGATAAAGATGAAGTCACCATAGCTGCTAAAAAAGGAGCACAATAGAACCCTTGGCCTCAAAATAATTATCATGGATTGTGAGACAGCCCAATACAATGCCTTTGTAAAAAACTTCAATGGAAAGGTCCAAGGGTTTTTCTTTCATTACCAACAGGCTATCAATAGACGCCTTAAGGGCAAGGCTCTCCTCAGCTCTCTCACACAACAAGATACAACTGGTAAATGCAAGTTTCTTATTCAGAAGTTTGTTGCTCTTTCATTTATTAACCCTGAGTATGTTGGCCAAGGATTTGAGCTTCTCTTTAATGACTCTTATGCCTTGAGCCATGAAGCTGAGTTCCAACCCTTCTTTGACTACTATAAGCCACAGTGGGTGGGGCGTAAGGTGGTCAGCTGCAGGTGCAAGCCATCAGCAAAGGCAAACTGGAATTGCTACCAGGCTGTCCTCAAGGATGAAATGGAGACAACATCAGGCCTGGAAAACTGGCAGTAACATCTAAAGTCCTCCTTTGGTGTTAATCCCAGATACAATACCTTCTTTGAGCACCTTAAGGCTGCTGGAGAATACTGTCTCCTCTCTTTGAGATATGGAAGTAAGGGGCTCCAAAGAAGAGAAAACATTGCAAGGCTAGCATTTAAAAAGAGCAGATAAAGACAGCTGTCAAGAATAAGTACAAGCCTTCTGAGCTTGGGGAGCAGATAAAAAAATTGTCACTGTACTCTTTTGCAACAAAACTTCAACTTATTTTATAAAATAAATTTTTTGGCTCTTTCTGATATCTTAATATATAATTTTTAATCTAAAAAACTAATTATCTTATTTATCAAGATACTTCAAATTAAAATGTTAGAAAGAATTAATAGTTTTTATAAAAGATTTTTAAGCTAGAACCTGGATTATCTAGCTTAAATAGGTATTTTAGTACTAAATTATATATAATTTTGGGTTGCTATTATGTCAACTATTCTTAAAATAAGATTTATCTTTAGTTTCTTTATTTAATATATTTTATTTTTATCAAGCTTTTTTTGAAAAAATAATTTATTAACTTTTTATTGGTAAGTAAAATAATTTTATAGTAAAAACAGTTAATTTTATTGTAAATTATTTTTTAAGTGGATTTAATTATATTTTTTAATTATTTTGCATTATTTTTGGATTCTAAATGACCATATTACCCTAAAAAGTATTTTGAGGCTTAATTTTTATTAATTAAAATGTTCAGGAAAAAGGTTTCTGCCTGTTAAAAAAGCGTCAACTTCCAGTAGGCTACATGATAGAAAACTTTATCTAGACTTTTCTAATGTGTCAACCTGGGTATAAAATTAATTTTGACAATTGCCATGCAGACAGTCAACATGCAGACAGTTTGAATGCCAACTGTTCCCCTTAATTCCTATTTCTTAAGCTCTTGGGGGTGCAACCCCAAAAACATGAAGAAATTGTGGCCATTTTGACACAATTTAATATTAAGCATAATTAAAATTTTGCTCTAACCTAACTTTTTCTTTAATTTTACTAATAAGAATTTAATTTATCCAATTTAAATCCCTTATGTAAAAGTGCCAATGTGGACACTTTTTAATCCTAGCCTATTTAGAATAATGAAACTGAAATGCTTACAATAAAAAATTAAGTGTGTATTTAAAACTATTTTTTATTAAATTAATATATTTTAAAAAGGTATTGTTCATATAGCTGATTGTTGAAATGTTCATCTTATAAATTTTCTGTGGCACTTATTCCATCTTTAATATATTAAATGGATTGGTGGCTAACAGCAATCCCATTATTCAACCCATTTTAATGTGTAAACTGCTATATAATTTATTATTAATGATAATGTCAGTAATCAAAAATGTCTTCAATTTGTTTAAGATCAATTATCAGGGTGGGGATGAGAATTAGAGCAGCACAAATAAGCCTGAATCACTACTGTATATTCAGAACCTGTTGGCAAAAATGCAGGATTTTCATATATTACAGCAGAGTTCAAATCACATTTGCGGGCAACTCAGCTGAGTGAAAATTAAAAATTATGAATAATTTTTTATATTTTATATTGCTTAGTTTTATAAATCTGCAAATTCCAAACACCTGCTGTAAATATTTCAACCAAATAAGAAAAAACTTACCAATAGAATTCAGGATACATGAATCTAAAATATGGGATTCTAATGTACAATGTGGTATTTTCTTAAGTTTAACAAAGTATAAAAAACATAAAAAATAAAAAATATGAAATTGAAGAATTTTTGAATCCAAGAACCAAATTTCAAATCATAACTGAGGTAAATTTGAAATGAATTTAATTGATGAGTATCTCAAACAGGAAACCAAAGGATCTGAGGTGGATTCACAATAACTCTTTTGGGAATCACAGGCATTCTCAAAAATCACCCAATTCTGTTTTAGAACAGCTAGAGTTTTGATGCCAAATATTCACTGAATTATATATACTTAGCCTTAGATTATACTGTATTACTGTAAATTATGAACCTGAACTTAAATGTGGGATTGTCAAATCCTTGGTCCAAATTTTCAAATCACTTTTGTGGGATAGCCTTTTTAATTAAATTGAATTATTTGTGTTTTCATTTGGATTTTAAAAAATGCAGGAACTCATAGACACTTTGTAAAGTTCAGATTTGAACTGCATATTTCCAATGGACAAAATATATTAACTGGAATCAGATTTGAAGTGTTCAAATCAATCAGCCATTTTTATTAAGTTTACTATGTTTTTTGAAATTGCGGGATTGTCAAATTCATAACCCAAATTTCAAATCACTTTTAAATGCCACTAGTGAAATCAAATATTGATTGCAGGAACTGGAATCCAAATTGAATTTACAGTAAGGAACTAGGGCACATTGACCCAAATAAGAAGCTCCATCTGGATAAAATCAAATGAAAAAATCAATCTCAACAACCATGTTTAGACATGAAATATATTGAAATGTAAAATTGTCTAAACTGGAAATGATTTAATATTCTGAACTCTAAATCACTAACATAGTGACCACAAAACCATATAATGATATATGAGCTACCCTCCTGATGACACTGAAATTGTTAAAAGTTTTTTGGGTCCTGGCTATGCCAGGGCCAAACAAACTTCTTTTCAAGGAAAGAAGGAGAGGTAGGAAAGAAAAACCATCAGTTTGCTACACTATGATATCAAGTATTGCTATTAAGGATACTTGATTACAGTATATTTTAAAAAACACTAATAATAAAATAGAATTATATATTACAATCTATCTTATCATATAGTCTTTTCCTTGATGTGTTGATAGTTCATTTGCTGTTGATAATGTGCCTGTATTTAATTGGATAGTTTCACCTCCAGTTGCCTTGGAAATAGGAAATCAAGTTGCCTCTGTGACCACAGCTGACCTTGGGGAGGCAACTTGATTTCCTATTGCCAAGGCAAATAGAGGTGAAACTATCTAATTAAACGCAAGCACATTATCAACAGCAAATAATTATCAACACATCAAGGAAAAGACAACATGATAAGATAGATTGTAATATATAATTCTATTTTATTATTAGTGTTTTTAAAATCTACTGTAATCAAGTATCCTTAATAGCATTACATAAATATATAGTGTAGGAAACTGATGGTTTTTCTTTCCCACCTCTCCTTCTTCCTTGAAAAGAAGTTTGTTTGGCCCTGGCATAGCCAGGACCCAAAAAACTTTTAAAAATTTCTGCGTCATCAGGAGGGTAGCTCATATATTGTTATATGGGTTTGTGGTCACTATGTTAGTGATTTAGAGTTCAGAATATTAAATCATTTCCAGTTTAGACAATTTTACATTTCAATATATTTCATGTCTAAACATGGTTGTTGAGATTGATTTTTTCATTTGATTTTATCCAGATGGAGCTTCTTATTTGGGTCAATGTGCCCTAGTTTCTTACTGTACATTCAATTTGGATTTGAGTTCCTGCAATTAATATTTGAGTTTACTAGTGGCATTTAAAAGTGATTTGAAATCTGGCTCTTTGATTTGAAAATCCTGTAATTTTAAAAACATAGTAAAAACTTGATGAAAATGGTTGTTGGATTTAAAAACATCAAATTAGATTCTAGTTGACTCATTTGTCCACTTGAAATATGCAACTTGACTCAAAATTTGCAGAGTTTCTGTGAGATCCTGTAACTTGAAATATTGAAATAAAATGCAAACAATTCAATTTAATTAAAAAAGGCTGAACTGCAAGTGTGATTTGAAATTTGGACCAGGATTTGACAAACCCCTAATTTTTTCTATTATGTTCTGAATTTACAGTAACTGTTTCCCCAAAATAGCAATAATCAATAATCAATAAAAAAAATTGTTAAGCTTAAACTATTACTAATCACATGCACAATAACAGCCAAAAATAAACATCCATAAATTTAGCTTACTGTGATTAAGAAAGAACCAACAATATGCCTAAATTTTAAGCCTTATTATTAATCATATATAAGCATACTTTTCAAAATAAAACTATCTTCTTCTCTTCATTTTTTAAGACGTATAATTTAAATAAATTATTATTTTAATCTATTAAAAGTTCATTAAACTGGCTGATCAATTTACCTGGCTTAGAAAATATTGATATATATATGTTTTAATCCTAACAATATACTCCCCAGGGAGCCTCCTACTTGAGCTAACCCAACTTATTAAAGAATAAAAATACATATTAAAGGAAGATCTCATACATCTCCTACCAGAGCAAGATGCCAAACTTTGTATCAATATATGCAAAGTCATGCTCAAAGAGGAATCAATTATTATACTTTCTCTTATTGAAGACAAATTTCTTAAAGATTAACTTGACACCAGCTTTGCTAATGGTTCTATCTGTCTATCACAGTTACTCTCGGGTGCAGCATTTTTTTCAAAAAAATGGTGATGATCTATGCCTAGTAACATAATACAGAGCTCTCAATATAAACTATTAAAAACCAAGAATCATCATATCTAAAAAGACTGGTTAATCCACCTCTTGGCTAACATATATTCTCCAAATTTCACCTCAAATTGGATAAAACATGGTTGAAGTCAAAGTAAAGAAACTTCAAAGAACTCAACAGAACCAGCTACATATCATCTGAATGCAAAATAGCTATTTTTGTGATGATAAACTCACCAGCTATGTTTAAAGCTATTATTAACCAAGACCTTGGCTAGCTCTCAACTTTAAATTCTCCCCATATAATATCATTGTACCCTAAAATAAAAGAGAGAATCATTTTGTGTATCTGTGCAATAATATTGGCCATATTCCCAAACACAATCTTTATACCAAATCTAGAATTTCTATTTATGTAGAATGAAATTTTCCTGGACCACATTTTCTCCAATGACAGCTCTAAAGCAGATACTTAAAAATTGAAGGCTATTAGTAACATACATAGGCTCAATTGTGTGAATCAGGTAGATGATATCTTGGATTATTATATTACCTTATAAAGTATATATAAGGCTGTAGAAACTAAGCACACCAAACAAGGATCTAATCAAAGGCAGGAAAAAAAATAAACTTTGCTGGACCCAGAATGTGAGGAGACCTCCAACTCCTAAATCAACACCTGATCAAGGCATAAGTCAAGCCAAGCCCCAAATAATAAGGGTTGTTACCAGCTTGAGCTAGATGTAAATAGCATTACCTGAGGTGTAGTTATTATCATCCATAAACCAGGACAATAAAACTTTCTGCTATTAAGTTACAAAGGCAGAAAACTGACTAATGCTAAGGAAAATATCCAATAATGCATAAGGAACTCTTTGCAATTTATCATGCATATGATAAGGGGAAACCTTACCTATAATGATGCTCTGATTTTAAAGTTCTCCCTAACCACAAGTTGCTAATTTACTTCAGAAAAAAAAGCACATTTTCTTGGTATCAGGCCAAAAGGAAGTCCCAGCTTTAAAAGCTGAACCTGGACATCTAATATAAAAGGGAGTAGGTCTTATCACAGCTGAGGCCCTCTATAGACTCATTTAGCCTATAAAAAATCACCCATAATACCTGGGCCTTGACTGGCTCAACCTGTACACAATAGAATATAAGATCAATATTAAAGACATTAAGCCCCACTAATATACAAATAATGCATTGATCAGAAATGAAAAGACTCATTTAACAAAGTGTTTAAAGAAAAATAGACTCTTTAGCTGCTGACCTATTTTAAAATTCACATGGTTCTTTTTTCAAGTCACCCCATGTTGAATCTAACATCATAACCTCTCTTGATTCCCACAAAATAGATAACTCTTATATTTATTTACAAGAAGCAAATATAACCCCAATATCAATCCCTCACATGAACTTATCAAGAACAGGCTCACATATCATCTATATCATGCCACCCCCTTAGTGGCCTAATGGCTCACTAAACTTTTATAGAGATTTATTTTGCTTTTAATTAAGATTGTTGTATTCCTAATTCTTTTTCTTTCACTTTATAGACTTCTGTTCTTCTTAAACCAAATACTGAACTATTAGTAGTTCAGTTAAAACATGAAACCAACCATTTGAACTCTTTTGGTATATCCAGGCCTTTAAGCAAAGGGAAAATATTTAGATTATCTCAATGGACCAAGCTGAAATGCTATTTTTAATCTGGAATTTAGCCCTGAGATTAAGTGAAATAATATCTTTATTATTTGAGAGGGGCACTATACTTAAGCCGAGAAGTTTAAGCTACTTTAAACAATCTCTTGATTAGCTGGTCTACTCTGCATCTAATTCCCACAACAAAGTTTCATTAGAAATTTCCCAGATGAAATTTTTCTGTTCATAAAGCAAGGTCAAGAGCAAAAATCAGAATCTGACTCCCATTCTCTATGGCCCATCAGATCAGAGGGTCAAGGGCCCAGCTGCACACAGTTTTTGAGCTCAAATATAAATGTGCTTTAGATGGAAAACCACCAATGTCATTACCCTTGTTGAGATCCCAATAAATTTCAATAAAGGCACTATACATCACCAGAAGTCATTCCAAAGAATTATTCAATAACACCAATTATTTTAATGGAAAAACTTGCTGTTTCACAAAGGAGAGCCCCCAAAAGATCCTCCAAAGACCAGTAATGGTACATGCCCAGTGCCCCTGTCTATTCTTTCCAACCAGGCTAGCAAACAGAAGTGTTTAGATATCTTTCCTCAGCATTATCTAATAGCAACCTCCTATTCCTGATGCCATCCTTCCTCCTCTGAACTCCTGCCATCTCTCTGCTCAAGGTTTCAAAACCCAATCTAAGGATGAGGACTGATGAGTGGTATCTATACCTTGCCAGTTAAAGATGAGCCCTATTGTCATTATTATAATAAATTGCAATAAACCTTTGGTTCACCCAGATTCTGCCATATCTAGTTCTTGGCTTTTATGATCTTCATACCACATCTACAGGCCCTGTGGGGTTCCTGTTCACCAGTCCCTAAACTGTGTCCTGGTTCATAGCCAGACACTTGCTTGGAGGATTTGTTATTTCCTAGTAGTGAGAGGTGGATTGATAGAAGTTTATACTTAGCCCACATGACTTTAAACTCTTCTAGTACTTTTCCGGTCACTAGGCAGGCATTCTCACCATGCATCTATACTTCAGCTGGCGCCAACCCCTCTGTGGTTCTGTAACAGTCTTTCAAAAACCTATTAAACTCATTCGCTATGAACTTCCTTCCCCTATCTGTCATCTCAAGATGCCTAGTTAACCTATCTCACTCTTCCTGAGAGTTCTTACTGGTTATGAATCTTCTACAACTTTGACAATAGATATCTTCCTCCCCTTGGCTAGGGTAAAAGATATGGGGTAGCTCACTCATAGGGCTTTTATCTGTATCACCAGAAAATTTGGACAGGGGTCAAAACAGGCCTTTATTTACTTTAAGAAGAAAGATCCCCTTAGAAACCCCCTGATATATTTTCTGGCTATTAGAAAAAATATGGTTTTTCTAATACTTGAAGTCCTCAAACAATCTCTTGGACTTCTTGTACTAGGGCTTGGGCTCCTGCACTTTAATCCTGGGCTCCTGCACTTTGCTCCAGCTCCAGCTCCTTATTTCCTGTTTCAGCTCCTTTATCATAGACTTCTGCACCTTTATCTTGGTCCTCAGCTCCTTCTTTACTCCTTGTGGCCTTTTTAATCCACTTGATCCAGTCCCTGAAAAGCCTAAGATAGCTTCCCCTTTTATAGCTCCTGGTTTCAGTCCCTTTCTCTATCAGAATTCTTGATCTTCAAAGCTTAAACTATTCAATTTCTTTCTCTTTACAATATATTAAACCTATTATCTTATTTTATCCAATGATAGCCCTGAATTTTCTGCTTAGTTCCTTCATTTTTTAGGCTTAAACCTTTCAGTTAAAGCCCTCAAAACACTGATCAAACAAGCTTTGATGTGCAGCCAATCAGACGCCTGGATTCAATGGTTTAGCCAAAAAGTTCACCCAAATGACTTGCTTATTACCATGGTTCAAATCTGGTGCTGTCTCACTCCATATAAACAACTGCTCCACAACTTTTGAACAGTTTTGCAGTAATTCCTGTCATGTTTCCCCAAAAAAACTTGGCACTTTTGCACATGTTTTACTTAAGGGATTTTTAAACCCTTAATTATTCAACGTTTCTCCTAGTTTCCCTGCATTTTCCAAAAATTTCAGCCCTTCAAACTTGACTGTCACACGCTTTTCTCTCTCTAACCAATTCAGCAAAACTCAATTATTTGTTTTATCAGTTTCCCTGTTCTGTTTCTGGCGTCTTTCCTCTCCATCTTGCTTAATCAAACCTCAATAAGTTTACATTTCAATTTCTGTAAATCATTTCTTTTCTTCTTTCTCTTTAATCTTATGATAATTCTCCAATCTTTTTATCATATTTTCTGGAAGCATTAATTAATTCTTTTACTGCTTCTTTCTTATTAAAAAACCTTCTTTTCCAAGTCTAAATCAAGTAACTCAGATCCTGTATTCACTTCTGCTAGTCCTTCTTAGCCAAATTACAGTTCTTTGGCTAGTCCTGCACCATGATCTTCTAGTCCTTCAGCTAGTTCTTTTTTATCCATCAGCTATTTCATCACCATGTGTGACGGAAATCACAGGATAATAAGAAGCTGTCTCCATGTGGTGGGGGATCACCCACCAAATCCACATAGAGTTAATGATTAACCACCAATGCAGCTTCAAATACTGTTTTGTGAAATTTCCAAATGAGATACTAGGGTTAAGTAGAATAATTAACCCCAACAAGAAAACCCCTAGATAAATGTCCTGCAAGAGAATCATAGTGTCTTCAGCATAAAATTCAAGACATTGGGATAGCACATGAGTTTCAGCTTTGATGGGAGTAGGAACAGCTCTGAGATTGACAGTCATTGAATTAAAATTTGGCAGCAACAACAACAAAGTACTGACAACAGGCCCCCATCTTCCCGTAATAATCTGGCTAAGGATTAAATTGTAGGGAATGTAGCGCAAAAATCTAACTACAGGATACATTTCAAAAGTAAATTTAGTCCAGGGAATATGTGGTTTTTATTGAGTAAATTTTGGGAGGACTCAACTCTTAAGAGTTGAAACAGTGAAAATTATTCAATATATATCAAAAAAATGACTAAGCAATACCTCCTGGATCCTGGGCTCCTATTCCTTCCACATTTTCAAGTAAGTATCTAGTCCAGGTTGCAAAGAACCCTTGAGTGACCAACTTCTGACGGTCATGCTGATTAACAAGTTCATATCTGGTGAACCTTAAATTATGTCAATTTATCAACATCAACTTACAGGGGGGAATCAGATTTGACTGGCAAACTGGAGCAACTGTAACCCATTTTCAATCAACCATTTGATTCAAATCCGTTAAATCAGTCAGTTTTGTTAAAGTTTTTTGGCCTTTCTGTGCTTTCCTACTCGGCCAAATAAGCCCCAGCATTATGGAACTTACCGTGAAACCATGTCTTCTAGTCCTTCACTCAGTCTTCACTATAAACCACCTAGGTTCTAACTGCACTATGGACCATCTTGGTTTCAATCCTCATTATGATCTTTCAGTCTCTAACTAGTATTCACTGTAGATCCTACACTATGAACCACATCAGTTCCAAATACAGTCCCTGTTACCTAAGTCACAAACTTTGGTGTAAGTTTACAAGGATACTGGTGTATGACTGGGCCCTTGAAATTGACATCCACTTAGGCCATCCAACCATAGATCAAAATTTCTATGCAGTTGTCTTTACTCATCTATTTGATTAAGTCTGAGCTTTCAGTTGCAAAGTTATCAACTTTACCTCTCAGAGGCCTTATCAACCATGTTCTGCAGCTGCTATCCCAAGCAGCCACCCTGATAACGCCTCTGAGCATGACCATGCCCCCCACTGTTAACTTTAGAACCTCCCCAAAGCCTTTCAGGGAGACACAAATGAGGACACCCTACCAGTCTGTTAGGTAGAGTGCTTGCTCACAGACTCCTGTAAGTGCACTAGGGCTCATAGAGCTATCAAAGCTCCTCCTTCTCCTGGTAGCCCACCTTACCCGCCAGGTTCACAACAATATCCAGCCGGGGTAACCCACGCTACCCACCAGGCTGGACCACTCTCTCTCCTGGAAGCCCACATTATCCGCCAGGGTCACAACAACATCCAGCCTGGGTAGCCCACACTACCCACCAGGCTGGGCCACTGCCCACCCCAAGCAGCCAAAGTTCCTTGCTGTGTGAAAACAACTAATTGGTCCATATCAGCTAATGTTCCCTGCCAGGATATCACATAGTTTGCCTCTAGTAGTCCTCTGTTATCTACTAGGCAGTCTTTACCTTTCCTAGTAACAAATATTCCCTACTAGGCCCCTACCTGTCAAAATCCACTAGACTTTATCTTGGCCAAAATTATCCCCACCTGCAAAACCACCCAACATGTGGACCGTCACACTTGCTATCTGCAACCACTAGTGCTCCATCCTGTACTTGGCTCCCTATCAAGAATAAAAAAGTGGTTTTTTGATATTGTAAAGTTTGAGGTGCCAAATTATACATATATAAAAACCTTTCAATAGTTTCCTTGAACTTTATTTCAAAACTCTAAATACAATAGGCCATTTAAAGGATGATCAGAGATTCTATGCTAAACCTTTAGAAGATGGGTGTTCAGGTTGGGTGGTTGATTATGGGAAATCCACTTGTCTGTGGTCACAACGTATAGGGATACAAGCTTTGGGGACTCTGGTTATGGGGTTGCTTCTTAGATTGCTTTTACAGGTGCCTAAGGTGAAATATAACTACAGGATGAAGATCTTATACCAATCAATGCGCCTGCAAGAATATTGGTCAGGGTTGGATCAAGTATAGCTTGCTTTACAGGTAAGCTTAAAAGTTGCAAGGTTGGACCAGAAAATTATAAGGCCTGGTAGAAATTCCTGGTTGGAAGGATCTTACATCCCGTTGTTTTATTGCCTTGGTAAACCTTTGTTAGGTTGGATCAAAGCATGTGGATTTTAAGCTATGGCTGATAAATAAAAACCTGACCCATGGTATTTTTATGTACATTATATTTAATTGAATAAAACCTCCATTTTTGCTATAGTAGATATAAAATATCTACCTATGAAGAAACTTATAGCTGTTCAAATTTGACTGAAATTTAGTTGCAGGAACATTGACTAACAGAATATCTTCTTTCCCCATCTAAAACCTAAGTATAAATGCAATTAAAAATATGACTGTGCAGTCCACATGGAGGCTGCTGTGCAGGAAAGAGCTGATTTGGTCACAATAAAGACTCTATGCCAAAAGTTGGCAAATTATAGTGGCTTTAGGACAGGTTAATGCCTAGTAGGTAACTGGTGGCTACTAGAGATTAAGAGTGTTCTAGTCTAGTAGTTGACATTGACTGCTAGGGGCTTGTTAGGTGTCCTCACCCAGTAGGTAACATTGGCTACTAGGGGTGGGGAATGTAACAGCCTGCAAGGTAACTTGGCTACAAGGGCTGGATGGTGATGTGACATAGCAGGTAACATTGGCTGCTAGGGAGGGGAGGAGCTGAGGTAGCTCCACAATCCCTTGTGCACTTACAGGAGGTCTGTGAGTAAGCACCTTACCTAACAGACTGGTAGGGTGTCCTTGTCTGTGTTTCCCTGAAGGCTTTGGGGAGGTCCTGAAACTACCATTGTGGGCATAAATATGCTTAGAGGTGTTATCAGGGTGGCTGCTTGGGATAGCAGCTGCAGAACATGGTTGATAAGGCCTCTGGGAGGTAAAGTTGATAACTTTGCTACTGAAAGCTCAGACTTAATCAAATAGATGAGTAAAGACAACTGCATAGACATGAGGATTGTCTGTGGTTGAATGGCCCAAGTGGAGTTCACTTTTAGGGGCCCAGTCAAACGCTAGTAGCCTTGTAGACTTATTTCCTGAGTATGAGGTATTGGTAACAGGGATTGAAAATGGAATCAAGGTAGCTCATAGTAGTGGATCATGGTGAAGATTAGTTTAAGGACAGGAAGATCCCAGTGAAAACTAGTTGAAGGACTAAAGAATCATAGTGAAGACTAGTTGAAGGACTAAAGAATCATAGTGAGGAATGGAACCAAGATGGTTCATAGTGCATATGGAACCTAGGTGGTTCATATTAAGGACTAGCTGAAGGACTAGAAGATCAAAGAGCAGGACTAGTTAAAGAACTGGAAGTTGGTCAATAAAGACCAGCAGAAGTAGATAAAGGAGAATTGATGATGGACTGGAACTGTTAAAAATGAGATTGATGATGAGAAAGAAGCAGTTAAAAGAATTAAGAAAACTGTGAAAAAGATATGACAACAAGATGAAGATAAATATTGTATAAGAAATAAGAAGGAAAAAGGAAATTATTTACAGGAAATAGACTTTGAATTTATAATAGATTAAATGAATAAAAAGGAGCAAAAGTGGCCGGAAACAGGAAAGAGAAACTGTGAGAACAAAGGCTGGAAATTTTCTGAAATGATTGAGTAAAGCAAGCGGCAAGCGGCAGGCAGGTTCAAACTGTGAAAATGTCAAGAAAGTGCAGGGGAACGCGGAGAAACACTAAAGAAATTAGAGTTCAAATTCCCTTAAATATATATGAAAGTACTTGAGTTTGCCCAGGGAAACATGACAGGAATCACAGCAAAGTTGTTCAAACTGCAGAGTCAAGGTTTTTCATGAGCAAGGCAGCACCAGGGTTGAGCTTGGGTCAAGATTGAGTCATTTGGGCAAACCTTTCAACAAAACAGCTCATTCTGGGCGTCTGATTGGCTGCAGATCAAATCTTGTTCAATCAAGGTTTTAAGGGCTTTTACTGAAGGGGCTGAGCCTAAAAATGGGGGAATGAACAGGAAAAATATGGCTTTTAATTGGCTGAATTAAGTCAAAAAGGTTTAGAATACTTTAGAGAAGAAGAGACTGGATAGTTTAAGCCTGGAAAACCAAATATATGAGAGGAAATAGGGACTGAAACAAGGATCTATAAAAGGGAGAGAAGTCTGAAGCATTTAAGAGATTCAACAGAGTGGATTTCAAAGGCCACTAAGACTAGACTGAACTGGTTTGGATTGAGAAAAGTGGATTGCAAAGGCCACAAGAGCAGGAAAAAGAGCTGGATAAGGCGCTGGAGCCTAGGACTAAAGAGCAGGAGTCTAAGACAAAGGTGCAGGAGCTAAAGACCAAGTGCAAGTAGTCCAAGATATTTTTGGAGGACTCCAATTATTGGCAAAACCATATTGTTTCCCATAACCCCTGGGCCATATACCAGAAGGTCTCTAGGAGGATCTTCCTTCTGAAAGCAAATAAAAGACCATTTGACTCCTGACCAAATTTCCGAGTGATACAGTTAAAATCCCTATGAGTGAATTACCAACATCTTCTACTCTAGTCAAGGTGAGGAGGATACCTATTATCAGAGTTGTAGAAGGTTTGCCACTAGCAAGGCTTCTCAATAAAAGTGGGAGAGGTTAACTAGACACCTTTAAATGGCTGATAGAGGAAGGGAATTTATTGGGAATGAGTTTACTAGGTTATCAAAGGACTGGTACAGGCCCACAGAGGGTCTAGCACCAGCTGAAGTACAAGTGCATGGTGTCACTGCAGGCTCCATAATGCCGGGAATTATTTGCCTGTGCCGTAAAGTTAAAAAGGTGGGAAGCTGCTAAACAGGTTAACTGATTTGAAAGATTTAAATCAAACAGTTGATTGTGAATGGGTTACTGCCGCTCCAGTTTGCCATTTGGATACAATTTCCCCTTCCAAGTTGATGCTGATAAATCAATGTGATCTGAGAGTCACTCAGTACAACCTTATTTATCAGAACAGCATCAGAAATTGGTCACACAAGGGTTTTTTTCAAACCAGGCAAGGTACTCTGTAGACTATGCAGAAGGAATAGAAGCCAAGGATCCAGGTGGTATTGCTTAATCAAATTTTGATATATAGGGGAAAATTTCCGCTGTTCAACCCTTAATAGTTGAGTCCTCCTTAAATTTATACTTAAATGAAATCAATATTCTCCTGGTTTAATCTATTTTTATCATGCATCCTGTAGTAGACCTGCACCACTACATCCCCTATAATTTGATTCTCTATCAGATTATTACAGGAAGATGGGGTCCCACTGTTGGCACTTAATTGTTGTCGCTTCCCAATGTTAGTCCAATGCCCCAGAATCTTGGAGTTTCCCTGCTGAATCTGAACCTGAGACACTTGCTCCCTCTCAATGTCTTGGGTTCTATGCTGAAGACACCTTGATTCTCTCCCAGGCAATTTATCTAGTACTTTTTTTGGTTAGGGTTAATCATTTTGCTTAGTCCTAGTTTATCTTTTGGAAATTTTACCAAACAGTGTTTGAAGCTTTGTTAGTGGTTAATCACCAACTCCATGTGGATTTGGGTAGTGATTCCCCACCACATGGAGACTGCTTCCTATTACCCTAACATTTCTGTCACACATGGTGGGGATGCCCGCCTAGTCATAGGGAAAGTATTAGAAGAGTTTACAGTAATGCAAGACAGGTATAAACTTCAAGCTAGCCACCCACCTCTACTAAGGAATGACAACTCCTTCCAGCCGGTCCCTGGCTTTGACCCAGGACACACCATGGGGACTGGTGACCAGGAACCCCGCAATGCCTCAAATAATAAGTTTTATCCAGGAGATTTATTTCATCTACTAAATCCAAAAAAAGTGAGTGGAAAAATAGTCGGATGCTCATGACCTAAATTCTTATCAACCCGTTTTAAAGCAATATCCAGAAGCGCCATATGTTCGGCTCCCAAAGCTGTTTTTTAAGTTTCTTCTAAATAGAAAACCCAAGCTGGTAGCTAGAAGACGGTTGGTTATAGTGGTACTCACCTTATTTCCAACACCTTTATTTCCAGGGACCTAAAGCGGCATCGTGACATCACTATAATCATTTAAAGCACAAGTTTATCTTTAAAATGGCTAGAGTGGCGTCATAATGTCAAATCATGGTTATAGGGATAAAGGGGTCGGAAATAAGGCAGTGGTGTTATAAATTAGGGATGTTTTGGCTCTGGGCCAACTAGACTCCGGCTCTGGGCCGCTATGGCCAAGACGGTCTTTAATTCATTTAAACAGGATAAAATAAACCTTTGACATCGGTGGCTAAAGCGAAAAACTGGCCACGGCTGCCAAGGCTTGGCCGAAGCAGCCCTAGTTACAATTCGGGCTGCGGCGTCCCACCCCCGGACAAAACCCGGATTATGTCCGAAGTTTCTGAAGATGTGGAAGGGAAAATATTTTCTATTTAAAACTGATTTTAAATCCGATCTTCTGGAATGCCGGAAAAAAGAAGATCTTTGTCCGGGGGTGGGACGCCGCAGCCCTAGTTATAATTAATGTGATGCAGCCTGATTTAGGGCTTTTAAGCCAGGTATATATTATTGAAACAATAGAGTTGTTTTGACGACATAGAGGCAAATAAATATTATTTGTATTGCATTTATCATTAAGATATTCCGTTATTGTGTAATCTATGTAAAGTATAATATTCTGTTCTTGACTCAAATTGTTTTAAATTGCAAACCAGTGGCGCTTGTGGTATCTACTTTATTTCCAGCACCTTCATCTATATGCTCTGATTCCCAAGATTACAATGGCAAGGCTTTATTGTTAAATAATTTCTTTTTTAATATGTGATGGTACAATAATGTTGGAAGATGTTCTGTAGAAATAAGAGCAGCGGAAATGAGGCGAGCACATAATCTTCTAGAGAAGATTCCTGATGGCAGTTGTTCAAGAGCTATGAAAAGATATTTGGTTGGTTCACAGCACATGGTTGTTTTTTGGAGCGGATACGAATGAAATATAAACAACTTTAAAGCTTTTACTTTTTATGTCGTTGATAGCTTAAAAACTCGGGAATGGTTGAATAAACAAAACTTTACAGCTTTATTAATTAATTTTACATGTTTAGAACTATTTTAACTAAAGTTTTTTTAAAAATAAACTAAGGATTGTTACTAGCTGAAAAAAACTTAAATCCGAACTATTTAAAAATTTGCTTAGCAAATCACAAATGCTGAGATGAAACTAAATAAATATAAATATCACTTTCTATTCTGAATAAAGTTGATGATGTAATATCAATGTGCAGCCAGCATCAATTCTTTTGCCAAATACACTCTGTATAATTTATAGGATTTCCAGTGGACTACAATTGGAAGCTCAACCACATATCTACTAACAGCGGACATATTAACATAAAATACAATATAAATGGTAGATGGGTAAGATTTGTTTAATTTTTTGTCCATCAACACTATCTAATTTAGTAGCTCAAATATATACAATTATTTATTTATTGAAAAGTCACCATAAAGAAATAATTAAACGTGTTGCTTTAACCTAAAGTGGCTAGAGTATTACCCACCAAAACTATCACCGGCCAACCGGATTTCGCCAAGATGTGGAAATAGAGTTATTATAGACGTTTCAACTATTCTACGCTTAGAATAGTTTTATATCCAACAAAATATAATAAAACATATTTAATAAAAGCCTTTCCGAGTTCCAGGTGGTACATTCATCACCAATTAACTCTCTCAAACACATGAGCTACCAATGGACAGCATATAAATACATGCGTGCCTTTAGAGACCCATATGCTTTTAAGCTTTGTTTTCATCTCTGCTGCTTATTCAAAGTTACTT
Source organism: Entomophthora muscae (assembly GCA_014839935.2). Taxonomy (NCBI): domain Eukaryota; kingdom Fungi; phylum Entomophthoromycota; class Entomophthoromycetes; order Entomophthorales; family Entomophthoraceae; genus Entomophthora; species Entomophthora muscae. The sequence continues at coordinate 179,853 of QTSX02000002.1, read as the reverse complement.
ATGATTAAGCAAATGTTTGGTCGAGCTCATAAATATGAAGACAACAATTACATCCCAATAAACGGAACTAAACTGTCTAGTTATTCTGGTTACGCTACAGTGGGATGGACAAAGCCAAAAAAATACCCAGAGCCGGACAATGATTCCTTCTGGTTGAATCAAGTCTCACCGGGCGACTACACAATCAACCAGGCTAGCGAAATGTCATGCTTTTCAAAAAACACTGGCCATGGTTTAACCAGAACTTGTCTCAAGCCCATTGAAAGCTCTTTCTGGTGGGGCGACACAGTAAACATCTCCAAACTAATGTCGTGCATCACCGAAACTTACCGATTTTCCCTCACTTCTCCGATCCTTGGCTTTTCCAGAACTCTGCAGACAAATTTGAAAGATGGTGATTTGCAAGTGTATCCAGATTTATCTCCTCCTCCCAAGCCCTGGATATTGTATGATCAGATATACTCCAATGTTGTATTGAATGGGACTATGCGAGGCTTGCGGTCAGGATACTTTTGGGTCAAACCGCTGTATTGGGCCACAGTTTATGCTGGATATAAAACTACAACTATAGGAAGCACCATGGTATCTCGTAACTTCAAAGCCACACAAATCTACCCTGTCTCCAGAAACGGTCGGATCGAGGGCTTGTATGGCTTTAAAACAGCAAGCAGCGTGGCCAAAGACTATATCGACCCCGCCAGATTTGACTTTTATCCCCTGTCATGATCTCAATCGTCCTGGCATCCCGGGATTTCACCATTTTCAAATCATTTCAATCAATCGGTTCTGTTTTATAATTAAAACACTTCCATTTCTTTAAATAGTTCCAAGTCCATCTTAAACAACTGTAGATTTAGAACCTGCTAGAAAAATCCGGGATTATCAAATCCAACATGCATAAGTTAAAATTGGAAATACAATCTGGCTTTTATCCCCATTAATTATTTCTTTGGATTTTATTTAAACAAAACAAAATACTGGATCTTGTAGGCAAACTTCAAGATTCAATTCGTGCCCACAATTTTTATGTGGATATAAAATGAACCATAAATATCCAAAACGAACTGTTCAGATCCACCGACCGCCTTTAATAACTTTACCACGGTTTTGAAGCTACCGGGTTGTCAAATCCAACAGCAAAATTTCAAGCTGCGATGAAAGCCATTTGTAACCCCAAAGGCTAATTTGCGGTATACGAAATCTGAAACGAAGCACTCAAAGTAACCTTGAAAATAAGCCAAATTAAGAAGCCCCGGCCTGGCAAAGACCAAGGAGATGGGCAGCTTTGATAACCATATCTAGGACAAAAATTAAAAAAAATCCTACACTTCCAAAGCAGGAATCGAACAAAATTTTACACCCCAAAGCACTAAAAAAGACAGCATGGTATTATTTGTAGCTAAACCAAGAGCAAGTAATAAAGAATTAAATATCTAACGCATGTATGATATAAAATATAAAAATTCTTTTCTATGGACAAACCGCCCCCACCCAGCAAGTTCCCACAAAACAACACAGCACAGCCCACCTCAGGGCATGCCCCAGAGGGCCAAGGAATACGCATAATACAGGAACAGTAGTATTAATAAAAATAAAGGCCTACTAAAGTGTTGCTAGCCGTCAACTGCCTCTCACATCTCAAGCCAGATATAGCAGCCTGAATCTAAGATGGAAGTATATCCCGGGGCCAGCTATCAAAGTGACCCCCACAAAAGCTTCTGGAAACAATCAGGCTTAATGAACCTCCCCTGTCTATCCAGTATCACTTGGCCATTAAAACTAAACCCCAGGGTTTCAAGTGCATGTCCTAGGGTATTTGATAATCCTATAATCCATTGTCACAGTTGAATAGCCAGCTGTACCCTTTCGAACTCTAAAATTGATGCAACATCACATAAAATAAAGGTACTTTGTTAATACCAAAGTCCCCATCCTATGTGTTGACCCTGATAATGTTAATGATGCAGTACCTGCCAGAACTAGGTGTCCAATGTGAGATTGTGAAGCAGCCATCTGATGAATCCCTTATGACTTGTCTGTTAAGGATACCACATCCCAACTTAGAACTACTGTTAAATAAATCTATTGGATTGATAAATTTAGGAATGTGCCAGTCAATTTGCAAGGATCTCAAATCAAGATCCAGCCTAGATTGCTACTGCCTAAGCATAAGGATGCAATTAGCAATGGGTGGTCAGAGTTTGTCACCTGGGCTCTGTCTTTATCCAACCAATTCTGGCATCAACCTTTGGCTAATCTATCTCCCAATCCCCTGCATACAGAGCTGTGCAATATTTGGGTCCCTTGTGGGAGGTCTCAGGGATTCTTTTATCCATCTGAAATGGCGGAAAGAGTGCTGAAGCTTTTCACTTCTACGCTGAAACATATCTAGCCCCAAATTAGAGAAGAGATGTATGATTCCTCTACATAGATCAGTCAGCACTTTTTTTCTTGATTGAGACAGGGATGGGTTGGGAAGGGATCCAAATGTGGTGTATCTCATCTTCTCTCTTTCATATCACAGACCCCTTTTATTATAGTGTCGCTTGGACTGCATGGGCTAGACCAATATCAAACAATGGAATGATATCATGCCAGGAGAACCTCTCCCAATTCTCTCTGAGATGTCAAGGGGGTCTGCGGATCAAGTACATTGGCACTGCCAACTTTGTGATAATTGGTTATGTTGGTCAGCATGAAATAGATTCATATATTCAAATTCCCCCTATTGATAAAGACATTCAAACATCCCGTCGTGAATGCCACAATTCACCATGTTTTGATTTCTCCTTTGTTGGGTTATTTTGATGACAAATCTCTCTTTTTTTGCTTTCACCCTTCAAAATGAGGCTGGCTCTAAATTAGGAAATACAATTGTTCAGTTTCCTGATTCTGCATAACTCACTTGCCCCACTCATGCTTGTGGTGAGTGATCTTACTGTCCATGTACTGTTTAGTGGTAAAGCTACACAGTATATAATCCTAATTTATATACCCAATAAAATTTAAGTTCTATTAACATTTCTGTCTTTGTGTCTCCACGTATTTTGGCGCCTCTCTAGCCACGCTAAGCAGATATTATTCAATCAGGGCCACAAGGTAATCACATAGCCTTCCCTGCCATTCTAACCAAGACTTAGTACTAATCCAATCCTAAGGTTAGGATCTCCTGTTGTGACTCTGTTCCGCGCCTCAGATCACAATAAAAATGGTGCTCACTACAGGGGCTGTAAGCCCCTCAGTTACCCCTTTTGCAACAATGTTTTCAGGACCTTTGCCTCCGCCCATACAAGAGCCAACTTTGCCTGAAATTACCTGTCCTCCTATTGAGGAAGCCATTGCTGACCTGCCTATTGTCCCTACTGTGCTTAACCTTGGAAGTGGTCCCTGCCTAGTGGCCTACCCTTTGGGTATCCCTGACTTGGAACAAGTCATGGCGGTAGCTCTTGGGATAGCCTGTGATGGAGCCATCCCTTGCCTTCAGCTTCAGTTCAGCCAAGCAGATTACTACAAATTGATTGTAGCCCCAAAATTTCCACAGCATCTCCTCTCAGCAGCTGGCTTTGCTGAGCACCTATTGTCATCCTTTGTACAATCCGCCTTAGCCCATCATCAAATGTTATTAGGGCTCCACGTTCAGGAGATTTCATTGCTACAAGCCGCCCTCATTCATCACTGGGATCATTTTGCGGCCTACCAGCAGTGGATACACTCCCTGTTTTCCTTAGTATCTGACAATCAGTGCGGCTCTGTCACCTCCCAATCCCACTTGGTTGATTCCATTGAACAAATTTGCCAATCCATCCCCAAGTATGTCAGAGAGCGTCTTCATGAGTTCCACCAGCTGGAACAGCCCTGGTGTACCCAAGTAGACTCCACTCTAAACGCCTATATCACCAACTTTGAACAACTTGTGCAGCAGCTCAACAAGTTCAGCGCTTACTCCTTTGACCAATTACAGCAAGTAGCAGTCCATGCTGCAAAGGGCCTCTGCAACTTGGCGAGGAATTTGATCAAGAAAGGGCTGCTACTGCCACAACCATCACCAAACTCCAGACTCAAGTAAATGGATTGTCTACACCCAAACCAGATGCCCCGCCTTCTCCTCCATCTGATGATCTAACAGATAGAGAGCAGAGACTATGGGATGCCATTTGAGAGTTAAGAGCATTCACCTGCAGTCAGGATTGCCCTACCAAAGCCCTTCAACCAGATCCTCAAGTGCTTGCTCTGACAACTCAAGTTGCTGAATTGCAATGAGAGGTTGCTACCTTGCGTGAGATGATAGCGTCTGCTGTTAGTCCAACTTTCACGGTAAGTTCCATAATGCCGGGTATTGTCCGTCCAAGTAAGAAGGCACAGAAGGCCGGAAAACCTGTATTAAAATTGACCAAGTTAACAGATTTAAACCAAACAGTTGATTGAAAATGGGTCACGGCTGCTCCAGTATACCAGCTGAAACCAGCTCCCCCTTGTAAACTGACGTTGATAAATCAACGTAATATGAGGGTCACCCAATATAAGCTCATTAATTGGAATGGTTGTCAGAAACTGGTCACACAAGGGTTCTTTACAACCTGGACTAGATACTTACTTGAAGATGCCAAAGGAATAGGGGATCAAGACTCAGGTGGTATTGCTTAGTCAATTTTTCTGATATATATTGAATAATTTTCCCTGTTTCAACTCTAAGAGTTGAGTCCTCCTAAATTTACTCAATAAAAATCAATTATCCCAAGTTCTAATTTTAAATTTTAAAAATGCATCCTGTGATTGGGTTGTTGCGGTAAATCCTGTACAATCTGATTCTGAAAAGAATCATTTCAGGAAGATGGGCCCAGCATCTGGAACTTTGTTGTTGGTGCCGCCAAATGTTAATTTCATCCCAGCCAATTTTGTAGCTCCTCCCCCCCATTCCTGAAGATGAAAATTGGGTCAATTCTCAATGCCCAGAATTCTACGCTGAAGATGCATTGATGCTTTCCCAGGTCATTTATCTTGGTTTACTCTGGTTAAGATTGATTGTTCTACTTAATCCTGGAGTTACAATTGGAAAATTCACAAAAAAATATTTAAAGCCGCATTGGTGGTTAATCATCAATTCTATGTGGATTTGGGTTGTAATTCCCTATCATTTAGAAACAGCATCATATTATCCAGTTATTTCCGTCACATTAATCAACTCTTCTACGTCTGAGTTTTTGGAAGCAGTTTGTCATGAATTTGTGTTTCTTTTCTCCTGCTCTGTTGTGATATCTGCGTTTACCATGTTTATTTGCATCAGTTCATTTCTGAGTTTTCAGTTTGGGCTTTTCTTTAATTTTTGGTTTCCATCTCTGGCTGCAGTTGTAGAGACTGGATCCTCTGTTTCCTATTTCCGTTGTGTCATGTCATTTTGGTGTCTAGATTATTTTCCTGCTCCACCCACTGATGAAATCTCGCGTGAAGTTTGGTCAGCTTTATCATTTTATTCCGGCTCTAACCTTAGTCACAAATCCCAAGTTTACCATGTGATGACAAAGGTTTCCAAAGATGCTCGAGAATGGTTGTTGTCTGTGGTGGAGCGCAATCCATGTGTTTTAACTGATAGTGCATCTCTATATACTTTGTTAAAAATTCGTGTATATCTATTGAGGAGCTCAAAGTATATTGTAAGCTGTACGCCTTCCGTCAGGGTACAACTCCGCTTTTGGTATTCCTTCCTCAGTTTCTTACCTACTGCTGTATGATCAATGTTCCTGAGGTGAACAAACTCTCAGCGTTGTGGTTAGTAGTTGACCAGACTGCCCAGGATTTGGCGGTTTGGGATTCCCTGTTAACCACAACTGAGGCCCTGGTAAGCCAAATTCTTTCACTGGTCTCAAATCCGTCCACTTCCAAACAAGGTATGTTGGTAATTGAGGACAAACCCGCAGTGCGCTCTTGGTTTTCTGGTCCTAGTTTGGTGGCAGCTCCTTCCAGCCAAAGTCAGGATTGTTCTTCTGGTAGCTCTTCTCAGCTGCAATTGGCGGTGGTGAACAAACCTGTCCATGTGACTGGAGCCCTGTAGTGTCCGGTCCTGATAGCTCTTTGGCAATGCTTCAGCACGTCATACCTACCAAGCCTTCCGAGGTTGTGTCCAAAGAGTTGCCTCTCGTGCCCATTGATTGTAACTATCCCGTTCTTCCTGCCGCTGTTCAAGAAATGATCAAGCAATACTTCCAGGAACATCCTGCCTCCTTAGCCGCCGTCTGTACTACCAAGGAGAAGCAAACTCCTGCTGATATTGCAACCTTTGCTGCCAATAAATCTATTCTGGTTACTTCTTGTTTTATGGTAACATAGATAATGGTTAAACTATCTATTGGCCGGCCATTTTATTGGATACAGGTGCTTCTGAGAACTTCATGAGTGTGGAGATTGCAGACTTTCTACAGCTCAAGTACCACCCAGGAATGCTTGTTAGGGGTGGAAACTGTCAAACGTTCCCCTTCTTCCAGCTGAAGAAGCCAGTTACTTTTGTAGTTGCAGGTCAGTCCTTTACTGCAAGGTTTTCCATTTGCTCTACCCTGATGTATCCTATCATTTTGGGAGTAAGTTGGTGGAGAGATCATAATGTATCAACCTTACTGGTAAAATGAGCTGCAGGTGGAACACTCTTTGGGTATAACCATTTGTATTCCGCTGTTGGATATGTCTGAATTATAGCAATCATCACAGACAATACAGTCAGTGCCTATCCCTGTCCCCGCAAGTTTGGATTTACTGGCATGCTTGCAACCCTGGTCTGTGGAATTTGACGCCACCAGAGGCGAGGTCCTTCCCAAGCACACTCAGTTTGACTTTGACTTTAAGGTTACTGTTGATCTGATTTGCATTGCATCTCCTATGTACCCTTTAACCTTGAAGGAAGACGCATGTTTGGAAGAATGGACTTGCGACATGTTGGCAAAAGGCTACATTTTCAAGAAGGCTTCGTCAATCTGCTCTCTGTTATTGTTTGTTCAGAAGTCTGATGGGTCTCTTTGTCCTTGTGTCAATTGCGGGAATTTGAACAACATTACGATTCCGGATCCTTATTCTTTACCTCTCAAAGCACAGATCTCTAGATGTGTTGAGAAGGCCAAGGTATTTTCAAAACTTGATCTGTTGAATGCTTTCAATCAAATCAGGATTGCAGAAGGAATGGAATGGTTAACAGCATTCAGAACCAAGAAGGGTATCTTCCAGTTCCGCGTAATGCCTTTTGGATTGAAGAATGCCCCAGCTTGCTTTCAGTGGTTGATTGATTCAGCCTTGGGAGATCTCCTAGGTGTTTGTGCCATTGCATATATGGATGACATATTGGTGTTTTCTCTGGATGAGGAGTCCCATAAGGCCCACTTGTTGGCAGTTGTAGAGCGCATTCTCCAAGAAAACTTGATTATCAAAAGGAGTAAGTGTGAATTCTTTAAATGTAAGGTTACCTTTCTGGGTAATATTATCTTTGAGGATGGCCACATCATTGCCCCTGAAAAGGAAGCTGCGGTTCAAGAGTATGCTACACCTGTGACAGTATCTCAAATTCATAGTTTCCTGGGTACATGTACGTTTTTGAAGAAATCCACTCCCCACTTGTCTGAGGTGGCCGCCCCTTTATATTTGGCTAGTGGAAAGACAACTTTAGTCTGGACGCCTGAGTGTGCAAGTGCCTTCTCAGCAGTCAACTCTCTTTTGTTGTCCTCACCAGTGTTAAAAATGTGGATCCTGAGCTTCCTTTTGTTGTTTCCACTGATGCATCTAAATATGCTGTGGCTGGTGTGCTGTTGCAAACAGCTAGTGACAGGATTGAGAGACCTGCAGGGTATTTCTCCCAGAAGATGGAGGCTCAAGAACGCAACTACATGATTTACGACAAGGAATTTTTGGCTGTAGTGGAATTGTTAAAGCATTGGCACCACCATCTCATGTCAGCACGTCATCCATTTGTAGTAAGAACTGACCACAAAGCTCTTCTATATTATTGACAGACCAGGGGTTTATTGGGTTGCCAATCCAGATGGCATGGTGATCTGACAAGATACAAGTTCCGTTACAAGTTTATTAAGGGATCTGACAATCACTTGGCTGATGCCCTGAGCAGGAATCCCTCCCATCTCCCAGATGCTAGTATGGACGCCAAGTTTAACACAGATACTATGATTCCAGACAAGGCTGTGGTGCCTTTTGTATTGCCTCCACTGGCTACATTGGCTACCATGTCTTTAGCTGAGGGTGCAGACCTAGACTTGTATTCCAAGGTTAAGTTTCTGCAACCTTTGTTCAAGGGTTACAATAGGCTATTGGAGCTAGCATGTGCAAACCCAGTAGATCAGCCTAAGGGCTATCATAAGATTGGTCCAGTTCTATATCATCAAGGTTGCTTGTGGGTCCCTGAAGGCACTATTTGGGATGAAATCATGGAGGCTAATCATACCTGTCCAACAGCTGGTCATCCAGGGAAAAACAAAACAGTGGAACTTATCTGCCGCCAGTTTTCCTGGAAAGGTTTGACTGTGCAGGTAGCCGCTTTTGTTTGAGATTGCCTGGTATGTGTTTGATCCAAGGCTAGTTGGAATAAGACTACTGGTTTACTGGTCCCACTTCAGCCTGCTGCCAGTCCTTGGACGTCTGTGTCAGTGGATTTCATTGGCAAGCTTCCCAATTCCAAAGGGTTTAACACAATCATGGTAGTAGTTGATTGTTTCACAAAGATGGCACACTTTGTACCTTGCTCAACCACAATTACTTCAGTGGAAACCTCTAGGTTATTTGTGAACAGAATCTTCTCTCTACATGGCATCCTAATGGAGATTGTAAGTGACTGTGGTCCTCAATTTATTGCTCAGTTCTGGGAAGCTTTTACTGAAATCCTTGGTATCAAATTGTGCCGCTCTACTGCTTTCCACCCCCAGTCCTATGGACAAACGGAGAGAGTAAACCAAAGTTTGGAGGTCTACCTACATTGCTACACCAATGCGCAACAAGATGACTGGTGTGATAATCTACCCATGGCAGAGTTCACATATAATAATGCCCCGCACACGTCAACTCAATTATTGCCATTTTATGCCAATGTGGGTTACAATCCCTCTTCCAACATGGGTCTTTGTTTGGTTAGCAACGTGGAAGCTGCAACTGATCAAGCCGCTGAATTGAAGCGGGTCCATCAGGAGCTCCAAGTTACTCTCGCTGCTGCCGTGACAACTTACAAGGAATATGCAGATTGCAAGCGCCAGGAAGGTCCAACTTACAGGCCAGGTGATCTAGTCATGGTTGATGCTTGCAATATGAAACTTAAAGTTCCATGTTGTAAATTGGGTCCCAAACAAGTTGGCCCCTTCAAGGTGGAACGTCAGATTGGTCCCTCCGCCTATCAGCTGGATTTACCTCCTGCTTTCAAGATTTTCCACACTTTCCATGAATGTCTCCTTACTCCCTTCAAAGGAACAGAGATCCCCTCTTCCCAACCCATTCTTGTGGAAGGAGAACCTGAGTACAAGTTAAATTGTATTCTAGCTTCCCGCAAGAATTGTTGCTGTTTGGAATATTTGGTATCTTGAAAAGGTTATCCTGATTCTGAAAACTCCTGTATTCCCCACTACAATTGTTCAAATTCTTCTGATCTGATCCACAAGTTCTACAAGTGCAATCCCACTGCTATTGGACACCCTGAACTTACCCTTACCGCAATGAAACTCCCACCTGCCCATAAGAATTTCTCTTTATCCCATCTCCCAGATGGTGGTATTGTGCCCAGGGCTAAAGCGGAGGGTAATGTCACGGTAAGTTCCATAATGCCGGGTATTGTCCGTCCAAGTAAGAAAGCACAGAAGGCTGGAAAACCTGTATCAAAATTGACCAAGTTAACGGATTTAGACCAAATGGTCAATTAAAAATGGGTCACAGCTGCTCCAGTATGCCAGCTGAAACCAGCTCCCCCTTGTAAACTGACGTTGATAAATCAACGTAATATGAGGGTCACCCAATATAAGCTCATTAATCAGCATGGTTGTCAGAAACTGGTCACACAAGGGTTCTTTGCAACCTGGACTAGATACTTACTTGAAGATGCCAAAGGAATAGGGGATCAAGACTCAGGTGGTATTGTCTAGTCAATTTTTCTGATATATATTGAATAATTTTCCCTTTTTCAACTCTAAGAGTTGAGTCCTCCTAAATTTACTCAATAAAAATCAATTATCCCAAGTTCTAATTTTAAATTTTAAAAATGCATCCTGTGCTTTGGTTGTTGTGGTATATCCCGTACAATCTGATTCTAAACATAATCATTTCTGGAAGATGGGGTCCTGCAGTTGGAACTTTGTTGTTGGTGCCGCCAAATGTTAATTTCATCCCAGCCAATTTTGTAGCTCCTCCCCCCATTCTGGAAAATGAAAATTGTGTCACTTCTCAATGCCCAGAATTCTATGCTGAAGATGCATTGATGCTTTCCCAGGTCATTTATCTTGGTTTACTCTGGTTAGGATTGATTGTTCTACTTAATCCTGGAGTTGCAATTGGAAAATTCACAAAAAAATATCTGAAGCTGCGTTGGTGGTTAATCATCAATTCTATGTGGATTTGGGTGGTTATTCCCCATCATTTAAAAACGACATCATATTATCCAGTTATTTCTGTCACACCAACTAGGGTTACTGACAAAGATGCCAGTTGCCCTGGCTTGTCAGGAGCTCCCTGCATTCATTGTTCTAGAGAGTTGATAGCTCTAGCCAATGAAGTGGACCTCCTGAAGCAGGATCACTCTGAGCTTGATAAGGACGTACAAGAAATGAGTGAATTTATTGACTCAGTAAATGACAGGCTCACCCCCTGACTCTCAGTGGGTTCATCTCTTACCTCTTGACTGGCTGAACTGTCCTTGGTAGTAACAGCCCAGGGTCAGCGTCTGGATGTTACTGAGCAGCAGACCACCCTAGCTAATAATATGGGCACCCAAACTGCTGAAACCTTGACTACCCTTGATGAAAGTGTTTGCCAGCTGTGGGCCAGACAGCCCCCCACTGAGTCTGAAGCAGAATTCTCTTCACACATAAATGTAATCAATAGCAACAATGGCAGCCCAACTCCAGAAGCTCACTTCAAGCCCACCTTTAAGCAAGTCTTCAACCCCAAAACCTTGATTATTTCAGCTTTCCTAACTATCTACAAAACTGCCATGCAAAGAGTCTCAGATGAGGTTAATAAGGAACACATTCTGACCTATCTGAACCTGACCTGCCAAGAGGTAGTTGTGCCAGAGCTGCCCACCATTGAGACTTGGGAGGATATGAAGCAGCTTCTGATTGACAAGTTTGGTGGTGACCTTAGTTTGGAAGTGAAGAAGAATACCTTCATGCACATTGCTTTCAAGACAAAAGAGACCCTAGCTGAATTCACAGATAGATTTTACATGGAAGGACAACAACTGATCACAAGCCGCCAGTTGACCACACATGAAGCATACATGGCTTGCGCTCAAGCCCTCAAGATTAACCAGCTCCTGGGTCTTCACTTCAAGGACCATAAAGCCATACTTTCTTCTATGAAGAGCATAAAGACACTGTTGCAGGATATGCACCTTACTCATTCTGGGGCAGTTGTGCAGGATAATTGTGCCACCTCTACCTCTGGTTCATCTCCATGTGGCCCAGATATCCTCACCATGAACTTGTAGAACCCTCTTTGACGCCAGGGTTGCCATAACTGTGGCAGATAGGTCACCATTCCCAACTCTTCACCAATCCTTGGGTTGAAGGAGCTGATCCCAAAGAACAGGCAAGAAAAGAACAGTCAACCTTGAGGCAGATTCACTCTTGGTTGACAACCCTTCCCAGTCTCCTCCAATCCCCCTGTCTATGGCAAACTCAGAGCCTGATGACAATGAAGCACCTCCCATTCTGCTGCAATTCCACAATATATCTGATGACTCTGACATGGATAATTCTGATATAAAAGATCCCACCACCTATGGGTATTCTGTCTTGGCTATCCCTGAAACTATTGAAGTCCCTTATAAGCTACCTTCTGGGAAGGCTACAACAACTGCCAAGCCTATTCCTGAAGCCAAGGAAGTTGTCTCTTGCCCTTACCTCACTCAAGCTAAGAGGTCCCCCATGCTAGTGGAGTCATCAGAAGAAGCTGCCAAGGTTGCTGACGCTGTCTTCAAGAATGTATCTGTTTTGCTCCCTCTCCAAACTGTTTATAAGGAGTTCCCAGGGTTAAGAAGTATGATCAAAGAGTGGGACAAAGAACTAGCAGAAGCCCAATACATTATGGCTGTCCTTTTTCCCTTTGGTTGTACTATCACTTGTGTGGAAATATCCACCCAAAAGGTGAAAATTAAGGCCGTCTTAGACATGGGGTCTCATGTTAATGTTGTCTCTTTGAAGCTTGTTAAGAAGCTCAAGCTTGCCCCCTAACCTTAACTATCACCAGTTGTATAGCACAGCTGGACTGTCTATGACCTGTGCCATAGAAGCGTACTCTGCTCTACCCATGCAGTTTGGCAAGCTTCTCCTAGCTGCACCAGCAGTTGTCTTGGAAAACAAGAGTTACAATCTCTTAGTTAGCACTCAGTTCCTTAGGGAACATAATGGGATATTCAACTTGAAAGATGATTACCTCTCTATTCTGGGATATAAAGTCCCTCTGATCTTTGATGAACCAGGCAAGTTCCTGGGAAGTGCCTCAAGACATGTGCCTTGGAATATCCCACTGGTGTTTTCACTTTAAAATACTGTACCCCTTCCTCCAACATGAAGTGCCCTCTTATGGATTGTCCTGCGCCTGAAGGGATTGCTCTCTTGGCCACTTCTGCTGTGACTATTCCTCCTGGGTCTCAGGCTATCCTAGACTCCCAAATATTGTATGAGCTGCCCGAGCGTACATTCCTAGAGTTGTACTCTCCTCCCTTGCTAGGACGTAACAAACCTTATCTCTGCCCAGGAATCTTGGATTTCTCTCATAAAGACCCTGTTCAACTGCTGATTGCCAACTTGACTTCTCTCCCCATACATGTGTCTAGAGTGCAGGTTGTTGGCTATGATAAATTGTTGAATGCTCCTGATGTCCTATTGCTACATCCTTTGGTATGTTCCATGACTAACTTACCTGAGGATGAGCCACAAGTCCTATCATTGTTCACTGCTCAAGACTTCCTGCAGCTATTGCCAGTTCAGCAGAAAGAGGTGCTTGACCTACTGGATCATTTTTCAGATATCTTTACTAAGGATAGCACTGATTATGGTTTAGCCAAAGGCAATATTCATCTATTGATACTGGTGACGCCCCCTTTTGCGCTAAACCCTACCGCTGCAGTCAAGTAGAGGATGCTCAGGTGTCTAAAGAGTCAAACAACTTCTAGACGCTGGACTTCTTGCTCCTTCCCAAAGTCCATGGGCCTCCCCCTTACTCATACTGAAAAAGAAGGATGGAGGTCATTGTATTTTGATGGCCTACTGACGCTTGAATTCCTTAACTGAAAAGGATTCCTATCCCTTTCCACACATTGATGATACTCTCTGCCGTCTTGGGGGCTCTGAGTTCTTCTCTGCCATGGACCTAGCCTCTGGATACTGGCAAGTTGATCTCTCTCCCAAATATAGACAGAAGGCTGCGCTCATCACTTCTGAAGGATTGTTTGAGCCTATGCAAATGCCACAAGGACTCTGCAATGCTCCAGCTACTTTCTAAAAAGCCATAGACTCTATCCTCCGTGATTTGAAGCTCTTGTGTGTTTTAGTGTACTTAGATGATATAAATGTCTTCAGTGCTAGCTTTACCAATCACCTGGCCCATTTTAAGGAAGTGTTCATAAAGATTTGTGAAGCTGGACTTAAGTTAAAACCATCTAAGTGTGCCTTATTCAAGGAATGCCTTGAATTCTTGGGGCATGAGGTGACTCAGACAGGTCTTTGCCCATGACTAAGAAAGTTAAGGCCATTGACAAAATGCTTCTGCCCACCAACCTGCAAGAGGTCCAAGTCTTTCTGGGTATGATGGGATACTATAGACAGTTCATCCCCAATTTTGCTGACGCTAGCAAACCCTTGTTCCAGCTGCTGTGTAATGTCTCCTTTGAATGGACCGCCAGCCAACAACAAGCCTTTGAGACCCTCAAAAAAAACCTCAATGAGGCTCCCATCCTAGTATATCCTGATTACAATAAGGAATTCATCCTATATACTGATGCTAGTGACCTGGCTATTGAGGCTATCTTGTCTCAATTGGATGATGTAGGTGTGGATCACCCTGTAGCTTATACCTCTTGTGTCCTGAATAAGCATGAGAAAAATTACAGTATGACCAAGAAGGAATGCCTTGCTGTGCTGCATGCTGTCAAGAAGTTCTGCCATTACCTGTATGGCACTCATTTCACTGTGGTTACTGACCACGCTTTGCTCAAATGGCTACAGCAACTCAAGGAACCAGAAGGACAACTAGCTAGATGGGCTCTCCGCCTGCAAGGATACAAATTCACTGTGCTGCACTGCCCCAGGATTCAACACCAGAATGCTGATGGACTGTCCAGCATGTCTATCTTTGCTCTATACCCTGCTGAGGCTGACAGGTTGTATGAACTAATTGAATATCCATTGTCATGGGAGACCAAGACAGAAGAAGTTTGAGTTTCCCTTTCTAAGTTATCTGAAGACACCTTCATTTGTTACAATCAGCTTTTCAAGAAAGTACAAGACAACTACTTGCCCTATGTAAGGCCTAGTCTTTGCCTTTTTTGGTGCTTCAAGCTCATAAAGAGACAGGACAGGGAGGCGTTGCCAAGACTCATGCCTGGCTCCAGAAGAACTACTTCTGGGAAAATATTTGCTTGTGATCCCATATGCTATTGCTAGTTGCCACAATTGCCAACTCCAACAACATAAAGCCACCGCTCATGAATTCAAGCTAGTCCCCCTCAACACGCATTTCACAGTCAGTATTAACACTGTAGGGCCTCTCCCTTGTTTCTTCTCTGGTTGCCACTTTATCCTAATTGCTGTTGATCATTTTAGCAAGTGGGTAAAAGCTTGTCCTACCAAAGACATCACTTCCAAGACAACTGCTGCCTTTCTGCTACAAGATGTATTCTTCTGCCATGGCTGCCCTCAAGTGTTGTTGTCTGACAATGGGACTAACTTCAACGCCAAGTTAGTGACCTCTGTTGTTGAAGCCTTAGGGTTTCATCAGTCTTTCTCTACCCCCTATAATCCTTCCACCAATGGGGCATTTGAGCGCGCAAACTCAAATCTGGTTTCTATCATGAGGAAACTTACTTACTCTGACGCCGCCAACTGGGATCTATTCTTACCTGCTGCTCTCTTTGCCTATTGCCTTAGCAAACATTGTGTCACTGGGCATTCCCCTTTTGCTATGCTGTATGGTTGTAAAGCCACCACTCTGTTGCTCTTGGGGGCCCTCTTACTCTCCTCTGATAAGGCCATGAACCCTGATGAGCATATCAAAGATCTAATCAATCAAATCATTGATATTTAGGCCTCTGCCTATATGTCCACCTATAAGACCAAGCTGCTTGATCTCTCCCCTGACAATTCTGGGAGATCCCCCCTGCCTGAGTTCAACATTGGGTACATGTTCTCTACTATCAACATAGAGTGGGAGGACAAGCTCATAAGGTAGACTTGTTGTGGATTGGGCCCTAGGAAGTGACCTTCAAGCAAGGGTCAGAGTATACTGTAAAACTCCTCTCTAGTGGCCAATCTTTTTCTCAGGTACATTTCAAGTTCCTCTGCAAGTATCACCCCCCTAAGGCCACTCTAGAGGGGGCAATGTCATGAATGCCGCCATTCACCATGTTTTGATTTTTCCTTTGTTGGGTTATTTCAAAGACAAATATCTCTCTTTTGCTTTTGCCCTTCAAAATGAGGCTGGCTCTGAATTGGGAAATATAATTGTTCAGTTTCCTGATCCTGTGAAACTCACTTGCCCCAATCATGCCTGTGACAAGTGATCCTACTGTCCATGTACTGTTTTGTGCTAAAGCTATACATTATATAATCCCAATTTCTATACCCAATAAAATTTAAGTTCTATTCACATTTTTTTCTTTGTGTCTCCACATACTTTGGCGCCTCTCTAGCCACACTAAGCAGATATTATTTAATCAGGGCCACAAGGTAATCACATAGCCTTCCCTGCCATTCTAACCAAGACTTAGTACAAATCCAATCATAAGGTTAGGATTTCCCGTTGTGACTCTGTGCCGCGCCTCAGATCACAACACATCTCACCAGCAAATCTCTGATCTTTCAGTAAGGCTCCTACTCCTACAGCCCGTCCCCCACCTCTTAATTCAGCCAGAAAGATGTCTTAATGAATCAAGTTCAAAGTAGAGAAGGGCCCTTTCTAGGATACTGAGGATATATCTAAGCTTTTGCAAAACAGCCAATGCAGGACAGCACTTGAGGGTGCAGCGGCATTCTATAATCCATCTGGGTTTTCTATACTAAAAACCATTGCATCATATCCAATCATATAAAGCTCTTTTTCTGGGCTCTATTTAAAGTATTAGAGCTTATTTGGTTCATCAACTGGTTATATATTTGAGCCATTTTTACTTGGTATTGCTATATTGACAATCTGAGTGACAGGATCTTTGCAGGTGGATCAATGATACCAGCAATAAACTTATTCTTTGAAGATGGCCACTTGTGCTCATGATTGTGTTCTGAAAGCATGTTAGACTGTATTGTTTAACCATTGCTGCACAGATGCTTCTGGGAAGTCTATGATACATAATGAGAGGCTGAAATAAGAAGAGAACGGCATCTATATTGAATATTGAAAAAGATAGTTATATAGCTCAGCAGTAAGCCGCCTGTGTCTATGTACATCATGGCAGTTATTGATCTTCAGAAGATCTTTATTCCCTTGGAGCCTTAGAGTTTGATACTTGTGTGGTATCTGGATTCTTTTAGGAGCTACCTTTACTTGGTGATTAAGCCATTCCCCAGGGAAATAATTTAAAAAGAGTTTATAAGCAAATTTATTGGAGCATCTTCCACAGGGGTCTTGAAAGGCAGAGCCTTTAGGAAAATTTGAGAGTATCCAGGAGGCATAATTGGTAAAGATTCAAGTTGGCCCTGGATACTGGTAAGCGTGAATCTTACTGTACGTGTCTGACTTTGCATAGTACAAGTCTGTTGTGATGCATTAGTTTGAGAGTATCCTGTAGAATAATTCCTTTTGTGAGATAGGTGCTTTGGGGGTTAGCTTAAATGATGCTCCCTGATCCTCTCAGGCCAGGATTTAGTTTGTGCTGATCATGGTTGACTACCCAAACTTTTCCTCCTACTTAGAGTATCTCAACTTGGATTGGGAAGTTTTCCTTTCTTTTGAGTTAGTTCTCTCTTGATTTCTTCACTTTTGTTTGTCTTCCTTTGGCATATTCTTTGGTAGTGGGAGTTGTGATCCTGCATTACTGCTGAAAATAGCTGTTCTTGGATCTTGGGGAAAATATCTAAGACAACACTTTTGGTAAATCTTTATAACCAAAGATTTGATGATTGAGCTAGCAAGCTAGTGGTTAGCTTTTGGTGAAAATAAGGATGTGTACCTTGATTTCCTGAAAGAGAAGATATGTAACAGTTTTTTCTTTGGACTAAAACAAAATTTCTAAAGTAAATGTGAGCAGAAAAAATTTAGATAAACTTAATACTTCTTATGGGTAATAATATATTATATGGTCTATTGTGGCATATATCACCCACTAGGAAGACAAGGAGATAAAAGTCCTGGATTTATACCAAGATCAAAAAAGCCTGGTGGGATTATCCAGGATGTGGGGAAATAAGTAAACTGACATCTATGGAAGTGAGCCAACTATTGAAATAAAATACAAACCCATGTAGATCTTTGCATTAT
The DNA here is from genome assembly GCA_014839935.2 of Entomophthora muscae. Lineage (NCBI taxonomy): Eukaryota > Fungi > Entomophthoromycota > Entomophthoromycetes > Entomophthorales > Entomophthoraceae > Entomophthora > Entomophthora muscae. The sequence goes on along the minus strand of QTSX02000002.1, from coordinate 161,973 downwards.
AATGAACCTCACAGGTGTTGAAACATCTAAAAGTACTCCCTCTTGGGGATTTAATTCCCAGAGTGATTTTCCAGCTGATGAATAATTGGTGGCACTCTTATCAGACATCCATCTTGTATGAGGATCAAAAATTTTGAATCCTAATTAGAACACTACCTGGACAAGCCCCATGACTACCATGAATTACATGGATAGCATGTGGCTTGCCATGGTATCATATAGTACTCTAAACTCATATCATTAAAGTATCACTCTCTTCTTAATTTTCCCCTTTATCTCATTTCATATACTTACAAGAAGTATACAAATAACACAACCATGAATGAAAAAGCCCATATCACAAAATTCACAACATCTTCCCCCTCAAGATTAGCCAAGGGGAGTTGAAAAAGTCAATGGAACTTGATCTGCACCCAAGAAACGGGTCATCCAGAAAGCAGAGGCTTAAAGTACTGTAATTCCACAGCTTTGTGATGAAAAATTAAATTAAGATCAAGAGAAACTGAAGGCGCACATAAAACTTAGCTGGCAGTGACTGTCCACCAGCCACTCCAGGTGTTTGGCCAGATAAACTTGCTTATATATATCAAGGTTGATAAGTTAAGTCCATGATCTTACATGGATAGGCTCATACAGTAGTTATCAAAGGTTTGGCCCTAAGCAAAATCAACTCAGATATAAACAAAATTTAAGTGAATCCTATTCTATTGTTAATTATCATAAATTCATTGATTTTAATTTTGTTTGCATAGGAGTTGATTTCTCTTAGTGCAATGCTCAGAAAACTACTTTAGAATTCTCCAATTTAAGAATTCTTGGATAAATCCAGTATCTGTATAAGATGGATGATAAAATGCCCAAAATTTATTAGAGTGCACTAATCAATAGAATTAAGGCAAGATTGTATAATTTAATCTTGAATAATAGGTGTGTTACAGTCCAGTTAATTAACTTAAAAGGTTAATTAATATTTACATGAGAGTATGGTCTTAAATAGTTTATCATAGGGCGGTATTAGCCTTGACTGTGTCAAGAGAGCAGTTAAGGTTAACTGCCATCAGATGCCACAGTGGCACTAAGTTGATATATCAAACCATGAAGTAGTACAAAGAGTAAGGGGCTATTGGTGCAGGCACTACTAAAAAGAGATAAAGGTTTACATGTAGTAAAGGGGCAGTCAACTTTTTCAGTTAGAAGACTGGAAGCTTAAATCAGAAATCAGGGCATTTCAAAGGGGTTTAGCACATGATATATGGAACATCTTAAAGCCAAAGTACAGTTATACAGAAGTAACCAAGTGTTTCCTTAATGTACTTGAGCAAATTTGATTTGGTTACAGATACCAAGATCTTTTGGTGTAAAAGATATTAGTTGGATGACAGGTATTTTATAGGTCATGTGGAAGGAATCCAGGTGATACTCCATAATGGGAGGAATTTTCAGCCAATTATACCCCAATTGAAATATAAATATAAATATAAACAAATTAAATAAAAAAGATATGTAGTTTACAATTTTTGATTTCCCCTCATTATATTTTAAGTTTTTATAATTTCTAGCTTGTTTGTTTATGAGAGGAAAAATTTGGCATGTCAAAGGTAAGAAGTACCACGCTACAGAAAGAGATCCCCAAAGAGACTCTGAACAACTTTTGAAGATATCTTGAGGTGGCTAAGACATTTCCTAGGGAATTATTGATGGAGATGAAATCTGCCTTTGAGAAACTATATGCTTAATACTTTACTAAAGAGGGGACATCAGCACAAGGTAACAGGATCTATGCTTGAGAATCTTTGTATTTATTTTAGGGCTTTAATAAAATCTTTCAGCAGATGAAAGCAATATGTAATTTTGAAATCAAAGGATTAGGGTTATGTAACAAAAATGGTGTATAGATGTTTGTGCAAATGGAGTGACAATAAAAAAATACTCAGAAAAAAGATAGCAACTCTAGAGATAAAACTTGCCAAAAATTATTTGGCTAGAGTCTTCAAACAAAAGAAGTGTTGGTCAAAACAGTAATGGTAAGCGGGGGTAAATGGTCCTGGATCCTATACACTGGTGCAAGTTTTTTTCTGATGAAAATAAGGGACAAAAGATGTTAAGGGTTTTAATATGACAAACTAAACACCTCAAACAGGGGTAAATAGCATTGACACAATCATAGTACAGTAGTTTTAAAAGCTATGGTGGCAACCAAAAATACCTCAGATTTAAACAAAATAGTTTCAGATTTGAACAAAAATGAAGTTGCACAAGATTCAGGATTCAATTAATTTATAAAATTTCAAGTTAATAAATGGACTTTCAAACAAAAACAAAATTTCACTAGCCCATTATATTAAATTATATCAAACATCAAGCAGTGTAGTTCAAACCACAAACAAAATGAACTGACGCAACAAGTGAAATGGATGGATGCTGTTCCAGAGTATATTATAATCTAATCAGGATTCATATGAGGCACCAACAGAAAAACTAAAATGAAACAAAACTTGAGCAATCTAGAAGCGAGATTACACAAGCACAAAACAAAATGAACTCACACAAGATGTGTAGTGTTAGAGCCTAAAATAAAAATATAACAGTTTAACAGCCAATCAACAGCTATCTAATTTAGGAACAGAGGCATTTTATTCATTTTTTATGGCCCCAGATTTGTATGGAATAGTTTTAAGAACCTTACAAATATGGACTTGATATTACAATAAAAATAAATCATTGAATTTTAAGATTTCTACTTTTAGTGATGTTGTAACTGTGCTGTTTTAGCAGAGTTACAAGGGGAAAAAATATTTAGAGGATTGATAATAATCTTTATTGTGAGATAGTGATTATATAGCTATTGTGAATCAATGGATAGAAGGAACATGATTGGTGATCACACGGCTAGATGGAAGAGGGGATGGCTTGATCCTGATAATGAGTCAAGCGCCAAATTGAGGTATCTACCATGATGGATCATCATTTGTTCATGTTGATTGATTTGGTAATCCAAGTTGACTTCCAGTTCTGGCTTTAAGTGGCCGGGTAATTGGATTGCGGGTCATAAATCCGCTTGATTGGAACCTTGTTGGCAGGTCAAGCCTGCGGTTTCAACACCCCCCCGGCTGAAAATTGGCCTCCTCAGGAGGCAGGTTGTTGGGGAGGTTGTCAGGGGCCCGGGCGCCATATTGAACCAGCTGTTGTTTGGTGGCAGGCAGGGCAGTTTCTTGTTGCTTCTGTCTTGCTTTGCAAGGTTGTAGGCGGTTGTGATGTAGTGTCTTGTCTTGCTTGCGTTTCCCGAGCCCTTGCACAAGGTAAGTGTTATTGTTGTTTACCTTTAGGATTATTGCTGGCCCTACTTTTTTGGGTTGTAGTTTGCTCTTGTTGATATTCATGACCCAGACTTTGTCCCCGACTTCATGTCTTTGACAGATGGGAATGAAAGTCTTTTGTAAGTGTTCCTTTTCTTTGGCTGCTTGTTTGCTGTTGGCCTCTATTACTTGAGGATCAGAACAAGGGGGACTTGACTTGGGATTTCCAGTTTGGGTCCTGTCAATGCTTGAATGATATTAGGCTATGTGCTGTATACCAGTTCAAACGGGCTTTTCCCTGTGGATCTGTTCACTTGGGTTTGACACACAAGTAACGCAGTTGGTAGCTGCTTATACCAGTCTTCAGGTCTCCTGGCAGTGAGTTTGGCTAGGGCTTGTACAAGGCTACCATTAAGCTGCTCTACGCGTCCGTTGGCCTGTGGATGATATGGTGTTGTGACAGTGTGTTTGACCCCATTTTTGGCGAGGTACATGTTGGTGTTCTTAGAGGTCAATTCTTTGCCCCCATTGGTTATCAGGAGTTCTGGCTTTCCAAACTTACTGATTATTCCTTTGCCAATGAATTGTTGGACGTCATTACTGGTGTGCAATTTCACCACTTGGGCTACTGGTCACCTTGTTGCAAAATTTATGGCTGTGATGATGTATTTTTTGTTGTTGTGCTTTCCTGGCATGGGGCCCACAATGTCCAGAGCCCATACCTTGAACGGTAGTTGATTTTGAATGCGGAGTACAGACTTAGGCAGGGTTTTGCTTCTGGCAAACTTTTTGCAGACCTTGCACTGTTCTAGCACTTCTTGGACATTGCAGTATAGGATTGGCCACCAGGCTTTATGTTTTAGGAATTTGTATAGATTTTGGCTCTTAGTATGTCCAAGATCCCTGTGGTAGCAAAGGATGGTATCAACTTGTTGATGTGTGGAAATGTAGGGAATGGTTGTGCCATCTGACATCTTTCTGTGAAGGGTCCTGTATACTTCAGCAAAGAGGTGTTCATTCTTGATGACTGTTTCCTTGGTGATATTGGTTGTACCTGTGGGGAACCATTTGTCTTTTGTATGTAGCACTAAGAGAGGCCAGTCTGGGTTGAGCCCATTCTCTCCCCTAGAAGCGCGGACATACAGGCAGGACAGGGTGTCTGCCATGGCAAGTTTGGCCCCGGGCTTATATTGGATGAGCATGTTAAACCTTTCTAAGATTTCCATCCACCGCGCTTGACGGCGTGACAAGTTTGCCTGTGTCTTGAAATAGACAAGCAATTTATGATTAGTTAATGCTGTGAATTCTTTCTGCCATTCTAGGTAACAGCGCCATTTGACTAGGCAGTGTACAATGGCCAGTAGTTCTTTGTTGTGGATAGGGTATCTACACTTGCCATCTGTCAGCTTGCGCAACTCGTAGGCTACGGGCAGGAAGTCACTGTCACTATTCTTAATTTGCATAACTCCTCCAATGGATGCATCTGAGGCGTTGGTTTCCATCTGATATTCTCCATCCTGTTTGGGGTATTGTAAGATGGGAGCTGTTGTGAGGTTTTCCTTGAGGCTTCTAAAACAGAGGTCACGTTGGGGGGTCCATACAAACTTGGACTTGGCGCCTGTTATGGCAGACAAGGGGGCAGTCAAGACACTGCAGTTGGGTATGAAGCGTTGTACATAGGCCACCATTCCCATGAAGGTGTGTAGTTCTGACTTGTCCTTGGGGGGTGGCATCTTGCAGATGGCTTGTATCTTCTGACTGTTGGGTTTGATGCCGTCCTTTGAGACTATGTGTCCCAAGAAGGGTAGTTGCTCTTGGAAGAACTGGCATTTGGAGGGCTTGGCCAACAGTTTGTGTTGTACCAGAGTTGCAAAGACTTCTTCCAGGTCCTTGTGATGCTGTTCTACCAAGGGGCTGTAGATGATGATATTGTCCAGGAACACAAGGGCGTGTCTGCCTATGTGTGGTGCAAACACTTTGTTCATGAAGGTTACAAAGGTGGACGGGGCATTGGTCATGCCAAAGTTGAGTACCACACATTTGTAGGAACTGTTCTTGGTGCAGAAGGCTGTCTTGGGGATGTTTTCCTCCTTGATACAAATCTGGTTGTAGCCTGCAGTTAGATCAATCTTGGAGAAGACAGAGGCATCTCCCAAGGCGTCAAAGAGATTGTCAATTAGTGGTAAGGGGTAACCATTCTTGATGGTGACTTTGTTCAAGGTGCGGTAGTCTGTGACCAGGAGTAAGGTACTGTCCTTCTTGGCCACAAAGAATACAGCAGCCCCAAAGGGAGATTGTGAGGGATGGATAAGTCCTTTTTCCAGTGCTTCCTTGAGATAGGCGCGCAGGGTGTTGTCCTTGTTTGAGGTCAGCCTGTAAATGGGGTGTGCCTTGGGTACGGCCCCCTTGAGTTGGATAGAGTGTTGGATGTGTTTCTCAGGGGGTAGCCCAGGTAACGCTTCCTTAAAGATTTCTGGGTGACGGGCCACAATGTCGCAATCTTGCGGTGTGGAGGTATCCTGATGATCCTTGAAGTGTATGATTTCATACTGGCAGGAGTCCCAGTCAATAGCTTTCAGGTTTTCCTTCTCATCCAAGGTCTCCATGATGCATACAAAGACGTGGTCTTGCAGGAGTTGGTCTACAGAGTCTGGGTAGATCTGGTGGTTGACACCTTCACGCTTGATGGTCAACACTGAGGTTGCCCAGTCCACGTGGGGGTTGTTTTTCCTTAACCAGTCTAGTCCCAGTACAATGTCAAACTTAGAAAGTCAATGACGGGACCTTGGATGGTGGAGTGGAGGTTCTCAAGCATGACAGAGAAGGGAGCAGTTTCTTTTGTCACGGCAATGTGATGTTCACCAGCCAGGACCACGTTTTTAATCTGCAAAGGATTAGTGGCCAGCTTGAATTTATCCATAAAGCTGCTGTTGACTAAGGTTCAATCTGCGCCCAAGTCTAAGAGAGCTGAGCCTGTGTAACTGCAAAAGCGGAAAGGGTAAGACATCAATTTATTGGGATGTCTGGCAATGGTGTATATCACCAGGTCTTCCAAGGGCACTTGGATCATTGGGCATTGGTCCACGTCCTTGGGTTGGTATTCATTGTTGGGCAAGTCAGGAGTTGTGTGGGGAGAGCTTGGCTTGCTTAGTGCTCTCCCCGGGCTTTTCTCTCATCTTGGTTGCCTTGGGTGGCGGTGACATGGAAATGGGAACAATTTGATTGGCTGTTATTTCCATCCCATTCCCACTCAATCTCGTGGGTTTGTGGTTGTTGTTGTTACCATTACCTCCAGGAGGTGGTTGCAAGGAGCGCCCACCTGAATGTAAGTCCTTGTGTCTCTCCTGTTTTCCTGTCTGTGCCTTGTGCAGAGCGTTGGATGTTTATTCCTCTTTTTCCGCTTCACGGTACAGGCTTTGTAGGTTGGTAACTTGGTCCAGGTTCACATGTCTCATTACGTGTGACTTGAGAGCGTTGTAGTACATGAGGTGTGTTGCTGGAGTGTCAAAGGCCATGTCAGATGGGGCGCAGAGATGGAGTTCCTTGTAGGTGCAGGTGAGTTCTTTAACAGTGCCTGTCTGGGTTAGGTTCTTTACTTGGCATATGATCATGAGTGCTGTATCCTTAAGCACAAATCTCGCCAAGAAGTCCTGTTTGAAAGTGTCCAAGTTCTTGTTGGTGTGCTCTTTGTGCCACTTGTTGCACCAAGTGCCAGCGTCATGGGTCAGACAAATGGAAATCTCCGCAATACAAAAACGCTGTGGGCACTCCATCTGAGCCAACTTGCTTTGGGCGGACTGAATCCATGTGGTAGCATTGTTGTCGTTGGCCCCCGCAAAGGGTTCCAAGGCAGCGCTTTGAAGTCTCTGGGCTACATAGGCGGGCATGATGGTTTTGTCAGCTGGTCGCGGCATCAAGGAAGATGCCTGAAAGAAACCTTGTGCATACATGGCGTTGAAGGCGGGTAGCAGGATCACTGTGTTTTGGTAGAGGACAAAACCATCAGGTATTGCAGTACCAGGAGTATACGGAGTCCAGTTGGGCAGAAGGCCAGACATAATTCTGTTGAGGTTTTGTTGGCCGCAGCATGTGCGGGCAACAGGCAGAATTTTCAAGATAAGGTAGGATGGAGAACCTACCTGTGCTACCAATGTTGTAACTGTGCTGTTTTAGCATAGTTACAAGGGAAAAAAATATTTAGAGGATTGATAATAATCTTTATTGTGAGATAGTGATTATATAGCTATTGTGAATCAATGGATAGCAGGAACATAATTGGTGATCACACGGCTGGATGAAAGAGGGGGTGGCTTGATCCTGCTAATGAGTCAAGCGCCAAATTGAGGTATCCACCGTGATGGATCATCATTTGTTCATGTTGATTGATTTGGTAATTCAAGTTGACTTCCGGGTCTGGCTTTGAGTGGCCAGGTAATCAGATTGTGGGTCACAAACCTGCTTGGTTGGAACCTTGCTGGCGGGGCGAGCCTGCGGTTTTGACAGTGATTTTATCCTAGGTTTTTTACAATGGTTTTTACAAGTAATATCTTTGACGGCGCCAGCAGCCAAGCCAGCAGTAGCCAAGCCAGCTTCAATGGAGGCAATGCTCAGAACATGGAGGCACCTGTTTACACTCAAGCCTTTGAGGTGGGTAACAAGGAAGCTGACCTGTACCTGACCACCGACCCCTATGGCTTTGACTTGTTCAGTAGTCACATAGTGTCTAGCTCTGCCCCTGCTCCCATACTCACCCCCACATAAGCTTCCCACCAATCAACCAATCAGGATGCCAACCTTGATTGGGAACAACTTCCTGCCACCAGCTAATCTGCCCCCCTACAGCCAATCAGGCTTCAGCTCCCCCAGCCCAGCGCCCCAAGCAACAAATCATCACTGCCCAAATTCTTCAGGAAATTGTGGCACTGAATCTACAGGGTCTGTCCTGGGAACAGATTGCTGCCCAGTTGCAATTTACCCAAGCTACTGTCATGTGGGAATTCAACAACCTGATGAACAGGGGGATCTGATTGGGACGGCCAAGAAGCCCAAGAAGGCCCCAAGTCACAAATATCTGAGGCATACCCAATCATGCCTGACCTCCTCCAGCGGGATCCCAAGCTTCCATTGACCCAGGTCTGGAAGCAATTTGTGCACCATAATATATGGGTTTCTGAGCGCATGGTGCAGCTCTGGATGTATGTGAAGGTGGTTTCTATATGGATTCTTACCAATTTTGCCGGCAACCAATGGGATGGCGCTGAGGATTCCCCGTATGACACTGCCATCAAATCAATCCTGGTCCAATGCCTGACTAGTCTAACTGATGATGTCATGTTCATCTCCTATTACAAGCTATCAATAGCTTTTGATGATTTTGGTAAGCAAGGAAGAGCCATCACTCAAAAAGGAAGGAAGAAGGTCAAGAAGGGGACGTTCATTGGTGCATTTCTGGCTGTTTCAGCCAGGGGTTTTGTCTACTATCATATAAACCCAGATTTCATTGATGGCTACTCATGCAGCCACATCCTCAGTGGATTAATTGACTCCTGGGATGGCTTGAATTCCAAATACCAGGTTTTCTTGAGCCACCAGATGGAGGGTAGCTCCACTGCCCTCAAGGCTATCCAGGAACGCGGGCACCAGGCCTCAGTCTACCCTGACGGCCATGCAGACGTCCATCTGGCTGATGTTGTCTTCTTCAACATGGGATCCAAATTACGGGAGCGCTGCCCTCAGGCTTTCAACAACCTCTATCTTGGGGTCCTTGACCACAATTTTCTCTTTGGCCGCCAGATGGTGGCTGACTTGTTTGCGCAAATGGTTTTCTATGTGAACATGGGCAACAAATCACGTAATAATAAGCGCCTTCTACCTCAGGCCACTGCCACCTACCAGCCCATCCAGCCAATGACCAATGAGGAATACAACAAGTGTTATATTACAGCCATCACGCAAAATCCTCCTGCCTCCACCCCCACCACCAACACCCCTAACCTGCAAGCCCAACCCACCCAATCCCAGACCCCCCAGGCCAGCACCACCTCTACGTCTTCCTTTCCGCATTATTCTGCCTCCTAGGCATCACTCTTCCCCGCCCCAATAAACCCCTGTCACCAAACATTTTCTATTTATATTGTCTTTTTTTAATTTCAATTGTTTGTGCTCTCTTTGTTTATGATTGGTTTTATTCTTTATGTTCAGCTTATTTCTATAAAATCATATATTTACTATGTTATGTATTTAGATCCAGAACACAGTAATTTTTAGCACTTAAACATAGCCCCTTGTGAAAATATTGACAACAATTTGGTGATCAGCTAAATTTTGATTAGAAAATTATAGTGTTAACTGTTTTTAGATAAAGTTGTTACTGATCCAAATTCAAAACCTTAAATATAAACTTTAAGTCAATCAGGAGCCAAGTGTAAAAAGTGATTATTGTGACATAAAGGGACATTCAATAATTCTATGGTGCATGTGCACTGATTAATATGATTGGCTGGATGTTTTGCCATTATATGCTATTTCTTCTGTGGCAAGTTAGTGATAGACTAGTGCTAACCCAGTAGCTGATTGGGCACTAGTCCATCAACAACTCACCACAGTGGCAATGGCGTACAATGGCAAAGCATCCAGCCAATCATATTAATTAGCGAACATGCACCAAAGAATTATTGAATGACCCTTGATGTCACATCAATCACTTTATCACTTGTCTCCTGATTGGCTTAAAGTTTATCATTAAGGTTTTGAATTTGGATCAGTAACAACTTTATCTGAAAACAGTTAACACTATAATTTTCTAATCAAAATTTAGCTGATCACCAAATTGTTGTCAATATTTTCACAAGGGGCTATGTCAAGTGCCAAAAATGATATGGTAATCAAGGAAACAATGCCAACACAAAGCAAATTGCACATATTGAGATGAGCGTAAAACATATACAAAATGGGTAAAAAGATGGGATAATGTAGTAGATGGGAAAACAAAAAGGAATAAACAAAAGGCAACAATATCAAAATAATACAGCATTTATTGGGGTAAAAGCTATAAAAACATATGGAAAGGTTAGTAAAAAATCAATGAGCAAATTGAAAAAACTTCTAAGAGACCTTGACTTGGCAATTGCCAAAATCAAAGACATTAACTGCAAGCTCAAAGCCAAAGTTAAGTCTGCTGTCCTCACTGGGGACAAAATCAACAAGGTGTCCACAAAGGCACTAATGACAAAAATGCCAGACACCCAAGAGAAGACCATTGAGCGTCTTCTCAACATCCAGAAGACAGTGGTCAAGGGCCTCCAGTTCAAGGCGTACAATCTTTCTGCGACATCTGTTTGGGTTGACGGCACAGAGATGTATGAACATCTCAAACCCGCCAAGCGTACCAAGAAAGAGGATACTGAATTGCCAGAGCATTTGATTGCACCAAGAAGGGCCAAGCTGGCCAAGGCTGCGGGCAAGGAAGAAACACAAGAAGGTAGCCTAAAAAACAAAATTAATAAATTTTCAAAATACTTACTTTTTTTAGAAAACGTAGACGGCAAACTCCGCCAAGTCCTGGTCCTCTTGTCCTGGCCATCTTTTATGCAAATTAGGTCACTCATGTGGCCAAGAAATTTTATCTGTCTCCCCCTGTTGTGCAGGAGCTGGAGGACCGCATCCATGGGTCCTTTCCTATGTCTAGGGAGGCATTGGCTGGGCTGACACATGGAGAGGGGCATCCAAGTGGGCAGTTACTGTCTACAAGGATGCCCATCTGGTCTGCCTGGACCCAGTTAACCTCAGTGTAGTTTACTGTGTAAACTCCATTGAGCTTGTTTGGGACGTCCTGGCAACGCTCCCATTCAAGAATGTACCGGAGATGGACCAGGCTCATGTGGCTGCTTGCTTCTGCTTCCCATTGGAGCATACCCTATCTTACCTTCTGGACAACTTTGGGCGCGCGGTGGGAAAATTGGCTGTTGCAGACGCAACAGCTGTCAAGAAAACTAAGAACCTCCTTGTGGACTTTGGGCTAGCATGGAGTGCAGATGAGACAGGGCTCCCCTTGGCAATGAAGCTGACCTTTGCAAAGACCAGGCACAGTAAGAAAATCAGCACAGTCTATAATAAATTGTGTGAGTTCACGGAAGCCTTTGCTGGGCAAAGGCTTCATTTGGTGGTTTACCTCAGCTATCTTTTCTTCTTTGGGATGAGCTCTAGCGTAGAGGATCTAGACAGGGTCCTTCTGGGAATTGACAAGGCCCGGCTTGCACTTGACAGGAAGAAGGTCCCCCCTGGATATGACTTGGTGAACCATGTGATCCAAGACGCCCTGGTCCTGGCAGGGATTTACGGGTTTGCAGCCCCGCCTGAAAAGCTGCTCCTCAGTTTGCACCTAACCCTACTCCCCTTCACCAGCAGGAGGGAGTTTTTTAATAATGGCATATCTACTGTCCACTGTGTGGCAGTAGAGTTTGTGTGCCGCCTCCATTGCAGGGTGGGTACTGTGACAGAAATCACTGGATAATATGAAACCGTTTCTAAATGATGGGGATTTACCACCCAAATCCACATAGAATTGATGATTAACCACCAATGCAGCTTCAAATATTTTTTTGTAAAATTTCCAATTGTAACTCCAGGATTAAGTAGAACAATCAGTCCTAACCAGAGTAAACCAAGATAAATGACCTGGGAAAGCATCAATGCATCTTCAGCGTAGAATTCTGGGCATTGAGAAGTGACACAATTTTCATTTTCCAGAATGGGGAGAGGAGCTACAAAATTGGCTGGGATGAAATTAACATTTGGCGTCACCAACAACAAAGTTCCAGATGCTGGGCCCATCTTCCTGAAATGATTCTGTTCAGAATCAGATTGTACAGGATTTACCGCAACAACCCAATCACAGGATGCATTTTTAAAATTTAAAATTAGAACTTGGGATAATTGATTTTTATTGAGTAAATTTAGGAGGACTCAACTCTTAGAGTTAAAAAAGGGAAAATTATTCAATATATATCAGAAAAATTGACTAGAAAATACCACCTGAGTCTTGATCCCCTATTCCTTTGGCATCTTCAAGTAAGTATCTAGTCCAGGTTGCAAAGAACCCTTGCGTGACCAGTTTCTGACAACCATGCTGATTAATGAGCTTATATCGGGTGACCCTCATATTACGTTGATTTATCAACGTCAGTTTACAAGGGGGAGCTGGTTTCAGCTGGTATACTGGAGCAGCCGTGACCCATTTTCAATCAACTGTTTGGTTTAAATCTGTTAACTTGGTCAATTTTGATACAGGTTTCCCAGCCTCCTGAGCCTTCTTACTTGGACGGACAATACCCGGCATTATGGAACCTACCGTGACAGGTACATACAAAAGAACCCACTACAGGTGTTCACAATAAATTATCTCTTCTAATAAAAATCATTACAATTCATATTATTTTTATTATAATAAAATTTTCTAATTCTTATTTCAGCAAACCAGTTTTGCAAAATATATTGCAGAAACGGGGTTTCATAAAAGCATAAAATAATACAGTAATAAAATAAATTCCAATTTGTACATTTTACTTTTAATTTTTATAAGACTATTGTATATTTATTTGACAAAGTGGTATAAATATATTTGCGTAATCCAGTATCAAGCGTTTTGGATTACCTCAGATGGCATAATAAAATAATATATAATAAAATAAATAAATTACTTACATTTATTGATGGATCTTCTGAATGTGATTGCAGGCGTGTAAACATCTAAATATAAAATGATATTTAATAAATCTTGAATAGTAAATAAGAGAATATAAAAAATTGGACACACTAAGCCTTTAATTGATTGGCTATTTGGCTAGGCATGTGGGGATGAACAAATCAGCGTGGCCATAGAATTTGGCCATGGTCTCAGCTGGGAGGGTGTGGATCCCAGCCTGCAGCAAATTAAAGAGGTCCTTGGTCCCAGTTGGGGTTTCTCACTTGACAACTTGCTTGAGCCACCCAAAGACTTCCTTAATGGGATTTAGGAAGGGCAAAAAGAAGGGAGGAAGAGAAGGCGCAAATTTGCCGCGGCCAATTGCTGGGGGCCCACTGCGCTGTTGGTGTCAATCATTGGGAATTCCTCAAGAATGTCAGCCACCTTATGGAGACCAACATTGTCCAGCACAATGATGTTGGTGAAGCCCGGGTTGTGCGCCTCAGGTGCTCCTGGACCAATCAGAAAAATGATATAAAGGTCCTGCTGTTATGCAAACCCAATATCATTTGATAGAGCTCAACCCCCTTTGGACCGAGGAGAGCCACCATCAAGTAGGCTGTGGCGCGGACTGCAGCATGCCAAGCCATTCTGTCATTGGAGCCTTTGGAGACATAGCCATACCCATTGCGCATTGACAAGGCAAATGCTGATTTGTCAATATAATAATAAAATTTGACTGTCCCCTTGGCTTTAAGAGCAGTGTATGCCTCTGCGTATTTTTTCTGGGTCTTGATGTTGGTTGGACTATTCTGATTGTACGGAGATACCCTGAGCTTTTTCCAAGAAAATTGCCTTCCCTTCACCAGATGGTAGTAAAAGAAAATCAAGGCCTCAATCCCAAAAGTAGATTTAACCATGGACTGTATATTTGCCAGTTCAAGATGGCAGTCCCAGGTGATCCACTGGCAGATTGCCCATTTTTGCCCTTGGTGATCATGATAGAAACACGCAAGGATTTCTCTGCGGCAAGGACACAACCAGTATTGATGAATTTTTGGAAGGTCTTGCTGGCGTACTTGGGATCCACTCCAACAAGGGCTGCAGCCGCTTTGTAATCACCCAATTCCTGCATTAGCTTAAGCAGGATAATGTGTTTGATATCGGGGATGCGCTTCTGGGCGGGATTTTTAGCGGTGGTAATTGATTTGTTGGCATTGGGCACAACACAGGACATAGGTACCTTGGTATAGAAGGCTGCAACCTTTTTTAACACCAGCTGTCCCTCATTGGTTTGATAGAACTGGGGCTCCTCATCATCCTCCTGATTGATATCACTGACGTAGGGCTTGTAGCTAGTATCAATTACAGGCTTCACCTTTTCCAGCATGGCTGACGGGACCAACTCTTGCCAGTACATAACGTCAAACACATACAAAGTAAGTTCTACCTCCTTGTTTCTAACTGTTTTGGTAGTGGTAACCTTGTTGGGCTTCTGGGTCAGCTTTGGGACCTGAGGGTTTATGCTCTGCACCCTAGCAGCTTGTGCTCCTTGAACCAGCTGTTTCAGTGCAGCGTCACTATGGAACTCTCCTCTCCCGTCTCCTCCTTGAGTAGGCACTTGGGTTGCACTAACTCTATTCTTTGACCCGCAGGGGCAACTGCAACTACAGCGCACAATGGGTTTATTGATACTCTGGTATTGTGTTCCTTCCATTTTAAAATTTAATAAAATTTTAAATAAATTTCAATTAAGTTACTCCCTAATTTTAATTTTTGCTTTTATCTGAATATGGATATTTAATTAGAGTTTTCCCACCCAATATCCCAATTATAGATTTTTTATTTCTTAATTAGTTGTTTTTGGTTTTACAACACCTATTTTAGAATACCCAAAATAGTTTCTACCCATTTCCCCATATTTTATGCCAAATTAAGCACCCAACACAATATTTCTAAAATTGATGTTTCAGTTCTTGTGTCTTATTTTAGATACCTTGGTATCATTCATGATTACAATCCATTGCACATATTGTATGAGTGATTTTTATACGTAGTGAGTTGTTATTGTGTTTCATTTTTGGTTTGTGTTTTGACATACCTTGCTTGGGTGTATTTTGTCACCAATTTATATAGTAAACATATGGCTCATTATTTTAGGGATTAGGCCATTTTCTAATACACATGCTGCCCAAGTCGCAGCATAACACAGTTTGATTTTGAAAAATCAAATTACAGATGTTTATATTTAAAACAGTAATAACTCAACAAAAAGTTAATATTTTTCACACTGTAAACTATCAAAATGAAGCTAAGAATCTTATCTTTATATTGATATCAAAATATTAATATATATATAATAAAAATATTAAAGCAAAATCAATTTAAAAGATCATATGTCAGATTTTATTATATTATTTTGATAATGAAATAAAATAGATTGCTTAAAGCTTAAAAAAGCTAATTTTTTATTTATTAATATATGCTTTTTATTTGACGAAATTAAAGATAAGATCAAGAGCATCATTTCTGCATTTTATTTTATTTAAAAGGCTTAATTATTTAGGATTTTATGGTGGTTTGAAGTTAGGACATTAATTTATTTGCTGTTTAGATGAATTTTGAGGTTCAAGTGAACTGTGAACCTCAAATTAAGCATCTTTTAAATACAATTCTTTAATATTTTATCATTTTAAAAATATGCGGAATAGTTATAATTAAGTTAATACATTATTTTAATTGATTTGCATAGATTACAAAGAGGATATGATGTAATTTGATGCTTAGCTGATACACATATATCACTTGTGCATGAAAACTGGGGATTTCATTTATTCTAGAAATATAAATTCAAGTTGAAATTGTAAATAAAGCTGTCACATCATTTCTTTCAGAATGGTGCCATAAGCTTGGTATATAAGAGCTAAAGCACCACCTAAGGTTTACTTCAAACCATCTTCACAAAAAGATATAATTCCTGCAACCAGCACTCTTTTGCAAGGCATCTCTACAAAGCATCTCTTTATCAGCAATCACAAATCCAATATTATGGAATCTGTTAACTTTACTTCTGTCATGAAGCCATTTTTCTCATTGGGAGCATCAACAAAAAGAGAAAGAATTGCTATGCTAAAGAAAGCATTCCTCTTTGTTTCTGAAGGCAATCTTAATTCCTTCATCAATCACTTCCTCACTCAAACTGAGTTTGGAAAAACAGAGTTCATTCCTTTAATTCAAAATCAGAAACTAAATGGGATAATTGACAACTTAAAGGATCTTCTGAAATCTGCTCCTCAAAAGCATCTCCCAGCCTTGAGATCTCTGGTTACTTCCTATTACTCTTTAAAAGAGCTTACTGATATGGGATTTAATATAACCAAAAGTGAGTTTGAATACTCAAGAAAAATAAATAAAAATAAAAATGTAAGCTTGAACAAAAAAAGCCAAAAAGATAATAACTATTCATTAAAAAAAGAAATAATCAAAAAAATAATTAAAAAACTACTGGAAAATTCTTTTGAAACAAGCCAGTTTACAAAAAAAGCACCAGAAAAAATTTATAAAGACATTGAAAAAGAAATGAATGAATATTCAACTGAAATAAAATATTCTCTATTAAAAATAAAAAAAGAAATATATGAAAATATGAAAATAAAAAATGAAATTTCAATGCCACTTTCAACTTATTATAAATTAATACCAAAAAATATAATAAAGAGTAAAAAACAAACTGACATGTGTAATATTTGTAACTTAAAATCATCCTTAGAAAAAAGAAAATAAGAATGTGAAAGTAAAAACTTATTATTGCCAGAATCTATAAACAGTGACTTAAAAGCTATTAATCAGCAGCAAGACTTTTATGCTCATCAAAATAGGGAATATAAGAAAGATATAAATGAATTAGATAATGAATCATGTATTATAGTTATAGATTTTAAGGAGAATTTAAAAGTTGGTGGTGGTACAATTGAAACCAATAACTGTTTTTATTCCAAAAGACCTATTTCTTTATTAGAGTTTGCATTGGTATTTAAAGAAAACAATAAATTTAAATAAGAATACCATGATTTTTTTATCTCAAATATTGTCTCATGATTCTTTATTTTCAGGTGAATGTCTAATAAGTCTTCTTAAATCAGATAAGTTTTTAAAAAAATAATATCAAAGTATGGACTGATAATGGAAACCATTTTAGATCCTATGAATTCTTATATTATCTATTTAAAGAGGCACCACAATACATTAAAGGGTCTATTAAATACAATAGATTTGTAGAATGTCATGGGAAAAGTATTGTTGATGGTCACTTTGGTGTAATATCAAAAACATTAAAAGAGAAAGAAAATCAGCTTTATATTAAGAATATAAATAATATTAAAAATATTTCTGAACAAGAAGAAAAAAGAAAAGAATTATATAAATCAGCGCTATCAGGCTCAAATATTTCTCAAAAGTCATTCTTTTATATTTATGAGAGAAAAGTTAGGCCTATAAGGAGAGAGCTCAAAGTTAAAAATCTTTGCATTAATCTTTCATATTTGATGAAAGATGGGAAGTTGTATACTTCACCTTTAACATTTGAAAGTTTCTCAGAATATTCTGAGATAACTTATCATTTGAAACCACATGATGATACCAGAGAAACAAAAATATCAGAAGATGCTAGTGGTGCATTAGGGCAAGTTCATGAAGTAGGGCAGCTTGCTAGAGGGTGTATTTTAAATAGAGTTATCAGTCTTTAGAAACAACAACCTTTTTTGAAATAAACTAAGAATATTTATGATGAGCCAAAGATAGGGTAATAGCATTTATAGCTTTGGGGCTGCTATTACTCTCCTATGCAACTCATCATAAATATTTTTAGCTTGTAGTATGTAGTAGCACTTAAGATATTTCCAGCAATATTATAAGGTGCAATTTTTAATTCTAAAATTGATAATTTTTTTAAAAAATATCTAAGCCCAATATCAATTAAAGATTTGACAATGATTGTATTTTAACATTTCTGAATAGTTTGAATATAAATAATGTAATTAAGTTACAAAATAATCAGTCCAGCGCTTAGGCATAACAAGAAAAATAATGACCCATATGTACACCAAAAGTCAACTCACACCACTTTGTTTGTTAATCAATGTATTTTGGATTGTATTTTGAATGGTTTTGTTTTGCGTGTGAGCCCTTCATTGCTGTATTGACTCATTTTGCCCATTAACGCCAATAAACCCTGTTAACAGAGTGTATATTTTAACCCGAGAGTTGGATTTTGTTTAAATCTGAAGTATTTTTGGTTATTGCCATAGCTTTTAAAACTACTGTATCATCTAAGACTGTAACAAATTTATTACAAAGCAGTCATTGGAGCAGAGGTAGGACACGCCATCTCAAAAAACGCCATCTCAAATTTAATTTGAGATGGCGTTTTTTGTGTTAGTGATTTTGAATCACAAAAAAATAAAAATAAAACAATAAAATAGTTAAAATTTACATATACTTTTATAATACAGCATCTCAAATTTACGCCATCTCAATTCCGTCACTTTGAGTCAGATTAATTAAATCTTATTTTGCTAACTTTATTTACATATGAAATCACTTAGTGTGGGGCGTGTTTACGCCATCTCAACTTTACGTCATTTTGAATTACGCCATCTATCTTAAACTAAAATAAGTTTATACCCAAACTAAAATAAAGCCTGTGGTATAGTACCAGAAGATGTTCTTATAGTATTAATCTAAGACACTTATAGAAGAAACAACCTAGAAAGACGCCACTATGATAGTCCTTCTAGTGATTGTCATTGCTGGGTAAAAAACCAGTTTTGTTATATGTAATTTATAACTTTATTATACATGGATACGTTGATAAGGGTTTCATCAATAAAATATTTTAATAGTGATTTTAATATAGAAGAGGGTGATTACGCCATTTTGATTTACATCACTTCAAATTCCACCAAGTTTCACATCACCCAATTGATTCAAGGCGCACAATGGATAGGGGAAAATAAGGGGAAATTACATATGACGCCAGGCTACGCTATATCAATTCCCCCACCGCAATTCTTGCTTTCCACTTTTCAAAAGTATAGTTTCACGTCTAAAACCACTTAAGCAAAAAATGTAAGAAAACATATGAAAATTTGCAAATATATATATTTTCATCTCCTCTAAACAACTGGGTACTTTTTAACCCCAGTTGTATAAGCTAGTTTTTGAGAAATTCAAGTTTTACTCTTTGGCCCGGTTGAGGTAGCTCCACTGTAGATTTCTTAATTTAATATAAAAAATGGTCAAAAACACTATGTTTTTGAGCTACAGCACCTCGATTACGTCACTTCAAAAACGCCATCTTGAGAGCAAGTTTTCAGTCAAAACTCAAAGTTTTGCCTACTTGCGTTACTAATAAAAAAATTATTTTTTCAAAAAAAACATTGAAATTTTGATAGTATATATTATTTGATCTCCTCTACAATTCTATGTAAAAAATTGATACTTTTATATTAAAAACATTCTTGTTTTTCTCTTTAAAAACAACCCCCAAATTGCTCATATTTTGATACTAATTCACTTTTAGATGCCTCCCAAGCCTACCACCAAAGCTGCGTCTAAGGCCTCCAAGGCCTCAAAGTCCAAGACCACTCCTCCAAAGGCCAAAAAGGCCAAAACTACCCCTAAAAAGCAGCCTGCTAAGGGTAAAGCTCCCCCCAAGACCCCTACGCCCTCACCAGAGCCTGAGGAAACAAGCCCAACCCCTCCCCATTCTCCTTTTGTTTACTCCCCGTCAGACCCTCAAGAGAAGTCATTCAACTTTAACTGCCACTCTGACCCCACTTCAGAGCCTGAGGATGAAGAAGAGCAGGAGCCTGAGCCTGGTGCTCCTGCAGATGAGCCAATTGAGCTCTGGGATCTTAATACCATCCATAATGTATGCAATAGAAATGGCTCCTTTGCTGTGCCCCCAACTTACCCTATCAGCTATCCAATTATGACCAAAAAAGGGGGTGCTGGCTTTGTCTACAAGGGCTACAGCTTCAGCTTCAACAACTAGAAGAAGCCCATCTGTCAGCATCACTTCAAATTTGATAACATTGGCTGTCCAGCAAGACTCACCACCTATGGGTTCACTCATTTTAAAGCCCTGACTATTGGGCATGACTGTGCCAAGCCCTTTGATCCACTGTATCAACTGATCCACTGGTTTCTTTGCCAGGTCATACCAACCACCAAAGACCAAACTGCAACTGAGGTTGTAAATGATGCACTTATTAATCTAAATGATACCCAACTTGCAACTGTTGGTGGTGCCTCAAAACTTCATAGATATCTCACTGACCAGAGATATGCTCTGAGCACTGAAGGCGTCAGTGCTACATCAATTGACTAGTTGACTTTAACTGAAGAACAAAAGCTTTCACAGCACAAAGAGAGATTTCTCCTTCATAATGATGGGCAACATGCCCCAGAGCGGATCATCTTCTTTGCTACCTCCCAGGATCTTTGCAACCTTTTAAAATGCAAGACCTGGCTTGCAGATGGAACATTCTCAACCTGCCCAAAGCTCTTTAGCCAGCTTTGGAATATCCATGGGCAGGTTGGCAATATTGTTCTTCCCCTGGTCTTCTTTTTCCTCCCAAATAAGAAGCAGGAAACCTATGTCTGGGCTCTAACAATATTAAAGGCCAAGTTGGATGAGATCCTCCCAACTATTGAAGAGGAGCCAAAGGAGACTAGAGGGCTCAAGAAAAAGGCCCAGTCAGAGGAAGCCACCCCCATCAAGAAAAAGCCCAAAAGCCTTCCATACCATGAATACCTGGTAGTAGATTTTGAGCAGGCTCAGGCCAATGCTTTTATTAGAGTCTTTAAGAGCTCCCCTCAGGGATGCTACTTTCACTTTTGGCAGGTACTCTGCCGCCGCCTTCAAAAGTGCTCTGCACTTCATGAGCTGTTCTATACTGAAGGCACAAAGGAAGCAAAGGACGTGTTCAACTGCTTTGCTGCCCTTTGTCAGGAAACCAGTTGTAGGTAGAGGCATTGGGCGGCTTGGGGTGAGGTGCAGCCAAGCTGGCAGGTAAGGCCCACCATAGAATGGGTGCTAACTTGATAATATAAGATACATAACACCCGAGTAAGGACCAAGGTCTGGAGTTGGGGACCATGGAATCCACCAATCCTGTCAAAGTAATGTAGAGTACTTTAAACAGTTGGGCAGAGGTGGTCTCAGCTGCGGCGGTAGGTTCCAGTGGGCGGTCTGGTTGTGGGGTTAAGGGAGGTGTCATAGGAACAAAGTAGGCAGGCAGATAATTGTACTTGTCTTTGAAAAATCTTGGTGGCCTTTTGTACCAATTTCCTTTGTGTCCTATGTATTTGGTTTCTCTAGTCCTGGCCAAGGGGTCGGCAATGAGGATAGCCTCCAAGTCATACTCTGAATAGGCCGGGTTGGGGGATATTCAGTAAAATTCACAGGTCCAAAGGGGGCTCCCGGGGGACGGTATAATGCCTGGGGCAATTCGGCAGGTTGGTCTTGGGGGAGGGCGGCGGCCTGGTGGTCCACTTGACTGGACTTAAGATGGAAGATCACTAAGACTAGATAGGGTAAGTTTTGTTTGAACCAAAGGTTCATAAAACTTTATTATCAAAAATGACAATGGGGTTCTTGCCGTACCGCCAGGGTTTTTATACCCTGGGACTTCGCTCCTTCAATTTTTGCAGGGTTCAGGTTCGCAGACGAGGCACTGACGGGACGTTGGTTTTGGCTTGGGGTCTTGAGGGCAGCAGATCCAGGTTGTGCCTGTTCTGGAAAATCAGAAAGGCGACGCTTTGTTTTGCCGCCACTGTTCACTATGTCACCTGAGTAGTCCAATTGCACTACCCCTTCTGGGCGGGAGACTGGAAGTTGCTGGTGGTCATTGGCAAGGTTAAAAATAGGTTTCGTCTCAACCTTCTTAAGGCAAGCTGCAACCTCTGCATAGGTTTGGGTCTTTGGTGGCTCAAGGTTGGCATCAATCTGATGACCATTTGGGGAATTGTCTCTGGGAGGCTGGTGGGTTTTCAAGTAACTCATTAACTCGGGTTTGCAATTTAACAAGCGGGCGGTCTCCAGTCCACTTTGTGTGACTCAAGTAATCTTTGGAGGGTCCTCTGTAGTAGGCCGGTGGAACACGGAGTAATTTACCAATTTGAGCCTGTCTCTTAACGGGTTGGCGGGTCCTGGACTGGTCTGGCGGGTTGGATCTGCCTCCTGGGAACCGGGGTTTAACTCTTGAGTTTTCAATACAAGTATTGAAATGTCATTCATGACACCCTTGCCCTTGTGCAAAAGGAGGAAATCAATGCCTTCTATGACGCTCTCCTCCGCCATCCCTACATTATTGCCAACCAGGCAGCCTTTGCTCCATTCATAGAGTATTTTGAAACTCAATGGGTTGGAGTGTTTCAAGGAGCACGCCACATCAGAAAAGGCGGGGACTCAATCACATGGAACTGCTTTAAGCAGGTAAAGGATGGCCTAATCAAGACCACCTCTTCTCTTGAAGGGTGGCATAGTCAATTTTCCACAAGGGTCCAGGTTCAGAAGCCCAAGTTCAACAAAATCATGGTCCATCTCAAGACTCAGCAGGCCATCTCTGCCTGCCTCTTTAAAACAGGCATGAAGACCAAGGATGATCCCTCCAAGCAAACCAAAGTGGTGAAAAAGTATACAGAGATTAGCAAGGTGGTCCTTGCCTACTATCCCAAGGATAGCAAGCTTGAGCATCTCCAAGCTATCTCAGTTGCTCTTTCAACCAATGTATGATCCTTCCTCAATAAACACCACTCTATCTTCTCTCTTTTTCCCTTTACTTTTATCATTATTTTAGTTTTATTTAGTATTTGGTACAATTCTATGCTTATTTTAAAGTATAGTTTGTAGTTAAAATCAATGAAAATAGTTATTTTTTGGATATTTTAACTTTTGGACTTTACGCAACCTTGTTGCTACTAATTGACCCCATTTTTTATTGCAGATTTGGAATCCTGAGGCTTTTTTAAGTATAGAAATGTTTTTTGAATTTTATTTTTTGAGAATTTTTTAGGGTTTTTTGGGGGGTTCAAAAATCTAAAAATTTTAAACCGTTTTTTCTTAGTCAAAATGCCGTAAATCAAAATGGCGTTTTTACTAGTAAATCGAGTAGCAAAAATTCGAGATGCCGTTTTCGAAATGGCGTATTGTACCGGAGCAGATCCGCCACAACCCTACACCGAATGCAACACAACAATCCCCAGGAAATTGTCGCCTAAATCTTCTAAAATAAGTGGAGTGATTCCTGGGTGACTGTGCAAGCAGCCCAAGCTACAGCCTAGCTAGATTCAGTCAAGCGGTGGTAGCGGTTCAAATATGACGCATTTAGCATTTAAATTGGATTTGAATGAGATTAAAATATGAAGCCATTTCCTTAGCCTCACTCAATTATGAAAAACAGGAAACTGTCTGAAACAGCATTTTTTATGCATGAAGCCTCGTAGGAAGGGTGTCTGAACAGAGTATTTTTTCAAGCATCCCTGCTATTACAACATAATGGATGTTATTATTATTGGACCAAGCTTCGGCGCAACCGTGTGTACGCCTTGCCATGAAGCTCATAAAAAATGTAGTCGTGGTGTACCAACCTGTACTCGCTGTCTTAAAAAGGGGATAGAATGTACAAGAGAAAGGAAAACTACACTCAGCCAGATTAACTTGTCCAAAGCAAACAAAAATTTTAGTGCTTATCAGCCATCAACTTGGGACCAAGTTCTGCAAATAGCCGATATGTCATTAATGACCCGTTTTTTCTTTCGTCGTTATGTGATGCCCATGGTCCTCCTCTTGCCCAAGCCAGCTATTGCGGCCGGAATTATAAATCTCAGGGAAAAGGCAATGTCACCATTTATGACTCCTTATAAGGCAGGAATCATAATTAAATGTAGCCGTAAACATATTGTAGATGCTTTTACACTAGCCATTGGCGCTTTTTTCCGCTTTCACAACCCGTTCTATCCTCTTTTTTCTGAAGAGGCCTTTTACTCAAAACCCCGCTCCCTAACCCTGATTAAGATCGTTATCCAGATTGGCTTAGAACGCATGCCGCAGTCTGTTTTAACAACGGCAGCTAAAAAAGAAAATAACTTAACACCAGATGACTTTAAAAACCTTCCAAACTCTCTCGATACTTTACAATGCTTTGTTTTAACAATGATCTCTGTTTGGCTCCCAAGCCTGGAAAAAATTCGCGTAAAAATATGGCTTCACATTGATAAACTCATCTCACTCCTCGGATTACACATCAACCCATACTCTTCTCCACTCTGGCTGGAACGCAAGCTAGCCAAACACTTGATCACGCTGGGGCCCTACCAAGCAGGCCTTGGTCAATTTTGCCGATTTACCAATGTATGCTGGCTTTATACAAGCAACAAGCATCTTAGCCCAGGTTTCCTTCAGAGGATAGCATTTCATTTCCCTAGTGACAGAATCCATTACATCACAAGTCAGGGCATTTACCACTCCTTCACCATTATCGCCAAGGTTAATCGAGCTCATGCACTGTCGCTTTCAAACAAAGATCCCGCATTCTCTTTTTTGCAAGAGTTACAGCGCTATATGAAACATCTTCAGGAAATCTTTCTTTGGGCTTGGAATCACCTCAGCCAATGTCAAGGAAATAAACATCTTCTGGTCCAGTCTCGCCTGATCTTGACTCTTCGCTACCACAATGATTGTATTGAGTTGCAGAAGCTTGCACTGCATATTCCCCTGAACTTAAAGGAACCCTTAACCCCCACACCTATCTCCAAGTTCATTTCCTGCTTTTCTCGGGATGGTATAAACGCGGCTATGCGCAACATCCACTTGGTCTCTACCATCAACCCCCAAGCCTTCAACCCCGACTACATCCGCATTCTAATCCCATCCATTGCTTTCATCATGGTTCACTGCAAGCCAATGAAAGCTCATTATGGCCACACCCAACTTCTATACAAGGCACTCCTTCAAGCCAAAGCGTGTCTGACTCGAGGACAAAGCATCCCAAACCTCAAAGCAAGCGCTACAGCCTATCTCGAGCTATTTGATTTCCTACAAAAATATCATAAAATCCTTGACTAACTATATTCATTTGATTAGGGTTCCCTTCAAAGAAAAGAATAACCACCTACCAAATAAGTCGACCATTTTTTACTTGGTAGCTCTCACCATTCTCGGCTTGACTCTATCCAAACAATTTCCATCAAATTTACTATATTCCTCCGCTTTTTATAATAAAAACTAGGTGTTTTACTCAAAAAAGAAAGGGTGAATTCAGTGCTCCAATTCTAAAAAGGTACCCACGTACTGTAAGCACTTACCAATATCTCTATATAATGAATAAGCTAATTTAAACTCAAAGCTAAGTAATTTGTATATAACGAAAGCAACTCTGGTAACCCTTAATGGTAAAAATGAATCTAGAGGGCTAATTTATTTGATAAAAAATAATAGAAATATAAGCATATTAGAAAGGAAAAGTACTGTAATTTTATAATGCTAGGAATTATGTAGCCCGAAAAGATAAAAAATAATTTTTAACCTATGGTGACTATGACTGGTGAGTTAAATTTTGCCATGGACTGGCTGCAAGTGATTTTCTGCTACAAAAATTAAAATATGGCCTCATATTCCAATAGACCCAACCAGCTATTCAAAAACAAATATTAAAGTTATTAAAAACTTGACTCAAAAGATCTAAAATTAACTTTATTTTCTCCCTAACATACAGAAGGTTTTACAGCTGTAGGGATGAACAGAATCAGCTCAGCCTTAAATAAAATAGCTACTGTCAAACATATACCTCTTGAAAGTATATTGAATAAATAAAGGGGTAAATCAAAGAAGAAAATGATACTTTATTTGATATGGGCAAAGGGTGTTAAATAGTATTGTTTCATAACTGTGCTATTTTAGCAGAGTTACAAGGAGGAAAACGTTTAGAAGCTAGATAGTAATCTTTATTGAGATATTGGGATTATATAGATATGGTAAATTGCCTAGAAGGAACAAGGTTGCAGCTGATCAATCATTTGGATGAGCAAGGTGATGGCTTGTCCTTACTAGTGAGTGAAGCACTAAATTGAGTTACCACTGGGTTCAGATTATTATTGGTTCTTGTTTCCTTGTTTGGTAATTTGAGTCAACTTCTGCATTTGGCTTCAAGTGCCAGAATAGTCAAGACAAGTGGTGCAGGGTCTCTTGTGAGGAACTTTTCTGGGGGGGAGGGTCCCGTGGTTTTGACACCCCCTGCTGAGAATCAGCCTCCTCAGTTGGCAGGTTTGTCAGGATACCAGAAGTACTGTGGAGCTCCAGCAGGTGAGGGAGGAGTCAAAGCAGGTACTGGCATGGCCCACCAGATGATGGGACCTAACTTTACCAGGTAGAAAAGGGCCTTCCCAGCCACAGCCCAAGGTCCAGCCGCTGGCAAGGCAGAGTCAATCAATCCTGTGAGTGCAAGGTAAAGCACCCCCAGGAATTGACTACTCTGGCCAGAGGCATCAGAAGTGGGGGGGTTGAGATGGTTGGTTTGGGTGTCGGGGGCGGTTCCATGGGGACCAAGTAGGTGGCAGGATTGTTGTACTTCCCGTTAAAGATCAAAGGGTAGATGGTGATTGCTTTGCCATCTCGGACAATTTGGTAGGGTTCCTTGGGAGCGTTTGGGCAGGTGTACCACTGCAAGTCTTCCAATGTCCAGGGTTTGTGGTCAGGATTGGCAGGATACTCAGTGAAATGCACAGGGCCAAATGGAGCGTTGGGTGGGCGGTAGTAGTCAAAGGCTTCAGTTTTATCAACTGGAGTCTGACTATCTATCCCAGTAGAGGGGTACTGACGCTTGGGTGTATACAGATAAAAGAGTATCAAAAATAGGTATGAAAACAGATTGGTGAACCAAAGGTTCATAACAACTTTATTTGGTAAGGATGACAATACAGAACTTTTTCAAGTGCTTCTGATTTATATACTTACTCACATGCAGGGGCCTCTGGGCATTCTTCTGGTGCTATCTGTGTGGCAAGGCTTGGCATATCAGGTTCTGCTGTTTGGTTGGTTTCTTCATGGTCATTTTTGGGGTTTTCAGGAACAGTTGTTTGGCTTTTTGATGGTCTATCTTGGCTTGGCTGGTCATTGATTCTGGCAGGTTTGGCTTCTGGGGTTTTAGGGGTTTTCCCAATTTGATCACCATTTTTGGACTGGCTTGACAGGCTCTCTTGAGCCCAAAGAACTTGATTAAAAAAGGGGTCCCCAATTGGGGACCCCAAATTACTTAATGGAGGGCGGGCTTGGTCTGGGTTTACTGGGCAGCTAAAAATAGCCTGCCCAGGCCCAGCCAAACCCACCAAGGCTTGGGCATAGCTTTTGGGGCCCAAAGCGGGCCCCTCAGCTGCCACCAGGGCAGGAATGATTCCTGCACCTGGATTCGCTTTGAAAAGCAAAAATCCAGGTGCAGGCAAATCTCCCCCACCTGCTAGCCCCGCCTGGTGGCTAGGAGTGGGTTTGATTCCCGCCTGGGGCTTTGAAACTGTTACTTTTGTAAAACTATCCCCTTCTAAACCGGACTTGGCTTTCTTCTTCTCCCAATATTGATGGACAGTGTCAGCTGCGTTGGCAAGGTTGTCAGCAGGTTCCCAGGTGCTTTCCTTGGGCGGGTATCCTAGCCATTTGACGTAGTACTGTGGCTTACAGTAGTGGGTGCGGTTGCCAGGTATATACTCTACTTTATGTTCAAGGGATCTCTCTACCAGGATGGGCGGAGGGGCAGTCTTCAGTTTCTGGTGGGGTATGGACGTTCCGTCCTTTTTGAACAACAAGGATTGATGGAATACATCATGTATTTTCCAGGTGTCAGGTAACTTCAGACGGTAAGTTACTTTGCCTAATTGGCCCATGATCTGGTAGGGGCTGCTTCTTTGGTGAGCTAGATTCTGGCATGGGACATTTAGGGGTATGTTCCTTGAGTCTAGATAGACCTCATCCCTGATCTCTAGTGGCTTTCCAGGGGTGTGTTTTCTATCAGTGAAGGCTTTGTAAGTCTGTACTGCGCAGGTTAGGTTTTGGGAGCAGATCATCTGGGTTTCGTGGATGTGTTTTATCCAGGTTCTACCCGCTTTGTTAGACTCCTAGTTTCTAATCTTGGGGTCCCAAGTGGGGTCAAATCTGTAATTAGCTTTGAAGGGGGACATTCCGGTGGACGCATGATCTTTGCTATTGTAAGCGTATTGAGCTGTGGATAATAGGTCTGCCCAGTTGTCTTGATTGGTGTTTGCGTAGCATCAGAGGTACTGTCCCAAAATCTGGTTTACCTGTTTGGTTTGGCCGTTGGTCTGGGGGTGATAGGAAGTGGACATGCATCTTTTGATTCCTAGGTCTTTCATCACTTGCGCCCAATAATGAGATGTGAACTGTGGTCCTCGGTCTGTCACTATTTCCTCTGGGGTTCCGTGTTGGGTGAGTATTTGGTCATGAAAGTGTCAGACAGTTTCAGCGGCAGTGCAATGGGTAGTGATGGGGACAAAGTAGGCCATTTTGGTGAAGCAGTCAACCATCACCAGAATTGCATTGTAGTCTTTAGAGGGTGGGAGTTCAACTATGTAATCCATGAATACCAATTTCCAGGGCCCTAAGGGGATGTCTAGGGGATGGAGGAGGTCTTCTGGCTTAGAATGTCTTGTTTTGGCACGCCCACATGTTTCACAGCGCTCAATGTAGTTGATAATATCTGTGTCTATCTTGGGCCACAAGTAATTTCTTTTGATGCTTTGAAGGGTTTTGTGGCGGCCTGGGTGTCCGGTTAGTTCCGAGTTGTGGTAGTCCTTTAGTACAGAAATCCAAGCTAATCCTTCTGATACATAGATTCTTCCTTGGAACAGTAGGGTGGTTCCTTTTAGTGAGTAACCTCTTTTGTACAGGGGGCTGTCTAGTTGTGTTGAGAGTTCTGAGATCATAGTTTTGGCAACAGGGTTCTTTGCCTGGGCTTCTAATACATCCAATTTCTTAGCAACAATTTTCAGGTAGTTTAGCTGTATTCTTTCACTGGTTGTATCCAACAGGGTATGGGTGTTGTGATCTCTCAACTCAGCGGAGGACAGGATCAGGTTGGCTCTTCTACTTAGGGCATCTGGGACAATGTTTACTTTGCCGGGTTTATAGTCAATTTCTAGTACATAGTCTGCAAGTTCTAGGGCCCATATTGCTTGTTGTTGGTTAAGCTGACATGGTTTGAAGAAGTAAACCAAGTTTTTGTGATCTGTTAGGACCTTTACTGGGTGCTCAGCGCTGCATAGGTATCTGCGCCAGTGCTTCAGGGTCTTCATTATAGCTAGCATTTCTTTATCATATATAGGGTAATTTCCTTCAGCAGGGATCATCTTTTTGGAGTAATATGCTACAGGATGTAGCATACCATCCCCTCCTTCCTGAAGAAGCACCCCTCCCAGGGCAAAGTCAGAAGCGTCGGTTTCCAGAATGAACGGCTTTGTGTGGTCAGGCATGGCTAACACAGGCGCAGAGGTGAAGGCCAACTTCAGGGCTTCAAAGGCAACAACAAAGTTGGGGGTCCACTCAAACTGGACTTTTTCTGAGCAAAGGCGGGTCAGGGGCAGAGTAATCTGAGAAAATTTTTTGATGAAATCTCTACAGTAGTTTGCTAGCCCCAGGAAACTTCTAACATCTTTCTGACAGGTGGGGGTGGGCCAAGCTGTGACCACATCCACTTTATTGTGGGCCATGGCAAATCCACCAGTGTGTACTATGTAGCCCAAGAATTCTACCTCAGGTTGGAAGAACTCACACTTCTTGAGTTTGACGTAAAGGTTGGCTGCTGCTAGTTTCTCCAAGATGAGGTCCAGGTGGTGGAGGTGGTCTTCATGTGTTTTGCTATATATCAGAATGTCGTCAAGATATGCCACACAGAATTGGTCCAGGTATTCTCCAAGTTTCAAGTTAATCATCCTCTGGAAAGTACTAGGGGCGTTGCATAGCCCAAAAGGCATGACTAGGTATTCATAGAGTATATATCAAGTTTTGAAAGCTGTTTTATATTCATTGCCTTATTTAATTTGGATTTGGTTAAAAGCGTCTTGGAGGTCAATCTTAGAGTATAATTGTGCTCCAGTCAAGACATCACATAGGTCATTGGCATTAGGTATGAGGTATTGGTTTTTTACTGTGATTTTGTTCAGCTTTTGGTAGTTTACACAAGGTCTCATTCCCCCATCTTTCTTCCAAACAAATAGTAGGGGGAAGAGCATGGGGCCTTTGAGACTCAGATAAATCCTTTCTTGGTCATGTCTTCAATGTACGCTTTCAAGGCCACCTGTTCTTTTTGGTTGCAACTATAGATGGGGCTGTGGCTGGGTTGCATATCAGGGAGTAAGTCAGTGGTGTGGTTGTAGATAGAGTGTTCAGGTAGTTGAGTTGCCGCCTCTTTGCTGAAGACACTGGCCCATTTCTCGAGGGTTGAGGGCAGCTTCCCTGAGCAAGGGTCTAATTGCAAGGTCATGAGTTTGGTGGGGGGTACTATGTGTGGGCTTGGCTGAATAGGTACAGTGTTGGGGTTAGGTCCCTTTCCCAGGGTTACGATTTGGTCACAATAGTTCAGGATTGCACCATGCTTGTCAGCCCAGGAGTCTCCAAGTATCAATGGGTGTGGTAATCCTTTCAACAAGATAACAGATGAGGGGTTGGTGTTTTGCCCAATCTTAAGCTCAAGGTGTTTGTTACATTCTTGGCCAATGTCAGTTGAGCCGTTTCCCATAGTGACTTGGAATTGAGTATCTGAGGAGATGAGTTCCAGTTTGGACGCTAATGCGGGGTCAATGAAACTTTTGTCAGCCCCTGTGTCTAAGAAAGCCTTTTTGCAAAATACTTTATCTCCTACTTCTAGGGTCACTATGATATACTTATAAGACTGAGAGGTAGTGTTTAATTGGACAAGGGAGCCTGAAGTTTGGTTTCTTCTGGGACAGGCCCTGGTCTGGTGTCCTGCTTCATGGCAGTGGAAACACAACCCGTCTCTGTAATGTTGTTGCAAATCCTCGGGTGTCATGGCTGGTCTGGCTGCAGTGGGGCTTCTGGCAATCCAGGGTCCATGGGGGGCAGCGCTGTGGGTTTCTTGGTTTAAGCTTAGTCCTTGGCAGAGCGCAATCAGTTCTTCTAATCTAATTGTGGGGTGGTGGTGCTTGGGGAGGTCCTTCAACCCTGGGTTCACGCCTTTTCTGAATAAGATGGCAGCCAATTTGTTGTCCAGCATAGTATGAGTCTGTAGTTTGGTGAACTCTTCTACGTATGTCTGAAGTGGGCGGCTGTTTTGCTTGAATTATAACAGGGTCATGAAGGCAAAGTAACGGGTATTCTGGTCCTCTCCTGTGGCCATTAGTTCAGCCTCAAATCAAGCATAGTCTAAGCAAAACTCTATGTTGTTGGCGGTGGCTTTGCCAAACCAGTCTAGGGCGTCCCCTGTTAGCATGGATGATACCCCCAAGACTTTGACTGTGTTATTGGGATAGGCGGCGGCATTGGCTAGGAAGTGCAGTTGTAGTACCGGCATGGCTCTTCTAGCTTCCTCTAGGCTGAGCTTGCCCATCTGGGGTATGGTCACATTGGAGGTGGTTTGGTTCACAATGATGTTCTGTAATTGGGAGGAGGTTGCTGCAGTTGGGTCTTTGCTCTCTGGAGCATCCTTAGAATCATCCAAGGTCCAGGTTGTTCTCTTTCACATGGAGGAGATTTGGTATGATAACCACAAATAACAGTAATAAGTGATAATCATAAAAACAAACATACAAGTAGTCCCAAGTGCTAATAACACCTTGGGGCACAGGTTACCAAGTTTGGGGTAGATTGTCATAATGTCAGGATACCAGAAGTACTGTGGAGCTCCAGCAGGTGAGGGAGGAGTCAAAGCAGGTACTGGCATGGCCCACCAGATGATGGGACCTAACTTTACCAGGTAGAAAAGGGCCTTCCCAGCCACAGCCCAAGGTCCAGCCGCTGGCAAGGCAGAGTCAATCAATCCTGTGAGTGCAAGGTAAAGCACCCCCAGGAATTGACTACTCTGGCCAGAGGCATCAGAAGTGGGGGGGTTTAGATGGTTGGTTTGGGTGTCGGGGGCGGTTCCATGGGGACCAAGTAGGTGGCAGGATTGTTGTACTTCCCGTTGAAGATCAAAGGGTAGATGGTGATTGCTTTGCCATCTCGGACAATTTGGTAGGGTTCCTTGGGAGCGTTTGGGCAGGTGTACCACTGCAAGTCTTCCAATGTCCAGGGTTTGTGGTCAGGATTGGCAGGATACTCAGTGAAATGCACAGGGCCAAATGGAGCGTTGGGTGGGCGGTAGTAGTCAAAGGCTTCAGTTTTATCAACTGGAGTCTGACTATCTATCCCAGTAGAGGGGTACTGACGCTTGGGTGTATACAGATAAAAGAGTATCAAAAATAGGTATGAAAACAGATTGGTGAACCAAAGGTTCATAACAACTTTATTTGGTAAGGATGACAATACAGAACTTTTTCAAGTGCTTCTGATTTATATACTTACTCACATGCAGGGGCCTCTGGGCATTCTTCTGGTGCTATCTGTGTGGCAAGGCTTGGCATCTCAGGTTCTGCTGTTTGGTTGGTTGCTTCATGGTCATTTTTGGGGTTTTCAGGAACAGTTGTTTGGCTTTTTGATGGTCCATCTTGGCTTGGCTGGTCATTGATTTTGGCAGGTTTGGCTTCTGGGGTTTTGGGGTTTTTCCCAATTTGATCACCATTTTTGGACTGGCTTGACAGGATCTCTTGAGCCCAAAGAACTTGATTAAAAAAGGGGTCCTCAATTGGGGATCCAAATTACTTAATGGAGGGTGGGCTTGGTCTGGGTTTACTGGGCAGCTAAAAATAGCCTGCCCAGGCCCAGCCAAACCCACCAAGGCTTGGGCGAAGCTTTTGGGGCCCAAAGCGGGCCCCTCAGCTGCCACCAGGGCGGGAATGATTCCTGCACCTGGATTTGCTTTGAAAAGCAAAAATCCAGGTCAGGCAAATCTCCACCTCTTGCTAGCCCCGCCTGGTGGCTAGGAGCGGGTTTTATTCCCGCCCAGGGCTTTAAACTGTTACTTTTGTAACAAGGTTGGCGGAAAGATTATCTGGAGTGCAAGCTCCATAATCACTAGCTGCTGTTCTGTTGCAGGTAGTATGGCCACACATTGTTTTTGTCTTGCTTTGCATGATCTAAGTGTGATAGAAATTGCAGGATAATATGAAGCCATGTCTAATTGGTGATGAATAAACACCCAAATCTACATATAGTTGATAATTAACCGGTATAACACACCATCTTGAAAAGCACTATCTCAAAATGTGCATCTCAATTTTATAGCAAAAACACCATTTCAATTTAGGGCATCACAACTAAAAAGATTTTAAAATTTTAGATTTTTGAACTCCAAAAAACCAGAAATAATCCCAAAAAATTTAAAAACATTTCTAGGCTTAAAAAAGCCTCAGAATTCCAAATCTGCAATAAAAAGGAGGTCAATTGAAGCAACAAGGCTGCACAAAGCCCAAAAGTTAAAATATACCCAAAAACAACCATTTTAATAAATTATAACCATGATTCATACTTTAAAATAAGCATAGAATTGTACCAAATAAAAAAAGTCAAATAATGATAAAATTAAAGGAAAGAAAAGAGAAGTTAAAGTGGAGTTTACTGCAAAAGGGCTCAGACATTAGTGAAAAGAGCAACAGAGATGGCCTAAAGATGCTCAAGCTTTCTATCCTTGGGATAGTATGCAAGAACCACCTTGCTGATTTCTGTATATTTTTTCACTGCTTTGTTCTATTTGGGGGTTGCCTTTGGTCTTCATGCCAGTCTTGAAGAGCCAAGCAGAGATGGCTTGCTGGGTTTTTAAATGCACCATTATTTTGTTGAATTTGAGCTTCTGAACCTGGACTCTTGTTGCAAATTGGCTATGCCACCCTTCAGGGGAAGAGATGGTATTGATAAATCATCTTTTACCTTCTTAAAGCAGTTCCAGGTGATTGATTCACCGCCCTTTCTGATGCAGTGTGCTCCTTGAAAGATACCAATCCATTGAGTTTCAAAATACTCAATAAAGGGCGCAAAAGCTGCCTGGTTGGCTATAATATATGGGTGACAGAGTAGGGCGTCATAGAAGGCATGTGTCTCCTCCTTTCTAACCAGAGCAAGGGCAGCAAAGCAGTTGGACACGTACTTGGATTCTTTAGTGTCTTCAGAGTTGACCAGCTCATGAAGTTCAGAGCACTTTTGGAGGCAGCGGCAGAGTGCCTGCCAGAAGTGGAAGTAGCATCCCTGGGGGGAGCTTGTGAAGACTCTAATAAAAGCATCTTTCTGAGCCTGTTCAAAATCCACTACTAGATATTTGTGATAAGGAAGAATTTTTGGTTGCTTTTTGGTTGGGGTGGCTTCCTCTTCCTGGGACTGGGCCTTCTTCTTGCACCCTCTGGTTTTCTTTGGATCCTCTTCAATGTTTGGGAGGATCTCATCCAACTTGGCCTTTAGAATTTTAAGTGAACAGACATAATTTTCATGCTTCTTATTTGGGAGGGAAAAGAAGACCAGGGGAAGAACTAAATTTCCCACCTGCCTGTGAATATTCCAAAGCTGGCTAAATAGCTTTGGGAAGGTGGAAAAAGTTCCATCTGTGAGCCATGTTTTGCATTTCAACAGGTTGTACAGATCCTGTAAGGTGGCAAAGCAAATAATGCGCTCATGGGCATGTTGGCTGTTGTTATGGAGAAGGAATCTCTCCTTATGAAAAGATAGTTTTTGGATCTCAGACAAGACCAATTGATCAATTGATGAAGCACTGACGCCTTCAGTGCTCAGAGCATACCTCTGATTGGTGAGATATCTCTGATAATTGGAGGCGCCACCAACAGTGGCAAGTTGGGTGCCGTTTAAATTGAGGAGGGCATCATTGACAACCTCAGTGGTGGTTTAACTTTGGTGGTAGGAATGTCTTGGCAAATAAACCAGCAGATCAGTTGATACAGGGGGTCAAAAGGCTTGGCACAGTCATGTCCAGTAGTCAGGGCCTTGAATCTAGTGAACCTGTATGTAGTGAGTCTAGCAGGGCAGCACATGTTATCACATTTATAGTGATGTTGTTGGATTGGGTTTTTTATTGTTACAGCTAAAGCTGTAGCCCTTGTAAACAAAACCAGCACCTCCTTTCTTAGTCATGATGGGGTAGCTGGCTGGGTATGTGGTGGGCACAGCAAAGGTGTCATTTTGATTGCAGATATTGTGGACAGTATTTAGATCCCAGTGCTCAATTTGCTTATCCACAGGAGCACCAGGCTCCTGTTCATCTTCCTCTTTGGGCTCTGAGGTGAAATCAGAGTGGAGGTTAAAGTTGAATAACTTTTCCTGGGGATCTGAAAGGGAGTAAACAAAAGGAGAGTGAGGAGGGGTTGGTCTTGTTTCCTCAGGTTCAGGGGAAGGTGTGGGTGTCTTGGGGGAGCATTACCCTTAACAGGCTGCTTTTTAGGGTAGTTTTGGCATTCTTGGTCTTGAGAGGAGTGACCTTGGACTTGGAGGTCTTGGATGCCTTGGGCACAGCTTTGGTAGTAGGCTTGGGAGGCATCCAAAAGTGAATTAGTATCAAAATATGGTAAATTTGGGGGTTGTTTTTAAAGAGAAAAATTAGAATGTTTTTAAAATAAAAGTAGTAAGTTTTTTACAGAGGATTGTAGATAAAGTCTTAAAATATATAATATCAAAGTTTCAATGTTTGTCTTTATAAAAAATATTTTTTATTAGTAACACAAGTATGCAAAACTTTGAGTTTTGACTGAAAACTTGCAGTCAAAATGGCGTTTTTGAAGTGACATAATTGAGGTGCCATAGCTCAAAAACATAGTGTTTTGACCTTTTTTACATTAAATTAACAAATTTCTGGTGGAGCTACCTCAACTGTGCCAAAGAGTAAAACTTAAAAATTTAAAAAAACTAGCTTATACCATTGGGGTTAAAAAGTACTCAGTTGTTTAGAGGAGGTCAAAAAATATATATTTGCAAATTTTCATATGCTTTCTTACATTTTTTGCTTAATTGATTTTATATGTGAATATGTAGTTTTGAAAAGTTAAAAACAAGAATCACAGTGAGGGAATTGATATAGTGTAGCCTGGCGTCATATTTAATTTCCCCTTATTTTCCCCTATCCATTTTGCACATTGAATTAATTGGGTGATATGAAAGTTGGTGGAATTCAAAGCGATGTAAATTGAAATGGCGTAATCACCCCCTTCCATATTAAAATCACTAAAAATATTTTATTAAGAGATCTCTTATCAATGTATCCATGTATAATAAAGTTATAAATTACTTATAACAAAACTAGTTTTTTACCCAGCAATGACAATCACTATAAGGAATATCATAGTGGCATCTTTTTAAGTTGTTCTTAGTATAAGTGTCTTAGATTAATACTATAGGAACATCTTCTGGCACTATACAACAGACTTTATTTTAGTTTGGGTATAAGCTTATTTTAGTTAAAGATAAATAGTGTGATTTGAAATGACGTAAAGTCAAGATGGCGTAAACACGCCCCACACTAAGTGAGTTTATATGTAAATAAGTTAGTGAAATAAGATTTAATTAATCTGACTCAAAGTGACAGAATTAAGACGGTGTAAATTTGAGATGCCACATTATAAATGTATATGTAAATTTTAATTATTTTTTTTTAATTCAAAATCACTAACGCAAAAAACACTATCTCAAATTAAATTTGAGATGGCGTAAATTGAAGTGCCATTTTTGAAATGGTGTGTCCTACCGTCTTGCTCCGGATAAACACCTGCTCTGCATTTTGAACAATTTTGAAGTGATTCCTGTCATGTTTCTCTGGGCAAACTTGAGCGCTTCCAACTATGTTTTACTTAGGGGATTTTCAAACCCAATGACTTCAATATTTCTCCAAGTTTCTCTGCGTTTTCTCAACATTTTGGCCATTTGAACTTGCCAGCTGCTTGCTTCTTGCCTCACTTAATCATTTTTGGAAAACCTCCAGCCTTTGTACTCAAAGTTTCTCTGTCCTGTTTCTGGCTACTTTGGCTCCTCTTTACAAATCAATTCCTTATAAATTTACAGTCTATTTTCTGTAAACTATTTCCTGCTTTCTACCTATTTTTTATATGATATTAGTCTTATCTTTTTATCATTTTTTGGCAGTTTAATTAATTCTTTTTACTGCTTCTTTCTTATTATTAATCCTACTCCCAACAGTCTAAATCCAACATTCTTGCTCCTTCATCCAATTTTGCTAGTCCTTCTCAACCAACTTCCAGTTCTACAGGTAGACCTGCTCAATGATCTTCCAGACCTTCAGATAGTCCTGCACCATGATCTTCCTCTTCCATCAGCTAGACCTTCCTATGAACCACCTAGGTTTTATTCCTCATTATTAACTTCTCTATGAACCACCAAGGTTCCATCCTTCTCTGTAGTCTCTGTTACTAACACCTCAGCTCAGGCAATAAGTTTTCTTCAAGTGAGTTAGCGTTTGACTGGGCCCCCATAAGTGACCACCACTAAAGGCAATCAATCACAGACAATTCTCACGTCTGTGTAATTGTTTTTGATCACACAGGTAGTTAGTCTTGAGCTTTCAGTTGCAAAGCAACCAGCTTTACTTCTCAGAGACCTGTTTGTTATCATTTTCTACAGCTGCTTTCCCAAGCAGCTACCCTGACAACGTCTCTGGCATAAACATGTCCCTCTGGTGGCTTTAGGACCTCCCCAAAGCCTTCAGGAAAACACAAACAAGGATCCCTTATCAGTCTGTTAGGTAAGGGCTTTGCTTACAGACCCCATGAAAGTGACCAAGGGATTATGGAGCTACCTCAACTCCTCCCTTCCCTAGTAGACCTTATTACCTATCAGACTGTCTCACCCTCCAGCAGCCACCAGTTATCTACTAGGCTTGGGACCTTTACTGCCTCTAGTAGTCACTAATTACCTACTAGACTGTGATCCTCACTGCTTTTAGTAGTCACCAGTTACCTACTAGGTAGGCCTTGCCTTCCCTAGTAGCCAAGGTTACCTACTAGGCCTCTATTTGTCTCAAAACTACTACACTAATAACTTTCAGCATATAGTATTTATTGTGGAAAATCAGCCCTTGCCTGCACAACAGCTTCCATGTGGACTGTCACAGTGGACTATGGTTGTGTTGGGCATTAAGCAAGTGTGATTGCCCTTGATGGTTTGCACCTTTTACCAGTGCTTGGTGTTGAGCCACACTGGACAGGAGTGGTCTTCACAGTTATAGTAGTGGCTCTTGAAGCCCCAGTTGGCATTGTTGCAGCTGAAAATGTAACCATTGGCTAACATGACCAGCCCATCCTTCACAATCATGATAGGGAAGTATTTGGGCAAGGTGGAAGGAACCTTGAATTTGCCATCAACATTGCAGATATTGTAGGCCAACAGAGGATCCCAGGGGCCAGCAGGAGCATGGCAGAAGCCAGGGAAATAATCAGGGTAGGGCTTTGAATCATCCCCTGATGAACTGGAAGAAGGGGCTTATCTTAGTGCTCTTCATATGTGGGAGACTCATCCTTGGAAGGGGACTTCTTTGCCTGGCGCCGCTTCTGGGTAGGATCCTTGTGTGAAGCAGAGTTATAGAAACTGTGGTCAGTAAGTGTACCATCAGTTTCCTCTCCTCCAGTGGAGTGAGTGGGGATCTTCTTGTGAGAGGGCTCAGATGGAGGCTTTGGAGTAGCCTTCTTTGATGAGGAAGTCTTTTTCTTTGGAGTCTTGGGGGCCTTGGAGGGGCGCTTGGTACTCTTTTGTTGCTTTAAGGTGTTCTTTTCCTAAAATAATAAGCTACAAGTTCTAAGGTGAAGCTTTGTTTAAAAAAAAACAAAAAAACAACTTAAAAACATAATATATAAAAAGTAAACTTTATATGGCTTTTGTTGGCATTTAAAATTTTAAAACCTATTTGTATAGTTTTTTATTATAGTTTTAAA
Source organism: Entomophthora muscae (assembly GCA_014839935.2). Lineage (NCBI taxonomy): Eukaryota > Fungi > Entomophthoromycota > Entomophthoromycetes > Entomophthorales > Entomophthoraceae > Entomophthora > Entomophthora muscae. The sequence goes on along the minus strand of QTSX02000002.1, from coordinate 122,940 downwards.
CAAAAAGTTAAAAGTTAAGAGATATCTGTAAAAAAGTAGCTTTAGATACAGTAGTTTTAAAATCTATGGCAACAAACAAAATGAACTCAGATTTAAACAAAATGAATTCAGATTTAAGCAAAATTGAAATTAACCCAAATCTATTGTAAATCCATATAAATTCATTTATTTTTAATTTTGTTTAAATCTGGATTGTTTTTGCTTGTTGTCATAGCTTTTAAAACTACTGTATGGATTTATTTAAAAGAATAGAAAATATAATAGAGAAAAGTTAAAAATACAACATATCAAAAAAATCAGATGTTTTTATTATGTAAAAAATAAAGTTTCATAAGTGAGAAATGAAAAGTGTTGACATTATGAGTGCCAATTAGTAAAAAAGCTGAATTCTCACTGACAATTAGAAAAATTGTAGACATTATTATTGTAAACATTCTTACTGTTGACATTTTTTTGAAAATTTACTATGAAAAAACATAGTACGCTTAATTAAATTTACGTGGGCTAGAAAAGGCTAACTGTTTTCTGTATGTTTTTGTTCATAAGATGAAATTAAAAAAACATATCAAAATAAGTTAAAAATTATCAAAGTTCTTTATTTTTTTATTTTTTTATTAAAAATGATGTTTTGGGGGTAGGAATATAATATTTTACCATTAAACTTATATAAAGTTGTTAAGCAGTTGTATTTAGATATGAAAAAGGTAAAGTGTCAACAATGTCACTTACAACATTCTTTATAGGAGGTGGCATATTAATTTAAGCTTAATTGCATCACTCCAATTTGCTTAAATCCACCCCAGTGGTTGATCACAAGCAAATAAACAATATTTCTGAGTATTGACATTATTTTTGATAATAAATTCTATAGTAAATTACATAGTAACTCACGCTTCAGTTATTGGATCACCATTAGCCACTAATCCATTTAATATATTAAAGCCATAATAAATGCCACAGATATATTTATAATATGACCATTTCAACAATCAGCTATATGAAAAATGCCTTTTTCTATATATTAATGTAATAAAAAATATTTTTAAATAAGCACTTAATTTTTTTTATTGTAGATGTTTCAGTTTTAGTATTGAAAATAAGTTCAGTTAAAAAAGTGTTGACATTGACACTGTTACGTTGTGAAAACAAATTGTCAAAACAGCAGGCTCAACCAGCCAGCAAGGTTCCAAGAAAGCAGTTTTGTGACCTGCAATCCAATTATCCAGTCACTTGGAGCCAGACTAGGAAGTCAACTCAAATTTACAAATCCAACAACATGAAAAAATGATGATCCTTTATGGTGGATACCTTGTTTGGACGCTTGACTCATTACTAGGATCAAGCCACCCCCTTCACCATCCTACCATGTGATTTACACAATCATGTTCCTGTTATCCATGGCTCACATTAACTATATAATCATTATCTCTCAATAAAGAATATCATCTATCTTCTAAATATTTTTCCCCGTTTAACTCTGCTAAAACAGCACAGGTACAACATTGGTAGCACAGGTAGGTTCACCATCCTACCTTATCTTGTAAAATTTGCCTGTTGCCTGTACTTGCTGCGGCCAACAAGTCCTCAATAGAATTATGTCTGGCCTCCCAGCAGACTGGAAACCGTACACACCTGGTGCTGAGATACCTGATTGGTTGTTCTCTACCAGAACATGGTGATACCACTCCCTGTGTTCCATACCCTGTCAGCACAAGGGTTCTTCCAGGATCCCTCCTCTATGCCATGTGCAACTGATGAAAATACCATGCCAGCCTACATATCCAAAAGACTTTGAAGCACTGCCCTGGAATCCTTTGCCAGAGCCAACAACAACAACACTGCTGCATGGATCCAATATGCCCAAAGAAAACTGGCCCAAATGGAATGCCCACAGCAATTCTGGATTGTAGAGATCTTCATCCAACTGACTCATGACGCTGGCACCTGGTGCAACAAGTGGCATGAAGAGCACACCAAAAAGGACTGGGATACCTTCAAACAAGATTTCTTGGCAATATTTGTGCTTAAGGACACTGCACTCATGATCATACGCCAAGTAAAGAACCTAACCCAGACAGGCACCGTGAAGGAACTCACTTGCGCCTACAAGGAACTCCAACTACGCGCAGCCTCTGACATAGCTTTTGACACCCCAGCCACACACCTCATGTACTACAACACACTCAAGTTGCATTTAATGAGACATGCAAACCTGGATCAAGTGACCAATCTACAGAGTCTATATTGCAAAGCAGAGAAAGAAGAACAAACCTCCAACACTCTCCACAAGGCGCAAACCTGAGAACAAGAGAGACCCAAAGACTCTCACTCATCCAGGGTTCCAATCAACCACCCCTGGGAACAACGGAAGCAGCACAAACCATAAGCCTGCAGGTTCAAATGGACATGGAAACGGGAACAATGGCCAGTCAAACTGTACCCATTTCTGTATCACTGCCACACAGGGCAACCAAGACAAGGGAAAGCCTGGGGAGAGCATTAAGCAAGCCAAGCTCTCCCTGCACAACTCCTGACTTGCCCAATGATGAATACCAACCTTGTTGTAAATTAGACAGCATGTGTATAATGGTCAAGGCTATTGGTGGAATTAATCCTGATAGTCAATATTAAACTGGTTTGCACTCAAATCCGTTGGATCCGACAGATTTTTAATTCTAATTGTATCTTGGACGTTACAATAGGATGGCTGTACTATTATATCCAGGTTGTATCAGGTTTGGGAATTACCAGCAGCTTCCATAATGGGCAGCTGCAAGCTGTAGCCACTCCAGGGTAATGCGCACCCACTCTTCTCTGTTGGATTGTTTGGATTGTCCTAATATGAAATGAACACAGATGCAAGATCCTGGTGGATATCAGAAGATCCTATAATGTTCCTGAAAATGGTGCAGGTGTTAATAACACTTCTGCATCCATTGTGCAGCCAGGATGGTATATAAACTTCCCTTCTTTCCAAATAAAAAAACATACTTTCACATATTAAATCTTGCCTTTGCTCAACTTAGTTGTTACCTATTATTAAAAGGTAAAGACTACAGAGTCATTGGACCTGTATTAATTCCTGTTCAGGCCTATTGCTATACTCTACCCACAAGAAACTATAGACGTTAACCGCAAAGATGTCAACCAGGCCCAATTCACGACATTGGTGCTCACTCCTAGAATTTATTCATCCAAACACACCAAACTTGCAGGACACCCCCGCCATGGTCTTGTTTCAGCCCAGGGAGGGAACGGTCCACTCTCTGCTTCTGCTTTAGCATACCTGCAAGGCATACTCCAGCAGACGCCAGAACTGTCCTTCCTGGAGACCACTAACCAGGATGGTTCTCCCCAAAATCTTCAGGAGCTGCTTGTACTGAGCCAGTTCATGGGAGATGTGCAGAGACCTCCTTCCATTCAATGCTATCAAACCTTTAATTTGAATGTGGCAATCTCTAATCCTTTGAATGACAATATTGTACCCTCCTCCCAAACTTTGGACTCTACTATCCAAGGAATGGATGAAGGTGCAGTACAAGATGGGGAGAACTTGGCTCACCTGGAAATCCTGTCAGTGTATGGACCCTCCATCAGGGAGAGATTCCAAACCTTGAGCCATATCACTTCCAACCAGCTCAAGAAAGACATGAAAACTATTGACCAAATGAAGGAGTACCTATACTACTTTTTACATCCTGCTATCTATCATAATTGTGTCCATCTTGCACATCAAGAGAATTTTCTTCTGCACCAAGGTCAATTGATTGTAGCCCAACAGTACTTCTTACAGACCCTGTAGTCTGACCTCAGTTCAAACTTTGGCTTAGTTAACCAACAGATTGCTGAGGTGGTCAGAAACCAGATATCATCAACCCAGTTCATGGAGACTATGGAACAATCCTTCCACAACTAAATCCCCTGGGTGGTTCAACAAATCCTTAGCAATTATGGGTTGGATCCACATTGAATCTCTGTAGTAACTGGACACGTCAAAAGCTCCAGAGACCTCTTTCAGGCTATTGTACAGGAACTGGAAAAAATAACCAAAGGTACTACCACAGATGAGACCACCGGGAATGACAACAACATGCTCAATAAAGAGGTGATGGAACTCTTTGGTCATGTTTGCTCCTTGGAGAAGGACGTGCAGGAACTCCAACAGGATAATACCTTCTTGTATGGGGACCTACGCACTTTCCAGGCTCAATTAGCTGAAGGACTCAAGGATCTTAAGGCCATTCATGCTGGTCCCAAGCATGATCAACTGAGACAGGCCGCCTTAGAACAGGTTAACCAGACCTTTACTAAGACCACCTGTCAACAGATCCAAGGCTTAGATGATAGAGTGTATGTACTGGTAAAAGAAAACCAGGTCATCAGAGAAGAGCTCAAGGACACCAGAGCCACTCTCTTCACTCTCCAAGATCAAATTGACCACCTTACTGCTCGTCTACCAGCCTCCCCTTCCAGAGAAAGGACTGTACACTTTGAGGAACCTAGGTTAATTAGTAGACTTTCCTTGGGTAGCCAGGCACACTCCTCTGGGAATGAATCTTACCATAGCTATGATGAAGACAATGTCACTCAGAGAAACATCTCTAGGAACATCATGATGACTGAAGCAGTACTAGAGAGTAGTGAGAACCCCTTTGCTACTTCTGAGCAAACCAGATTGCAGGAACGTCAGGCTGCCTCAGAAGCTAGGTATTAAGCTTCCAGAAGCAACTGCTCTCCCATCAGACAATTTTTCAACACAAGCAATGGGATCCCTAACTTCAAACCTGTCAACTTGCCAAAATTTGATAGGAAGAGTAATGCCATCATGTTTTTGAGATTTTATGAGAACACAATGTATGGGGATGATGAGGCAATGAAGAACTCTGCCATCTTTAACTGCCTAGATTCTGAGACCCAAAAAATCATCATGCCTAGACTCCCCAAACATGGATGTACCTTTTCCAACATCTCTAAAGCATAGTTGGATGAGTTTGGCAGCAAAGAAGCCCTCAACAACCGGAAAATGGACTTTGTGGAGGGAGGCATCAGAAAAGGAGAAACCATGCAGGAGTTTGCCGATAGGTTTTATCTAGAGGCCCAGACTTTGATCTCCCTGAAGGCTGCTTCCTTCATTGATGTTAAGTCTGCTCTGCTCAATGCAGTACAACCTAACAAGAACCTCTCTCTTGCTCTGAAGTCTGGAATCTATGGAGCCCACAATGTCTCCAACCTGATTGGCCACCTGCTCACATTCAAGGATGACTTTGAAGTGCCCATGCCCTCTGGACCAAGAGCATTCCAGGAGAATAGAAACAAACCATCTTTCTCTGACAAGCCTAAAACTGGTGAAAGCTCTACCACTCAAGGAACAGCTTGTATCAATAGCAACCTCACTTGCTATAAGTGTGGGAAGCTAGGACACATGTCTAGAGAATGCAAGCAACCAGCACCCAAGGTACACCACATAAGAGCAGAGGATTATGACTCAGAAGGAGATCAAGAGGATGAGGAGGCCTCTTAAGACAAGGAGCCAAAAAACTGCTAAGCAACCAGGATGAGAAGAAATCCCTGGTTGCCCATGTACATGTACCTCCCCTCTCTCCACCCTCTCCCCTCCCACCTGAAGACCCAGGTGCTCCTGGCTGTGTCCCTCCACCTGATACAGCTCTGATTTTGGAACCTGCAGACTCCAAAGTCCTCACACTAGCAAGCCCTAGCCTAGGCACTACTGATCCTGATGCTAGCCCCTTGCTCTGCTATCCTGACTCCCAGGAGATAGAAGAAGACCAGCTGCATAGAATTCTTGCTATCAACGCCCTCACCAGAGGCAGGAGAATAAGGAAGGAACCCTTGATCACCCCTGAAGCCCAGGAATTGGTTGCACTCCTTTACGCTGAGCAATTGACCCTCCCTAATATCAAAGTCACACATGAGAGTGATAGTGCCAAGAAAATGAAACAAATCCTCAAGTTTGTTAATGTCTCTGCTTCTCTGGATGCCCTGAAAGGATTCAGTCCTACCTTGTGTACAGCTTTAGAGGAATTCCTTAGTAAATACAAGGATATGGATTTCTATCAAGTAACATTCCTAAGCAATGGAACTGATAGAACGGACTGCACCTACATCAATATGATGGTCCACAAGGTTAAGGTTCAAGCCATTATTGACTCCATGCACCGGTAAATATCATCTCCTCGCAGCTAGTCAAGAAATTGAAGTTGGCCCCAGACTTGGACTACAAAGAGGTATTTGGGACAGCAGGCCCACTTACCACTAAAGCCATGGGCACTTACTTGACATTGCCCCTGTGGTTTGGGAAGTTGATTGTAATTGTCCCTACTATAGTTCTGGATAACCACAGTTATGATATCCTTATTGGCACAGGGCTCATGACAAGGTATGGGACTATTACCAACCATGGTGATAATACCTTCAAAATCCTAGGCCAGACCATCCCCATGTACTGCAATGGTGCTAAGGTGGTTGACCTTCCCAAGAAGAAGCTTCACTTTATCAATATGGAGTATGCTGACAGTGATATTCCTGTGGCCTATTGTCAGGAATGCACTTTTGAACATTCTTGACAACAATTTACCTTTGGTTAAAAAGGCAGTATTTTTTTTCTCCTTTGGGGTCTTTTGAGTTGTCTAAAAGAAATGAATTAGTTTGTAATATCTGTCCCTTTTTACCTTTTGATTTAAAGCCAGAATTAGCTCCCAAGTCAACTAATCCAGCAACAAAATTCAAATCTGGGTCCGTTTTTGACTTGGTAGATGCAAATTCATCTAATTTGATCGTTAATTTAAGTTCAAATTGTTCTTTACCTATAAAATCAGGTTTCAGCCAATCATTGGTCATTGACAATGATGCAAATTGTTTAAAATCTACGTCTGGTGACGTTGGCAGGGCAACTGTGGTAAGTTTGACTCCCTTAAACTTGACTCCCTGGTACTTGACACTTTGTTGAGTACCAGGGAGTTGAGTGCTGCATATGTGCATCTATTAGTATTTTTGGCTTAACCAATTTTAAGCTAATTTTTACTAGTAATTTAGGGGTTTGAAACCAAAAACCAAGGTTGGATTTACTTGAACTCAACTCTGTTTAATAAATTGGTTAGCTAAAATACTGGTTTAAGGGGCAATTTATAAGTAAATTTACTAATAGAAACAAAAAAAACCTGTGTTCAACACTCTAAACCCAAAAGTGACCAGTTTGACACTTTTTAAGCCAAATTTTAATTTTATTAATAAAATACATATGCGCTTATATAAAATTTGTTATTTAATATTATATTTTTATTATTAGTGTCCATAGTCATTGATTAGGCTCCCAAGCACCACTATACTGGATTTAGTGGCATAGACATTAATCAAATACCCCACTTGTTTTACATTATGTCATTCCTGGGTTTTTGGATTATGTGGTGCCACATAGATTAAGCCCAATTTATTAAGAGATTTCATATGTAATTTATAAAAAACTGAAACTTGACACTTTCTTTGTTTGACTCTATCCACTTGACACCTGATTGGTTTTGGATTTAACTAATCAAAGGCTCAGAATAAAGGCTAAATTAATATGTGACGTACTATGAGCGCCAATCAACACTCATCCACTCGACACTTTAACTTGGGGATTAGTACAGAGAGCTTCTTTATGTTTTAACCAACACTATGGTAAATAATTCACTCCCAGCTCCTCACAGCATACCCTAATCACTAATAAACACATTTCCACTCATTTACTTTTTTAACTTATGTTGTATTTTTTTATTTTTGAGCATACAAAACTGCCTTGCTTTTGGGTTAACTTTCAAGCCCGGTTTAAATTTAAGCAAGGTTTATATGTAAAAAACATAGTAAATTTGATGTTTCTGCTCGACTCTGGCATACTCAACAGTGAGAATTCAGCTTTTTCTGGCTGTTTGACAGTGCCAAACTTGACGCTTTACTATGTTTTGAATTTTCAACTCTCAATAAAAAAATTACACATAATAATTTTTTTTGCTATTATAATCTACTACTTTTTCTGCTGCTCTCCATATAATTTTCATATATTTTTTTGATTTTCAATTAAACTTTTACATTGATTTAACACTAAGATGTTATGCTGAACCTAACATCTTTGATGCTTCATCACAAAATCACTTACTTTCTATGTTTTAACCTTTATATCTATATTTTGAGTTTCTATTTTGCTTCTATTTACTTTTTTATGTTTTTTTATAAATAAAACTTTATTTGCACACTTTTCATTCAACTTTTGCTTTGCTTTACCTCTTTGTGTTTGCAATATCTTCTCAATCATTTTATTTACAATGCTAAACTTTTCTTTAGACAAAATCAAGCAAGAACAGCCAGCAGCCTAAGTGCCAAGCCTCCAAAGGCTCCAAAGAAACTGCCTCCACCCCCAAGCGTGCCAAGAAGCCTGCAAAGGCAAAGTCTCCAACCCCATCTCCTCCCACTCCATCTCCTCCTACTCCCCCCTCTACCCTCATCTTCTACATCCCCTTCACCTTCCCCCCCCAAAAATCCTCCCCCAATAAATCAGATGGTGATCTTACTGACCACTCATTTTATCACTCAGAGGCCAACTCCGAGCCTACCAAGGAGCGCCAGACCAAGAAGGCAAAGGCTGCTAAGGAGCCCACCTCTTCTTCTGGTAAGAAAAAGGAGGCATCCAAGCAGGCCTCAAAGAATCCTTCCCCTCCCCCTCCCAATGACTCTTCCCCTCCTTCTTCATCTGACCCCCAAGATGAGCCGGAGGATTACTCCAAGAAGTTTAAAGTTTCTGGTCATGTGGCTTGGGATCCACTGGCTATCCATAACATTTGCAATGTGGACAGAGAGTTCAAAGTTCCTAAGCGCTTCCTCTGGTACTTTCTTATCATGTCTGTAAAGGGCGGCCCTGGTTACGTTGCCAACAATTATATCTTTAATTGCAACAACCAAAAGCGGCAGACCAAAAGCAAGCACTTTGTCTGCAAGGATAAGACTTGCAGGGCCCGGTTGAACACCAAGGGCTGGGAGCAAGTAACGTTGGAGAAGGGGGAGCACACTTGTGAGCCCCCCAATCATCTAATCACTTGCATGCTTAAATGGTACCTTGTTCAGGACATTCCTACCACTGCCAACCTCCGCGCTTCTGATCTGGCCATCAAGGCCCTCCAGCATCTCAAACCCAACAATCTCAAGTTGGTACCAACACAGGAGCAGTTGGTCAAATTCATCAGCAATAAGTGTATTGCTGCAAATCCCCCCTCCCCCCAAGGCTTCTGACGTCCTCTCTGAGCTCACGCTCACTCATGAGCTTAAGCAGCTTCCTAGTGGGGAGCGCTTCCTGCTTCATGATGACGGGCCTGCAGCCAAGGACCGTATAATCTGCTACTCAACTCAGCAGAACCTGATGGAGTTGAAAAGGTCGTCAACCTGGCTAGTTGATGATACCTTTGCCACTTGCCCCCAGATGTTCAAGCAGCTCTGGATGATCCATGCCCAGATTGACATCCGGGTGATTCCACTCGTGTTCTTCCTTCTTCTCAGGGCCACTGAGGCCATTTATACCCGCACGTTCTCCATCCTCCGCCAAGAACTTGCCCTCCTTCCTCCCGCTGATGATGATGAATCCAAGAAGACTTCCCCCCACACCCGCGCCAACCCACCTGCCTCTGACAAGGACCAGGCCAGCCTGAACTCAGAGGAAAAGGCGAGGCTAAGAGCTCTTGGGCCTTGCGTATGCATTATGGACTTTGAGCCTGCTCAGTTCAATGCATTTGAGCAGCTGTTTAGCGGGAAGGTGCAGGGGTGCCACTTCCACTTCCGCCAAGCAGTTGCTTGTAATGTGCAGGCCCACGCAGAGCTTAGTAGGTTGAAGCCAGAGGGATACTTTGGACACCTGCAGATTTGTGCTGGCACAATTTAGTGCCTTGGCTTTTTTAAAGCCAGAGCACACTGCAATGGGGTTTGAGGTGCTCTCAAAGGATCCCTACATAGTGAAGCACCCAGAGTTCAAGCCTTTCCTTGAGTACTTTGAGCCCCAGTGGATTGGGAAGGTCATCACACAGAGGCAAGGCAAGGCCCGTGCCAAGGCCAGCTGGAATGTGTACCGGGCGGCAGTGAATGGTGAGCTCAAGACCACCTCAGCGCTAGAGGCTTACCACAAACACCTCAAGGCCAACTTTGGGCTCCACCCCAAATTCAATAATTTCTTTTCACTCTTGCAGCACAAGCAGGAGAAGACCATCTCCAAGCTGCGTGACTTGGCCAACCGCGTCCCCCCACCAAGCCAACCACCCGCTGTACCCTCTTCACCAAGGCAATCCAGGGTGCGGCTAAGCACAAATACAAGGCCTCTGAGCTTAAGCAGCAGCTTGAGCTTATTGCCACTGCCCCCTGGAAGGGGCCAAATGAAACAGGAAAAGAAGGAGGAGGAATAAACTTGCTTGCTCAGCTATATGATTTTTACTTTTAACTTTTAACTTTTTAACTTTTTAACATTAATTTTTACTTATTAGCTTTGATCATTTAGTTTTTAGTTTTAATTTTAAGTTTTTTTAACTTAATTAGATATCAGTTATTGTTTTATGTATACATGGTAAGTTTGAGATGAATATTTATAGTTGGAAGTAAGTGAAATATCTTAATTTTTGTTAATTTCCAAATAAAACATATGATATTCACAGTTGTGCTTATATGAACTATATCAAATAAATATTAATATTTCTTCATATTTTTGCATAACTTTATTTATTGTGTTTGCGTTTATTTTTGTCTCATTGGAATTTTAATTTTTATGGTAATAAAAAATATTTATATAATGAAGAGTGTAAATTACATAGTAAAATGAAAAATAATTGCTTATTTCTCCTTAATTTTATTAATTAAGGTACTGTTTTATTGCATTTTTGAGCTCTCTGGGGTCACTTTAGTATACCATACCTGTATATCTTATTTTTTTATATTAAAAGTTTTCAGTACATCAAGATCTGTTTATTAAAAAAGTGTCAAGTACCAGGGAGTCAATCAGGGCAAAAGCTGAATTCTCACTTTACTATAGTGTCAAGTTCAAGGGAGTCAATTTAAAGGGATTCAAGTACCAGGGAGTCAACTTTAAGGGAGTCAAACTTACCACAGTTGCTGTTGGCAGTAGTTTGGAAGCAGTAAACCTTCTGTGTCTTATTTTGGGTTCCTTGGTGTCCTCTCCTTCTGTAGATCTGTCAGTTTTACCTCCTGTTGCCCCAGGTTCTGTGGAGGATCTCCAAACTAGCCAAGGCCATGTCAAGGACTGAAGTGCTAGGTTAAGAAATTACACTACTTTTTTTTTGAAGATTAAGAAAACCTTAGGAAATAAGTTACAATCCCCAGTTTGAAAGTTCTAACTGCTAAATCTCCATCTTATCTCCAATTGATCTCCAAACTCCTTTTCCCATATTATTTTGTTACCATGCTATAAAAAGCTGGTAAGCTCTATCTAAGTATTTGTTCAATCAATAAAGTCTTCATTCACCTAAGTGACTGTTGTTAATTTTTATTCTTATACAACCTCTAAATTTCCAAGGCCATGAAATTGCCCAAGACTCCTCATGGGGAGTGGCTTGAGTATAAATGGTTACTCTGGTTTGTTTTGTCTTCAATGGTGTTTGCTAGTGTCTCAATAGGTTCCTGCGCTAATTCTGGTACAACTGCAGACTCCCAATTCCTGGATAGATCTTGGTGTTGTGTGATTCCGGGAGCCTGGTATACAGCAAGTCCCATCTCCACAAATCCCCCTGTGCGTGAGGAGACTAAGTTTTATGGTTCTCCTCTTTTGGCAAACAAACCTCAAGTGTTTTGTCTATTGGCTTTGGCCTTTTTGTTAAGTTATCTTGGCGCGTACTTTTTCCTGGGCCGCTTTAACCCCCTCCTAGGTTGGTACCAACTCATTGGAGAGTTATCTCATCTTGGAATGGTTTCCATACCTGTGGGATCCCTGGTTACGGGGTTGAATCCTTTGGCAATTGTTCATCACCTAGGAGGGTTACTTCCTAGTGGGTGGGTGCCTGACACCTATACCTTACGGCACAGAAAGCTTAGGATGCTTCCCCTGTCAACCAAGGAGTACAAAGGTATTCCCTTGTACAATTCCTCCATGTCCACCATTCCTTCTGGATCTCAAGTGATTCACCATACTGGTCTGTCCTTGGAGATTTCTTCTGGGTTACATGGTGAAGTCTTTGGCCATCATGGTGCCTCTTGCCTGGAACCATGGATCTGTCCTGGACTAGTTATGCCTGGACCAAAAGAGCTCCAGGTCCTGCTAGTCAACCTTAATCCTGTCCCCTTGACTATGCAGAAAAATCAGTTATTGGGATTTATCTTACTAGAAGAACATGCCAACTTGCTCCAAGCATCACCCCTTGCTGGACTTAATGAGCTAGGACTTCCTGTGAACCAGCCCTTGGTCTTGTCCTTGATCCCTCGTGACTCTCTGGTTGGTATCACTGAACCAGAAAAGGACCAGGCTCTGGCTCTCTTTGACAAGTACAAGGAAGTTTTTTTTGCTTAAGATGACTTGGACCTTGGGAAAGCCATTGGAGTAGAGCATACAATTAACACCCAAGGACAACCTCTAATCTGGTCTCATCCTATTTGCCGTAGCCAAGCAAACCAAGCTATAGCTAATGAAGAGCTTCAGAAGTTACTAATCTCTGGGCTGTTGGTACCCAGTAAAAGCCCTTTGTCCTCTCCCCTCCTTATTGTCAAAAGAAGGATGATTCTAATAGACTGGTCATTGACTATAGAAGACTGAACTCCATCACTAAGAAGGACTCCTAACCCCTTCCACATATTGATGATACTTTGGATCGGTTGGGAGGAGCTAAGTTCTTTAGTGCCATGGATCTAATCAGTGGCTACTGGAAGATTGATCTTCCACCTGAGGATCAGTAAAAATGTGCTATCATCACTAAGAAAGGACTTTTCCAGCCCACACAGATGCCTCAGGGACTAACAAACGCCCCTGCCACTTTCCAGAGAGCTATGGATGCAGCTATGGGTGACTTAAAGCTCACATCAGTGCTTGTATATTTGGATGACATCAATGTCTTTTCCAAAACCTTCACTGAGAATTTACAACACTTAGAAGAGGTCTTCAAACGGCTATTCAAAGCCAATCTGAAGCTGAAGCCATGTAAATGTAGTTTCTTCAAGGAACACTTAGAATTCCTAGGGTTTGTGATAAGCAAGGATGGCCTACGCCCTGTACCTGCTAAGGTGGAAGCAATCGCCAAGATGCAGGTACCAGCCAACAAGAGTGATATCCAAGTCTTTCTGGGAATGATTGGTTACTACTGCAGGTTTATCCCAAATTTTTGCTACACTTTGGGGGCTCCTTGTTCAACCTTCTACATGCTGATGTAGACTTCTTCTGGAGCTCTGCCTGTCAAAAGGCCTTCAAAGCTCTGAAACAGACTCTGATGTGTGCCCCTGTACTGACCTATCCTAACTTTGAGAAACCTTTTGTGGTGCACACAGATGCTAGTATTACTGCCATTGGTTTTGTCCTTTCACAACTAGACAACAATGGACTAGAACACCCTGTTGGCTACTGTTCTTGCACCTTGAACTGTCATGAATGCAACTACACAGTGACTGAAAGGGAATGCCTGGCAGTAATTTACTCTTACCAGAAGTTTAGGGTATACTTACATGGTGTACACTTTACTGTGGTTACTGACCACGCTTCCCTCCAATGGCTGAAAACATTGAAGGACCCTGAAGGAAGACTTGCTTGCTGGGCCATCAAATTTCAAGCCTTTAATTATGACATAGTGCACTGCGCCAGGGCAGTCCATCAGAATGCAGATTGCCTCTCAAGATTGCCTATCATTGTCCTTGTGTCCTCTATTGCTAATGAGCTTTATGACAAACTACTGGTTGACCAATCTTTATGGGGGGAAGAGCCCACCAAAATCCAAAATGTTCTTAAGAAGCTTTCAGTGGACACCAAGGTTAAAGATGGTCAACTATTTAAGCTTTACAAGGATAACTGGTTTCCATATGTACGCCCCTCACTCAGAACAGACTCTGTAGTTACCTCACACAAAGCTACATGACATGGAGGAATACAAAAGACCCTTGCTCAGTTACAGCAGCATTGCTACTAGGAAGGAATGCCCTCTGATGTCGCTGAGATTCTGGCTGCTTGCCATGACTGCAATGTCAAATAGCCAAAGGTTGCAAGATTCCAGCACAAGCTGATCTGCCCAGGCTTTTCCTTCCATACTGTGGCCATTAATGTGGTGGGACCCTTGCCAGTCTCAAAAGGGGAAAACAAGTACATTATAGTGGCTGTGGACCAGTTGACCAAATGGGTTGAGGCCAAGGCTATCACAAATTAGTCTGCACTCACTACAGCCATGTTCATCTTGGAACACATCATCTACTGCCACAGATATCCTCAGATGCTGCTAACTGACAATGGAACCAACTTCACCAGCTATATGATACCCAGACTAAATCAGCTGATGGGTATCAGAGGCACATTATCCACCCCATACCATCCCCAAACTAATGGAATGATTGAACGGACTAATGGAAGTTTGGTATAAATCCTCAGGAAATTAGCACACCAACATGAGTCAGAATTTGACACTTACCTTCCTGCAGCCAAATTTGCTTACAACATTGGCTACCATAGAGCAACAGGCAAAACCCCTTCCAACTCCTGTATGAACGCCAGCCTGGTTTACCTCCTCATCTGTACTCCTTGGTGAAACCTAATCTGGCTGTCACCCCAGAAGCCTACCTCCATAAGCTGACTCAGACTTTGATCAGAATACAGGCCAAAGCCTCTACTATCAATCTGAGCATCAAGCAAAAGGATGTGGAGCTTATCCAAGCTAAACGCCCTGCCCTCCCCAGTTATCAGATTGGAGACTTAGTCTACTTCTATAGCAACAGAGGCTATGGACGTGAAAGCAAACTTGCCTCCCTATGGCAAGGACCTGTTAAGGACATCCAGAAAGTAGGTCCTGATAGTTATACATTGAAGGAACCTATCACTGGACAACTGGTCACTAGAGTCCATGTGCAATACATGTGTATGGCTCCTAGTGATCAGGAGCAATTCCCCTTTAGGACAACAATTTGGAAAATAAAAGCCTAATAAAAATGCCATGGGTTGTTGTCCACATTGCAGAAAGAAAGGAATACGGCATATATACTAAAAAAGGCTTTATTGGAACTTTCAGTGTTTGGAGATCACTGCCTTTATATGACAAGTCATTGTAAGAAGGACCACACAGGCTGCCATGTACTCCTCTGCATAGTCCTCCTTAAAGTGCCACAGACAGAAGATAGGGTAATCAGGGTATTTATCCCAAGCCTGTGCTTGGTTGAGGCCCATCCAGACCGGGAACCCAATTCCTACTACCAAGGCATCCCATAACAGATGCTCTCTGCTCCAGTAGTTCTGGCTTAAAGCAATATCTGGCTTGTAGACTTCCCGCATGAGTCCCTCTAATAACATGGGAACATCCTCCACCTCGGCCACTGCTAGCTTATCTGAAGGAACTGTGAGAAGGTGCTCAAGCAAGGCCAACCAAGTATACATATCCTTGCTCTTAAGATTCAAGGCTGTAAGCAGACCAGCTGTTACTTGTTGAATACAGAAGTTCTTACAATCCTTATCAACCCAGCTGGATACTTCCAGGTCCACTCTCCCTTCATGGCACCAGGCCCTGATCATCCCCCAGAGCACCACCAAAACAAGGTCTATCTGTTCCTGGTTGAACTCCTTCCCTTGCCATTCAAATGTTTGAAGTTGACCCTCATCAAACTTCAGTGCTACTTCTTGATCAAAACAGAAATGATAGAAATTCCCCTCTTTGACCTTAGCCTGGGTTAATACCAAGGGATCCTTCAACACCTCTTGAAATAAGGCATGAAGGTGGGGCCCTTCCCAAGTATGACCTCTTTGGCTTCCTTCCAGTCCAGAACACTGAAAAGATCAAATCAGGTGATCCCTTCCTCTTTTTGAGCCTCTAGTTGAATCACTGGCTCCTGTGCCTGAGAAGTTTGCTCTTTCTTGACCAATTGTTCATCTCTTCTCTGGCTCTTATTCTGAGTGTTCTTTTCCTTGGCTAACCTGGTAGCTTTACTGGCTGCTGCTCTGGCTCTAATTGTAGTAGCTCTGGAAGCTCTTGGTGATTTAGTTCAGTTATCTGACATGTGCAACCTTTGAGTACTGTGCCCTCTATTTATACCCTTGCCCATTCTAGTGGTGGTAAATGTCATAAAATAGACGGCATTTGTATAATAATCAAGGCTATTGGTGGAATTAATCCTGATAGTCAAGACTAAACTGGTTTGTACTCAAATCTGTCAGATCCAACGGATTTGTATTTCTAATTGTATCTTGGACGTTACAATATGACAGCTGTACTATTATATCCAGGTTGGATCAGGTTTGGGAATTACCAGCAGCTTCCATAATGGGCAGCTGCAAGCTGCAGCCACTCTGGGGTAATGCGCACCCACTCTTCTCTGTTGGATTGTTTGGATTGTCCTAATATGGAATGAACACAGATGCAAGAGCCTGGTGGATATCAGAAGATCCTATAATGTTCCTGACAATGGTGCAGGTGTTAATAACACTTCTGCATCCATTGTGCAGCCAGGATGGTATATAAACTTCCCTTCTTTCCAAATAAAAAAACATACTTTCACATATTAAATCTTGCCTTTGCTCAACTTAGTTTTTACCTATTATTAAAAGGTAAAGACTACAGAGTCATTGGACCTGTATTAATTTGTGTTTAGGCCTATTACTATACTCTACCCACAAGCAACTATAGATGTTAACCGCAAAGACGTCAACCAGGCCCAATTCACAACAAACCTGAGGACGTGGACCAGTGCCCAATGATCCAAGTGCCCTCAGAGGACCAGGTGCTTTACACCATTTCCAGATACCCCAATAAACTGATGTCTTACCCTTTCTGCTTTTGAAGTTACACAGGCTCAGCACTCCTGGACTTGGGCGCAGATTGAACCCTAGTTAACAGCAGCTTTGTGGAAAAATTCAAGCTAGCCACTAATCCTTTGCAGATTAAAACATGGTTTTAGCTGATGAACATCACATTGCCGTGACAAGGGAAACTGCCCCCTTCTCTGTAATGCTTGAGAACCTACACTCCATCATTCAAGGCCCTTTCATTGACTTTCCAAAGTTTGACATTGTACTGGGTTTGGACTGGTTGCAAAAGAACAACCCCCACGTAGACTGGGCAACCTCAGTATTGACCATCAAACGCAAAGGCGTCAACCACCAGATCTACTCTGACTCAGTGGACTAACTCCTAAGCGGCCACGTCTTTGTGCACATTACAGAGACCCTGGACAAAAGAGAGAACCTCAAGGCAATTGACTGGGACTCCTGCCAGTACAAGATCATACATTTCAAAAGACCACCAGGATACCACTACGCCTCAGGGTTGCAAAATTGTAGCCCACCACCCAGAAATCTTCAAAGAAGCACTATCTGGGTTACCCCCTGAGAAACACATCCAACATTCAATTCAACTCAAGGGAGCTGTACCCAAAGCACAACCCATCTATTGCCTGACCCCAAACAAAGATGATGTCCTATGTGCCTACCTCAAAGAGGCCTTGGAGAAAGGACTTATCTGTCCCTCACAATCAACCATTGTGGCTGCTGTATTCTTTGTGGCCAAGAAGGATGGCACCCTGTGCCTAGTCACAGATTACCAAGCCCTAAATGAAGTTAACATCAATAATTGTTATCCACTGCCATTCATTGATGACCTCTTCAATGTCCTGGGCAGCGCAACAGTCTTCTCCAAGATTGACCTAACTTCAGGCTACAATCAGATCTGTATTAAGGAAGAAGATATCCCCAAAAAGGCCTTTTGTACCAAGTACAGCTCATACAAGTGTGTGGTGCTCAATTTTGGTATGAAAAATGCCCCATCAACCTACATGACTTTCATTGACAAGGTGTTTGCCCCTCACATAGGCAAGCACACCTTAGTCTACCTGGACGACATTATTGTCTATAGACCCTCAGTAGAGTAGCACCACAAAGATTTGGAGGCAGTCTTTGTTACCCTGGCACAACACAAGCTGCTAGTCAACCCCTCTAAATGCCAGTTCTTCCGCAAGCAACTACCTTTCCTAGGACACATAGTATCAAAAGACGGCATCAAGCCCAACAGTCAGCAGATATAGGCCATCTGCAAAATGCTACCACTCAAAGACAAGTTGGAACTCCGCATATTCCTAGTAATGATGGCCTACGTACACTGTTTTATACCTGACTGCAGCATCCTGATTGCACCCCTGTCTGCCATAACTGGTGCCAAATCCAAGTTTGAATGGACCCCCAATTCAACCTTTTCTTTAGGTGCCTCAAGGAAAAGCTCATAACAACACCTATCCTGCAGTACCCCAAATGCAATGGGAAGTACCAAATGGAAACAGATGCCTCAGACGCATCCATTGGGGGAGTGCTACAAATCAAAAACAGTAATGGTGACTTCCTGCCTGTAGCCTAAAAATCACAGAAACTGACATACAGAAAGTGTTGATACCCTATACACAACAAAGAATTGTTGGCAATCATACACTGCCTAGTCAAATTGTGTTGCTATCTAGAACAACAGGAATGATTCACAGTGTTGACCGACCACAAGTCACTAATATATTTCAAAACCCAAGCAAATCTATCCCTCCGTCAGGCCCTCTGGATGGAACTCTTGGAGAGATTCAATATGCTCATACAATACAAACCTGGCCCAGAACTTGCCATGGCAGACGCACTTTCAAGCCTGTACGTCCAAGCCACAAGATGAGAGAATGGGATCAACCCAGACTGGCCCCTCTTGGTACTTTGGACAAAGGACAAAGGTTTCCCCCTGGCACTACAGACATAACAAAGGAAACAGTCATCAAGAACAAGCACTTATTTACAGACGTGTATGGAACCTTACATCAAAAAATGTCCCATGGAACCACCATCCCTTATGTTCCCACACATCAGCAAGTTGACACCATCCTACGTTATCATAGAGACCTAGGGCACACAAAAAAGTTGCAACCTCTACAAATTCCTTACACACAAATCATGGTGGCTAACCCTGTACCAAGACGTTCAGGAAGTCTTGGACCAATGCAAAGTATGTGAGAAGTTCACAGAAAGCAAACCCCCACTGTGGTGAAACCCATCACCATTTGGTCGCTCAAATCCTGATTGTTGTTGAGTTACTTCATGATTGTAAAAGATCCTGATTGTCTTTCAAATGAAGCAGTCATTATGGATGCTCAATACACTGATTAGCTTCTGGATTGAAAGTCGCACCAACTAGGCATTAATTTGTCACTCAGTTAGTTAACCAACTGTGATTATCAACCAACTTTCCCAACCTTGAGCCTTTAGTAACCCTCTTGTGCTGCTAGGGCTTTTCTCACCTTCCCCTGATTGCTGTGTTGATCTCCAGCTGTTCAACATTCATTTCCCCCTTCTTCTACCCCATGCAATGACCAACTTGCCTTGATTTATCAAGTAAGTTGTAGTATATAAACCCCTCTCCTTTTCTAATATAAAGATATATGCTTATACCCCCTTACTTTAGCTACATCATCAAATATTCTTTGAGTGTATAATTTGAAGATCACAAAGGCTAGTCTCCTCTTACTTACTAAATTGCCAATTAGCTTGACTAGAAGTCACTAATTGAGGATTTGCTTTTGAGTAGTTGCCATTGCTACTATTCTAAACCCTTTGTTGTTCTCCTGGTTTGATCACCTTTTTACAATCAAGTACCTGTCTGGTTTCTGACTGGCACAGTACTCATTTATCAACCAACTAATAGATCTGTCCCCCATTCCATCATCCAACTCCTAGTCTGTTGACCAATCAACTATCCCAACTCACAGTAGTAAAAGCACCACACCCACCTAAGTCAGTACTACCTATCCGCGCACAAAAGTACCCTTCAAGGTGTGGGCCCTAGACATCATGGGCCCCATGCCAGGAAAACATAGTGAGAAGAAGTACATCATTACTACAATAGACTTTGCCACACAATGGCCAGTGGCACAAGCAGTGAAAACACGTACTGGCAACAATGTGCGGCAATTCATAAGGAAAGAAATCATCAGCAAGTTTGGAAAGCCAGAACTCCTGATAACCAACAGAGGCAAATAATTGACCTCTGAAGATACCAACGTATACCTCACTAAGAATGGGGCCAAGCACACTGTGATAACACCTTATCACCCTCAGGCCAATGGACGTGTGGAACAGCTAAATGACAGCCTTGTGCAAGCCTTGGCCAAGCTCACTGCTGGGAGACCTGAGGAATGGTACAAGCAGCCACCAACTTCACTACTTGTATGCTGAACTTGTGTGAACAGATCCATCGGGAAAAGCCCTTTTTAGTTAGTATATGGCACACAGCCCAATATCATCCAAGCATTGTCAGGACTCAAGTTGGAAATTCCAAGTAAATTCCCCCGCTCTCAGACCCTCAAGTTATAGAGGCCAACAGCAAGCAAACAGAAAGGGAAAATGAATGTCTGCAAAAAAACCTTTGTCCCCATCCAGGATAGACATGAAGTTGGGGACAAAGTTTGGGTCATGAACGTTGATAAAAGCAAACTACAACCCAAGAAAGTAGGCTAAGCAATCATTCTAAAGGTAAACAACAATAACAATTACCTTGTGCAAGGACTCAGGAAGCGTAAAAAAGACAAGACCCTACATCATGATTGTCTGAGACCCTGAAAAGCAAGACAAAAACAACGCAAAACTGCCCTGCCTTCCACAGAACAATAATTAGTTCAGGTTGGTGCCCAAGCTCCTGACAACCTCCCCAATGGCCTACCCCTAGAGGAGGCCAACCTTCAGTCAGGGGTGTTGAAACAGCAGGCTTGACCTGCCAGCAAGGTTCCAAGCAAGCAGGTTTGTGACCCACAATCTGATTACCCGGCCACTCAAAGCCAGACTAGGAAGTCAACTCAAATTGCCAAATCCAACAACATGAACAGATGATGACCCTTACAGTGGATACCTTGTTTTGGTGCTTGACTCATTACCAGGATCAAGCCACACCCTTCACCATCCCACTGTGTGATCAACCCTATCATGTTCCTATTATCCATGACTCACATTAACTATATAATCATTATCTCTCAATAAAGAATATCATCTAGTTTCTAAATAGTTTTCCCGTGTAACTCTGCTAAAACAGCACAGTTACAACAAAATAAAAAATAAACCAATTTTTATTAGTAAACGTAAAGGAAAAAATTGGTTAAATCAAGATTTTTATTAATCTTAATATTAAATTGTGTCAAAATGGCCACAGTTTTGTCGTTTTTTCTGGGTTTGCACCCCTGAACACTTTAAAAAATGGGAATTAAGCTAGCGCAGCTAGCAAAAAACATAGGAGATTTTGAGTTGACAGTGACTATGTCAATAAAGTGTCAACATGGGTGCTGTTGCCATTGAAATGGGTGCTATTACCATTTATTAGCATTTACAATTCAAGGCTCATTGATAAGTGTATTCCTTTAACAATCATTGGAGCTGATAGTGAGACCATCACAACAACAGATAGTTTCTTTATGAAATCAAAGTAAAGTTCCCAAATGGCAACCCTTTTTGGATTATGCATCTAGGGATCTGCACATAGCATTTCCCTGGCTAATAACAAATACTTGGGGCCTAAAGTGGGTCATTCCTGAATAGAAACGATTTTTGATTATTAATTGATCCTAGGTTTCTAGAATTTCTTCTCTATTGTACAGTTAGTAACAAACATTTCAAGTTAGGGAATTACATGACACGCTTAGGGTCCCATTCTATTCTATTCTGGGAACAGTTTCAGCTCCATAAACAATATTGCTTTGCTTTAAAGTATTTAAAACATGTTAATTTACCTAATTAACGAAAAATTGCGTCATCAAATAGCGAACTCCTGATGGGAATGACTATAAATAAGATATCGCCAAGCAGCAAAAAACATGCATCTCTTCGTCATTCTCGCTTCAGTTGCCTATTCAAATTGCTTTATTTTAAAGCATAGGTTTAACCAGGCCCAAGGCCGCGTCAGTCTTAACCACGATTTACCTTTTAATATAACTCGGCTTGTAGATCACAGTGGCTACTCTACAGTGGGATGGACCAAGCCAGGAAAATACCCAGAGCCAGACAATGATTCCGTCTGGCTAAATCAAATGCCAGCAGGAAGTTATGAGCTTAACCCTTCCCCGGCAAACGCTTGCTACCAAAGAAACATTAGTTCTACCTTGACCATGGTCTGCTTCATCCATGTTGTAAGTTCTTTCTGGTGGGGCGACGCAATAAAGATTTCAAAAAAAATGTCGTGCATCACCGAAACTTACCAATTTTCCCTGACCTCTCCTGTTTTTGGCTTTACTGGAACTATTGAGACGGACTTGAAAGATGATTATTTGCAAGAGTATCCAGATCTATCTCCTCCTCCTAAACCTTGGTTGCTGTATGATCAGATAGACTCCAGTGTTGTATTGAATGGCACTATCCAAGGCTTGCGGTCTGGATTCTTTTGGTTTAAACCGCTGTATTGGGCCTCGTTTTATGCTGGGCAAAAAATCACACTTGCCAACAGCAAGACAACCTCTCGAACTTTCCGGGCTACATACTTTTATCCTGTCTCAAGAACCAACTACATCGAGGGCTTATTTGGCTTTGAGACTTCAGATGGGGTAGTTGAAGATTACATTGACCCTATCCAGTTTGAATTCTATCCCAGCAAGTAAACCCAATTCAGCCTGACTTTTCTTTGGTTGAGCCACTTTCTTTAAATATATAGCTCACATGATATTCAAAGTAATGAATAATCTTTCTGGTGCTAATATTTTTTAGAGGGAACAATCAAAGAGATAGACAAGGGGATGATTTATAGCTTTTTAAGATTTGCAAGTAAATTCCAAAAAAGCCAATTTCTAGGTGAAACTTGATTTTTTATTTGGAGGGATGTAGAGAGTATTACCTGTTTTGGAGGAGGCCCTAAAGAGGGTATGGAGGGAAAGTGGTGCTGGCAATTGTTATCTAGGAACTTTTTAATGTTGTCACAGACTGGGAGCATTAGAGAATAGATGATCTTTCACATACATTTACACAGTAGAAGGATTAAGCCAGCATCATGCATTCTTCTGGGATGGGGATCTATTGTCTTTAGGAAAGGGTTCTGGGATCTATATAAAGCTGAGAACATGATAGGTTCTTTATGAGAGAGACTGCTATGTGAAAAATAGATGAATTTTTGCTGAAGCATTGTCAAAAAAGGATATAAATTTTATCTGTGTTGATTTTCATTATATCATCAGATACCCACATATTCTTTTGAGCTGCTATCCCAAATAGCTTTTGATAACTTATACCTTTTAATTATACCCTTCCAGATTACCTGGAGCTAGCCTTGTATACTTTGGAGTGTTACTCTATAGATCTTATATCCTGATTTTTAATTCAAGCAAGGTTGGCATTTGTAAAGAGTTACTTTATAAGAAACTTTTAGCTAGAAGCAGATGCTTTAAGGGTACTCTATGAAAAAGATTTATCATGGATTTTTCCTACACACTTCTAATGAAATTCTCTACAATCCTCTTCTAGTCCTAAATAAAGTTTAGTAGGATTATAACAGCTTAAATTTAATTATTAGTCTTACAAAAGCCTAAAAGCACACTTCAGACATACTCCCCCTAAATTTATGGGTTTTAGGTGGGGTTCTCTTTTTATCCCCTCATACTTGCTTATAAATCCCTATTTCTCTTTACCCCTGCTTTCAATAACTCTGTATTGCCTTGATGCTAAACTGCTTTACTGACCAGAAGAACCATACCTTTTAATCAAAGGGCAGTTGCTTCAAAAAGCTAGCATCCTTTCTTCCTTTAAAATCTATGCTCAACAAGCTTCATAGTAGGCTTGAGGCTGAAATACTTTCTCTTTTAAAAGGTTGATGTCTATTTCATCTTCCTTGCTTTTGTTGAGTATATACTATTTGGAAGTATATAGAGCAGGATGGAGGGGAAAATTAAGAGAACAATGTTACTTTATTGAATTTAGGATAAGGGTATTATATAGTATCATTACAAGCAACATGTTTTTCATGTACGTCATGGGACTTGTCCAGTTAGTGTTTCTTTTAGGGTTCAAAGTGTTTTATCCCAGTACAGCATGAGCGTGTGGTAAGATTTCCACCAATTATTCATTAATCTGGTTGATTTGCAAAAAATTATTTTCCCATGAGGGAGTATCTTAGCAGTTACAGAATCTCTCCCTGGGGTATTGAGAAGCAGAGCTTTTGGGACTTTCTTGAGACTATCCAGGATCTGTGCTCAATACTAATCTAGCTCAGCATTCATGACAGGTGGTTGTGAATTGCGGTGGGTGTCTCTTGCTTTACAAAGGCAGAGTCAACTATTGTACATGAGCTTTAGCCTGTTACAGGCACTGATTCCTTTGGTAAGGTATGTGTTTTTGATCATACCTCCCTGGCAACGCTGGTTCCCCTTAGTCCTGGCTCCAGCCTGTGTAGGTTGTGACTTATGCCCCCAATCTTATCTCCTGCTTGGTATCTTTCTTCCTGGAGTGGGATTGCTTCTCTCTACCCTTTTCTTTTCCTTATCTTCTTGATCTTGCCTGGCTTGTTGTATCCCAGGGCCATTGTCTTCAGGATCTTTTTAGGTAGGGGTAAATGTGGCCCCATAGTGGTACTGAAAATATTTGGTTAATACCCATAGACAAGGTCTTATTGGCTTTTCCTGGATTATGGTTTACACTGGTGTGGCATACCATAAGTGCTGTTGGTAGCATATCAGCCCAGAGGTGAGGTTTGTTGGTACAGTAGCTTTTAATACTGTTGAGATAAACAAACATCATCCAGTTTAGAGTACATAGATTCAGTCACACAATAAGTTACAACGTTTTAGATAGAAATAGAAGCTAGTTCCACAGGAGATGTGGGCTATCTGGCAAAAATGTCCAGTCATACAGCAACCTATTCAAACTGGGAATAGATGTATGATGATTCAACAACAAATGTGCCAAGCACTAGAATTCATGGGATCCAGTCACAGAACAGAGCTACTATGTTGACTATGCTTTTTAAGAGCGCATTAAACTCAGCCAAAAAAGCTAAAAGATTGACCCTACAACAAACACCAACACTAACTGAGACAGACAAAAAAATCAAATACAAAAAAGGTCAATGAATCTATAATACTTTTACCAGTTTGTCCTAATCAAGACATACAATCTAGAATATAAGATAGAAACAAAGAGTCCAAGTATCTGTATTGGGATTAAAATCAATAAAAATCATATTTATCAATGTCTACAGTTAAAAGGGCACATCCACAGCCAAAAATAATTGATGTGGAAGCTTTATAGCCCAATCTGAAATAAACAGTAGTGACTAAAAGCTTCCATGCTGCTATATATAGACAGATAGATATCACAGCAAATAAAGAACATTAACAGACCAATTTTAATTTATTTTATTTTTATACCTAAATGAAAGCTTTGTAACAACAGTAACAATGCAGCTGCTGTGTGCTGTGGTTGTGGTTGCCCCTGCGGTCAAAGAACATGGTTAGTGCAACACAAGTGCTTACTCAGGAAGGAGACAGGAGAGGAGAGAATCATAGTGAGGTTGCACTGACACAACAATTTAAGTAGCTCAAGGTGCAAGGGCACAGAACATTAACCCTAGGATCCCCAAGCTGATCAGAAAATACACCAAGGTCACAACCACCAGAACAGTAAATGGCATCATCACCAGGAGAGTGTCCTTTTTATACAACCATGTATAATGCTGTGATTGTATTCTGGCTACCATTATGGATAAGTTGAAGCATGTCCTTGACACTAGCTACAAGCCCTACATCAGCAATAACAAAGGGCAAGATGACAACAGGGAGCCACAGTATTTCCAAACAACAAAAGGGCAGAAAGTGCTGATAAAGATTACTGTGTTCTTCAGCCAAGTGCCTATGCCCTATGTTGTGGCTGAGCCCGTGGAGTTGCTTCCCAACAAAAAAAGCCCAAGTGCCATGTCATCCCTGACGCCACCTGCAAGACCTTTTTCAGGATTGTCAATGAGACAAAGGACTACAAGAAGGCTACAGCTATCATTGGTATTTTGAAAAAAATCTGCCCATTGTCTGTATATAAAGTTCCTGAAAACTGGTACTGTTCTCCTTGCAGAGAAATCCCAGCGCAAGCCAACCCTCCTGGATAAGGAGCATATCTGGACCATAAATCAGTGGATCAACCGCAACTGCCATCTTGAACTGGAAAATATACCACCAATGTTCAGATCTGTTTTTGAATTGAGGCCTTGATTTTGACTTACTAGCGCGCTGTGAAGAGTTTAAGATTCTCCTGGAAATACTCAGGGATTCTCCATACAACTGGGATAGCCCAAAAACATTGAGTACCATCAAAAATACACTGAGACGTCATTGCGTTAAAGGAAAAGGGCAAAGTAAAGTTCTACTACATCAATTAATGGTCCTTTGTGTTGTCCATGCTCAATGCCTACAGCTATGTTCCCAAAGGTGCCAAGGATGATGTATCCCAGTGTGCGGCTGTTTGCGCTGTGCCCTTCTCAATGGTAGCCCTTCCTGGTCCCCTTGGCATTGAACTGTATCAAATGATCAAGGGTTTGCATAATAGTGATAACTTCCTTGTATCTCTCCAATTGGTTAAGGAGCACCTCAGAATCAATAGATTGGGGTTCACCAACATCATTGTTTTGGATAATTTTAAACTCCACAAGGTGGCTAGTATCTTCATTGAATTCCCAATGATTGAGATAGGCAAAGAAATTGGCTTGCAGAAATTGGCTACAGGGCCTATGCAGCTATTGATTCTTCCTGTCTATTCCCCATTCCTGAACCCAATCAAGTGGGTCTTTAGGTGTCTCAAGCAAGTTGTCAAGCAGGGGTTGCCATCTGGGCCTGAGGGTTTATTTAATTTGCTACAGTTGGGGTTCATACCCTTCCAGCAGAGATGGTGGCTAAATTCTATACCCACTCCAATTTTTTTATCCCTGTGTGCTTTTCAAAGCAACCAATCAATTAAATAGATGACTTCTCTTTTAATTTTTATTAATTCTATTTTTAATATTTGTTTTTTATTTAGTTTATATTTATCTACATACTTTTTATAATTCTAAATAATATACTATGAGGTATACTAATAAATTACTAAAGCAAAGAAGAATGAACAGGTGAAAATTTTAATACTTTAATATTTATTTATTAGGTTTGAGATAATTGTCTGGAAATATAGTATATTTTAATGAAAAATATATATAATTATTATGATATTTGAATAAGATTGAATGAGATTTATTGGGGTTTTGATTGGTGGAACTCTATGACCTGTTTTTGAAGTGAAGTGGCTATTTCTATGGCTAAGGTGTATGTTGACATGGCATCCTGATTATATAAATTACAGCAACTTTAATAGGGTAATACTGTGATATAATTTTACAAAAGGGTTTTTCAAGTGGAGCTGACATTCCATAGGTAGCTGCAAGAATAACTGTGTTTTGGATAACATGTTCAATTGAGCTGTACCCAGGTACAATCCTTTTCCATCTAGGTATTGTTGTATTTTGTCCAGCTTAGTTGTAATTTCAATTATGTTGTAAGCCTCTGCTTTAATTCCCATCATTATAGCAAGAACTAGGTAAATAATTAAGTGCAGTTGCTGCCCTGCAAACAGGGCCAAGAAAACACAAAATTTATTATATAGAGTACTTATTTTATGTTTTTAGTGAGGTTGTTGCAAAGATTTTTTCCATGGTCATCAGGATGTCAGTCTTTTTGGTGCATCAAGAGGCCTGGAGTCTCTAAGGATGCCCATAACGCAGGCTAGGATGGTGGAGGAACTATTGGTAAGGTTGGATACTTTTTCTTTAAAATTTTCTAGTGTGTGCAATATTATGTACTCAGGTGAGAAACAGAACCTGACTTCTTCTTGTCCTCTCTCCATTTCTGGTATGTTTTGATATGGCATGGTATTGATGAAGTCCCAGATAAGGAGGAATGAGGGCTTCTAGAAGTTGAGGGACAGAACATATTGGATCAGTTGGTTCTTTGGGGCAACAGCCAGATCTGTGACCCATTCTTTGGTGTCTTCTGATTTTGGTTGGATTTTGGCAAGTTGTGTTTTGTTGATAGGGTATGTTTTATTTAATTGTTCTATCATTTCAGATTGAACAGCTGTTGTCAGAACCAGCTGACACCTCATATGGGGAACGTAGTTGCTGTAGAAGGTCTTGGTTACATGTGATTTCAGGAATTGTTTTAGTACACCTTCATGTTCACCTTAATAAAAAATGTTATTATTTGTTTTTATGTATTTTCTTACCTTCTATATCCTCTCAAGTTGTTCTCTTGACAGGGACTGCTTCATTTGTTTTCTCAATTTCAGGTTACTTGTCATCTTGTGTTGGTTTTTTACTTTTTAACTGCTCAAACATCTCTGGATCTTTTCCCATGCCCCTGCAGCCATAAACCTTTGTGGCTTGAATTATAGGTCTGCAAGAACATATTTCTGAACGTTCAAGAGCCTGGCCGCAAGCTTTTCCATTGTATTAGGTATCTTGTTTTTTAACATTTTCACTTTAAGTTTGTTCAATTTTTTTACCTTCTAGCACCACCTCCTTGAGCTTGTCCTTTACCTTGTGATTAACCTCCTTAATCTTGGCCACTGTTGTGTCCAACTCATTGATAAGTGCTTTCAATATGATCATGTTTTTCTTATGCTCATCCTATCCCCTTTCATACCAATAAAAAACCATCCCCCCCAAAAAAAATATGCTTTTGAATTTAATAAGACTGAATAATATATCATTAAAAATAATCATTTAATTTTATTAACTTTAAGTACATGTTATTGAATTGATTTTACTATTCTATATTGTAAAACCAGAACCTAAATGTAAAAATGCAGGATTGTCACATCCTTGGTCCAAATTTCAAATTGCATTTGCAGTATGGCCTGTCAAGATTTTGTGGTCTTGAAGAAATATATTTATTAGTCATTGTATGGGGTTTGTTGATAGAGATTGTATGGCAACAATCTATAGCTATCAATTGGGTCTTGGGGTACAGCTACAGCCTGGCAGTGTCTTGTTGGGCCATAGGAGAAAATACACAGGGTCTGCAAGTAGACAGTGGTGCACTCTACTTGGATACTTCTGACTAATAGGCATCAGCTAGTAGTGATGCACTGATAGAGATCTATAATCTCTATCTTCAAGGGTGAATATTCTGCTCAATCTCTAATTAGGAGAGCACCTTTTATAGGGTAGATAAGCCCTCTTGCCAGCATGCTTTCTGATGCTTCCAACTCTTACTAGTCAGTCTATCTGTTCCCCAGACTTCTAGTTTCAGCCCCCAGAGTTAGGGAGCCATGCTGGTCTGGCATGGGACTTCAATAGATTACCGGACCTCTGCCTATTGTTGCAGTGTTGTGGCGGCATACTGTCTGCAATCCATGTATATGCAAGGTTTGATTACTCTGTCATGGGTTTTTTCATTATGCATTATTCTTCTAATTGACTTTTATATTGATCATAGGTTACAATGTGTCTCCAGGCGCAAATGTTTGGCAGCATAACGCCCTGCATTATTATTTGGGAATCATCAATCTTATTGGCAGTGGTGTGTTCTGTAATCATAATCAGGGATCATCAAGCTTAATTGTTTAGATTCAACCCAATGAGAAGTCCAGTGGTGAATCACAATCAATCTTTGGGGTGATTATTAGTGTACTGATTACCCAAAGCTATGAACAAGATCATCCTATAATTCTTGAAGCTTGACAGCTCTATGGCAATTGGTTGTCTGGAGCCAATCAGTCAGGGTAATGATGGTCAAGTCTACCATGTTATTTCAAAAACCTGACATGGCCTTTTTTAATTAAATTGAATTATTTTTATTTTTATTTTTATTTGAATTTTTTAAATTGCAGGAACTCATAGACACTTTGAAAATTTCAAGTTGAGCTGCATTTTTTAAATAGAAAAATTAATTAACTGGAATCAGATTTAAAGCGTTCAAATCCATCAACCATTCTTATTAAGTTTACAGTAGATTTAAAAGCTATAGCAAAAAGCAAAAAATACTTGGGATTCAAACAAAATAGCTCAGATGTAAAAAAAATTAAAAGTAATAAATTTATGTTAATTTACAATATATTTATTTATTTTTAATTTTGTTTGCATCTGAATTATTTTTGTTTAAATCCCAAGTATTTTTGCTTGTTGCCATTGTGAGAAAGGGAGGCTAAACTAACTAAGTTTGGCTTCCATCCTGGCAAGACAAACCACCAGGATGCCGCCAAGTGAATCACTGGGACAGCCACTCTAAGAGGGGACCAGAGGGAAGACGCCAGGGACAGTTGAGGAAAGTAGGATTTTAATCCCATCAACATGAGACCGGCAACCAGCCAAGGGGCGCAGAAGGGGGCAAGAGTTGGGACCTTTGCTTCCAGAAGAGGAGCAACCACAGTTTGTCCTGTAGTGGGGAAGGGGGGAGGTCCCTCAACATCAGGAGTAGGTAAAATTAACTCTGCATATTGTAGATCTAGGTCATCACATGTCAGACTCTTAACTACAGCCTCTCTAGAAGCAAGTAGATCCCATGGAAAAAGCAAGAGGCTAGAGGAGTCATTGCTCACAAGGCAAGCAGAAGAGGAGACGCAGGACCAAAGGTCAGGGGAGGTAGTCCAAAGAAGAAACAAAAATGGAGCCAGAGAAAACACAATAAATTTAAAAATGGGGAGTATCATTTTTGGAAGCTCCAAGTGATTTGGAACCAAAAACAATGCTCACAGAATGATTTTACTGTAGGCAGCTGCTCAATAGGGGGTGCCAACAGAGCAGGCAAGAAAAAATTGGTCTGGATTTTTAAATGGGACTTGGGAGCAGACACAGGCGCTTTAAAGTTTAATTTAAGCAAGAGCAAACTCAAAGGCAAGCAGAAGCAACAAAAATCAAGTATAAAGTAAGTATTTATAACAACTTCTAACTCAAACCCCAGCTTTGAACTACAATATCAAAAGCAAAAGCAACCAAGGCAACAACTATATGCTGATAACACAGTTTCTAGACTCAGGAAAACCACTGGGTCTAAAAGAGGGCAATTAAAGGTAACCAAAAATAGGGGAAACACTAACCCTTTTTAGAAAAATCAAGGGACTCCAAGACAGGGTTTAAACTTGAAGTTTTGACAAGAGAAAAAGAAATTAAATGATCCTAAGTTTAAATGATTTTAAAGAATCAACAAGCAGGTGACTTTCAGTCCCCTGGCTATGTTTAAGGGGTGGGGTCACCAATTAACACATCACATGACCCTCTTGGGTGAATCTGATTGGGGGAAGAGAAATTTTGCTGACTTAAGTCAGGAGGACTAGAAGGTTTTAAGCTAATTTCCAAAGGGGCATCTGATTGACTATAGTTTGGTCCAGATATTTGTGAAACATTTTCTTTTGAGGAAGCTGATGTGGATTGATTTGATTAACAGCCCTAATGCTCTTCAACAACGGCTAATACCAGGCTAATAAACAGTCTAAATTAATCAGGGTTTCTTCCATGGAAGGAGCAATAAGAGGTGAAGCATCCACAGCGTATTCAACTACAAATCTTTCATCAACAGTATGAGCTAAATCCCCTAAAGAATTAAGCGTCTTGGCTGTTACTTTTGGGCCTTTCTTGGTGTGACAGGGGGAAATGGTTCAGTCTAAGGCCAAAGGTGGTAGTTAATTTACAGTCATAGCTTTTAAAACTACTGTACTATGTTTTTTGAAATTGAAGGATTTTCAAATCCATAAACCAAATTTCAAATCACTTTGAATGCCACTAGTAAACTCAAATAATAATTGCAGGAACTGGAATCCAAATTTAATGTACAGTAAGCATTCTAGGAAACACTAACCCAAATTAAGAAGCTCCACTATGACTAAAATCAAATGAAAATTTCAATTTCAATAACCATGTTTAGACATAAAAATCAACTGAAATGTAAAATTTTCTAAACCTGGAAATTATACAAAATTATAAACTTCAAAGCACTAATATAGAAATTCTGTTACTATTCAAGGCTAAATCAAGAGAAAACAACTACTCAAAACTAAGCCTAAAATATAAATAAATAGATATTTAATCTAAAATATATTTTTTATTTTATTTTTATGGACAGACTATCCCATTCCCAACCATCTCCCAAACTAGCCTGCAGGGCAGCCTGTTGATGAGGGCGCTCCAGAGGGTCCAAGAATATACCTAGAAAACAACTCAAGGGTAATAATGCCAATACACAGGCCTCTCAATGTGCCAGCGCCAGCCAACCACCCCCATGTCATAAGACAAAACTAGCAGCTTGAATTCCAGGCATACGCCACTCTCAAGGCCTGCCACCAAAGTCTCTCATACCAAGGTCATTGGGGACAATGAGGTTACATACACTTCCCTGATACCCACTTTTAACACAGCCCCAGACTCTGGATCCTAGAGTTGCCTTGCATGCCCCTGTGTTTTTGACACCTCCTATGAGCCATTGGCCACAACTGAGGAGCCATCTGTGCCTATTTTTTAATCAACACTTGATATTGCCACTGCAGGCAAGAATGATCCCACCTTCTACACAAAGGTCCCCATCCCATGTGTTGAGCCCAATAGCCTGGATGCTGGGTACCCACCAAGGACCAATTTTGGTTGACAGATATTGAGCGTGAAGCTTTCCTCAACTGTCTAAATGGAGGAATGACAGTCCATGATATTGTGTCCTAATTTGGTGTCACAGTCAGATATATTGGTACCTCAACAATAAATATGGTGACACTGGGCAAATCTGCAAAAATTCAAAGGCCAAGCAGCAGCCAAAACTACTAAAATCTGTGAACATTGATGCAATCAAGCAGTGGTATCCAAGGATTGCCACCTGGACTGTCAGGAACCCATCCGCTCAGAAACATACCACCCAAAAGGTGTATGGCTGCAGATGGATTCAACCCTGTGACTAGAGAACCAATTGGAACAGAGATCATTCCCATATAAAATAATTCTCCAATAAGGTGGTTTAACCCAAAAGAGGATTGAATCTTCCCAAAATGAAGTAAGCTCCAAGATAACTGAGAAGGAAAACAGAAGCCAAGGGATGGAATAAGTAAGGAGCAGGCGGACTGGCCCCCATGACCTGTGGTTCCTCTGTAATGGGGGGATTCAGTGACAATGGAGTGGCAGTGTACCATATGCCTGGTATCACTTGGCGCCATGACTTGTCAAGGTAATTAGGAGGAGATGAACCAGAATTGGCTCTGGTTTCAAGAGATATGCTTGCAGTAAAAAACTGGACAAGGAGCAACCAAACCAACCATTTATACCCAAATGGTCCCCATTGGGAAGACTTGGGTAGTATCATGGTGTTGGATCTCAAGACTGGAGAGCAGGCAAAATAAATCAACTAGTTAAAGGAAATTGACTTTATTAACTGAACAATCAAACACCCTGACAAATGAAGCTTTTTATAGGCTGCTAAGAGGTGTTTTAAATTGTATTTTCAAGGGGAATTGAGCAATATTGGGGAAGTTGGGGCAAATGAGGAGGGAAACTTGGCAGGGGGAGCTTTGACTGGAACTTTAAAGGTTATTTTTTAAAAATAGAACAATTGGTCCCTGCTGCCCCTTCTCTAACAGCTAGGTGTCATTTACCCCAGCTGTTAGAGAAGCAACAGTTTGGAGGACAACTGGTGCTGAAATCTGGGCCCCAGAAGAAGGTAAATCACTGTTAACTCTCTTATTGTTAAGTGTGGAGCCTAGTTGTCTTTTAACCTCATTTGAGTTTGAAGCAAAAGCAAGTTTGCAAGCTCCTAGCGCAGTTGTAACATCTGATTGGCTGCAGCAAGCATTTTTGAGTGATGTCAAAGGTAAGTGCAAATTCAACATACTAACTTTGTTTAGGTGATCACCCGGTAAGCAAGAGAAACCGGGTTTGATCCCTGTATTGAAACTAAAGAAGGCCTCTGGGCTTGAATAAAGGGTTTTTAAAGGTAATATAAAACTGGTACTACATACTAAAACCATTTCTAGGTCCTGGAGGAAACTCTAAATTAGGAGAAGAGTTCCCAGAACCTGGAAGTGTTAAAATTTCCTTGTTGTTGTCAGGAAGGATTGAAAAGGCATTCCTGACATGGACTCACTTGCTGTACAATTGATTCTGGTCATGGAGCTTGTTCTTTATATATCTGAAACCCTTGTATGCAAAACAATGGTTAACTTGGGCTTCTCCTGAAAAGTATTGGGTATTTTCCCATACAACCAAAACTGCAAGAAGACCATTGAGGATTGCCGCATTTATGCCAAGACCTATCTGTCTCTAAAGCATAATAGCAATGTACAGCTCTTTCATGTAGATGAATTATTGTTTTCCTCCTCACTAAGGTCTAGGCATGGGTGGGTCAAGAAGGGGTCCAAGGATGATGTATCACATTGTGCAGCTATCTGTTCCCAGACTTATTCCATGGTAGCGCTTCTTGGTCATTGCAGGTTGGACCAGTATCAAATGATTAAGGGCCCCCATAACAGCAGGACATTTTTTATTTCTCCAAACTTTCAAGGAGTACCTTTGGATTAATTAAAAAGGCATAACCAACATTGTTGCATTGAATAATGTTGGGCTCCACAAGGTAGATTTGGTTGTGTCCAAGTTCCCTCCCATTGACAAAAACAATCACACATCTAGCCACTGCCTTGCTGACTGTCCAATGAGACTATTCATCCTCCTTCCCTATTCCCCATTTCTGAATCCAATCAAGGAGGTGTTTAGTTGGATCAATAATAAGGTGAAGAAAGGCCTCCCATAGGACACCAAAGATCTCTTCAATATTCTTGAGGTCAGCCAATTCTCAATGCCACCTGATGTGGTGGCAGCTTTTTACAAGCACTCTGAATCCTTCCTCCCCAAAGCTCTTGCATCTGAGCCAATCAAATAAAGGGGTGATCTCAGCTTTGATTTTTTTGTAAATTTTTATATTATATATTTTTATTAGGACTTGAAAAATGGTATTTAATGTTATAATGACTTGATGTTAGTTTATATTCAAGATACTAAAAACTTCAGATGTTAGTTAGATATAAATAGACCAGATGTAGAGACACATATTTTTATTATAGTGCACCAAATATTATATTGACTGTAGAGCTAAAAAATCAATAAATTAAATATGATACAATTAGATTAATTTTATTTAAATAAATGTGGGCCCTTTTTGGAACAATAGTTGTTATTCTTTATAGCAATAAATCTGACCCTGTGATTCATCAGCTGATCCACAACAATTTAGTGCCACCAAAGCCATCCAACATGAAAACCAATGATAATCACACAATTGTTGATGATCAGTACCTATGACTCATGTTAAAAATAGTGAATCAATTATCAAATCATATTCAAAAGGAAACAAATTTGTGTTCTAAACAAGCCATTGTTTAAAATATAATTTAATGAATAGTCTGTGTTGGTTAAATTAAACTTTTGTTTTATAAAGTACTTATTATATGAACCCAGATCTGCTAATCAATTAAATAAACAATTTTTAAAAATTATATTCTAAGATACAAATGTGTTCAAGTTATTGTAACTAATTCTTTATTATTATCTAAATAATTATATATTACTATACTAATTCAAAAAAAGAAAAAAGAAAAGTGCATAGGAAGAATTTTATTAGGGGAAGCAAATATGCAAGGGAGGGAGTTATTCAGGGGAATTATACCCCAAAATTAAAGTTTCAGCTAGTGCATCTAATTGGGACCATGTACTCTTCTGCACGTGGTGAATGACTCTTGTGCCAATTGCTAATGAGGTGGTGCTCAGCACCCTGGTGGTGGCAGTGCAGCAGGTAAAGTTAATTGCAAAAGGGAGTTTACAAGAAGGTTTTTTCTGGGTATAAGTAGTAACTGTAGATATGCTACTGTGAAACAGTCATAGAGGATGTGTTCCATAGTTTTATAGCCCCACAATGTCTTCATCTTTTCTAATGACAGCCAGCATACATCAATTTTAATGAGGACATCTTCTAACTTTTTAACATTTGATTTCAGAATACAGTGCATGATTATTCCAAGGTAGATGACCAAGTGGAGTTGCTGAGATGTGTAAATTTTAGAAAAACAGGCAAAATTTCTTATATTGCTATTAATCTATTGATATAGGAAGTATTTGAAAATTTAAAGACCAAACTTTCTGGCATTTTGTTGGGATTGCCCCCCATTCTTCTGTGTATGATATTAGTAAAAGTTTCATTCTATTCACAAGGTTTATATCCCCAACTTTATTTGATATTGATTTGATAAATTCATGTAAAATTGCTGATTTTAAATATTCATTTCTAATTTTAAATTCAATCTTCTTCAAATTTGATTCATATAAGTTTGTATTTGGAAAGAGGAATCTTTCAACACATTTTTATATGTATTCATCAAAATCATTTGAACCCCTATTGAATTTTTTATTCATTTAATTAAAGTTGGTATTTGCACCCACTTCATATACTTCCATGACCCACTTCAAGCACCCTTGGGTGGCAACTAACCCTATACATTGCTTCCTTCTTTGAATATTGATCCATGTTCATTTGAATAGTTTGATTGACTTCTGCAGAGTTCCTTTGAATGACAGAGGCTATCAGTTGTTGATAGCCCCCATATACACCACTTGGTGTATATGGTGTCACTTTGACAACTTCTTCCCCATTTCTTGTAGTAACTAAAAAAGCTAAGTAAAAGATAAGAGTACTTACTAATTATTTCTTCTGCAGCCCCTTCAGCCACAGGTGCCCCATCAGCAAACTTCATGAGTGTTGGGTGCTCTTCATTTATCTTCTTTGCTTTGATCTTCCTTTGCTTTCTTGCAATTCCTTCTTTCCTTTGATTCCTTTCATTTGATAACCCTTCATTTAATCTTGAAGTGCTTCTGCTTTTTGATTGTTCTCCATTTCTTTTGTTCATTTATGTTTCCATTTTCATATTTTTATTTCCTTCATTTTGATTTTTTCCTCTTCATTTCTGTTGATTTTTCATTTCCTTCTATTAGCTTGGTCTTTTGATTGTTTCCCTGGCACTTTGACAGAAATCCCAAAAGTTGTAACTTGCTCTGGTGAAATTTAAAATTTCTATTAGTTTTCCCTGTATATTAAGTAATACTTCCTTTTGTTCATCTTGAATAATTATTCCCAAATTAGTTTTTGCAACTTCATTTCTTTGGACCAAAGCCCCTCCTTCACTTCCCAATTCCTTCACTACTATTTCCCTAATATTTTGTTCAATTCCAATAACCTTTTGAAGGTGTTCTTTTAGTTTCTGTACAAGAAAGTAGATATTTGACATGTTGTTTGAATTACATCCCAAGCAATGGTTTTTATATCATTACCATCAATGTATAATCAGTAAATTATTGATAATGAATACATTTTATTGACAATTATTGCAAATAATACAAATAACTTGCAATTATACAAAAATTTGCATAACATAGCACAAAATACAGCAAAATTTCACTAAACTAGCCATCCAAATTAGTACATGTAGATTATTTTTCCTGTATGTAACATTTTTTTATTTGAAAAACTATTATTTTATTGATATCTCACATTTAATTATGAATAGTTTTATTGAATGTTATTTTTTCTAGGTTTTATTGCTAGTCATATCAATTCCACATTATGTGCATAACCCAATGCATTTTTTAATAAAACTCATTGTTAGGGTTATTTTTCATTGTGATTTTTAATTGGGCAGTATCTATATTAGGGAGAAATTAACACTTATTAAAGATATTGATACAGATTAAATTTTAATTAGTTACCAAAAAGAAAGGTTTCATTTTAATCATCAAGGGACAAGTAGGGAAGGGAATGGGCAGAATGTATGTTACCACCACCTGCACCTGTAAAAGGGAAGGCATCAGAGGTAGTGGGGAGGGATTGGGTGGTAGCTTGAGAGTAAGGGTTGGAAGGCTGGTGGCTTAATCTTGATGGGGGAGTTGGAGAGGCAGGGTTTGTTGACTGGTAAGAGGCGTAAAGAGCTTATTGCTTCAATTGCTTGACTTCTTCTCCTGTCACATATGCAGGCTTGACAAACTGAATGGATGAGTGTGGGGGGGAGGAAGGAGTCCTTTCTAGACTTATCACTATCACTTGCATAGAATATGACAAGATCTGATAAGTTCTGGAAAAATATGGAAGGGAAAAGCTCACACTCCTTCTCAATTTGGGTGCACAGTTCATTGTAGGTGTCAGGCTTTAGGCGCCTGAGAGCTGAACCAAAAATTTAGGCATACATCTGTAAGATGCATGTCAGAGTGGTTGGTGGGATAGGACCAACAGGTATGCCCTGCAGCCCTAATTTCCTTGGTTGCCCATTCCTGCTGTTCCATCTCTGCACTCAGTACAACTGTATACACAGTGTATGAGTAGCCCACTCTGCCAGCATGTCCTTGAGCTCTGTCTGGTAGGCATACTCATCTGTGGTGTTTGATATTGCTGAGTAATAAAGAACACCCACTGGAAAAACTGCCAATAAAAACCCCAACAAATTGATACAAGATTGGGCCGTACTTGTAAACGTCAGATGGGATATGCTTTTCTCCATAATCTTGGATACTTGCAGAAATCTTGTCATAAAACAATAAGATGACGTCAATACAAGTCCTCATTGCCCTCCCTTTCATAACCTTAATAATGGTTGAATTTTAGGGTTGGTATCAACCAAACTGGGACCACTGAGAACTTGATTGGACAAGATTATAGCAGCAACCACAACTCTGTGCATCCACAAGTTGACTGTTCTTTTATTTAAGAAAATGCTGTGGAGTCCCAGCTGGAGAAAAACCTGGACAAGGGGAATCTGGGGGTCACACTTAATTATAGACATCATGAGAGGGTGGGCTTTTTCATCTTCATTTGATGTATGGGCACCTGTTGGGGTCTTCTTGAGAGAGGGGCCACATTTGGTGTGGGCTTGCAGGGTTGTAACCACAGTGGACTTTGCAAAACCCATTGCAGCCGCTATTTTCCCAATGAAAATAAGAATCCCTTACTTTTTGACCATTCAGAGAACAATTTCTGGGGTAATTAGCCTTCTTCTGTGTTTTGCAGTCTGAATGGTTAAGGTGGGATGTGTCTGTCTTGGAAACCAGGTGGTTCCATCTGATTGGCTGTTTTGGGATTCTGGCTTTCCTGGGTGATCTCTTGGCTAATTTAGATGATTCCAGATACCATTGTTGATACTGGATTTGGGTTGGCAGCTGCCTGTGCATTATGGGCAAACAGGGCCATCCTGGAAGTTGCAGGATAAAGAACACACTCCTGGGTAGTGCTTGCAGAGGGGCCTGCAGGTTGGGAG
Organism: Entomophthora muscae; assembly: GCA_014839935.2. Taxonomy (NCBI): domain Eukaryota; kingdom Fungi; phylum Entomophthoromycota; class Entomophthoromycetes; order Entomophthorales; family Entomophthoraceae; genus Entomophthora; species Entomophthora muscae. The sequence continues at coordinate 83,474 of QTSX02000002.1, read as the reverse complement.
TGACCATAGACAGAGGCTTCACTATTAAAAAGATCCAGTGTAGCCCTGCATAATTTTTTCAAGGCCAGGGAACAGCTTGTTTACTTGGTTGTTATTGAAAGAAGGCATAATAAATTTTTATTAAAAAAGATAAACTCAAAAAGAGGAGTTTATATTTTAGTCAATTTTATTGTTAAGTATGTGAAGTTGGTAAATAGTAGGATCTAAATTTTAGCCATCCTAGGATAGAATAGAGTGATTTTTGAGAATGCCTGATTCCTAAAAGAATTAGCACAGATCCATTCTAGATCCTTTGACTTCCTGTTTGAGACCCCCATAAATTATATTTATTTCAAATTCACCTCATTTTTGATTTGAAATTTGGTTCTTGGATTTGACAATTCTGCAATTTCATATCTGTTAATTTTTACATGTTATCTATGATTTGTTAGACTTAAATAAAATACCAAATCATACATTAGAATTCTGAATTTCCAATTCATGTATTCCACATTTTCTTGCTATGTTTTATCTTTAGTTAGTTATGTTATCTGCTCAAAGGATTTGAAATTTGCCAATTTAAATAAATCAAAAAAAATTCAAACTTAATGGTTGATTTTATTAAATATTTTATTCTTCACTCAGCTGAGTTGCCTGCAAATATGATTCAAAATTTGGACCAAGGATTTAAAAATCCTGCATATTTATGTTTAGGTTCTGAATTTACAGTTTAGTGTTCAAATATATACCCTCAATCCAGCTATTCTAAGTTCCATATTCTGTTCAAGTACAACAAAAAAAATTATTAACTCAGTATACTAATTATGGGCTGAAGTAAAAATTTATTAAAAGCAATAATCACTTTCAGGGGTTATATGTAGACCATGTATTTAAAAATGTATATACCAACCCAATTTGGCTATTCTAAGTGCCATTGTAAAAATTGGGGACAGGTTAATAGGAAATAAAACCTAGCTCATAACCACAATAAAATTATGGTTTCAGCAACAACCAAAAAGGTTGCCACTAACAATTCAAGGGATACCAAAGAGGGAAAAGAATTGAATGAATACAAAAAGCAGCAGGAAAAACCAAATGGCCAAAAATACTAACAATTTTGAACTTTATTAGGTTAGAGAATGATGAAGCAAGGTCTTTTCCAAATCTTGCATTCATTTAAAGGGAGGGGATGGAATTTGGGTGGGGGGTTGAATGTCAAAACCAATTTACCAATGATATGATAGAATACAAATGCATTTCTTAGGCAGAAAAATCTGGAAAAATTTAAATGGACAAAATCAAAGAAAAAACCCAACTCAACTAAAATTGAGGAACCTGTCTTGAATGCAGTTACCACTGCTCCTGGCTGCTCTTGCACATGATATTTAACCAGAGGTGTCTCTTAGGTGGGTTAGGTGGGGGTGTATTCAAACTTAGTCTACAAGTAATAGTGTGATGACTTTTCTTGGGTTTTTTTAGTAAATCTTTGGATAAATATCCAGTTGTAATCTGGTAGAGATCCTCAAGCATTTGGTGAGGGTTGAAGTAGAGGCCCAAGGGGGAGATGTAACTTTACAGACATGTTCTGTCCAAGTACAACAGATTTTTTTATTAACTTAGTATACAGTAGTTTTAAAAGCTATGGCAACAAGCAAAAATACTTTAGATTTAAAAAAACTCAGATGTAAACAAAATTAAAATTAATATATTTATATTAATTTACAATAGATTTATTTACTTTTAATTTTGTTTACATCTGAGATTTTTTATTTAAATCCAAGGTATTTTTGCTTGTTGCCATAGCTTTTAAAACTACTGTATTAATTATGAGCCAAAGTATAAACCTATTAAAAATAATGATCATTTTCAGTGGCTATATGTAGATCATGTATTTAAGAGGGTATATATGTGATGAATTGGACTATTTTTAATCAGAAATTTTATTGTATGTTTATATATTATAAATTTAATCTTTTTTAGTGCTACAATTAAGTGAAATTAAGAGACAACAAGTGCAAAGGACCAGTCAATAAGAATTTGTACTAATTTTTGGTTGTCTTTGATGATTGATTCAGATAAGACATGCCTCTTTTATTGTTCTCAGTTTAGCTTAGTAAATTAAGCCTGTTGGTAAAAAACTGTCTGTTTTTGACAAACAGCACACAAATTTTGGTCAACTTAGCACCCAATCACTGGCTTCTCTTGTGCTAGATTGACCACAAATTGGTGTGTCAATTGGTAAACACATAAACTTTTTTACCAGCAGGCTTAATTTGCTAAGTTAAACTGGTTGCAATAACAGAGGTGTGTCTTGTCTGAGCCAATCATCAAAGATAACCAAAAAATTAATAGAAATTTTTATTGGCTGGTCCTTTGAATTTTTAGTCTCTTAAATTCAATTGATTGTAGCGCTACAAAAATATTAAATTTATGATAGAAATAAATAGACTAAATAAAAATTAAATAATTGTAATAAAATTTTATCACATTCAGAATCAATCATCCCTGGGATTAAATGTAAAATATATATTATCACAATAAAAAGTACCTAAAATTTAAAACAATAAATATTTTATAATTATAATTTTTGGGGGGAACAATGTTTAATTGGCAAAATGTGGGAGTGGGGGCAAACTAGTTGGCAGACTGGGTTGTGGGAGGAGAACTTGATTAGTAGGGGGCTGGGTTCAGATCAACTGGGAGGGTTGGCTGAGGACTGTGGCATATGGAGGTTCTAGGAGTGTGTTGTTGCCTTGATTGGCTTAGAGAAATTGATGGTACATGACACCATACTCATGTTCATAGAGAACATATATTGGCTTGTGCACCAGGGACTTACAAGGGGGCAGCTGTGAATCCTTTAATAATTGGCTAGTGTTGTGGGTGTTAAGGTTAACTTGGAAACATGTTAGCAACTTTCTGAAAGGGGAAAGCACACTGTGGTTCTAGGCTGCAAGAACCATCTGGTTGATAGTTGTGAGGTTGTGCTCTCTGATTGTGTCTCAAATATTGAAGAACAACACATACCCTAGGTGTAAATTGGCATGGCCAGTAGGGAATATTGACACACTGTGGCCTCCTTCTTGAATCTCCACTGATGCCTCTTCATCACATTACATTTGATGGCTCAGAAATATGCAGTATTTAGAACTGGCCAAGCTCCAGATATTGAGAAAATCTGAAAGAACTCTTCAGTATGTATAATCATTGGTGTAACTGGATGAGGTTTAGTAAAATACAGTCCCTTTTTGGAAAGCTGCTAGAAAAGCATCAATGACAGTATTATCTTTTTCCTTCTTTTTACCATTAGGGGTGTTCTTTTCCCCATAATGCCATGATCTTGGACTTTTAATGACCATTTATAGTAGGATATAAAAAATTTATTGTCCAATATATGTGACAGACAGCAGATAATTGCGGCACTCATTACTGGGTTGTGTAAAGAACCAGAGCTACCTTCCCAATCATCACCTGCGCAGTTGTTCAGAACCAGGATGCCAACAGCAAGCCCATGTATTAGAGCTATGCAGTGCGGCAGGCAATAAATATGATGTGAACCTCAAGTAGGCAACAGACCTCGGTCATTTGGAGGTAGGGGTCAAGTTGCAGATGGACAAGCATGATAGGATATGAATCCTTGATCTTGGAGTCAACCTGCTTCTTCAGTTTCTTGGTCAGCTTTGCACCACCTCTCTTTGAGAGGGCTTGGAATCCATGTCTTGTCACTGCCTCAGTGAATTGTAGGCAGGTGAAAATTTCTGCAAATGCCATGCCACTTTGTTTGAGGCTCATTATCTCCTTGACAATCCCATTGGTTACTTTTTGTTGTTTATGGGACCCACTGGGCATAATGATACCCAGATTGAGCTGGACTTGCTCTGATTAGCCCAAATTATCAAGTGGTGGTTGAATTGGGTTGTATAGAACTACAGTTGCCCAGTCTCTAAAGTGTGGTACAGGCTTGTTTGGGCCTGGTTTTGGGGGTCACATAATGGCTGTTGGAAAAGCCACCCATGGATAGGCCTAGTGACACATACAACTTGGTCTCCTCACAACTTAAGTTTAGTTGGGTATAAAATGAGGCATGACAGTTACGCTCCCTTGCTTATAAACCTGGGCTTGGGATAGCTCCTGGTAATTCTCCTCAACAATATCAGAGTTATCTTCACTTCTATACCTCATTGTAAACACAAAAAAACAATTAAAATTCTATTAAAAACAGAAAAGCAAAGTATTTACAGAGTATTAATTTTATTTGAGTGTGTGGTTCTATTTGAGACATTCTCTCAGACATAAATGGCCAAAATCAGAATCATATACATTGAAAATAATGATGTGGTTCCCTGAATAGATTTTGGTGGATTTACTCCTGAAATCCACTATTTCTGATTTGAGTTTCAAAAATAATCAATATTTTCAAATTTTGAGTTATTTTGTGTTTGAAAATATCACTTCTGTGACTGAACCTTGTTTGTTCTCTGTTTTTATCATTTTTGTTACACAATCATTATCAAATTTAATGTAGAATGCTTAAGGATGTGACTGTTTTGTGTTTGTTTTGAATATGGGTTTCATGTATTTGCTATCTCATTTTTGGGATTTGGTATTTGAATTTAATTTTGTTGTGTGATTGACTATTTTTGTTTACCAGCCCTAGATAAATGGAAGTTTTATTAAGTAAATTGACCTTGAACTGGTTCCAGTTGAAATTTTTTGTGTGACTGAGCTCATGCGTTCTAAACTGATTAATATTTGTTTATCTCAACAGGTTTGAAAACTACTGTATAATATCTCCTGATCTGTTTTTTGTTGGGTTTAAATAATTTTACTTTTAAATATGTAACTTGTCATCCACACTGGATTCCTAATGAGCTCCCTGATTTTAGTTGTAAATTAGATGAAGTGGAAATTAATTTCCGTTTTTATTTATGATGAAAACAGGGAAGGGCTTTAAAGTATAACAACATATAAGTATATCATAGTATAAAAAGTTTTATGGCTATTTTTAGAGATTCAATATTACATCATAAGTATGATCAAGTAAGGATGGCTAAAACCAATGAAAATTTCTTATTTAACGTTATTAGATCAGAATATAATCTCCTTAGCACAACAACCTTTTTTTCACCTGCAGAAGCCTAAAATATTCAAATAAATTATAGAGACTTGTAAAGTCGATTTCAAAACTATCAATAAACAACAAGATCATTATATTCAAAGTCCATACTTATCAGGAACATGATTATTTTGTTGTGTTTATAAAAACAAATTGTTATAAAAAATTAAAATTTCAAAAAGTGTTTTCCACCAGATTCGAACTGGTGACCTTCTGTGTGTGAGACAGATGTGATAACCAACTACACCAGGAAAACCGAATTTATTTTAGTCCTTTAATTACTTATTTATATACTGCTTTATTTGACCATCTCGAGTTGTTTCTTTTTAAGAGGGCATCTTAAACAATAATTGAATGGCCTCATTTGAATTTAAGAACCCCAAGTCAATTATTTTAGCAGAAATTTTAACATACTATCATTTTTTATTTACTTTTTAATTTGTAAAACAAGATTACTTTTTTATTATTTTTTATTAGTTATTTTACATTATGGTTTAATTTATCATTTATCCTTTTATTCCACCATTTATCAGGCTCCTGAAATGTAGCATTAAATAATAACAAGGTTCGATATGGTATTTTTCATTATGAATAAAATCAAATTTGTGTACCTGAACTCTGTGTGGCACCTACAAAACGAAAAGATGGGAGAGAAAATTAAAGTGGGTTTAATGTTTATTTTTAAGCATAGAATTTATATTTAATAAATGGATCAACTAAATATTAGGACCTATTAAGAGAATAGGATATGTGAGCAAGACTAGAATTTGGCTAGATTTAAGATAATATAAATGGACAGAATGGGAGACAATATCCCTATTTATTGGAAGGGCTAATGAGGATATGGCTTGACCATTTCGAGTGACAGGTTGAGCCCAATTGTGAGCCATTTAACCACTCAGAAGTAGGGCTGTAGTAGAAAAAATGTAATGATTACGGTATTTATCGTAATCTTTGCTTTGCAACCGTTGGATTTTTATTTTTCAGATTCCTCTAAGTAAGGGGAATTTAAAATTTTTAAAAATGGTTAAAGATGGCTTTCTTCCTCCAGAAAAATTGTAGCCAGGTCAATTTTCCAGAATACTAGCTGTATCTGAGACAAATGGCTGCTTTTTATAAAGCAGCATTCTTTCAAATCTGTCCTGGCCCTACTCAGAAGTAATGTTACTTGAATAAGTTTGAGGAATATACCCTTGACTTAAAGCAAACTCTAATATTTTTTCAATTGATAAGGATACAAAATTGAAGGATATAAACAATCACAGTGAATTGACAACTTAAATACTTAGGCTTTAAAATAGAGAGTCATAATGTTTATTATAAACAAAGGTAAAATTAAAACTTTTAAAAAACAGATAAATATTATTTAAATTTACACTTATACCCAAAAATAAGAAATTAATTAATTAATTTTCTGTAATATGAGTAAATCAACAAAGTAAAATTGGGCTTTTGTACTGAGAAAACACTCTAATCCAATCATCTGGTGTTTAAGCCAAGAATGCTTAATAACTCTTTACATTACATGATCTAACTGTGCTGTTTTAGCAGTTACAGTAAAAGGGAAATAATAATATAGGAATTTATAATGTTTTTTATAGAAAAATTAATTTTATATGTTTTCTTTGGATTTTAGAGGTTATATATGCATCCTAGTATATAGGGAACCATTTTTTGGAAATGAGTTTTGCTCCATATATGGCCTATTTAGCCATAATGCCTCAGCTGGTGGGCTTGACTTGGTGTGTCATGACTTTGGGTCTTGGGTAAGTCAAGTCCTGTGTGTTCTTTTCTGACTTGGAATCTGTCAGGAATAAAAGCCCTGACTATAATATTCCATGACATAATAACAATAAACTTGGTCAAAATAAAGAAATAATTTTAATGTGATTAATAATTCTGAATTAATCACTCAATATGAACCTGGGAAACAAACCCGGATACCTATTCTTGATGTTAGCACCATAGTAAAGTCCAAACTTTAACTTAATTTACAAATTTATGTTCATAATACTTTGATTTTTTAAAACAATGTTCAAAAATGTTAAAATGATCATAAAGCATCATATCTTGCGCTCTACACCTGATTGACTGCAATCACAAATCTGTCACTAATATTCAATCACACAGCATTGAAACCACTTGGTAATATTGCCTGTTTAGCTGCTAGTGAGTTTAAACTCCTATTGATGATACAAATAGTTAGTAAAATATGATTCTTGTTACTCTGGTTACTTCTGCTTACAAATTTTATTGAAAAGGATTGTGGTGCTGGGTGCCACTCCCTAGTATTGCCTTATTTGGAATGCTTCCTTATTTTGAAAAATATAAGGGGAACTGCTGCCCTTTTTTGTTATTATCATCAGAAGGTAACCCTCTGAATTACATAGCGTTGTCTCCAATTATAGACCAATTGACACACCTGCGGCTAGCCGCAGATGCATTGGAGAGTGACCCATCGGAATGGGTTTTCATATGGCAATTGGTGACCAATTGGAGCATCTGCAGCTAGCTGTAGATGCATCAATTGGTGACCCATCAAAAGAGGTTTATATATGACAATTAATGACCCATCAACACATCTGCAGCTAGCCGCAGATGCATCAATTATTTACCCATTGCTTGTGCCCACTATGTAAATTGGTATAGTGATCTTCTGCCCCTCTTTTTGCCAAAGTGGGAACCCTGAAAGAGAGTAGTATGAAACCTTATTCTACACTCAATTCCCCAGAGACAGCCCTACTATGTGCTGCAACCACCTGACTTCAGATCACATGCCCAAATGTTCACTTCTTGCCCAATCCAACCCATTTCCTTCTGAATATTCCCCAGTATGTTTCAGTCCTTCAAGAATAAGCTCATTGCCTGACAGTCTAGACCCTAGTCAGCATGACTCACCCTTTCTTTTCCCTCCTCCCCTCCAAGTATAAAAAGACCCCCAGGGGTCCCCAATAAACAAGAATTATACACATACACAACAATTGACTTACACATCTTAGACTACTTGCAGAGCCCAAAAATAGAGGTTCTGTTGAGTAAGAAGATAATAGTCCTGTTGTGTTTCCAGTTGCTCAGCTACTCTCAAACCATCCCTTCAACCCTTGAGCACCACATTTTCTGGTGCTCACTACAGGGGTATCCACCACTGCCCGTTGCACCGCTGCCGGAGACCTCTAGTCCAGGGACCAAACCTGTGATCCCAAAACCATGGACCGCCCACACCATTCCACCGCCAACTACGCTCAATGCAACGCTAGCCCACCGCGCCCTGCCTGCTCAACTCTGGCACGCAGAGGCCGGGGTTGGCCCCACAACGCTGAACAAGTTTCAACCCCCACCGAAGTCCCCCACCCTGAGGGTCAAGCCGCCCCTAGCACAGGATCTCCCCAACTGCCTATAGAGATCGAGGAACCTGCTGCCCTGATCTCTGACCTTCCCCCACAAGCCCAACCTAGACCTCACCCGCCTGCCTCTGTCCTTTCTGTTTCCCAAGCTGTCAAGCCCACAAGACAGCACCCTGCCTCAGTCTGCCCACAAAGCCCCTCCCCTGCCTCAGACAAGGACCCTGTAGAGGACTTCTTTGAGGTGGATGAGGAACCTCCCGCCAATCTTCCTTGGACTCCATCTTGGGCATCTTTATCAAGTGGAGACCACCGCCACCCTAGGGCTCTGTCCAGAAATCCCGCGCCCCCTCCTAAAGACGTCAAACCCTTGAGCAAACTAGCTCCTGTGCCCTGTTTGTCTCACGTATAGAGCCTCTTCCTGTCCCTTCTGCTCCTCCATCCTACCAGTCCGTCCCTAGTGCCCCCCTCTACTGATGCACCAAGTTGCTCACCCTGGCCCCTCTGATAACCCCACCATATCCAATATGGAACATGTCCGCCAGTTTCTGAGCAAGAATGGGGATGTTCTCACCTCCACCGCCATAGACAACACCCAGAGGATCAAGGCCTATCTGTTACAATTTAACCACCCTGTGGTAACTGCACTGGTAAATTGGCTGGAGCAACAACGTATTAGCAGTGAACAAACCATCACGGCTTTGAACCAACTAAGGGACTATACTGAGTCAGCAGTAAACCCCCTTCAAGACTGTCTTCACCAGATCAGACACAAGCATGAGGTTCTGGGAGCCATGCACTCAGACACCGTGACCATTGCTTGGCAGATAACTGAAGACCACTCTGCCCTCCAACAGCAAGTAGTTCAACCCTTGGTTGAAGAAGTGGCCAATCTTAAAGGTCACTTGAACCAACATGACGTAGACATCAGTGATATACAGGCCCAGCTAACAGATATCTGAGAGGCTTGCAACTGGTGGGCTGGGAACACTGCGTCTAGAGTCAATCAGGCTCAGGATGACCTAGAGGTCCTGAAGACTTACTTTGACTTACTTCAAAATGATCTTGCACAAACACAAAAAGACCTGGACGTTGTGGGAACTGATGGCAACACAACCTATGCTAAGGAGAAGCGCTACAGGCAGACCAGGTTGTCTTCAAGACAGAAACTGAGGCCAACCAAACCAAACACCTTGGCCTCATCCAACAATTGACAGCCCAACTTAAGTGCGTCCAACAGGAGCTGACCATCCTGACTCAGAAGCAGGAAACCCATGCCTCCACTTACAACAAGGAACTCTCCACTCTTAAGGAGAAGGATGCTAGCCTACAGCTGCTGATCTCCAACCTGACCAAAAGATTTGACTCAATGAACCTAGGAGGATCAGGTAGCACTCAACCAGGCCCAACATCTGCCTCTGCCTTGGAAGAAGTAGTGTGTTCTGTGCTTGAGTCAGTAGAAACCACAACGGCCTTGTCCAGTACTAACCCGGTTGGAGAGACATATTGAAATTTTCCCCAGGCTACCCAAGGGGTCTCTGCCCCAATGCCAACCTCCTTCCTGCCTATCCCGGACATCTTGACTCCCGGCCCCATCTCAGTCCCAACTGCCGCCAATTAAACTCCTGGGGAGCATCTCCCCAATACTCCATCACCAGCCCCTGCTAATGATCCTAGGGCAAACCCTGCAACCGCACACTGGGAGACCCCCCCAATCCTGGACACTCACTGTAAGGGACCCTCTTTATAGAGGAGAATACAGTTGGGGAATCAAACAAGGGTCCATTACTCTCTACAACAGGAGATAGCTCTTCAAGCTGTAGGGTAGGGGTTGGGCAAGGACCAGGGAAGCACAAGGTAGCTGGCCCTTAAGACAGGATATAAGGCAGGAACAAGGAGAGCCAGATGGTGACTACAGACCACAAATAAAGGATTCCAATCATCTGGACTAGGAGTACTATTAAACGCTCAAATGAATAATAGGGCAATATTGCTTTATTGTAGAAATAAATGTTAATCAAACAATTAACTTGGGATTGGGATGTGTAAATTCACTGCCATCCCTGGCATTTGATCATAAAATCTTCCCCACCACACTAAGAAAGGGCCCAAAATGCCAGCCAAACCCCTACATTCTTTAGAGGATTTAACACACACTGTTGATGAGAGGTTTGTGTTGGCCTACCCTGCGGATTCCCTGCCTTTGGTTGCCCCTTCCTGTGAAGAAACATTGGTTAATTTGGACTACTTACTGGCCTGGTGTTGCCCATTTCTAAAAACTATCAGGGTTAGCCAATCAAAGGACGCCACATCAATGCTTGACAACTCAGTTGAATTTCAAATGCCTGGTACTCCTCCCAGCCAATCAGGTGGCTCTACAGAAATTAGCTTGAAACCCTCCAGTGCTCCTGGCCTTGATCATAAAATTTCTCTTCCAGCCAATTGGATCCAGTCCCAGCTGTCATGTGATTATTTTCTCTACAATCCTCCCCTTTTAACATAGCAAGGGGACTTTCAGTCCCCTGCTTGTCTATTTCCAATAATATTAAAAGCTTGGAACTTATTGCACACAATTTTAAAAATAGTATTGTCTGGAACCCCTGTTTTGGAGTTCCTATCATCTAGATTTAAAGTGTTAGTTATTGTTTTAAAGCTTACCTTATATTGGCCCACTTTGAACCTGTCATCTCCTCTGAGGCCTTTGAAAGTAGTTAAACTACATAGTTGTTGTCAGTCCTACATTTGCTTTTGAAAACCAATGTTCAAACTTAAATTTTTTAATTTAATCTTCAATATAATTACCATTGTTATACTGAACTTTTTATTTAAAAACTCTTGTTTCAAACCGCTTTTGCTTCCTGGCTTCATTCAAGGCACTCAAGACCATTGTAAAGCTTCCCCAAGCCACCCTGTTACTCCTTGTGCCCTCTTTGACCGGATTACCCTGTTAGAACATTTTTTTAGTGTTAACTCTCTTGGAAAACTTACCAATCTCTCCCAAATTTTATGGAGATTTTAATCATGATACTACCAGTTGCCAAGTTTGTTGTGTTTTCCCTGGCTCTATTTCTGTTGCTTCTGTGGTCCACCTCCCCTGATCTGTGGGAAAAAATCTCCTCATCTGCCTGGCTTGTAAGTGAAAATCCTTCTGGTCTCTGGGACCTTTCCAGTGGTCTCCTCTTTTCTGGAGAGGCTGTGATTAAGAGTTTGGCATGCAAAAACCTAGATCTGAATATCATTGATTCCACCTTGCCTGCCTCTGTGGAAGAATTGCCTCTCATGATTTCCCTTCCCAGTGCGGACCAGGTCAACTTGGCACCACTTGTGACCCCTGAGGTCCTTCCTCTCACTCCCATCTGCACTCCTTGGCTGCTCACCGGACTGATGTTAATGGGCCTGAACACTTACTTTCATCAACTGTCTCCCACATCCTCCTTGTGGTCCCCTCTTTGAGCGGCCATCCCAGTTCTTCACTGGATGGCATCCTGGTGGTTTGTTTCACCAGGATGGGAGCCAAACTTAGTTAGTTTAGCCCCCCTCTCTCACAGGATGGGAGTTTTTATACTAGGGAGGGTGAAATTTGGAGTACAGACTTGATGAGTTTGAAACCCAGATGTAATGCCTCACATAAAGTGGCAGGAATCATGATGCAGGCTAATTTTAGATGCATGATAGTACTGAGTTCCTTGCAGATTTTACTTACATCTGCATCACTGTGGGGCATAGGAACAATTAATTGACAATTAATTGAGTTGCAGTAACCTAGATCATCCAAATTTGGAAGTTTGAATAGGTCTTCAACTATTGGATAACTGTTATCAGGGAAGTGATTCCTGACAGTATCCTCACCTAAGGTGGTCCTCCATATCTCCTTATTCTCAGGATGGCTTTCATTGTTGACTTGGAAGAATAGAAGGCAGCTTTTTATGAGACTAGAATATATCCATACTGTAATATAATTAAGTGTATCAGATTTTGGCACAGTTTCAAAGGTTAAAACACTACAAAGAAGCAACTGATCTTGGTGAAAAATCAATAGCTTGAGGATTTTTGACTTGAAGCTCTTAAGTCTGTGGGCGGACTTCTTGATGAAATGGGGAACTTGAAGAAGAAAACTTGTCTTTCTAAAGGCTAGGCCGGAAACTGTGAGTGATATGGTGGTAAAAATAATGCTGCTTTGCTATAATTTATAGATCCAGTGTAGGGCACAGAATAATTGGATTATTTTACGCCTTGATTTCAGGGTATTAAGATAGGGAAACAGTTGCTTAATGTGACAAGGTATGGTGGAATTTAAAAGTACTACATAGTTTTCATTCCAAGGCTTCATCATGTAGTTGAAGGTACACTGATTTTGTCTTGAATGAAATTGAAAAGGCATGTGAGAACCCCAATATACTCAAAGCAATTCGTATCTGAACTGAAACATGTTCCTCTTAAAGCTGTCAAACCAGTTGCTTAACTGGACGCCATTGGGTTGATTTTTTCCAGTTACATTATTTTTATGTCATTGTTTCATATGCAAGTCAATTACCCACTTAATTTTTCCTTGCTTGATAGTGGTTTCACCTTGAGGATAGTCATGTGGCACCTTATTACAAATCTAGTGAAGTATAGGGTAGAATACACTATCCCATTGATTAAAACTGATTTCTGGCATAATGTAGTCAGTAGGGCGTCCTGGGTAAGCTTCTGAGACATGATCTGCTGTGAAAGTAAGAGGGGATTGTTTCAAATCTCTGGTAGCAATATTTAAGGTAAGCTTCATTCCAATGAGTAGATCACAGAAGCCAAGGCAATTTTCTTCATGATCTTGGTGCAGCAAGGTCTTGGACTTCACATTCCTTCTGGAGCTGTCAAAATGATCCTGGCTTTGTCCTAGTGCAGTTTGCTTGATCTGAGCAAGGAAACTTGTTTTAAGGCTCTTTGGATGGACTGGAGCATTGATTCTAATTTGGGAGAAAGTCTGGATAACCTGAGGATAATTTCTGAAGTACTTGGGCGGGTGAAACAAGGATATCTCTTAGACTGAAGAAGGAACTAATCTGGGTGTCTTGTACTCAAATTTGTAGCACATTAAGGTCTTAAAAGGCTTAACAGAATCAAATTTTTGAATTTCAAGGTGACTAGGCAAGAATTCACATATAAGTGTACAACCAGAGGAAGGCTTATTAGGAGGACAATTATTGATGGACTTAGGCAAGAAAAACTGGGATTCTTTTTGGAGCAGGAATGGAATTGGCATTAACACATTGAGATCATATTTGTAGCATATTAAACACTGGGAAGGTTTAACAGAGTCAAAGGTATGAATATCAAGGCAACTGGGCAATGGACTATCCAAAACTAGTGGTAGGGTAGTGGATTCATGATTGGATGGTGGATTCTGAATATTTGATGTGGACTGAACAGATAGGCAACCAAAAATAATGGTTCCTATGGAAAGTAAAAGATAGCAACTGAATGTGTATAACACAAGAATAACAGTAGATTGGACTAAAGATGGGGAGATGATAAAACCAGAGACTACAATCTGGCCAAGATCTTTAAGGTAAAGATCCAGTAGTGGTTCAATTAAACTGTAAGGGACCCTCTTTATAGAGGAGAATACAGTTGGGGAATCAAACAAGGATCCATTACTCTCTACAACAGGAGATAGCTCTTCAAGATGAAGGGTAGGGGTTGGGCAAGGACCAGGGAAGCACAAGGTAGCTGGCCCTTAAGACAGGATATAAGGCAGGAACAAGGAGAGCCAGATGGTGACTACAGACCACAAATAAAGGATTCCAATCATCTGGACTAGGAGTACTATTAAATGCTCAAATGAATAATAAGGCAAGATTGCTTTATTGTAGAAATAAATGTTAATCAAACAATTAACTTGGGATTGGGATGGGAGTTTTTATACTAGGGGGTGAAATTTGGAGTACAGACTTGATGAGTCTGAAAACCAGATGTAATGCCTCACATGCAGTTGCAGGAATTATGATGCAGGCTAATTTTAGATGCATGATACTACTGAGTTACTTGCAGGTTTTACTTATATCTGCATCACTGTGGGGCATAGGAACAATTAATTGACATTTAATTGAGTTGCAGTAACCTAGATCATCCGAATTTGGAAGTTTGAATAGGTCTTCAACTATTAGATAACTGTTGTCAGGGAAGTGATTCCTGACACTCAAATCCTCAGCATTACCCTTGGTGGCTTCCCCCTTACAGGTACTCAGGCCCTCCTGCAATCATATCCACAAGAGGGGTCTTTCTTCCAATTGAGTTACCCCTATGGGGCTTACACCCCAGCTGGGCTGTCACTTCCACCTCAAGGCTACCCTAGAGCATTCTCTAGAGGACCTCCAGGGCCATCAGAATCCCTGCCAGGCTGACTCTCAGGACCACTAGGGCCGCCGCCTGGCCCCCCAGGACCGCCCTACAGACCTCCAGGACCAGCCTCTTCTAACCCTGGCCTGCCTTCATGGGACTCTTGTGCAAGCTCTGTCCCTAGTCTCAAGCTAAACACCAAGTTCAAACCAGGAGGACCCATCAATATTCATGTCTTTCTCAAAGGGCTCAAGCTTATGACCAGGGAAAGCCCAGAGCCAGTTGCCCGTGCTAAACTGTTGAATAGCCTGGACAAAACTGCCTTCTCCACCGTGGTTGCCTCTCTTAGTGGAGGGGAGGGGTCTTACAAGGAAATTAAAAATATCCTTGAAGATACCTATGGTTCCCCCAAACAGCTAGAGGACAAGAAGGCAAATTTCTTGACAATCTTGCTGAAGAAAGATGAGTCACTTCCAGAATTTGATAGAAGATTTAGGGTTGAGGCTCAGACCCTAATGTCTATCAACTTCCTGACCCCCCAAGAAGCAGCAACAGCTCTTCTACATGCAATCTGCCCCTTCCCACACTTGTCTGTCTTCCACCCACAGCTTTTGACACCTACTTTAATCCAAGCAGTGCTTTGCATAGCTGCCTCCCTCCAACAACACACCTTATGCCAGGCTTCACGCCCTGTGTACCCATCCCGCCGGGTAATGAATATGGTGGAGGATTATGAAGAGGACAGTGATGGAGTCCTCTATGCGGAAAGACAACCCATGGAAGAACAAGAATGCTTTAAGTGTGGACGGAAAAGACACTTTGCAAGGAACTTCCCACACCACCAACTAGATGTGAAAGAAGAGCCTGCTGACTCAAAACCCAGTGTGCACGCCTTGCCCAACACATTGCAAGAGGATAGTGCCTTGGAAGGGCAAAAAAACTACTAAGCAGAGCACACAGGACCAGTGTGTATCCGCCTAGTAAAAAGGTCCCTCCTGATCCCCCTAGCCCTGACTCATTAATAATGGCTGTGGCTAATCACACACACACAAAAGCCTCAGCTCACAAGGAAGTACCCCCCACAAAATAAACTCCTTGAAGGTCAATCCTGCCTTGTCATACATCCTTCAGGCCCAGAACCTCCAGAAAACTCACCCTACCATCAGCAATATAACCAAAGCTCTTTCAAAAACTGTGATCACTACTCTGTTGAGTGAAATTATCCACATCCTTCCCACCCTACAGAAAGCCATCAACAAGCTAGAAAAGGGACCCCCCTGGTCTGTTGGGTAGAAGGCGGAAATGGCCTCTTGGTTGGTTCAAGCACATGGGTGCAAACTGAGGTATTTGGTATCCCAATCTGTGCCGTCCTGGATAGCGGTGCACTGACCTTAATCCTATCCTCCCAATTCACCTGTAGGCTTTGTTTCCCACCAGACGTTGAGTACAGTAGAACCTTTGGTACAGCAGGCAACAATCCTGCCAGATCCAAAGGCGCGTACTCTTTGGTCCTGTTGAAGTTCAGAGATACTGTGGTCACCTTCCCGACCATAGTCCTGGAAGCCAAGAACTACAACATATTGATTGGTTCCTCTTTTATGGAGCAATTTGGGACCACCATAAATCATAAAACTGGTATGTTTCACCTCCTAGGCCAGGAATTCCTCCTCCTGACACCAGATGATCTGCCTAGAGTCCCTCCTGAAGGCATGAACCCTAGAGGATGCATCCTGCTGACCTGCCCATCTGGGATGATAGGGATCCCCTATTAAATCACTTCAACTCAAATAAGCAAGCTGCCAAACACTGTTTGCTACAAAAATCCTATAATAATTTGATAAAAGGACAGTGTAAGTATCCCTCCTAAATCCCAAGCCATCATAGAAACAGGTATCAAGCTACACATACCTAAAGGGTTGCATGGGGAAATATTGGCACTAGGTTTTCCACATCCCAGGCTGCCCACGGTTGCAACCCATCTTATCCCAGGAGAGACCACTGATGAGTTCACTATCCTGGTGGCCAACCCTTACTCCTCTACTCTAGAAATTGATTGCAACTCTGGGGTAGACTTCTTAAAAATTGCTTCAAATAAATCTATTTCCTCTGCCTATTCCATTGGATTGCTGTATGAGCTAGGATTACCAGACCCTGGTCATGACCTAATAGCACCCATCCTACAAGACAAACAAATTGGGGACATAGACTTGCAACAGAAGGAACAGTTTATGGAGCTCATTAAGAAGTATGAGCACCTTTTTGCCAACTCTGACGCCGAGCTGGGCTGTGCCAATAACTTCTTCCATAAAGTCAACACAAGGGAAGCACAGCCCCTATTCCAGACCGCGTACCGTCAATCCCCCGTGGCTAATTGGATAATCCAACAGGAAGTTGACAAATTATTGGAAGGAGGTCTCTTAGTACCATCTAATAGTCCCTGGGCCAGTCCTTTGCTCCTGGTAAAAAAGAAAGATGGAACCAATCAAGTGGTAATTGACTACAGGAAGTTGAACACCATCTCCAAGAAAGATAGGTATCCTTTACCTCGGATCAATGATACCCTGGACAAGCTGGGAAGCGCGCAGTTCTTCTCAGCCATGGATCTTGTAGCAGGCTACTGGCAGATACCTATGGAAGTTGAAGACCAGGAGAAATGTGCCATTGTGACTGCAGATGGTCTGTACCAACCAACCCAGATGCCACAAGGGCTAGCCAACTCCCTGGCCACCTTTCAAAGGCTTATGGACACCACCTTCCACAACCTAAAGTCCATCTGTGTCCTTATATATTTGTATGACATCAACATGTATTCAAAAAGCTTTGAGGATCATCTTAGAGACCTAGAGCAGGTCTTCATCAGGCTAGACAAGATAGGGATGAAACTCAATCCAAAGAAGTGTTAATTCTTTAAGGAAAACCTTGAGTTTCTAGGCCATGTCATCAATAAGAAAGGCATTGCCCCTATCCCAGCCAAGGTAACAGCTATCTCCAAACTTGCTGCCCCCACCACTGTCAAGGACCTACAATGCTTCCTGGGCATGGTTGGTTACTATCACCGTTTATAGAAGCATTTGCCAATCTGGCCCAACCCCTTTTTTGCCTCCTAAAAAAGGATGTAGAATTTTTAATGGGACCATGATTGCCAAATTGGGTTTGAGGCGCTCAGGCAAGCTTTGGTAGAATCCCCAGTCCTGGCATATCCCAACTTCTCTAAGGAGTTCATTCTGTACACAGATGCCAGATTAGTAGCAGTAGGAGTGGTCCTTGCAAAATTTGATGATGAAGGCCACAATCACCCCGTTGGATATTTCTCTAGAACCCTGAATGTCCACAAACAAAACTACTCAGTAACTGAACAAGAGTGCCTAGAAGTCTTATATGGTATTGAAGAGTGTTGCCCCTACCTGTATGGGTCCCACTTCAAAGTTGTGACTGATCATTCCTCCCTGAAGTGACTAGCTAACCTAAAGGACCCCAAAGGGAGATTGGCTTGTTGGGCAGTAAGATTGCAGGCATACAACTACAAACTTGTAAACCACCCTGGAGCCAAGCACGCCAATGCTGATGGATTATCTAGACTTCCACTAGTAGCAGCCCTTGCCCCTGAAGGAGACGCCCTGTTGGATTTCATTCCTTTTCCCTCCAAATGGGACAATATCCCTCCTGAGGCTCAGAAAACCCTAGCCAAGCTTTCTCATAACACCACAATTAGAGACAGCTGTCTATATAAGGAAGTCAAGGGACATCAACTGCCATACATTTGCCTCTCTTGGCAGCTAGTCATAGTACAACAATTTCATAACCTAGCCACTGAGCATGCAGGCAAAAAACGCATGATGGCAACACTTACATCACATTGCTATTGGGAAGGTATGTACACTGACATATTAGAATATTGTCAAAGCTGCATGACTTGCTCCAAGTATTGCCCCCTACCCAAGGCCACTAGCTATAGACTGCATCTCCCTACCCACACGTTTCACATGGTTAGCATTGATGTGATAGGACCAGTAGGCCCAAATAAGACTAGTTGTGGGAATAGATATCTTATTGTAGCCATTGACCATTTCAGCAAATGGGTCAAAGTCAAGGCTATTCCTGCCTCTACGGCCAAGCACACTGCCTAATTTGTTCTATCACATATCATTGTCAATCATGGCTGTCTACACACCACTTTGACAGATAATGGAACCAACTTCATCAGCAAACTTCTGTCTGAATTAAACGAGGTCATGGGAATTAAGGACGCAAAATCTACTCTGTATCACCCAGAGACAAATGGCTCTGTTGAACAAGTCAACAGCACCCTTAAGACTATCCTCAAAAAGCTCATGTTAGATTCAGGCTTGTCTTGGGATACTTTAGTCCCTTTGGCACTTATAGCGTACCAAGTAACTAATCATACTGCTACTGGTTGTTCCCCCTTCCAGATGGTTTATGGGCAATAACATTCCCTACCAGGTCTCCTGGCAACTTATCAGTTAGATCCAGGTAGATCCCCTGATGACCACCTGAGAGCCCTCACAAAAGGATTAATAACTCTGCATCATGAAGCATATAACACTATGGGGACAAATCAGCGTGCTGCGTTTGCCTGCAACATAAAGCATTGTCCCAAGCTAGCATCTTTTGAGATTGGCCAACACGTACTTGTCTCCAGGGCTTGTACTTCTGGACGTCCTCACAAGCTCATTACAATATTCTCAGGCCCATTTGTGGTAATTGAGAAAAGTAGCTTTGATGTATACACAGTTTGACATATTGGCTCTGGTCAAACTTATCAGAGAGTGCATGCCAAGTTTATGAAAGCAGCCCCTGTAGTTGACAAGGAGTCCCCTTGCCCCTTGCCAACTTCTGCCTACATGGGCACCCCTCAGTAAGGCCATGCAGTCTTACACAACCTCTGCCGGCCTTGCTATTATCTCTTCTATATAAGGCAGCAGAGGAAAAATTACGTAGGAATATAAAAAAATTGATGAAGCAAGGTATCCTACTACCCCTTCATAGAATCAGGCTGAAGAGACCAATTGTTAGCATAGCCTGCATAAATAAAAAAGGGATTTATCCCAGAAAATAATAATAATATATATAAAATAAATATGGAAGAAGCAAAAGGGTTTTTTCTTGCAGTGGAGGAGGGGTCATGAACCCCATATAGTGATTAGTGACCTTGGCGGCCACAAAGAAAGGAAACATGCAATTGTTGTCATATGCTGCCACGCGGTTGCTGATTGAAGCCTGTAGCGTTCAATTGTACATGCAGCACTTCTCAGAAGGATGGTGGCTGGTGTAGATGGCTGCCAATATAAGCACATTCTGAATCATATACTTGTATGATTTGAATCCCTTTGCCAGGCAACCCGTAATCAGCTGGGCGCGCATGCTGTTGATGGCAGTGGCCACCTTCTTGTGTGACAGGTTGGCGCAATTTGACAGGTTAAAGGACAGGCCCAGAGTAATGAGAGCTTGTACCCGCTGGTGATACAATTTAGGGTCCAACTCCCTAACCCAGTTGGCAAACAGGCGGTACCGTTGGCTCTGAGAGGCCCCATCAAACCTGTGGTATGAAAGGATGGGGCAAACATCCTGCTCAACACCCCAGGTCTCCACTGCCAAGATCAGGGCGTTTTGGGAAAATGTGATGTCTGCCATTTTGCAAGGACAAGTTGCAATCAGTTGGGTAAATTCTGTCAAGGTGAACAAAAGGGCATGGCAGGTGTCAATGGCCATGGCTGTCAGGGACCCACTCTTGGGCAGCCAGCCCACCAGTTTTGGAGGTAACTTGGGCCTGGTTTTTTGCAGGCAGGGCCCACCACAAGAGAGGGGCTAACTTTAAGAGGTAAGAAGCAGAATTTCCTAACCAAGACCACGGGCCGGCAGCCGGTACAATGGTGTCCACCACCCCAGTGAGGATGATGTACACTATATCAAAAAGCTTGCTGGTATGGTTGGTTGGCAGGTCGGGGAAAGAGGCTGGCATTGGTTTTGGTTTTACAGGTGGTTCCATATAAACGTTATAGGCCAGGAGGTAGTTGAATTTTCCTCTAAATAACTTGGGGGTAGAGAAAATCCACAGGCCTTGGCAGTTGTATCTGACGGCGGATTGGATGTGGGCTAATGGGTCAAGTTTGATGATTTTCTCTGGTGTTTAATCCTTATATTTGGGCTTTAATGGGTAATCAGTAAAATGAACGGGCCCAAAGGGAGCACCAGGTGGACAGAAAACTGCAGGCAGAGGGGCAGGAGGGCCAGGGGATCTTGAAGTTAACTTATAGACAGCAAATAAAAAATATGGTAATAGCTGTATGAGCCAAAGTAACATAACCTTTATTTAAAAATGGCAATAAGTTTGGAGCGTGGGGTCCTTTGGTCTATATAGCACCCCACCTCCAAACTTAACATTTTCCATGGGTTCATCAGGGAAATGGGGAAAGCTGGGCCGGTGGAATTGGGTACTTGGGTCTGAAAGTAGAAGAATGGCGCTTGGCCCAGGAGTTCTTTCATTGGTCAAAATTATTGATTTGGCTACCTGATTGTCTTGCTTTAGCGTTGTGGTCATGGGGCTGGGCCGCAGGCCTGTGCCCCTTTCCTGGGTAGGCTCCTGATTGGTTGCTTGAGAGGACTTCAAACTCATGAAGTTTACATAGGCGCCATCTCTGCCTTCATTAGGCAATTCAAAAGGCTCCTCTTTGGGCGCCACTATGGTTGGGCTGATGTTGGTATTCTGGCTTTGGGAATTCACAGGAGCCTCAGCTTGCAGGGGTTTGATCCCCAAAAAACACAGGCGGGCAGTCAAGCAGTCCATAGGCCCAGCGGCCTGTAGGGATCCAGGGCCAGGGTTCAAATCCTGCTCCTGGGCCTGGGTTTCCAGAGGGGAAGAATTGTCAATCTTGACATCATCCCCTTCTTCCCCCGGGCCCCCCTCCTTCTGGTTCTTCTTGTTCAGGTAGAGTTGGACGGCTTCTTGGGCATTAGTCAGGTTGCTCAGCGGTTCCCAGGTACTTTCTTCCAGTGGGTATCCTCTCCACTTGACGTAGTACTGGGGTTTTTGGTAGTGAGTTTGGTTGCTGTGTATGTATTTGACTTCATATTCCTCACCGCGGTTTGTTTGGATGGGTGGGGGGCTGTCTTAATCCATTGGTGGGGAAGCAAGTTCCCATCCTTTTTGAATAACAGGGATTGGTGGAACACGTTGTGAATCTTCCAAGAGGGGGGTAGGTCAAGCTTGTAAGCAACTTCCCCAACCAGTTTGGTGATCTTGTGGGGGCAACTTCTTTGGTGAGCTAGCTTCCTACAGGGGACATGTAGGGGCACATTGCGGGAGTCCAGGTATACTTCATCCCCAACTTGCAAGGATTGGCCTGGTATGCGTTTTTGGTTGGCAAAGGCCTTGTAGGTTTGCACTGCACAATTCAGGTTGGTCAAGCATGTTTTTTGTGTGTCGTGGATCCGCTTGACCCAGGAACGTCCAGTGGTGTTAGTTTCTTTCTCGCCAATCTTGGGATCCCAGGTGGGGTCAAACCCATAGTTGGCTTTGAATGGAGACATTCCTGTGGAGGCGTGGTCTTTACTGTTGTATGCAAACTGGGCCATGGGAAGCATGTTGGCCCAGTTGTCCTGGTTGGCGTTGGCATAGCATTAAAGGTATTGTTCAAGGATCTGGTTCACTCTTTTGGTTTGGCTGTCAGTCTGCGGGTGGTAGGAGGTAGATACACACTGCTTGATTCCCAAGTCTTTCATTACTTGTGTCCAATAGTTTGACGTGAATTGGGGTCCTCTGTCTGTGATGATCTCCTCTGGCGTCCTGTGTTGGGTGAGTATGCGTTCATGGAAGTGTTGGGCAGTCTCCGCAGCTGTGCAATGGGTGGTGGTTGGTACAAAGTATGCCATCTTGGTGAAGCGGTCTACCATGACTAGGATCACATTGAAGGAGAGGGATGGGGGCAGTTTGACAATGTAGTCCATGGAGACAGATCTCCACGGTCCATGGGGTATGTCCAAGGGTCTTAGAAGTCCTTCAGGTTTGTTTCTGCGGGGCTTGGTTTGTCCACAGGTCTCACATCCTTTCAGGTACGCGCTTACTTCTTGGTCCATCTTTGGCCAGGCAAAGTTCCTTCTAATGCTCTGGAGGGGCTTGAGTCTCCCTGGGTGTCCAGCCATCTCAGAATTGTGATAATCTCTCAGGATGTTGGTCCTGATGCTTCCTTCTGGCACAAAGATTCTGTTGTGCAGCATTAGTGTTGTTCCCTTCAATGAGTAGCCTTTCTGGTAGTGGGGGCTATCCAAGGATTTTGAAAGGTTGGCAATCATGGTTTTGGTGAATTTTTCAAGTGATTGGGCCTTCAGCACTTCTGGTTTACTGGCCCTGATCTTCATCAATCCCAGGTGAATACCTAGGCTAGCTGGGTCCAGGAGTACTTGCGTGTTGTGGTCGCAAGTTTCCATGTGAGTGGGTGCCAGGTCAGATCTTCTACTCAGGGCGTCTGGTACTACATTCACTTTCCCTGGTTTGTAGTCTATGGTCAGGGTGTAGTTGGCCAGTTCTAAAGCCCATCTTGCTTGTTGTTGGTTAAGCTGTTGTGGTTTGAAGAAGTAGACCAAGTTCTTGTGGTCTGTCAGGACCTTTACTGGGAATTCAGCACCACAGAGGTATTGGCGCCAATGTTTCAGGGTCTTCATAATGGCTAGCATCTCTTTGTTGTAAATTGGGTAGTTTCCTTCCGCAGGCAGCATCTTCTTGGAGTAATATGCTACAGGATGTAGCATACTATCCCCTCCTTCCTGAAGAAGGACCCCACCCACCGCAAAGTTGGACACATTGGTTTCCAGAACAAATGGCTTGGATGGGTTGGGCATGGCCAGAACAGGGGCAGAGGTGAAGGCAAGTTTCAGGGTCTCAAAGGCGGTGGCACATTCCGGAGTCCAGGCAAAGGTGACCTTGTCAGAGCACAGGCGGGTCAGGGGCAGAGTGATGTGAGAAATTTTTTGGATGAAATCCCGGCAGTAGTTTGCTAGCCCCAGGAAACTTCTGACGTCCTTCTGGCATGTGGGGGTTGGCCAGGAAGTCACAGTGTCCACTTTATCCTGAGCCATTGCAAACCCTCCAGTTTTCACTACATAGCCCAGGAACTCTACTTCTGGTTGGAAGAACTTGCACTTCTTGAGCTTTGCGTGTAAGTTGGCTTGAGAGAGTTTGCTCAGGATCAGGTCTAGATGGAGCAAGTGCTCCTCATGGGTCTTGCTATAGATGAGGATGTTGTTGAGGTAGGCCACGCAGAACTGGTCAAGGTATTTTCCCAGTACTGTGTTTATCATGCACTGGAAGGTGCTAGGGGCGTTGCATAGTCCAAATGGCATCACCAGGTATTTGTAGAGTCCATACCTGGTCTTGAACGCCGTTTTGTATTTGTCACCCTCTTTGATTTGGATTTGGTTGAATGCATCTCTAAGGTCAATCTTGGAGTATACCTGGGCGCCTGTCAGTACATTGCACAAGTTGTCAGTGTTAGGTATGGGGTAGCGGTTCTTTACAGTGATCTTGTTCAATTTCTGATAATTAACACACGGGCGCATGCCTCTGTCCTTCTTGCCCACAAACAGCATTGGTGACAAACAAGGGCTCTTGGACACGCAGATGAAACCTTTCTTTGTCATGTCCTTGATGTACGCCTTGAGAGCCAGCTGCTCCTTGTGGTTGCAGCTATAAATGGGCCCGTGTTTGGGTTTGGTGCCTGGCAGAAGGTCAATAGCATGATTGTACTTGGTGTGTTTGGGGAGGCAAGTGGCCGCCTCTTTGCTGAATACATGGGTCCATTTCCCTAGGGAAGTAGGTAGGACTCCCACGCTTGGTTTGATCTGTATGGTCATGAGCCTTTGGGTAGGTTCTTCAGGATTGGTGCAGAAGGGAACAATGTTGCAGGTACCTTTATCACCTAAGGTGACGTTCTGTTCTTGGTAGTTGAGGATGAGGCCATGCCTGTCTGACCAGGAATCCCCAAGGATGAGGGGGTGGGGTAGGCCTTTCAACAAGATGAGGGACAAGGGGTAGGTGTTGTTTCCTATTATCAAGGGTAGTTCTTGCTCACATTTGTATCCTGTGTCTTTGGTGCTGTTTCCCAAGATGATCTGTAGACGGTTCTCAGAGGCAGACAGGCCTAGTTCTTGGGCTAAGTCTGCGTCAATGAAGCTCTCATCTGCTCCGGTGTCAATGAACGCCTTTAGTTTTTGGGTTGTTCCCCCAACGTTAACAGATACTAGGATGAACTTGTAAGACTGGGAAGAAGCGTTTATTTGGGCCAATGAGATGGGAGCAGGGGTTTTCTTTGGGCAGGCTCTGGTCAAGTGCCCCGCCTCATGGCAGTGAAAACAGAGACCTTCTCTGTAGTGTCTTTGGAGTTCCTCAGGGGTCATTCCCCCTCTGTTGGATGTGGCAGTTTGGGATGGGCGGGTCTGAGAGGGCCTGGCATTCTCTTGGTTCATGCTGAGGCCTTTGCATAAAGGAATCAGGTCTTCTAAGCCAAGTGTGGGCGGGTGGTGCTTTAGTAAGTCCTTCATGGCTGGGTTCACTCCTTTTCAGAAGATGATGGCTGACAATTTGTCCTCAAGTTGAGTGCGGGTCTTTAGTTTAAGGAAATTGTCAATGTAAGCCTGAATGGGTCAAGAGCCTTGGCGGATTTCTAGCAAGGAGTTCAGGGCGTAGTATCTGGTGCCGTGATCCTCCCCAGTTGCCATTAGTTCTGCCTCAAAATTGGTGTAGTCCAAACAGAACTCTACATCTTCTTCTGTGGCTTTGCCAAACCAGTCCAGAGCGTCCCCAGAGAGCATGGAAGCAACCCCCAGTATTTTCTTGGTGTTGCTGGCGTAGGAGGGTGCGTTGGTCTGGAAGTGCAAGCGGAGGACTGGCATAGCGCGTCAGGCTTCCTTGAGCTTGAGCTTCCCCATCTGGGGCATCTCTACCTTGGTGAGGGACTGGTTTACAATCACGTTTTGCACTTGAGAGGAGGGCTTGTTGGTATTGGTGGCGGCAGTGTCAATTCTTTTTGGTTTGTTTGGGTTTGTGCTCTTCCACATAGAAGAGATCAGGTTCATGGTCATCTTATAGGTGTAATAAGTGATTATCAATAACAAAAGCATACAAGATTCCCCAAGAAATAACAACATCTTGGGGCTCAGGGTACCAGGTTTTAAAAAGATTGCCATAATGTCAGGGACCCACTCTTGGGCGGCCAGCCTGCCGGTTTTGGAGGTAACTTGGGCCGGGTTTTTTGCGGGCAGGGCCCACCACAAGAGAGGGGCTAACTTTAAGAGGTAAGAAGCAGAATTTCCTAACCAAGACCACGGGCCGGCAGCCGGTACAATGGTGTCCACCACCCCAGTGAGGGTGATGTACACTATACCAAAAAGCTTGCTGGTATGGTTGGTTGGCAGGTTGGGGGAAGAGGCTGGCATTGGTTTTGATGTTACAGGTGGTTCCATATAAACGTTATAGGCCAGGAGGTAGTTGAATTTTCCTCTAAATAACTTGGGGGTAGAGAAAATCCACAGGCCTTGGCAGTTGTATCTGATGGCGGATTGGATGCGGGCTAATGGGTCAAGTTTGATGATTTTCTCTGGTGTGTAATCCTTATATTTGGGCTTTAATGGGTAATCAGTAAAATGAACAGGCCCAAAGGGAGCACCAGGTGGACAGAAAACTGCAGGAAGAGGGGCAGGAGGGCCAGGGGATCTTGAAGTTAACTTATAGACGGCAAATAAAAAATATGGTAATAGCTGTATGAGCCAAAGTAACATAACCTTTATTTAAAAATGATAATAAGTTTGGAGCGTGGGGTCCTTTGGTCTATATAGCACCCCACCTCCAAACTTAACATTTTCCATGGGTTCATCAGGGCTATTGGGGAAAGCTGGGCCGGGGGAATTGGGTACTTGGGTCTGAAAGTAGCAGAATGGCGCTTGGCCCAGGAGTTCTTTCATTGGTCAAAATTATTGATTTGGCTACCTGATTGTCTTGATTTAGCGTTGTGGTCATGGGGCTGGGCTGCAGGCCTGTGCCCCTTTCCTGGGTAGGCTCCTGATTGGTTGCTTGAGAGGACTTCAAACTCATGAAGTTTACATAGGCGCCATCTCTGCCTTCATTAGGAAATTCAAAAGGCTCCTCTTTGGGCGCCACTATGGTTGGGCTGATATTGGTATTCTGGCTTTGGGAATTCACAGGAGCCTCAGCTTGCAGGGGTTTGATCCCCAAAAAACACAGGCAGGCAGTCCATAGGCCCGGCGGCTTGTAGGGATCCAGGGCCGGGGTTCAAATCCTGCTCCCAGGCCTGGGTTTCCAGAGGGGAAGAATTGTCAATCTTGACAATGGCGTTCTCCACCAAGTGACCTACCCAGGCAGTAATGGGCCTAGCCACCTGACATCCCAGCCCAAACTGTGCAATGTTGATAAGGTTTGACAAAGAAGGAAGGCGTCCCACTGGAGCTACACACACATAGGCGCTTACTGAGGAGTTCCAGAACCACACCAAATCCTCATTTTGGACTAGCTCCAGGATCTGCGCCATGGGCTCAACCTGAAGGGTGGCCCTAACCTCCTGGTAGTTGTTTTCAGACTGTTTGTCCAGCCGGACTGCGTTAATAGCCATCTGACTGTAGGGACCAAGTACTCACTTGGAGCAATCAGGCGCATGGTGGTTAATAGTCACATTATCCAGACCCATATCAGCAAAGGTTTCTTTGATGGCCACCTGAGAGACCAGAGTGTCCTCAACAGGATTATCCACACCCAAACAATTGGCTGCCTCCAGAGCTACGCGCCGCTGCTCATCAACAGGAGCCTTGGAAGCTGCTTGCACGGCGGCTGCGTCACAAGCAGCCTGGGCCATCACCTCCTGTAAGGCCTGTTTGCTGCTGGTTGGTGAAGCCACCTCTGCCCTGCGGGCCAGGTCGCAAAGACGTTGGCGCTGAGTAGCCGGGGAAGCAGGGCAACTTGGGGGCTGCAATCTTTAGGGTCAGGCTGTGAACTTGATCCCTCCTCAACCTCAGGCCCTGAAGGCTTGGGCGTGTTGGACTTGGTAGTTTTGAAATGCTCATCCTCCTCGTCCAGTTGAAGGTAGCAGCGCCCCTTGGCAGTGTGCACCCAACTGGGCGCAATGGCAAAGGCTACAGACGTCAGTGGGGCCCATAAAATTTCGCAGTCCTCCTCTGGGAGGTCTTCCAAGATGTGTTCTTCCCGTTCTATTGAGGGGACCACCCCCTGTTCAAGGACCTCAAGCTTTGCTTGACAAAGAGCAGTTAACGCAGCCTGTAGTGAGGCGGCAGAAGATAATGACATTTTTAACTAAGGAAAACCATTCAGGACACCTCTATTTATACCTGCTTTTACCCAATTAATTTGGTTTGATGATCAATGGGTGATTCATCATGACTCACCCCTCTAAGCCTATTCACCAAATATCATTAGGCCACTTGACAATTGATTGGCTGTTTTAAATTAGTTTCAGGTGTGCATCCACTTCCCATTATGAGGGCTTCAAATTTCCTTTTTTGGATTGAGCCCCATCCTGATCTGGGGGTATGTGGTGCTGGGTGCTACTTCCTAGTATTGCCTTATTTGGAATGCTTCCTTATTTGGAAAAATATAAGGGGAACTGCTGCCCTTTTTTGTTATTATCATTGGAAGGTAACCCTCCAAGTTACATAGTGTTGTTGTGAGAATTGGGGAGCAGGTTAGTAGGAAATAAAACCATGCTCTCAACCATAATAAAATCATGATTTCAGCAACAACCAAATGGTTGTCACCAACAATTCCAGGGGGACAAGGGGGGGATGGAATCAACTAAACACACAAAGCAACAGATAAAACCAACTGACTAGTTTTACTAACAAATTTTGAACTTTATTAGATTAGAGAATAATGAAGCATGGTCTTTTGCAACACTTGCATTCATTTAAGGGATGTGATAGGATTAGGGTAGTGGATTGAATGTCACAAACCAATTGACTAATGATATAAGCGGATGCAAATGCATTTCTTGAGGCAGGAAGATCTTGAAAAACTTTGAATGGATGTAGTCAAAAGGAAAACTGAACCAACTAACATAAGGAATATGCTTTGGATGCAATTACCACTGCTCCTGGCCGCTCTTGCACATGATATTTAACCAGAGGTGTCTCTTGGGTGGGTTAGGCGGGGCATCTTCAGGATAATTCTAAAATATTAAATTGATGGCATTTCTTGGGCCTTTTCAGTAACCTTTTAGATAAATATTCAAACTTAATTTGGTAGAAATTCCTAAGCATTTGGCAGGAATTGAAGTGGAGGCCTAAGGGGGAGGCGTAACTTTACATTATCCTTTCCTATTAAAAGAGTAGGAGGCCAGCCAGGGACTAGAGCATGAAAGAGTCACCTGTCAACTTAAGAGACCTTCAAAAGGCCAATTTTGCAAGCTAGTTATAAGGAAGGCTTTCATAAGGCACATATTTTTGGAGGGACCAGATTGGACATACTTTCCAAGCAACAATAGGGAATTGTTATTGGTGTTCACACTTAATTGTGAGCATCCTGAATAACTAATATGTAGCCATGATAAGGAAGGGCGCAGGGAAAGACAAGACAAAATAAATTTGCCTCTACTAGGACCAAAAGGGAGGGACAGGGTGCACGGGCAGGAAGAAAACACCAAAGCTGGGGGGTGAGCTAACCAGACTGATGGCCAACATGAGACTAAATTTCATACAATCTTATATTCCAAGATTACAGCCAAATAAGGTTAGGGGCACCAGCAGGAAGGAGAAGGGACAGGAACAGAAGGGGAGGACCAAAACCAAGATTGGGGTGAGCTATCAAGACTGATGGCCAACATGAGACTGAATCTCATACAATCTTAATTTAAGATGACAGCCAAATAAGGATAAGGGCACCACCAACCAGGAGAAGGAACAGGAACAGAAAGGAGATACCAAAGCCAGGAGCAAGGTAACCAAACTGATGGCCAACATGAGACTGAATCTCATACAATCTTTTATTCAAAGATGCCAGCCAAATAAGGTTAGGTACACCACCAGCAAGGAAGGGGGCAGAAACAGGAGGGAAGAACTAAAGCTGGGCAGGTGGAGCAAACACATAAGAGATGGGGCATAACACAACAACCAAGGACAAACATACAGAAAATTGATGACATATATGGCAGCATTTGAGTGCAAAAGAGGAAGGAACCAAACCAAGGTCCAAGACATACAGTACAAGCCAAGAGGTCAACAAGAACAAAATTTCAAGCAATTTAAATTTGAGTTGAAATACAAATAACTTGCAAGAGTATGAAAGAATATGGGCATGAGCAAGGAGCCAGTAACACAACTAACCAAGGGACAAGAAAATTTGAGCCAATGATTGTTATATCAAATTTAACCTGGGCAGCACCAAGATGACAGGGCCATTTTGCACTGCAAGGCGCGCTAAATTCAAGCTGATAAGGCTAACAAGATTGGAATAGGAAGCAAGAGGGAAGCCAAGAAACATTCCACGCAAGTACCACACAACAACAGGACCACATCCAATCAAACTGATATGGAACCACAGGATAGTAAATTGTGTAACTGACGTTTCTTACAGCCAAGCAACTTCAAACTAGTTTTTTTTGCAACTAACACTTCCAAGCAACAGGTAGCCAAATGCGGCAGTGGCCAAGCAGCCAGACACATAATTGAATAAATAATAATTATTTTCAACTCTGACACTGTCACCAGAGCAAGTTGGACCAGTCAATTGCTAGAATTGAAGGCAAGGGACCAATCAAAAGACACCAGTGAGATTAGAGGAAAAATGTAATTGTGTGGGCGGTCACAATTGGATTAATAATCATTTGATCTTCATGTAACAGCCCAATCAAGAGTGACTAAGCGGGCTCAAGATGCAATAAAGATGATGAAAATTAAAAATATTTTTGAACTTAGATGGGACTGCTGGAGCAATATGAGCTTCATCTGTGAATGTTAAAGGGAGGGAGCCAATGAGAATGTGCAGGCAGAATGATTGGGAAGGGGGGAAGAGTGGGGAAAAGATCTGATTAGTTGAGATCAAAACTTAACTTTGAGCCAGGGCTGAGCAACAGAGAGACAAGCAGAGGCAAGGATAATCTGATGCAAGCCCAGGGCAACCATGTGCGTACAGCAATGCAAGGAGAAACTGCAGGCCACCCAGTAAGAGGACTTGCACCAAGTAAGTTTAAACTTAAACTAACACTTGCATCCTGAAACAGGTAACACAAAGAAATGAGACTGCCGCTGCCAAAGGGAAACATGACTAAAGATAAGAATTCTTAGCAACCAGGGTAGTAAAAGAACCCAGAAAATTGGAAGGGACAGGCCAAAAGGGGGAGCCAACCAAAGGAAAAGGGAAAAATGGGACCCGGGTATTAGAGGGGGAGCAGATGAGCTGTGAGCAGGCAAGGTGGAGGACAAGAACTTATGATTTTAACATATTGTCAAATTTTCAAAGCCATCAAACCAACCAGCCCAATCAGTGGCAAAAGACTCAAAAGCCTGAAATGTGGCTTCATCATTATGTGAGAATTGGGGAGCAGGTTAGTAGGAAATAAAACCATGCTCTCAACCATAATAAAATCATGATTTAAGCAACAAACAAATGATTGTCACTAACAATTCCAGGGGGCCAAGGGGGGATGGAATCAACTAAATACACAAAGCAACAGATAAAACCAACTGACCAGTTTTACTAACAAATTTTGAACTTTATTAGAATAGAGAATGATGAAGCAAGGTCTTTTACAGCACTTGCATTCATTTAAGGGATGTGATAAGATTAGGGTGATGGATTGAATGTCACAAACCAATTGACCAATGATATAAGCGGATGCAAATGCATTTCTTGAGGCAGGAAGATCTTGAGAAATTTTGAATGGATGCAGTCAAAAGGAAAACTGAACCAACTAACATAAGGAATATGCTTTGGATGCAATTACCACTGCTCCTGGCCGCTCTTGCACATGATATTTAACCAGAGGTGTCTCTTGGGTGGGTTAGGCAGGGCATCTTCAGGATAATTCTAAAATATTAAATTGATGGCATTTCTTGGGCTTTTTCAGTAACCTTTTAGATAAATATTCAAACATAATTTGGTAGAAATTCCCAAGCATTTGGCAGGAATTGAAGTGGAGGCCTAAGGGGGAGGCGTAACTTTACAGTTGTCTCCAATCATAGACCAATTGAAAGAGTTTTATATATGACAATTAATGACCCATCAACACATCTGCAGCTAGCCGCAGATTCATAGATTATTGGCCCATTGCTTGTGCCCACTATGTAAATTGGTATAGTGATCTTCCGCCCCCCTTTTTGCCAAAGTGGGAACCCTTAAAGAGAGTAGTATGAAACCTTATTCTACACTCAATTCCCCAGAGACGGCCCTACTATGTGCTGCAACCACCTGACTTCAGATCACGTGCCCAAAAGTTCACTTCTTGCCCAATCCAACCCATTTCCTTCTGAATATTCCCCAGTATGTTTCAGTCCTCCAAGAATAAGCTCATTTCCTAACATTCTAGACCCTAGTCAGCATGACTCACCCTTTCTTTTCCCTTCTCCCCACCAAGTATAAAAAGACCCCCAGGGGTCCCCAATAAACAAGAATTATACACATACACAACAATTGACTTACACATCTTAGACTAATTGCAGAGCCCAAAAATAGAGGTTCTGTTGAGTAAAAAGATAATAGTACTGTTGTGTTTCCAGTTGCTCAGCTACTCTCAAACCATCCCTCCAACCCTTGAGCACCACAAGGATTTAAAAAGTCTCCTCTTTAAGTTTCTCTGGTTTTACCTGAACATAAGACACTTGTGACACTCCTGGTCTTCAGACACCAAAGCATGTCCTAGGTCAAAGCCAGGTGCCAAACAGGAGAGGATGTCATCCTTCAAGTGATCATGTTTCAGTGCTAAAGCATTGTCTTTGGCCTTTAGGATGAAGAAATCCCCAAACACCTTCCCTATGACCATCCTAGTACTAGCTCCATGGATCATAACATCAGCTGTAGTGTGTCCCTCATTAATTTTTACAACACCTGGAAGGGTTTCTTGAAATCACTCTCCAAGAATTTTTGCCCCTGGCTGTTAAATTTAGTTATTTGGTCAGTCTGTCCCATTTCTCTTCAGAAATTTGGATTTTGTCAAATTTCCTGCAGCAATGCAGTATAAGTTTTCTTTTCCTGTGTTAGGGAAGTAAATGTGGGGGATATTATCCATTAGGTGGTTTTCCTGTCCAAGGACAGATATATAGTTGAAATTAATAAATTAATTTACTATATTTTATTATAATTTTAGGCTGGGATTACTTATATTTGTTTAATTAAAATTCTTATTTAGAAAGGCTTTCTTTTAAATTAATTCAACTTTTATTTAATTAAGTAAAATTTTACATACAGTTAAAAATATATAATATGAATCTAAGTAAGTGGTGTATTACTTATAAGTTTAGCAAAGCTAAAATAATGACTTTAAAATTTACTTTTTTCCTAAGCTCTTTCAAAAAGTAGATCTGATCTGTAGCTTTAAAATAAGATATTAGATATTAAGATTGGTTTAGTATTCACAGAGATATATTGGTTTTTAGTTTTTTTGGTGTGTATTAAAAGGGAATTTAGATATATCAAATTGAGTCCAAGCCTTCAATTATGATGTAAGCCTAATTTCAGCACTTAACTATATATCTGAGCATCTATATAAGTTGAGGTTATCATGTTTGGTATTATTTTTATCAGAATTGTCTGAAAAACACATATAGATACTTTAAATTTTATGAAAATCATTTCAATGAGTCTTAATGTCATTATTGCCAGTTTACTCCATAGATATCATTATTTGGATGATGAAATAGTAAACAAGGTTTACTTTGAAACAATATGCAGCCACTTGGATTGTGTGATACATCTTATTGAAGGTTTATATTATTTCACTTTGGAATAGATAAATTCAAAATGCCCAAACCAACCATCCTTTAATTAAACTAAAATTTATGTATCTTTTTCAATTTAATATTTTCAAAGTGATCAAGCTCTCTTTTCATTGGTCAATTTAATACTCAGCAGAATTTAAACATCTAATCATATAAAAGGATCTTAAACAATTGCTGCTTCCTTTCTAATTTTAATCTACCCAATCTAGAGTTGGTTAATATATACAGATAAACTGCTTTGATATGGAAGTATTAGTTTAGCTACTGTTTTAAAACTTAATTAATAAATACACATTTATTTGGGTTCAAGTGGCCTATATTCTCAGTTTGACATAGTTTAGAACATACTCCACTAAATTTATCCTTCATTTTTTCATTGATAATGTAAGGGATTGAAGGTAAGGATGAGCCAAATTGAGCTTTTGGCTTGCTCATCAACTTCTAAAAATAAAATTTACAGAGACATCAATTCAGTCAAATCCCTTACAGCTTGAGCCCACTTGAAGTGATATTACAGAAAGACAGACAGAATCACTTCAATATATTAATAATGGAATTGGGAAAGGAAAAGCTTTTAGGGGTTGTAATGAATGACATTTCTCCCAGAAGAAATAGAAAACTCCAATTAAGGAAATCAAACCTGAGACCTTTTCCTAATTATTCTGTGGATCCTGGGGACGCTCAGGCCAGCCACCCATGTTTTTTGTAGTTAGTCAATGAGAAAGCAAGACAAATAGTAATTTGAAACTTATTAATCAAGGAAATTTGCAGGCCAGCTTTTCTGATGACTCACAACTTGCGGAAGAGCGTCATAGGCTGGTGAGTAATACAGATCAATCTAGATTATTGGAGGCATTAAACTAACATACCATCATTCCCATCATAACTGACAGACTGTCTGAAAAGGGATTTCTGCTTAGCATGAAGGTTTGAATTCTGAAGTGAATGCAGATGATT
The DNA here is from genome assembly GCA_014839935.2 of Entomophthora muscae. NCBI lineage: Eukaryota > Fungi > Entomophthoromycota > Entomophthoromycetes > Entomophthorales > Entomophthoraceae > Entomophthora > Entomophthora muscae. Next base: position 48,794 of record QTSX02000002.1, on the reverse strand, counting down.
GGCTTGAAGTCAGGGCTGCCCAGCCATGTGATCCACAGCCAGCCAATGATAAGGAAGTCACTCCAGAATATGCCTAACTCACTAAGCTGGAGATGACCCAGCTTATAGCCACTAAGAAACCATTAATTAATAATGACAGGAACACAAGTAGAAATCATGAAGCCATTAGTGATATAACAACAGACTGTTAGTGTAAAGTTACTCCCCCTTTAGCCCTGGATAGGACAATCTTTTCTTAGGGCAAAAAGAAAACCACTCAAAATCTAGTTAAACCTCTGAATTGTTTTGAAGATTCAGCCCATACTATGGACAAAAGGGTTGTGTTAGCATACCCTGAAGACTCCCCTGCTTTTGTTGCTCCACCCTAGGGAGAAACACATGTCAATTTAGACTATTTACTGGCTTGGTACCAACTGTTGTTAAAGACTATCAGGACTGGCCAATAAAAAAAGCCACAGTGACACCCCAAAACTTGAATGAATCTCAAAACCTCAAACCAACACTATTCAAACAAATTTCAAGATGGAAATTAGTATGGAACTCTCCAGTTCTCCTGGCTCTTCTCTGCAAAATTTCTCTACCAGCCTATCAGATGTTCAGGTTGTGTCAGGTGATCTGCCAAATCCAAATCCAATCCTTTAAGTCAAGCAAGGGGACTTTTTGTCCCCTGCTTGATCATTCTCTTATTCAATAAACCTTAGGAGTTGTTACCACACTGTTTAGAATTTTATTGTGTCTTTTTAAATCTTGTCAGAGTTCTTTAAATCTTTGAATTGTTAGTAAAAATTCTTAAAATCTTTATCTCCCCTTTGGCCATTTTGCTCCCAGCAGTCCATCTGAAGTCCCTAGAAGTGATGTTAGTGTATAAGTTGTAGAATATACTCTTACGCTTTCAAAAAATTGATTCAAACATAAAATTATATCAGAAGTTTATATAAAAACTTACTTTTATATTGAATTTTCCTTGTTTACATTCATTTTTGAATCTGCTTTTGCTTTATTAGTTCTTAAAGTCCCCCAAGACCTTCTTCAAGTATTCCTTGAGCTCTCAAGCTTAATTCTGCTTGAGTTTCTTGTGGCTACTTCAGCTAATTAAAACTTTATAATTTTAAGACCCAGAAATCACACCTAGAGGCTCCAAATCTCCTGGAGATCTCATAAATGATACTCCCTGCTATTAAGTTTTTTTTTGTTTTTTCCTTGGCTCCAGTTCTGCTGCTTATCTGGACCACTTCCACAGATCTTTGGGGCCAGATTTCCTCTTCTGTGCGCCTTGTGGGGGATGACTTTTCTAGGCTCTTGTAACTCCCAAATGATCACCTTTTTAAGAGTCTGAATTGTGATGATCTGAATTTGTACTCCCCTGGCCTCAACCTGCACACCCCCTTTGTTGAGGAAACACTTGCGCCTCCTTCCCCCCAGTTAGAAGAAGAGGTCTCTGGTCCCCAGCAGGCATTCAAGGTTTTGGAAAGTGTTCCAACACATACTCCTTGGCTGTTTACTGGCCTGGTGGAAAATGGGGCTGAATGCCTACTTTCCTCAGCTGTCTCCTGTGTCCTCCCTTTGGTCCCCTTTTAGAGCAACCATCCCAGTAATTTTCTGGATGATATACTGGTGGTTTGCCTCACCAGGATAGGAGCCAAAATTAGTTAGATTAGCCCTCCTCTCTCACAGTTATATTTGGGTTATATCACTAGAGAAAATATCATGCCATTAGGTGCATTATGACCCCAGAGCTCTTGGCCCAGACAAAACTGAGCAAAATCAGCTATCATGTGAACAGTTCAAGAAGAACTTAGCAAATAAAATGTTATTTAAACCAAAAGAACACCTGTAAAATGGTATTGTAATCATGAAATAAATAAGATAATGGGACCTTGGTTCCACCATTTATTCCATATTTAGTTTTAGTTGCTTTTCATTTCACTATTGTTCCAATGGAAAACCTTGGCCTGCCAGCTCACATAACTGAGAAAGTTCCTGAAACCTGGCATGTGTTTTATTTTCTGCCAGGAGCTCTATTTGACTAAGTAAATTTATCTGAGTATCTGCTCAAGCCAGAATACAAGTAGTTTACCTTGGATAACATACTCCTCTTTGATTGGCTGGCCAGAAAGAAAACCAAGAACAGTTTATCACAGAAGAGACTGGTACAAACACCCAGCTGCGCTTTTCTGTGAGAAATACAGCTATCTTACTGATTATCAGATTGATAGGAAAGCCCCTCTAACACCCAGCTGCACTTTTCTGTGAGAAATACAGCTATCTTACTGATTATCAGATTGATAGGAAAGCCCCTCTAACACCCAAACCTGCCCCCTAGCTCTAGACCAACACTCCTTTCTGCTAATCTATATGCAGACTAGCCTAAATTACCTTGGCTGGACTTGTTGATACCATAGTTCCCTCCACTGGACCATGGGCCTTGGTAGGCTGCCCAGAATATTATCTCATCAAGCTAGAACCCCTCTTATGATGTGACCTTCTTTCCTCCCAAAAAAGTAAGTTGGCAGCTGAGACTAACAGAGCCCCAAATGGCATGTGATATCCTAACAGGGGTCAATAATAGTTTTTATTCAAACAGAAGAAAGATCCCCTTAGAAACCTTCTGTATTATAGATTGTTCTTGTTGCAACCAAGATTGACTCCCTGACTGCCAATGTATCTTATGATACATAGGGGGCGCTCATAGAGGTGCCTCATGATGTATCTAATAACATAGGGCATTTCACTGCTAATGTCAAATTATGGGTAATATATACTGAATAAGAGCACTGCAAATTATATGCACTGATCCCTTGAATAAGATATTCACAAAGCACTTTATTTAATTTCTGCCACAGTTCCACTCCCCTGGTGGAATAGTGGCTTTCCATTATAGTACAGTAGTTTTCAAACCTGTTGAGATAAAAAAATCTCAGTCTAAAAACAAATACAACTCAGTCTAAAAGCAAAATCAAAGCGGATCCAAATCTATTGTAATTTAATATAAATTCCTTATTTTTTATTTTTTTATTTTTTTTTAGACTGAGTTGTATTTATTTTTGGACTGAGATTTTTTATTTATCTCAACAGGTTTGAAAACTACTGTATATTAGTTACAATATTACAAATAATCCTACACCTTATTCCTATTCTTTTTCCTTTCTATTGGACTGTTGTCTTCTCCAATCTAAATAATGAACTATAATTGGTTCAGTTGCAACATTCTGGGCTTATTTCTGTGCTCCTTGATATTGGTCTTAGCCTTGTACTTGCCCTTGCTCCTTGTTTTTTCTCCCTGCTCTTGCTCTCTATGGCTCTTACTTTGGCTTCACTATACTTTGAATCCTTCTTTCCTCCTCCTTGAACCAGTTAATCACTCCTTATATAGCTCCTTGTTTCAGTCTGATTCCCTCCTGAGCTGATTTTATCTTCCAGGCTTAAACCAGTGTTTTTCTTCACTTCTATAATAAATTAAACTTTCTTACTCAATCTAGCCAATATTATAAGACTTTTCTCTTTCATTTTTCCTGATTTATTAAGCTTTTGCTTCATTTTACCAATGTACATCATTGGAAAATAAGCCTTGACCAGCAGCCAATCAGATGTATGAATTTTTTTGTAGTATTTAAAGCAGTTTAATTTTGTCTTTTCTCTAATAGAACACTTTTAATGCATGGAAAAGCGCTGACAATCTGACCTTGTGTTTCAAACAATTCTCCTGTTTTCTGAAATGTTCATCTTCTCCTTGATTTGCTTACTTTCATTATGTAAAACATAAAGAATTAATTCACCCATGTTTTCATTAACATTCCCTATTAATTCTACTATTGATGTTGATCCTCAGCAAAACTGAAAAGGTAACTGTTGTCTTGCTTTTGCTTTGTACTATAGTGGATGGCAAAATGGTTTGCTCTGCTTCTCAATATTTCTCTATTCTCTTCTGGCCTCTTCTGCCTGCCTCCTAGCCTTAATAAAAATTTCTTAATTATTTTGCCATAACTGTGCTGTATTAGCAATTTAAAAGGGGATTTTTTTGGCAACTAGATGATTATCTTTATTGATATATGTGAATTATACAGTAGTTTTAAAAGATATAGCCACAAACAAAAATACTTCAGATTTAAGCAAAATGATTTCAGATTTAAGCAAACCCCAAGTCAGGAAAAATTCAGGAATCAAATAATCTAAGTATTTTTGATCAACAGGTAACAACGTCAAACAATAAACAAAATATCACTAACACAAAATATGAAATTATTTAAAACAGCAAACAGTGTAGTTCAAACTACAAAAAAAATGAACTGACACAGCAAGTGAGATGGATCAATGCTTGTCCAGAATATATTATAGTCCAATCTGGATTTAGATGAGGCACCAACAGAAGGACTAAAATAAAAAATAGAGCAACCTAGAAGCAAGACTTCAAAAACAAAAAACAAGGTGAAGTCACACAAGATGTGTAGTATGTGCAGCCTATAATTGAAACAACAGTTTACCAGCCAATCAACAGCTATCTAATTTTGGTACAAAGGCATATTATTCATTGTTCAGGCTCTTTATTTGTGTACAATGGTTTTGAGAACCTTCCAAATATGGACTCAAGATTAAAATAAAAATAAATCATAAAATTTTAAGCTTCTACTTTTAGTGATTTTATCTTAGGTTTTTTTACAATGGTTTTTACTAGCAACATTTTTTACGGCACCAGCAACCAAGCCAGCAGCAGCCAAGCCAGCTTCAATGAAGGCAAGGCTCAGATCATGGAGGCACCCATTTACACCCAAGCCTTTGATGTGGATAATGAGGAAGCTGACCTGTACTTGACCCCCAATTCCTATGGGTTTGACTTGTTTGAGAGTCACCTAGCGTCCAGCTCTGCCCGCCCCCTTAACTACTCCTGCATAAGCTGATAACCAACAAGCTAATCAGAATGGCAACCTTGGTTTGGAACATCTTCCTGCTACCAGCCAACCTTCCCCCCTCAGCCAATCAGGCTGTAGCTCCTGTGGCCCAGCACACCAAGCGCCAAATCATTACTACCCAAATTCTCCAAGAAATTGTGGCACTCAATCAGCAGGGCCTGACCTGGGATCAGATTGCCAACCAATTAAAGTTTACACAAGCTTCTATCATGTGGGAATTCAAAAACCTGATGAACAAGGGTAACCTTATTGGGACAGCCAAGAAGCAAAAGAGGGCCCCAAAGTCACAGATCAATGAGGCATACCCAATCATACTTGATCTCCTGCAGCAGGAACCCAAGCTTCCCCTGACCCAGGACCAAAAGCAACTGATGTACAATGGAATTTTAGTTTCTGAGCGCATGATGAAGCTCTAGATGTACAGGAAAGTGGCTTTAATCAGGGCGTTGATCAATGTTGGCAGACACCAATGGGATGGCAGTGAGGATTCCCCATATAATCATGCCATTGAATCTACTCTGGTATAATGCTTGACAAGTTTTTCAGATTATGTCATTTTCATCTCCTATTACAAGTTATCAATTGCTTTTGATAATTTTGGTGAGCAAGGGAAAGCCACCAAGAAAAAAGAAAGAAATAAGGTCAATAGGGGGACGTTCATTGGTGTGTTTCTGGCTGTTTTAGAAAAGGGGCTTGTTTATTATTGAAAAAACCCTGATTACACCAATGGCCATGAGTGTAGCCATATCCTTGGTGAATTGCTGGACTCCTAGGACAGAACAAATTTAACCTATTGGGTTTTCTTAAGCCACCAGATAGAGGGTAGCTCCACCGCCCTCAAATCAATCCAAGGACACAGACACCAGGCCTCAGTGTACCCAGCTGTTCATGCAGATATCTATCTGGCTGATGTAGTTTTCTTTGATATCAGAGATACAGTTTGACAGCGCTGCCTTCATGCATTCAATGACCTTTATCTTGGAGTCCTGGAACACAAGTTGCTATTTTGTTGACAGATGGTGGCTGACTTGTTTGCACAAATGGTTTTCCATGTGAATATGGGCAACTAATCACCCAAGAACAAGCGCCTTCCACCCTGCGCCACAGCTGTCTATAAATAATCCAGCCAATGACGGACAAGGAATATAACAAGCATTATATGGCAGCCATCAAAATTAATCCAATTGGTTATACCCCCACCTGCCAGCCCCTCCCACCCAATCCCAGACCTCCCAGGCCAGCACCACCCCAACACCTTCCTTCCTGCGCTATTCTGTCTAATTGGCCTCACTCTTCCCCTCCCACATATAAACTTCTTGCCACTAAATATTTTATGTTTATATTATTTTTATCTAGAATTTCAATTGTTTTCTCTCTTTGTTTTTAGTCAATTGTATTCTTTATGTTCAGTTTATTTCTATAAATCATGTTTACTATGCCATGTATCTAGATCCAGAAAACAGTTATTTTTAGCTCTTTATATAGCCCCTTGTGAAAATATTAACAACAGTTTGGTGATCAGCTAAATTTAAATTAGAAAATTATATGTTTATCATTAAGGTTTTGAATTCAGATCAGCAACAGCTTTCTCTAAACACAATAAACATAAAATTTTCTAATTTAAATTTAGCTAATCACCAAATTGTTGTCAATATTTTTACAAGGGGTTGTGTAAGAAGCTAAAACAATACAGAAATTATGAAAGCAACGCAAAAAACAAAGCAAACAATACATATTGAGATAAACAGAAACTATATACACAATGGGTAAAAAAATGAGATAGTGTAGTAAATAGGAAAAAAACAAGGATAAACAAAGAGGAAATAATATCAGAATAACACAGAGTTTATTGGGGTAAAAGGTATAAAAACATATGTAAATATTAGTAAAAAAGAATATGAGAGAACTTGAAAAACTACTCAAAGACCTCAGCTCTGCAATTGCAGAGATTAAGGAAATTGACCACAAGGTCAAAGAAAAAGTCAAATCTGCCATCCTAATAAGCAACAAAATCAACAAGGTGTCCACAAAGGCCTTGATGGCCAAGATGCCAGACACATCTGAGAAGACCATCAAGTGTTTTCTTAATGTATAGAAGACTGTAGTTGAGGGCATGCAATTTAGGGCCTATAATCTTTCTGCGCAGTCTGTCTGGGTTGACAATCTAGAGATGTATGCACATCTCAAACCCCCAAGCACGCCAGAACAATGGACACTGAGATGCCTGCACAACTTGTTTCACCAAAGATGGCCAAACCTGCACAAACCGCCACCAATGAAGAATGCAAAGAAGGTACCTAAAAAATTAATAAAAATAAATAAATACTTACACATTTTTTTTTAGAAAAATTGATGGTGTTGTGTGCAAGGTTCTTGTTCTGTATGTCCTGGCAACATTCTACTTCAACTAAGCCAATCACGTGGCCAGGAAGCTGGCTCTGTCACCTTCTTTGGTCTGCAAACTCAAGGATCAAATTCATGGTTCCTTCCCAATGTTGCAGGACACACTCCTGGGGCTTTAACATTGCAAAGGGGAATCTGAGTGGGCAGTTACTACCTACAAGGATGCCCATTTGGTCCACATAAACCCAGTTTCCCTGGGTGAGTTTACTGTGTAAACTCCATCAAGCTTGTTTGGGACTTCCTGAAGACGCTCCCATTCAAGAATATACCAGAGATGGGCTGGGCTCATGCGGCTGCTTGCTTCTTCTACCTGGTGGAACACACCCTATCTTACCTTCTGGAGAACTTTGAGGGTTTGGTGTCAAAATTGGCTATTGCAAATGCAACAGCCGTCAAGAAAACTAATATTCTCCTGGCAGACTTCAGGCTGGCCCAGGATGCCAATGAGACAGGGCTCCCTTTGGCAATGGATCTCACTTTTGCAAAGACAAAGCATGAGAAGAAGATTATCATTGTATTCAACAAATTGTGTGATTTTACTAAAGCCTTTGCTGGACAAAGGCTTCACCTTGTTTTTTTTTTTTTTTTTATGTTTAAATTGAAAAAAAATTTTTAAATTTTAGATTTTTTTTTTTTTTTGGTAATAGAGATTTTTTTTTTTTTATATATAAAAAAAAAAAAAAAAAAAATGTGTTTCCCCGGTGGGGGGGGGGGGGGGGGGGTGGTTTTTCTATATAATAATAATCAACAAAATTTTGGTTCCCCCCCCAAAAAAATCTCTTTTTTTTTTTTTTTTTTTTTTTTTTTTTTTGTTTCCCTTTCTTTCTCGGCTCCGGGGGGCCGGACAATCAATTTGCCGGTCCCCAACCCGCTTGGTTGGAACCTTGCTGGCAGGTTGAGCCTGCGGTTTTGACATTATGGTTTACCTTGGGTTCTTTTTATACTTTGGGATAGGAGCCAAGTCAAAGACCTGGACGGGGTCTTCCTCAGGATTGACAAGACCAGACTCTCCCTCAATGGGAAGAAGGTCCTGCCTGGATACAACTTGGTCAACCATGTCATTCTGGACGCCTTGGTACTGGCAGGAATTTACAGGTTTGCAGCACTTCCAGAAAAGCTGCTGCTAAACTTCCACCTGATCCTACTTCCTTTTACAAGCCACCAAGAATATTTTAATCAAGGCATATACACTGTATACAGTGTGGCAGTGGAGGTTGTGCGCCACCTCCATCACCAGGTTTCTTCATACAACTGAATAAACTACAGGCAACCCAAATAAATCCTATTACACAATAAATTTTATTACAATTTTAATCATTACTTTTTTAATACAATTAATTTAAAAAAGCTTTTATATCACAGCAAATTATTACAAAGACAAAATACTTAAAACATTATATAAATTGTATAGTCATATATTTATATATAAAAGCACCATATACTTTGAAAACATGATATTTTTACCTTTTAATTTAGCTTGTATATTTATTTGACTTGAGTGATATAAATATAAATTTGATACTCCATTATCAAGTGTTAAGGATAGGCAACATGGGCTGTAATAAAATAATTTAATTTAGAATAAATAAATTAGGAGCCTTCAGCAATGGTGCTGCTGTATGGGATTAAGGGCTTGAAAACATCTAAATATAAAATGATAATCCATAAATCTAAAATAGTAAATTAAAGAACATAAAAATAGTCAGAGTTGTTAAGCCTTTAGTTGATTGGCTTTTTGGCAAAGCACACAGGAAGAAATTAATCAGTGTGCACATATAATTTGGCCACAGTCTTGGCTGGAAGGGCGTGGATCCCAGCCTGCAGCAAATCAAAGAGGTTCTTGGCTCAAGTTGGCATTCCCTTCTTGACAACTTTCATGAGCCACCTAAAGACCTCTTCAATCAGGTTTAAGAATGGGGAATGGGTGGGGAGAAATAAAAGGCGCAGATTTGACGTGGCCAATTGTTGAGGGCCAACTGCAATGCTGGTGTCAATTGTTGGAAATTCTTCAAGAATATCTGCCACCTTATGGAGTCCAACGTTATCCAGCACAATGACATTGGTGAAGCCCAGGGTTGTATGCCTCAGGTGCTCCTGGACCAATCAGAGAAATGATAGAAAGATCCTGCTATTGTGAGATCCCAATATTATTTGGTTCATCTCAATCCCCTTTGGACCAAGGTGAGCCACCATTAAATAGGCTGTGGCGCAGACTGCAGCACGCCAAGCCATCCCGTCATTGGAGTCTTTGGGGACATAGCCATATGCATTCTGCATAGACAAGGTAAATGCTGATTTTTCAATGTAATAGAATTTCACTGTCCCTTTGTTTTTGAGGGAAGTGTAGGCTTCAGCGTATTTTTTATGGGTCTCAACATTGGTTGAGCTATTTTGATTGTACAGTGATACCCCAAGCTTTTTCCAGGAAAAGCGCATTCCCTTTACCACATGATAAAAAAAGGAAATTGATGTCTCAACCCCAAAAGCAGATTTGACCATGGCCTGCATATTTTCTAGTTGGAGATGGTAGTCTCAGTTTATCCACTGGCTAATTGCCCATTTATTCTCCTTGGTGAGCATAGTGGAAACACAAAAGGATTTCTATGCAGCAAGAACTCAGCCATTATTGATTAACACATTGAATACCTTGCTGGCATATTTGGGATTCACCCTAATGAGGGCTGTGGCTTTCTTGTAGTCACCCAATTCCCGCATCAGCTTGAGAAGGATGATGAACTTGATGTTGGATTGATCTTCAGTGTGGTCTTTTTTGGTGATGTTGAATTGGGATTCTTCTCAGGGACTGGCATGCAAGGTATGGGAACCTTGGTATAAAAGGCTGATGCCTTTTTGAGAAAAAGATGCCCCTCCATAGTTGTCAGGCACCTACCCACTTTGAAGTAATCTTCCAAGGTGATGAATAATTACAGAGGGATTTAGACCAGTTACCAGTGAACCCAAAGGCAAGGACACCATACCAAGGTGAAATAGTTCTCCAAACAGGCAATAATGGCCTGAAAGAAGATTGAATTGTCCAAGGAAGAAGTACACTCCTAAGTAACACAAGAGGAAGGCAGAGGCCAAGGGGAGGAAGACTTGTGGTTCTGCAGGTTTGTTTACAGACTGGTGGTTCTGAAGTTCTTCTTTCTGAGGTGGATTGTGGGACAAGGGGGTAGCAGTATACCAAACTCCTGGTATTACCTGGCACCAGGAGCTATCCAATAATTGAGCTTTGGGGGAGGTACCAGAGTCTGCACACAAATCTAAAAAAATGCTGGCAAGTACAACCTGTAACAAGATCATTCAGTAGATCCATTTATACCCAAGAGATTCCATAATAAAAGTCTTGGGTAATCTCATGGTTAGGATTAAAAGAGGTTTAAGTCAAGCTAAAATAGACAATAATTCACTTGAGGTGAATGTTGACTTTATTGATTGAACAAATGACAGAATATTACGTACCCGCTATATATAGCATGGTATGAGTAAATTAGTTGAGGAAAATTTAAAGGATTTGAAGATTTGGGGAAGTTACTGGAGATTTGTGGGAAAATGTGATGTAAAACATGGGGAATGGATATTACTTTACTAAAAATAAACTTTGGAACATAATTATTTAAAATAATTGCAAATAGCAACCCAAACAGCACACCAAACAGCTAAAATCTTGAGGAGAATTCCCAGCTATTCCCCCATTGGAGTACAAGAAGGAGAACCAAAACTAGAATCAGAACCGGGACCCAACAGCGCGGCCAACATGGAGCCAGAGCTCAAGAATTCATAGTCGTTGTCATCAAGTATAGTTGAATCATTTGGTTTGATTGCTGCAAAGCCTGATTAGCTGAAATTCAATTCAAAAGGTAACAACTGGTTGACTACTAACTCTTTACTCTCTTTTAGATGGCTAACAATTGAGCGTAAAGAGGACCTGGGTTCAAATCCCATTGGTGTTGAAACTAGATTATGAGAATTCACTGGTTCAAAAATATCAGGTAAAACAGAGCAAATACTACCCACTAACCCTTGCAATTTAGGAGACCTAAATAAATCAATAGGGGGAATCAAAGCTTTTTCAGATGTTATAGCTGAATTGATGACAGGAATATCATGTAATTATTTCCTGACAGTAGTTCTATTTGTTGCAACCGAGCTTCCAGACTTGCCTGCCAACATATCTTATGAAACACAGGGGGCACTCAGTGAGCCGCCCCTTGACATATCTAACAACATGGACCAATCTGATAGCAATATCAAATTGCAGGCACTTTCTCCTAATTAGGAGCGCTACTAATTTGACCTGCTGATCCCCACACAAGTTATTCCTTGGCTCAAATCCTTACATGGAACAAGCCACCATGCCACCCCCTTGTGGCTGTGTGGCTTTCCCCATAAAGTATATTAATCACAATATTCCACAAGAAATAATACCTTATTCTTATTATTCTGTCCTTTCTATCAGACTGTTGTCTTCCCTAATTCCAAATACTGAATCCTCATTAGTTCAGTTGCAACAGTGGTAGCAGCAGAAAGTTGACAACCTACCTAAAGAAAAATTCCCCCTAAGAAAGGAAGGAGTACGGGCCGTATGGCTACTCCCCATCAAGAGACCTTCCTACCAATCCCCAAGGGGGACATCCCCAACAAGTACGTTATTTATCAAGACCAGTTAGTTCCTACAAGTGTGTACAATTGTCTCTGTCTTTAACAGCGTGACACCAGCGTCACCCTGCCTCAGTTGGATCTTTCACAGTGCATGCTCAACCTTTAACTGGCATCTTTTGTGGATGGGGTCAAAGGAGCCAACATTGTCAGTTGGCTTCACTCCACCAAACTCACCTTTGTATCTGCCAACTTCCTGAGCCCATGTGGGTTGCTACTGCGTCAGGGTGCCTCACAGGGCCCACTGCTGTATGTTTTACCAACTGGGCCAGTCGGAAATAGATGTCACCTGGCCGGCATTCAGGGACGCCGCAAGATCCAACTACAGCAAAACCTTTTCTCCTATTGTGGTGGGAACTCCCCTTCTAGCAATCAAACAGACTGGATCCATTCCCAAATACCTTGCTGCCTGGCAACAAGCTCTTGCTGCCACCCCAGAAGCTGTGACCAACAGGAACACTATGCTTCTGACCCTGATGGTCAATGAGCTCAAGCCCCATATCTGTAAGTGGGTCCCCGTAGGTTGCTGCACCTCCATTGATGACTGCTACAAAGCCATTGTGAATAATAACAACCAGGCTTTGACGGGCTTCTGCCGTACAAATGATGCTCCACCTCAACTTTGTGCAACACCTGGCAGCACCCACAACTAAGTAGGCTGCCGCCAGCCCCATCAGCAGGATAATGGGATTAAACCCCCCCCACAAGGGGGAGCTCCAGCTAGCCCAAATCGAGGACCCAGGAAAAGCCTGGGGGTTGTAGGTATAAGAAGTCCTACAACCCCAGCTGACCTGCACTCTCAATCCCTCCTCACCAAAAATCCATGAGACTCTAATGTACACAAAGTTGAAACACTTGAAGTCTTCCATGTCCACAGTGACAACCCCATGCTTCAAGCATGCCACTCCCTCAATAAAGTAACCCAATTGTCTTATCCCTTCTGTTTTTGTGGAAACACCCAAAAATTGTTGGTGGACACCAGGGCCAACCACACCATGGTGGACCAGGCGTTTGCTGATTTGAAACAGTTAGATCATGTACCTAGCAGATTCAAGGCAGTACAACTAGCTGACTCCTGCAGAGTGACAATTACCCACAAGACAGTTCCCTTCTCTGTGAGAACGGGGAATGTCCAGGTTAAGCTCTATGGGCTAATCATGGCCAGGCTCAGCTACAATGTAATTGCTGGCCTTGACTGGCTTTGTCACAATTGTCCCTACATCAACTGGAATTAGTCCATTATCACCCTCAATATAAATGGGGTAAGCTTTCAGATCTATCCTGTTGAAATGAGCAAGCTACTTTACAATACTGTGTTTGTAAGAATAACAGAAACATGGTTGTACAATTTCAAGGGTGACAAACTAGACTTTAATCAATGCTCAGTCAAAGTTATCCACACTGAACCACCTGTGGCCCCTCCCTTGACCACTTTACCTTCACCAGCGCTTGTCACACTCCTCAAGGAATATAAGGACATGTTCAATGAGATACTCAAACAACTACTTCCTCCCTGGGAGATCCAGCACGCCGTACAACTCCAAGGGTTATTACTTAAAGCACGTCCCTTATACCATCTCACACCAAAGGAAGATGAGACCCACCACCAGCACCTTGTAGACGCACTCAACAAGGGCTTCATACACCCCTTACTTTTGCCATACAGGGCTGCTGTCTTCTTTGTAGCCAATAAGGATGGGTCCCTTTGCCTGGTCACAGACTACTGCAACCTAAATGAGGTGACAGTTAAGAATAAGTACCACTGCTGTTGATTGACAAACTGTTTGACACACTTGCGGGTGCAAAGGTCTTTAGCAAGATTGATCTCACTGCAGGGTACAACCAGGTCTGCATTGTGCCAGGGGATGAGGAAAAAACAGCCTTCTGCACACGCTACTGGTTATTTGAGTGTTGTGTTATGAACTTTGGAATGACCAACGCTCCCTCCACCTTTGCCATGTTGATGAACAAAGCATTTGAGAAACTGATTGTGAAATGTGTGGTTGTGTACATTGACAACATTATTGTCTTCAGTCAAGATCAAACCATGCACCTCCAACACCTCTGTGCTGTCCTCAACACCCCTAGGAAAAACCAGCTAAAAGCTAAACCCTCCAAATGTGAGTTCCTCAAGTTGGAGTTGTTATTCCTTGGGCACACAATCTCTGCCCAAGGGATAAAGCCCGACCCTGCCAAAATCAAGGCAATCACTAGCATGCCGCCCTCCACTGATGTGGGCCAGGTGCAGACATTCTTGGGCATGGTTGCCTACATGCACAAGTTCATTACCAATTGCAGGGAACTAATTGCACCTCTCACTGAGCTCCTCAACACCAAACAACGCTTCCATTGGACTCCTGCCAGAGATCAAGCCTTTGAGATGTTGAAGCAAAGGCTCACAACGGCACCAGTACTGCAGTTCCCCAACCAAAACCGACAGTACAAACTCAAGACCAATGCCTCTGACAGGGCCATAGGGGGAGTGCTAAGGGTAGAAACTGACAATGGTGTCTTCCTCCCTGTGGCATATGAGTCCAGGAAACTTACTAACTTGGAACAATGTTATCCCATCCACAACAAAGAGCTGGCAGCCATTGTACACTGCGTTGAGAAGTGGCGCTGTTACCTGGAAGGTGCTACCTTCCTACCCCGCGTTCTGACGGACCATAAGTTGCTCCAGTACTTCAACATGCAGTCCCATTTGATACACCACCAATCCAGTTGGGTTGAGTGTCTATCCTCCTATCAGTTGCGCATCAAATACAAGCCTGGGAAGGAGCTTGTCACAGCAGACACCTTCTCAAGGCTCTACATAGTGTCCATCAACAGGGATGATGGCTTGGACCCAGATTGGCTAATGCTTTACCTCTTTACTGAGGCAAACCAATATGAAGGCCTTAATTTGGTAGCCATCTCCAAGCTAAAAGACAACAAAAGTCAGTTCACCACCAATGCTGGCAATGTCTGCTGCCAGGAAGAGACAGGGGAAAAGACGCCTTATATTCCCACCACACAACAAGGGGACACCATCTTGCACTACCACCAAACCTTGGGTCACATCAGAGGACGTAACCTCTTCAAGATTATGAAACAAAAGGTTTGGTGGCCGCGCATGCGTCAAGACATCTTGGACCTCCTCAAGACATGTGTGTTGTGTGAAAAGAATACGTCCAAACCTGCACCTCCCAAGTCTGTCCTACCCATCAAGGCTATGGAACCCTTCAAAAAGTGGGCTCTGACATTGTGGGACCTCTTCCCAAAGACAGGCTGGGGAAGAAGTACATTATTACAGCCATCAACTACTTCACTTGCTGGCCAGTGGCCTGGGCAACAACTAACCACACCACCACCACTGTTACCTGCTTTATTGGCAAGGAAATTGTGGCTCACTTTGGGCAACCCAAGCGTCTCATCACAGATGGTGGGCCCAAACTTGTTGGACACGTTGTAAAGGCATACTGCATCAAGAACGCGCTCCAGCATATAGTCACAACCCCCTATTATCTGCAAGCATACGGACGCGTGGAACGGTTAAATGGCTCCCTGGTTCAACTGTTTGCCAAGCTCTCACAGGAGCATCTCAATACCACGTGGACTGAGCACTTGCCTACCGCTCTTTTTATCCTACAAGCAAGAATCAATTGAGGCACTGGGTTCAGTCCCAGTCCCAGCGCCTTGGCCTTTGAAACGCCTGACAGTTTGACAGGAGTTGAATAGGGGAAGCTACAGTCTAAAGTTTCCAGAAAACCCCCTATTGACAACTCCATCCCTAAACCAATGGTGTGCCAAAGCATGAGAAGTTGAGCACAAACAAATTGAAGGAGGTCTAAAGCACCTTGAAGCCAGATACGCTGTAGGTGACCCCGTCTATACCCTCAACCCCAATTTGGCTAAGTTGGAGCCCAACCACCTAGGGCCCTTCAAGAAAGCTGCAGTCCATGACAATCACACCTATCAGCTTGAAGATGCCCAAGGAAACACCAAGACACTCCACCACAATTGCTTGCGCCCCTGTCACGCCATTCCCACACAAAGGTTGTTTGTGTGGACCTTCCCAGATCTCCCGCAGACTCTGATCATGGTGTCTGGTAACAAGCAGGGGGCAAGGGGTGGGGTGTTGCAACCAAGCTTCCAGAATTGCCTGCCAACATATCTTACAATACACAGGGGGCACTCAGTGAGTCATCCCTTGACATATATATCAACATGAACCAATCTGATGGAAATATTAAATTGCAGGCACTTTCTCCTAATTAGGAGTGCTACCAATTAAACCTGCTGTTCCTCCCACAAGTTATTCCTTGGCTCAAATTCTTACAGGTAACAAGCCACCATGCAACCCCCTTGTTGTCACAGTAGGTTCCATCATGCCGGGAATTATCTGCCTAAGCAAGAAGGCTCAAAAAGCCAGAAAACCTTTATCAAAATTGACCAAGGTAAAAGGTTTATAATCAAACAGTTGATTGGAAATGGGTTACGGCTGCTCCAGTCTGTCAGCTGAAACTGGTTCCTCCTTGAAAATTGACGTTGATAAATTGGCATAATTTGAGGGTCACTCAATATGAGCTTGTTAATCAGCATGGTTGTCAGAAACTGATCACACAAGGGTTATTTGCAACCTGGACCAGATCTTACTTGGTAATGTGAAAGGAATAGGAGGTCAAGACTCAGGTGGTATTGCTTAGTCAATTTTCTGATATATATTGAATAATTTTCACTGTTTCAACTCTAAGAGTTGAGTCCTCCCAAAATTTTACTCAACAAAAATCATTTATCCCCAGCTCTAATTTACTTTTCAAAATGCATCCTGTGGTTGGGTTGTTACAATATGTTCTGTACAATCTAATTCTCAACCAAATTGTTTCTGGAAGATGGGGTCCTGCAGTTGGAACTTTGTTGTTGGTGCTGCCCAATATTAATTTTGCGTCAACTGATTTTGAAGCCCCCATTCTTGAAACTGAAAATTGTGTTGCCTCCCAATATCCAGAATTTTATTATGAAGATTCATTGATTTTGTCTCAGGCCATTTATCTTGGGCTACTTTGGTTAGGATTAATTGTTCTGCTTAATCCTGATATTACAATCGGAAAATTTACAAAAAGATATTTGAAGCCACGTTGGTGGTTAATCATTAATTCTATGTGGATTTGGGTGGTAATTCCCCATCACTTAGAAACAGCTTCATACTATCCTGCTATTTCTGTCACATTACTCAACTCTTCTACATCTGAGTTTTTGGAAGAAGTTTGTCATGAATTTGTGTTTCTTTTCTCCTGCTCCATCAAGATATCTGCGTTTACCATGTTTATTTGAATCAGTTCCTTTCTGAGCTTTCAGTTTGGGCTTTTCTTTATTTTTTGGTTTCCATCTCCAGTTGCAGTTGTTGAGACTGGATCTTCTGCTTCCTATTTCTGCCGCGCCATGTCATTTTGGCGTCTGGATTATTTTCCTGCTTCACCCACTGATGAGATTTTGCGTGAAGTTTTTTCAGCATTATAATTCTATTCCAGTTCAAGCCTTAGTCAAAAATCCCAAGTTTACCATGTGATGACAAAGGTTTCTGAGGATGCTTGTGAATGGTTGTTGTCTGCAGTGGAGTGCAATCCACGTGTTTTAACTGAAAGTGCATCTCTATACCCTTTGTTAAAAAATTTGTGTGTATCTATTGAGGAGCTCAAAGTATATCATAAGCTGTACGCCTTCCATCAGGGTACAACTCTGCTTTTGATATTCCTTTGTCAGTTTCTTGCCTACTGCCGTACAATTGATGCTCCCAAGGTGAATAAACTCTCAGCGTTGTGGTTAGTATTTGACAAGACTGCCCAGGACTTGGTGGTTTGGGATTCCCTGTTAACCACAACTGAGGCCCTGGTAAGCCAAATTCTTTCTCTGGTCTCAAATCTGTCCACTTCCAAGCAAGGTACGTTGGTAATTGAGGACAAACCTGCTGCACACTCCTGGTTTTCTGGTCCTTGCTCTGCAGTAGTTCATCTAACCAAAGCCAGGATTGTTCTCCCCCTAGCCCATCTCAGTTGCAATTGGAGGTGGTGAACAATCCCACTGATGTAAAGGAGGCCCTGGTAGTGTCTGGTCCTGATAGTTTCTTGGCAATGCTTCAGTTGTCATACCTGCAAAGCCTTCCATAGTTACGTCTGAAGAGGTGCCCCTTGTTCCTATTGATTGTGATAACCCCGTTCTTCCAGCTGCTGCCCAAGAAATGATTGAGAGTCACTTCCAGGAGCGTCCTTCATCCTTAGCTGCTGTTTGTACTGCCAAAGAGAAGCAGGACCCTGCGAGATTGCCACCTTTGCTGCAAATAAATCTACTTCTGTTTACTTCTTGTTTTATGGTAACATTGATAACGGCCAGATAATCTATCAGCCAGCCATTTTGTTGGATACAGGTGCTTCCAAGAACTTGATGAGTGTGGAGATTGCCAACTTTCTACAACTCAAGTACCACCCTGGAATTCTTGTTAGGGGTGGAAACTGTCAAAAGTTTCCCTCTTTCCAGCTGAAGAAGCCAGTAAACTTTTTAGTTTTGGGTCAGCTTTTGCCGCAAGGTTCTCTGTTTGCTCCTCCCTGATGTATCCTATCATTTTGGGTGTGGGCTGGTGGAGAGATCCTAATGTATCCACCTTACTGTAAGAGAATGCGTTACAGGTGGAACACTCTTTGGGTATATCTATTTGTATTCCGCTGTTAGGCATGTCTGAAATGGAGCAATCCTCTCAGACTATTCAATTGGTTCCTGTCCCTGTCCCAGCAAGTTTGGATTTACCGGCATGTTTACAACCCTGTTCCGCAGCATTTGAGGCTACCAGAGGCAAGGTCCTTCCCAAGCACACTCAGTTTGACTTTGACTTTAAAGTTACCGTTGATCTGATTTGAATTGCGTCCCCTATTTACCCTTTAACCTTGAAGGAAGAAACATGTTTGGAAGAATGGACTCATGACATGCTGGCAAAGGGCTATATTTTTAAAAAGGCTTTGTCAATTTTCTCTCTGTTGTTGTTTGTTCAAAATGCTGATGGGTCCCTTTGTCCTTGTGTTGACTACCAGAACTTGAATAACATCACAATCCCTACCCTTTACCTCTCAAAGCACAGTTTTCTAGGTGTGTTGAGAAGGCTAAAGTATTCTCAAAACTTGATCTGTTGAATGCTTTTAATCAAATCAGGATTGCAGAAGGAAAGGAATGGTTAAAATCATTCCCAATCAAGAAGGGTATCTTTTAGTTCTGGGTAATGCTTTTTGGATTGAAGAATGCTCTGGCTTGCTTTCAGCAACTAATTAATTCCCCCTTAGGAGATCTCCTGGGTGTATGTATCATTGCATATATGGATGATATCTTGGTGTTCTCTCCAGATGAGGAGTCACATAAGGCCCACCTGTCAGCAGTTGTGGAGCGCATTCTCCAGGTAAACTTGATCATTAAAAGGAGTAAGTGTGAATTCTTTAAACATAAGGTTACCTTTCTGGGTAATATTATCTTTGAGGATAGCCACACCATTGCCCCTGACAAGGAAGTGCAGTTTGAGAGTATGCTACGCCTGTGGCAGTATCCCAACTATGTAGTTTCTTGGGTACCTTCACGTTCTTGAAGAAATTCACTCCACACCTGTCTGAAGTGGCTGCCCCTTTATACTCAGCTAGTGGAAATAAAACTTGGTCTGGACGCCTGAGTGCGCAAATGCGTTCACAGCAGTCAAGGCTCTTTTGTTGTTGTCACCTGTGTTGAGACATGTGGATCTTATGCTTCCTTTTGTGGTTTCCACAGATGCATCTAAATATGCTGTGGCTGGTGTGTTGTTGCAGACTGATGGCAATGGTATTAAGAGACCAGTAGGGTATTTCTCCTGGAAGATGGAGGCTTGTGAACACAACTACATAATTCACGACAAGGAATTGTTGGCTGTGATGGAATTTTTAAAGCATTGGCATCACCTTCTAATGTCAGCACGTCATTCATTTGTAGTAAGAACTGACCACAAAGCTCTTCTATATTATTTACAACCCAGGGTTTTGCCAGGCTGTCAATCCAGATGGCATGGTGACCTGACAAGATAAAAGTTCCGCTACAAGTTTATTAAGGGATCTGAAAATCACTTGACCAATCCACTAAGCAGGAATACTTCCCATCTCCCAGATGCTAGTATGGATGCCGAGTTTAACACACATACTATGATTCCAGATGAGGCTGTGGTGCCTTTTGTATTGCCTTCAACTTCTATGCTGGCCACCATGTCCTTAACAGAGGGCACAGACCTGGACTTGTATTCCAAGGTTAAGTTTCTTCAACCTTTGTCCAAAGGTTATGATAGGCTATTAGAGCTAGCATGTGCAAACCCAGTGGGTCAGCCTCAGGGTTATCATAAGATAGGTCCCGTCCTATATCATCAAGGTTGCTTGTGGGTTCCAGAAGGAACTATTTGGGATGAAATCATGGAGACTCATCACACCTGTCCAACGGCAGGCCACCCAGGGAAGAACAAAACAGTGGAACTAATCTGCCACCAGTTTCCTGGAAAGGTTTGAAAGTGCAGGTGGCAGCTTTTGTTTGTGATTGTCTGGTATGTGTTTGATCTAAGGCAAGCCAGAACAAGACTACAGGTTTACTGGTTCCACTTCAGCCTGCTTCAAGCCCCTGGAAGTCTGTGTTGGTGGATTTTATTAGGGAACTTCCCAATTCCAATGGATTTAACACAATCATGGTGGTGGTAGATTGCTTCACAAAAATGGTGCACTTTGTACCTTGCTCAGCCACAATCAATTCAGTGGAAACAGCTAGGTTGTTTGTGAATAGAATCTTCTCCCTACATGGCATTCCAATGGAGATTGTGAGTGATTGCGGGCCCCAATTCATTGCTCAGTTCTGGGAAGCTTTCACTGGGATTCTAGGTATCAAATTGTGCCGTTTCACAGCTTTCTACCCACAATCTGATGGACAAACAGAGAGGGTAAACCAAAGTTTGAAGGTCTACCTACGTTGCTACACTAATGCGCAACAAGATGACTGGTGCAATAATCTACCCATGGCAGAGTTCACATATAATAACACACCTCACACGTCAACTCAAGTATTGCCCTTCTATGCCAATGTGGGTTACAATCCTTCTTCCAATATGGGTCCTTGTTTGGTTAGCAACGTAGAAGCTGCAACTGATCAGGCTGCTGCATTGAAGCAGGTTCATCAGGAGCTTCCGGTTACTCTTGCCGCTGCTATGACAACTTACAAGGAATACACAGATTGCAAGCACCATGAAGGTCCAACTTACAGGTCAGGTGATCTAGCCATGGTTGATGCTTGCAATATGAAACTGAAGGTTCCCTTTTGTAAGTTAGGGCCTAAGCAAGTTGGCTCCTTCAAAGTTGAACGTCAAATTGGCCCCTCCTCCTATTGGCTGGATTTACCTCCTGCTTTCAAGATTTTACACACCTTTCACAAATGTCTTCTTACTCCCTTTAAAGGTACAGAGACTCCTTCTTCCCAACCCATTCTTGTGGAAGGAGAACCTGAGTATGAGTTATATTGTATTCTGGCTTCCCGCAAGAATTGACAACACTTGGAATATTTGGTGTCTTGGAAGGGTTATCCGGATTCTGAAAACTCCTGGGTTCCCCACTACAGTTGTTCAAATTCCTCTGATCTGATCCACGAGTTCTACAAGCGCAATCCCACTGCTATTGAACACCCTGAACTTACCCTACCCGCAATGAAACTCCCACCTGCCCACAAGAATTTCTCCTTATTCCATCTCCCTGATGGTGGTATTGTGCCCAGGGCTAAAACAGAGGATAATGTCACGGTAGGTTCCATCATGCAGGGAATTATCTGCCCAAGCAAGAAGGCTCAAAAAGTCAGAAAACCTTTATCAAAATTGACCAAGTTAACAGATTTAAATCAAAAAGTTGATTGGAAATGGGTTACAGCTGCTCCAGTCTGTCAGCTGAAACTGGTTCCTCCTTGAAAATTGACGTTGATAAATTGGCATAATTTGAGGGTCACTCAATATGAGCTTGTTAATCAGCATGGTTGTCAGAAACTGATCACACAAGGGTTATTTGCAACCTGGACCAGATCTTACTTGGTAATGTGAAAGGAATAGGAGGTCAAGACTCAGGTGGTATTGCTTAGTCAATTTTCTGATATATATTGAATAATTTTCACTGTTTCAACTCTAAGAGTTGAGTCCTCCCAAAATTTTACTCAACAAAAATCATTTATCCCCAGCTCTAATTTACTTTTCAAAATGCATCCTGTGGTTGGGTTGTTACAATATGTTCTGTACAATCTAATTCTCAACCAAATTGTTTCTGGAAGATGGGGTCCTGCAGTTGGAACTTTGTTGTTGGTGCTGCCCAATATCAATTTTGCGTCAACTGATTTTGAAGCCCCCATTCTTGAAACTGAAAATTGTGTTGCCTCCCAATATCCAGAATTTTATTCTGAAGATTCATTGATTTTGTCTCAGGCCATTTATCTTGGGCTACTTTGGTTAGGATTAATTGTTCTGCTTAATCCTGGTATTACAATTGGAAAATTTACAAAAAGATATTTGAAGCCACGTTGGTGGTTAATCATTAATTCTATGTGGATTTGAGTGGTAATTCCCCATCACTTAGAAATGGCTTCATACTATCCCGCCATTTCTGTCACACTTGTGGCCGTGTGGCTTTCCCCATACAGTAAAATTAATCACAATATTCCGCAATAAACAATAACTTATTCTTATTATTCTGTCCTTTCTATTGGACTGTTGTCTTCCCCAATTCCAAATACTGAATCCTCATTGGCTCAGTTGCAACATATTAAACTTGGGCTTGTTGTTGGCTTCTTGGTTGTTGTCACTGATGTAGGGCTTGTATCTAGTGTTGAGCACAGGCTTAACCTTATCCATAATAGCTGTTAGGACAGCTTTCTGCCGGTACACAACATCAAACACATACAAAGTAAGTTCTACCTCCTTGTTTCTGACTGTTTTGGTAGGGGTGACCTTGGTGTGCTTCTGGGTCAGCTTGGGGACCTTAGGGTTGATGCTCTGTAACCTTGCACACTATGCTCCTTGAACTGGTTGTATCAGTGCAAACTCACTATTGTTCTCTCCTCTCCTATCTCCTTCCTGAGTAGGCACTTGTGTTGCACTAACTCTGTTCTTTGACCTGCAGGGGCAACCACAACCACAGCGCATAACAGGTGCATTGCTACTCTGTTGTTGTGTTCCTTCCATTTTAAAATTTAATAAAATAATAAATAAATTTTAATTAAGTTAGTCCCTAATTTTAATTTTTGCTTTTTATCTGAATATGTATATTTAATTGGAGTTTTCCCCACCCAATAGCCCAATTATAGAGTTTTTATTTGTTAATTAGTTGTTTTTGTTTTTACAACACCCATTTTTGAATCCATGAAATAGTTTCCACCCCTTTTCCAATATTTTACGCCAAATTTAAGCACACAACACAATATTTTTAAAGTCTATGTTTCAGGTCTTGTGTCTTATTTTAGATACCTTTGTATCATTCTTGATTACAATCCATTGTACACAACAATTGAGTAGTTTTGTTTACATATTGAGTTGCTATTGTGTTTTGTTTTTGGTTTGAGTTTTGGCTCACCATGCTTGGGTGTATTTTTTCACCAATTTACATAGTAAACATATGTAAACCTAAGGACAACTCAAACCATTTTGTTTGTGAATCCATCTATTCTGGTTTGTATTTTGAATATTTTTGTTTGAAGAGTGATTACTTCATTGTTGTGTTGACCTATTTTGCCCATCAATACCAAAAATACCTGTTAACAGAGTGTATATTTTATACTGATTGTTATGTCTGGCTCCTGGGGACAACATCCAGGAGGACACAACAAGAAATCTTTATAAAAAAAGATTTGAGGTTTGAAGCTAGCCTTGGGTTAGCCTTCAGGGCAAAATTAAGGGCACATATATTAATTTCCTGGAATACAAGATGTGAAAGTCCTTTTGGCAGAAAGGACAGGAAAAAGCTTGAAGATTATTAAAGCCAACACAAATGTGGATAAACTTGTCTTTATTAGGAGAGTTGATTTTACTTAAATAGTAGACAAGGGACAGTGATCACTCATTAGATAGACAGAGTGGCCAAGGGGGTCACGTTGGGATGAGGTCATACCAGGATCAGACAAGGGAAGGTATGGTGTTCCGGAATGGGTGGATATTGGCCCAGACTCATTTACGGAAAACAAGGAATTCCCAAACTCAAAAGCAAAACTTGTCAAATCTTCACAGCTATCATTATTTGAAGGCCATATTGAAATAGCATTAATGGCGCAATTTCCAACACTGATAGTTGGAAATTTCTTAAATATGAGTTCATTTTGTTTAAATCTGAAGTATTTTTGGTTGCCGCCATAGCTTTTAAAACTTTTGTATAGTTTGAGTGAATCATTTTAAGAGAAACAAGATCAGGACAATTAATCAATTGGATTAAACAGGAGATGAATTGGTACTTATAATGAGTCAAGCACTAAATTGAGCTGTTCAACAATCTGGGATAGAAACTGGTTCTTGTTACTGGATTTAGTAATTTAAGTTGACTTCTGCATTTGGCTACAGGTCATGGGGAAGTCAGTTTGAGTGGCATGGGGTCTCTTTTATGGAACTTTTCCAGGAGGTTGACCCCTCTGTTTTGACACTAGTAAAAAGAACAGTGTAAAAAGTGGTGTGTATAGCCAGTAGCAGTTTATGAATTAGCTGTTGTGTACCTCAGTAACAAGGTGGTGGTAAAGGTTATGTCTTCTAGGAGCAAAGATAAAATAATGACTGTCAGAGTTAAGTAAAATGGAAATAGGTTTCCCCAAGGGTTGGTATCTTTGAGCCTTCTTTACGCCTCTGGGCTAGGTTTTTGTGTGTTGGCCAAACCCCATTGATTGAAAGTTTGCTGGTCTAGGATGTCTGAGGTCAAGCTTTGGAATCTCACAGCATGTGGGATACCATACTCCTTAGCAACTGAGGCCTCAAAAAAATGTATGTGATAGGGCATATCAATCACTCATGAGGAGGAAACTCTGTGTGTGGTGCTGCACTCAGAGCAATGGGTCCAATCCCCACTTTCCTTGTCCACCAGTAGTCTGGCACTCTGGGAGTTCTCTAGTAAGAGGACAAACCAAAAACTCAAAAAATAGATCTTCCAGTGGGTGGGAAACTGCTTCATACAGCAATTGAGTGTGTCAAGGTGAAAGTCCTTGGTGTTGCAACTGAACCAATGAGGATTCAGTACTTGGAATTGGGGGAGACAACAGTCCAATAGGAAGGACAGAATAATAAGAATAAGGTATTGTTTATTGTAGAATATTGTGATTAATATACTATATGGGGAAAGCCACAAGGCCACAAGGGGGGTGGCATAGTGGGAAGTTCCATGTAAGGTTTGAAGTCAAGGAATATCTTGTGTGGGGATCAGAAAGTCAAATTGGTAGCGCTCCTAATTAGGATGAAGTACCCGCCATTTGACCTTGCCATAAGATTAATCCATAACGTTAGATACGTCAAGGGGCGGCTCATCAAGCGCCCCCTGTGTATCATAAGATACGCTAGCAGGCAAGTCTGGAAACTCGGTTGCAACACCCCCCTTGCCCCCTGCTCATTGTCAGACACCAAGACCGGAGTCTGTGGAAGGTCTGATAAGGTCCGCACAAACAACTTTTGTGTGGGGATGGCGCAGCAGGGGCGCAAGCAATCATGGTGAAGCTTTTTGGTGTTTCCTTGGGCATCCTCAAGTTGGTAGGTGTGGTTGTCATAGACGGCAGCTACCTTGAAGGACCCTAGGTGGTTGGGTTCTAATTTGGCAGAATTGGGATTGAGGGTGTAGACGGGGTCACCTACGGCGTATCTAGCTTTGAGGTGCTTTGTCCCTCCTGCAATCCTCTTGTGTTTGATTTCCTGGGCTTTGGCACGCCATTGGTCTAGGGATGGGGTTGTTACCAGGGGAGGCTTGTTGGGAACCTTGGACCGTAGCTTTCCCTGTTCAACCCCGGTCAGGCTGTCAGGTGTCCCAAAGGCCAGGGTACTGGGACTGAACCCTGTACCCCTGTTGGTCCTTGCTCAAAGGATAAGTATAGCAGTGGGCAGGTGTTCAGTCCATGCGGTATTGGGGTGCTCTTGTGAGAGCTTGGCAATCAGTTGAACCAGTGAGCCATTTAACTGTTCCACACGTCCATTGGCTTGAGGATGGTAGGGGGCCGTAACTATACGTTGGAGCGCATTCATGGCGCAGTATGCCTTCATGACATGCCTAATGAGTTTGGGGCCGCCATCTGTGATGAGACGTTTGGGCCTCCCAAAACAGGCCACAATTTCCTTGCCAATAAAGCAAGTGATGGTGGCAGCGGTGTGGTTGGTTGTTGCCCAGGCCACTGGCTAGCAAGTGAAGTAGTTGATGGCAGTGATAATGTACTTCTTCCCCAGTCTGTCTTTGGGGAGTGGCCCCACAATGTCAAGGTCCCGCTGCTCAAAGGGTTCCATGGCCTTGATGGGCATGACCAACTTGGGGGGTGCAGGTTGGGATGTGTTCTTTTTGCACAACACGCACGTTTTGAGGAGATCCAAGATGTCTCAATGCATGCGCGGCCACCAAACCTTCTGTTTCATGATCTTGAAGAGGTTACGCCCTCTGATGTGACCCAGAGTTTAGTGGTAGTGCAATATTGTGTCCCCTCGTTGTGTGGTGGGAATGTAAGGCATCTTCTCACCTGTCTCTGTCCGACAGCAGACGTTACCAGCATTGGTGGTGAACTGACTTTTGTTGTCCTTCAATTTGGAGATGGTGACTGAGTTAAGGCCCTCATAGTGTGTTGCCTCAGGGCAGAGATAGAGCATGGATCAATCTGGGTCCAAGCCATCATCTCCAGTGATGGACGCTATGTAGAGTCACAAGAGAGCGTCAGCTGTGACAAGTTCTTTTCCGGGCTTGTATTCAATGCGTAACTGGTAGGGGGATAAACGCTCAACCCATCCTGATTGGCGGCGTGTCAAGTGGGACTGTGTGTTGAAGTACTGGAGCAACTTATGGTCTGTCAGAACACGGGGTGGGAAGGTAGCCCCTTCCAGGTAACAGCACCACTTCTCAATGCAGTGCACAATTGCTGCCAATTCTTTATCATTAATGGGATAGCATTGTTCTGAGTCAGTAAGTTTCCTGGACTCATATGCCATGGGGAGGAAGACACCATTGTCAGTTTCTACCCTCAGAACGCCCCCTATGGCTCTGTTGGAGGCATCAGTATTGAGTTTGTACTGTTGTTTTCAATTAGGGAACTGCAGTACTGGTGCTGTTGTGAGCTGTTGTGTTCAGAGGCGCGGCACAGATACACAACAGGGAATCCTAACCTTAGTATTGTATTTGTACTAAGTCTTGGTTAGATGATAGGGAAGGCAGATCTGTTTACCTTGCGGCCCTGGATGAATAATCTCTACTAGGAGTGGCTAGAGAGAGGCGCAGATTACAGAAGACACAAAGACAAAAATGTGAATAGAACTTAATTTTATTGGTAGAATAGGAAAAGGATTATATAGTGGTTAGGAATACCACAAAACACTACCAGGACAGTAGGATCACTAGCCACAAGCATGAGTGGAGCAAGTGAGCTGTGCAGAGTCAGGAAACCAAACAGTCATATTTCCTGATGCAGAAATCAATTCATTTTGAGAGTCAAAAGCGAAAGCAAGAGATTTGTCTTTGAAATGGCCCACCAAAGGCAAAATTGAAACATGGTGAATGCTGTTATTCACAACATTGCCACCCTCTAGATTAGCCTTAGGGGGGTGATACTTGCGGAGGAACTTGGCGTGTACGCGAGCAAAAGGACAACCACTGGAAAGGAGCTTTATAGTGTGCTCAGACTCTTGTTTGAAAGTCACCTCTAAAGGACCAATCCACAGGAAGTCCAGCTTATGCGCGCGCCTACCCACACACTGTTGGTAGTACAAAACATGGTCACCAACATCAAACTCAGGCAAGAGGGAGCGCCCAGTGTTGACAGGAGAAAGCTCAAGCACCTTAGTCTTATATGCGGAAGTGTAGGCAGTGGCCTGTATATCAATGATGCGGTTGACTAAGTCTTTGATGTGGTTGTCAGGGTTCATGACCTTATCAGAGGAGAGTAGGGGAACCCCCAAGAGCAATGGAGTGATGGCTTCATGCCCATACAACATGGCAAAGGGGGAATACCCTGCGATCCAATGTCTGCTCAGACAATAGGCAAAGAAAGCAGCTGGTAAGTATAGATCCCAATTGGCAGCGTCAGAGTAGGTGAGTTTTCTCATGATAGAAACTAGTGTCAAGTTGGCACGCTCAACTGCCTCATTAGTGGAAGGATTATAGGGGGCAGAGAAAGACTGGTGAGTTCCTAGAGCTTCAATAACAGAGGTTACAAGTTTGGCATTGAAGTTGGTTCCATTGTCTGATAACAGCACTTGAGGGCAGCCATGGCGGTAGAAAACATCCTGCAGTAGGAAGGCAGCAGTAGTCTTAGCAGTGATGTCTTTAGTAGGGCAAGCTTCTACCCACTTGCTGAAGTGGTCAACAGCAATCAGGATAAAGCAGCATCCAGAGCGTGAATGGGGGAGAGGGCTTACAGCATCAATGCTAACTGTATGAAAAGCGTGTTGAGGGGGAACCAATTTGAATTTGTGAGAGGCAGCTTGGGGCCTCTGGAGTTGGCAGTCATGGCAACTAGCTATGACATCTGGGATCAACAGACCAAGATTCTCCCAGAAGTAATTCTTCTAGAGCCAGTCAAAGGTCTTGGCAATGCCTCCATGGCCAGTTTCTTTATGAGCTTGCAACACCAAGGAGAGGCAAAGACTGGGGCGCACGTATGGCAGGTATTGACCCCGCACCTTCTTGAAGAGTTGCTTATCACGTATGAGGGTGTCTTCAGAAAATTTGGCCAGGGAATGTCAAATCTCTTATATCTCACTTTCCCAGGAAGAAGGGTAGCCAAATAGCTTGTACAGGCGGTCTGCCTCAGCAGGATTCAGGGCAAGGATGGGCATTTGGGACAACCCATCAGCGTTCTGATGTTGAATCCCAGGGCAATGGAACCATGAAGTCATAACCTTGCAGGCAGAGGGCCCATCTGGCCAAGCGTCCTTCAGGCTCCTTAAGTTGTTGTAACTATTTGAGCAAAGCGTGGTCAGTGACAACAGTGAAATGGGTACCATACACGTAGTGGCGGAATTGTTTGACTGCATGCAGCACAGCGAGGCACTCCTTCTCTGTAACACTATAATTCTTTTCATGCTTATTTAGCACACGGGAAGTATAGGCTACAGGGTGGTCCACACCTTCATCGTTGAGCTGAGCCAAGATAGCCCCAATAGCAAGGTCACTAGCATCAGTATATAGGATGAATTCCTTATTGTAAGTGGGGTACACTAAAATGGGCACTTCTTTGAGTTTCTGCTTTAGAGTCTCAAAGGCTTGTTTTGGCTGGCGGTCCATTCAAAAGGAACATTACACAACAGTTAGACCAGGGGTTTGCTAGTATCATCAAAATCAGAATGAATTGCCTATAGTAGCCCATCATGCCCAGAAAGACCTGTACTTCTTGTAGGTTGGTTGGCAGAAGCATTTTGTCAATGGCTTCAACCTTCTTGGTCATTGGGCAAATCCCTGTTTGGGTTACTTCATGGCCCAGAAATTCAAGGCGTTTTTTGAAGAAAGCACACTTAGAGGACTTTAGCTTGAGGCCAGCTTCTCGGATTATTATGAACACCTCTTTAAGATGGGCTAGGTGATCAGTGAAAGTTGCGCTGAAGACTGTTATATCATCTAGATAGACAAAGAGACACGGCAACTTCAAGTCACGCAGGATGGAATCCATGGCCCTCTGGAAAGTGGCCGGGACGTTACAGAGCCCTTGTAGCATGCAGGTAGGTTCAAACAATCCTTCTGATGTGATGAGCACAGCCTTCTGACGGTCTTCAGGAGAGAGGTCAACTTGCCAGTAACCAGCCACCAAATCCATGGCAGAGAAAAACTTAGAACCCTCAAGGCGTCAAAGAGCGTCATCAATGCGCAGTAAGGGGTAGGAATCTTTCTTGGTTAGAGAATTCAACATTCAATAGGCCATCACAATCCAATGGCCCATATCCTTTTTCTTTAAGATGAGCAGAGGAGAAGCCCAGGGACTTTGAGAGGGAGCTAGCAGTCCAGCATCCAGCAGTTGTTTGAGCTTCTTAGAAACCTGCACATCTTCCACTTGGCTGCGGCAATATGGCTTGGCACAAAAGGGGGGAGCATCTCCTGTGTCAATCTGATGAATCACACCTTTAGCCAGCCCATAATCAGTGCTATCTTTAGCAAAGATGTCTTAGAATTGGTCTAGCAAATCAAGCACCTCTTTCTGTTGAACCGGGGACAACTGAGGGAAGTCTTGGGCAGTGAACAGAGATAGGACTTGAGGCTCGTTTTTGGGTAGGTTAAAGTCTTGAAACGTTCCAAAAGGGTGAAGGGACAAGACGTCAGGGGCATTTAACAACTTTCTGTAACCAACAACCTGTTCTCTGGATACAATCATAGGAAGCGCAGCAAGTTTGGCAACTAGTAATTGAACAGGATCCTTGTGGGAGACGTCCAGAATTCCAGGACAAAGGTAAGGCTTGTTACGCCCCAGCAAAGGAGGGGAGTACAGCTCTAAGAAAGTCTGGTCAGGTAGTTCATATGATATCTGGGAGTCTATGATGGCCTGAGAACCTGGAGGTATGGTGACAGCAGAAGTGGCCATGAGAGGAATTCCCTCAGTTGCAGGACAAGCCATGGGAGGACATTTCATGTTGGTGAAATGGGTTTGGTATTTTAGGGTGAAACCCCCAGTGGGGTAAACCAGTGTACATGTCTTCAAACGTTTACCAGGAGCTTTGATTGGCTCCTCAAAGATCAGAGGGACTTCATACCCCAGGATAGAAAGATAACCATCCTTTAGGTTGATGATCCCATTATATTCCCAAAGGAACTGGGTACTAATCAAAAGGTTGTAGCTCTCATTTTCTAGAACAACAGCTGGCGCAGCCAACAGGAGTTTACCAAATTGCATTGGCAAGGCGGAGTACGCGCCAATGGCGCAAGTCATGGAGAGACCAGTGGTGCCATAGGATTGATGGTAGTTGAGGTTGGGTGCCGGCTTAAGTTTCTTCACCAGTTTAGAAGAAACAACATTGACAGGGGATCCGGTGTCCAGGATGGCTTTGATTTTTACTTTCTGAATAGATATCTCTACCCAGGTGGTGGTGCGTCCAAAGGGTGTCAGAACAGCCAAGATATCCTGCGCCTCAGCTAATTCCTTGTCCCATTTCTCAATCATGCATCTTAGTCCTGGGAACTCCTTATATACGGTCTGGAGAGAGAGTGAGACAGATACATTCTTGAAAACAGCATCTGCAACTTCAGCAGCTTCCTCTGATGACTCCACTAATACAGGGGACCGTTTTGCCTGAGTAAGATAGGGGCGGGAGGCAACTTCTTTGGCCTCAGACGAGGGCTTGGTGGTAGTTGTAGTCTTCCCAGATTGAAGCTTGTAGGGAACTGCAATAGTCTCTGGGACGGCAAGAACAGAATACCTGTATGCATCAGGGTCTTCAACATCAGATTCATCCACATCAGAATCATCAGAAATGTTATGGAACAGAAGGAGGATATGAGGAGCTTCATCATCAACAGGCTCAGAGTCAGTAGCAGGCGGAGGTATAGAAGGAGACTGGGAAGAATTGTCAACCAAGAGCGTCTCTGCCTCTAGGTTGACTGTTCTTTTCCCAACTGATCCTTGGGATCAGCTCCTTCAACCCGCAGATTGGTGCAGACGCAAGAGTGGTGGCCTATCTGACCGCAGTTGTGGCAACCTTGACGTTGAGGAGGATTTTGGGAGTTCATAGTGAGGATATGAGGGCTGCAAGAAGAGGAGCCAGAGTTGGAAGTGGCACAACTTTCCCAAAAAACTGCCCAGAATGGGTAAGATGCATATCTTGTAGCAATGTCTTTATACTTTTCATGGAGGACAGCATAGCCTTATGGGCCTTGAAATGAAGGAACAGGAGTTGATTCACCTTGAGGGCCTGGGCGCAGGCCATATACGTTAATGCGCCGTCAATTGTCTGCTTGTTATTAATTGTTGTCCCTCCATGTAAAATCTGCCGGCAAATTCAGCTAATGTTTCTTTGGGCTTGAAATATATGTGCATGGAGGCATCCTTTTTCACCTCCAGTCTAAGATCACCACCAAGCTTGTCAATCAGGAGCTGTTTCATGTCTTCCCAGGTCTTAATGGTGGGCAGCTCTGGCACGGCTACTTCTTGACAGGTCAGGTGTAGACAGGTTAGAATGTGTTCCTTCTTAACCTCATCTGATGCTTGCCTCATGGCAGTTTCATAAATAGTTAAGAAAGCTGAAATATTTGAGGTTTTGGGATCAAAGAATTGCTTAAAAGTAGGCTTGAAGTGTGCCTTGGGAGCTGGACCACCATTTCTGCTATCAAGTACATTTATGAGCGGGGTGAACTCAGCTTCAGATTTGGAGAGGGGTTGTCTAGCCCATAGTTGTCAAACACTCTCTTCAAGGGCCGTCAGAGTCTTGGTAGTTCTGGCACCCATAGTGTTGGCTAGAGTGGTCTGTTGTTCAGTAACATCTAGGCATTGTCCTTGGGTAGTGACAACAGTGGAGAGCTCCACCAGCTGCAAAGTAAGGGATGGCCCCACTGACAGACAGGGGGCAAATATGTTGTTTACCAAATCAATTAGCTCACTCATCTCCTGTACGTCCCTGTCCAACTCAGTCTGGTCTCGTTTCAAATAGTCCACCTCATTAGCTAGGGCAATTAACTCCCTAGCACAGTGGATTCAAGGAGCCCCCGCCAAACCAGGACAACAGCCATCCTCCTCGTTAACCCCAAGTGGGCTAGCAGCAGCCGTCACTATCTCACGTAAAGCAGCAACTTCTTGCTGTAGTTCAGCGACCTGAGCAGTCAGCGCAGAAACCTGGGGGTCAGGTTGAGGTATTTCAGTAGGACGTCCTTGGCTACAAGTGGAAGCACGTAACTCTTGGATGGCCTCCCAGATCCTCTGCTCTCTGTCCACCAGATCATCAGCAGGATGAGAAGGCAGAACATCAGGTTTGGGAGTAGACAGCTCATCCACCTGACTCTGAAGTTTGGCTATAGCAGCAGCAGTGGTAGCTCTCTCTTGATCAAACTCCGCACTGAGTTTATTTAGACCTTGGGCGGCAAGGTCAGCTACCTGTTGCAATTGCTCAAAGGAATAGACACTGAATGCATTGAGTTGTTGCACTAGGCGTTCAAAGTCGGAGAGATAAGTGTTTAGGGTGGAGTCTACTTGAGTGCGCCAGGGTTGTTCTAACTGGTGAAACTCATGTAGCCGCTCCCTAACGTACTCAGGGATGGACTGGCACATTTGCTTGATAGAATTGACTAAACGTGTTTGAGAGGTGACCAAATCACGCTGATTGTCAGATACCAGGGAGAACAGGGAATAAATCCATTGTTGGTTGGCGGCAAACTGGTCCCAATGATGGGTAACAGCTGCTTGTAGAGACAAGATCTCTTAAACGTGGAGTCCCAACACCATCTGGTGGTGGGCCAAGGCGGGCTGCACAAAGGATGACAGCAGGTGTTCAGCAGAGCCAGCCGCTGAGAGAAGATGTTATGGGAACTGAGGGGCCACAATTAACTCATAGTATTTGGCACAGCTAAACTGTAGCTGAAGGCAAGGGATGGCCCCATCCCGAGCTATCCCAAGGGCTACTGCCATGACTTGATCTAAGTCAGGGGTACCCATGGGGTAAGCAGCTAGGCAGGGACCATTCCCAAGGTTCAGTACAGTAGGGATAATAGGCAGGTTGGCAATGTCTTCCTCAATAGGAGGGCTGGTAATTTCAGGCGAGGTTGACTCCCAAATAGGCGGACGCAAGGGACCTGAAAACGTAGATGCAAAAGGGATAACCAAGGGGCTTACAGCCCCTGTAGTGAGCACCATTTTTGTTGTGTTCTGAGGCGCGGCACAGATACACAACGGGGAATCCTAACCTTAGAATTGGATTTGTACTAAGTCTTGGTTAGATGACAGGGAAGGAAGATCTGTTTATCTTGCGGCCCTGGATGAATAATCTCTACTAGGCGTGGCTAGAGAGAGGCGCAGATTACAGAAGATACAAAGACAAAAATGTGAATAGAACTTAATTTTATTGGTAAAATAGGAAAAGGATTATATAGTGGTTAGGAATACCACAAAATACTACCAGGACAGTAGGATCACTTGCCACAAGCATTAGTGGAGCAAGTGAGCTGCGCAGAGTCAGGAAACCAAACAGTCATATTTCCTGATGCAGAAACCAATTCATTTCAAGAGTCAAAAGCAAAAGCAAGAGATTCGTCTTCAAAATGGCCCACCAAAGGCAAAATTGAAACATGGTGAATGCTGTTATTCACAACATGAGCCTTTGCTTCAACGTCTTGAAGGCCCAATCTCTGACGGGGGTCTAATGGAAGCGCTGTTTGGTATTGGGGAGCTCAGTGAGAGGTGCAATTAGTTTCCCGCAACTGGGGATGAACTTACGTACGTAGGCAACCATGCCTAGGAATGTCTGCATCTGGCCCACATCAGTGGGGGGCGGCATGCTGGTGATTGCCTTGATTTTGGAAGGTTTGGGCTTTATCCCTTGGGCAGAGATGATGTGTCCAAGGAATAACAGCTCTAACTTGAGAAACTTGCAGTTGGAGGGTTTAGCTTTTAGCTGGTTTTCCAAATGGTGTCAAGGACAGCACAGAGGTGTTGGAGGTGCATGGTTTGATCTTGACTGAAGACAATAATGTTGTCAAGGTACATAACCACACATTTCCCAATCAGTTCCTCAAACACTTTGTTCATCAACATGGCAAAGGTAGAAGGAGCGTTGGTCATTCCAAAGTTCATGACACAACACTCAAACAACCCGTAGCGCGTGCAGAAGGCAGTCTTTGCCTCATCCCCTGGTGCAATACAGACCTGGTTGTACCCTTCAGTGAGATTAATCTTGCTAAAGACCTTTGCACCTGCAAGTGTATCAAACAGATTGTCAATCAGCGGCAGGGGGTACTTATTCTTGACCATCACCTCATTTAGGGCATGGTAGTCTGTGACCAGGCAAAGGGACCTGTTTTTCTTAGCTACAAAGAAGACAGCTGCCCCGTATGGAGAGAGCAAGGGGCAAATGAAGCCCTTATCAAGCGCGTCCACAAGGTGCTGACAGAGGGTTTCATCTCCCTTTGGCGTGAGACAGTATAATGGTTGAGCTTTAGGTAACGACCCTTGAAGTTGTACAGCATGCTGGATCTCCTGGGGAGGAGGTAGTTATTCAAATGTCTCACTGAATACATCCTTGTACTCCTCAAGGAGTGCAGCAAGCACTGGTGGTGGTGAGGAGGTCAAGGGAGGGACCACAGATGGTTCAGCGCAGATAACTTTGACTGAGCATTGGTTAAAGTCTAGTTCCCCCCTTGAAATTGTACTGTAAATTCAGAACCTGAACGTAAAAATGCGGGATTGTCAAATCCTTGGTAAAAATTTCAAATCACTTTTGAGGGCAACTCAGCTGAGTGAAAAATAAAATAATTAATAAAATCAACCATTTATTTTGACTTTTTTTAGGTTTATTTAAATTGGCAAATTTCAAATCTCTTGAGCATTTAACTCAACTAACAAAAGACAAAACTCAGCGAACAAATGTGGGATACATGAATCAGAAATGCGGGATTCTAATGTACAATTTGAGATTTCCTGTATATCAAACAAATCATAGACATCATGTGAAAATTAACAAATCTGAAATTGCAGGATTGTGAAATCCAAGAACCAAGTTTCAAATCATAATAGTGATGAATTTGAAATAAATATAATTTATGGGTGTCTCAAAAAGGATGTTAAAGGATCTAGAGTTGATTTGTTCTGATTCTTTTGGGAATCATAGGCATTCTCAAAAATCACCCTATTCCATTTTAGGTTGGCTAAAATTTAGATTGTATTATTCACAAAATTGACATATATAACAATAAAATTGACTAAAATATACATTCCTCTTCTTGAGTTTAAAATTATAATAAAATTTTTATTATGTCTTCTTTCAACAACAACCAAGTCAACAAGCTGTTCCCTGGCCTTGACAAAATTATGCAGGGCTACAATGGGTCCCTTAATGGTGAAGCCTCTGTCTATGGCCACTCCCAACCCGCAGGCCCCTCCGCAAGTGCCACACATGAGTCTGTTCTTTCCCCTGCAACTTCCAGCATGGCCCTGTTTGCCCACCATGCACAGGCATCTGCCAACCCATATCCCTTGTCAGCAATGGCATCCGGAACCAGCCATTTTAGTCATGGGGTCACCCAGAGAGCCCAGAACCCCAAAACAGCCAATCAGATGGCATTGACTAGTTCACAAGATGGACATATCCCTCCCCCAGCCAATCAGCCTGCAAGACGCAGAAGAAAATTGATCACCCCAGAGATTGTTCACAAAATGGTTGAAAAGCAAGGCAAGCTTATGTCCCTTGGGGAAATTGCAGCCGTAATGGGTTTTGCAAAGTCAACTGTGGCTGCAACCCTGAGAGCCCACGCCAACTGTGGACCCCCTACCAAGAAGACCCTGACTGGTGCCCGTACCTCAACCAAAGGTGACACAGCCCATCCCCTTATGATGACCATTATGGAATGTGACCCGTGGATGCCCCTGGTCCAGGTACGTCTCCAGTTGGGACTCCACAGCATCTTCACCAACAAAAGAATGGTGAATTCATGGATGCACAGAGTCGTGGTTGCTGCTAGAATCTTGTCCAATCAAGTTCTCAGTGGCCCCATTTTGATGGATACCAAACCCTAAAATTCAACAATTATTAATTTTATCAAAGGAAGGGCAATGAGGGCCCGTAATGATGTAATATTCCTATCATACGCTAAGATCTTGGCCAGTATCCAAGACTTTGGAGAGAAGCACATCCAATCTGAAGTGTACAAGCGTGGCCCAATCTTGTATCGTTTTGTTAGGGGTTTATTGGCAGTTTCCCCATTGGGCGTCAATTATTACTTGGCAATTTCAAACACCGCAAATGGGTATGCCTACCAGACGGAGCTCAAGGCCATGCTGGAGGAGTGGGCCACACAAAACGCCGTGCACACAGTTGTACTGAGTGCAGAGATAGAGCAGCAGGAATGGGCTACCCAAGAAATCAGGGCTACGGGGCATACCTGCTGGTCCTACCCCATCAACTACGCCGACATGCATCTTGCAGATGTATGTCTTTATAATTTTGGTTCCGCCCTCTGGCGCTTGAAGCCTGCCACCTACAACAAACTATGCATCCAAATTGATAAAAGGTATGAGATTTTCCCTTCTGTGTCTGTCCAGGACTTATTGGATCTCATCATCTTCTATGCAAGTGATAGTGATAAGTCCAGAAAGGACCCCCATCTCCCCCACACCAGTCCATCTGTTTTGTCAAGCCAGTATATGTGACAGAAGAAGAATTCAAGCAATTGAAGAAAACTGCTCTTGCTGCCCCTTCCCAGTCAACAGACCCTGCCTTCCCAACCCCCCATCAAGCCACCTGCCTTCCAACCCTGACTCCCAAACCACCACCCATTCCCTCCCCACTATCTCTGATGCCACCCCTCTCACAGGCGCAGATAAAGGCGACGTCCATTCCGCCCATTTCCTCCCCTTCCTGTCCTTTGATTAGTGAATAAATCTTTTCTTTGTGACAACTTATTAAAATTGATATCTCTCTTTCAATTCATACTTAATAATATTTTCTTTTTACATTGTTAGCATTCCCCATATGTAAAGAATCTTGTAAATTGATGTGGTAACATAATTATTTCCATGGATATTTTCATCATTGTTAATAAATTAAAGACAATAAAGATAATTATTACATTAAAATATTGCAATTATAAGTCAACTCTTGATATTTTGATATTATGTGCATAACTCAATGCATTTTGTTTAATAAAATCCATTGTAAACTTGGCCTTTTCCATTATAATTTAATGGAATGGACTGTGTTTATATTAGGGCCATTAACGCTTAGTACAGATATTGAAAATTAGTGCATTTTATAACCTGTATATTTACCTATTGATAATAATTCTATAAACTTATCAGACAGATTTTACGAGGTAATAATAATGTAATGTGTTAATAGATTACTGTTTACTGTCATTAATTGGCAGATTTTCTTTGCTGTGGCAATTGTGCATTTTCTTATATTTCTGAACTAGTGTCCAATTGGTTGGCTTCACATCCAATCACACAGGTGATAGGAAAACAAGCCGCCACCCCGAGACTGGACATGGTCAGGGTGGCGGCTTGTTTTCCTATTGCCTGTGAAATTGGATGTGAAGCCAACCAATTGGATACTAGTTCAGAAATATAAGAAAATGCACAATTGCCACAGCAAAGAAAATCTGCCAATTAATGACAGTAAACAGTAATCTATTAACACATTACATTATTATTACCTCGTAAAATCTGTCTGATAAGTTTATAGAATTATTATCAATAGGTAAATATACAGGTTATAAAATGCACTAATTTTCAATATCTGTACTAAGCGTTAATGGCCCTAATATAAACACAGTACATTTCATTAAATTATAGTGGAAAAGGCCAAGTTTACAATGGATTTTATTTAACAAAATGCATTGAGTTATACACATAATATCAAAATATCAAGAGTTGACGTCTAATTGCAATATTTTAATGTAATATTTATCTTTATTGTCTTTAATTTATTAACAATGATGAAAAATATGTATGCGCTGAATATAGTACTATAAAAACCAGTTTTTTGATGGAATTCAAACAATATGTCAACAATCTATAACTTAATCAACAAATTAGAAGCACACCTTCAAAAGATTGTCAAGATAGAAAGAAATATCAGGGAAATAGTGACAGGGAAGCTGTGTAACAAGGGCCAGCCACTGATACAGTCAAAAGAAGATGCCCTGGATAAGTTGGGAAATATTATAGATGAAAAAAATAAAGAAAAATTACTTAATCTACAGGGAGCTATTTTATCAAGACTTGAATTCAACAACACAGCCTACAATTTGTGGGAGTTCTGGCAGGGGGCCAAAGAAAACAATAAGAAGATAAAACTAATTGAAGGAACAGAAATTCAGAAGGAAATTAACACCAACATAGAGGAAACCAACCAAATGGAAACAGATGAAAATGAAACACAAGCAAGAAGCAGAATTGTATCAAGAAATAATGAAGCTTTATCAAATGAAAATCAAGAGGAAGCACAAGTTGCAAGAAGAATAAGAAAAAATTAAGCCTAAGAAAATTAATGAAGAGCATCCAACACTCATGAAGTTTGCTGATATGGCGCCTGTGGCTGAGGGGGCCACAGGGGAAACAACCAGTAAGTTTTTTATGTTTAACTTATATTTATTTTAGTCATCACCAGGGATGTGGATGAGGTCACAGAAGTGGCAGCTTTTACGCCAAGTTGGTTTTATGGGGGCTACCAGTCACTGGTGGCCCCTATAAAACAAATAAATAAAAATCAAATAAATAAAATAGTTCAGCAGAATATGAATATGTTTTTTAATAGTGAAGCTCAAGATAGGGAATATCAACCACCCGCGGGGTGCTTGCCATGGATAAGGGAAGCATACAAACTAGGATCAACAATCAAAATCAAAGAAATGAATGAAATTTGCGGGGATATAAAACTGAACTTCAATGAATACATTTATGAAAGCGTTCAAAGGTTCCCCTTCACAAATATCAATGAATACAAAAAAATTTAATAAAAACTGACTTTCAAATTGGAAATGAATATTTAAAATCTGCAATATTTAATGAAATTTTTAAAGCTCTATCAAACATAGTTGGGGATGCAGTCCTTGTGAATAATCTTAAGCCCTTATTGATATCGTTCGCCGAGGCCTGGGGGCTGATACAAGTTGGGCACCCCCGGAACCCTCTTCAAGTTCAACCAAACATCCTATATCAATAGGTTAATACAAACGTTCAAAAAACTGTGCATGTTCTCAGAGAAATATACCTTGCAAAGGATCCACGTCGTGGTGTACCTGGGAATCTTGCTCCATTGCATACTGAAAGCCAACGTGAAAAAATTAGAATATGTACCTATACAGATTGACATATGCCGTGTAGCCCTTGACAGACAGAAAACACCACAGGGATACAGGACAGTTGAGCACGTCCTCTATGATTCATTTGTATTGGCAACTCTATACGGGTACTACGTGCCCCCCCAAAAAAAACCTGCTAGTGGATTTCATCACCTGTTTGCCTTTTATAAGACGGTCAGCCACCACCGGGGTGTTGAGTGCCACCCCTCTAGCAATTGGCGCCAGAGTCATCCACCACATACAGAAGAGTATGTGGTCCCAATTAGATGCATTAGCTGAAATTTTAATTTCGGGGTATAATTCCCCAGAATAAACACATTCCCCTTGCAATTTGCATTCCCCCAATAAATCATTTTCCCTTGCAACTTAAATTTTTTATTTTATTTTTTTTATTTTTTTATCTTAAATATTAAAATATTCACTATTAAAATCTTTAATATTGACATATTTAATATCAAATATTTTGATATTGAATAAATCACAATTTTATAAAATTGTTATATTTTGATTATATAAACTTTAATATTTAACTTTTAATGTTTATAATTAATATTTTAATTTTAATATTTTAATTTTAATATTTTAATTTTATTTTAAATTTTAGTATGTAAATCATAATTATTAATATAACTAAGTATATTAAAAGACTTTAGTTATAGTTGCCAATACATCAAATAAAAAAAGAATTAAAATGTTTTTATTTACTACTCGTTGAGTATGGGTCCATTTATTACAAAGATAAACATGAAGAATTGAATTTATCCGCATCATGTGGCCCGCTCCACTATTGTTCTAAACAAATGATTGTTTACAACTAAAATTACCTTTCCCTTGTAATATGATTTGATAAACATATTTAATATACTTGAACTGCGTCCTAAGTAAAAATTAGTAAGGAATACATAAAAATCATTAGTTGCTGTGTTGTGTGGCTATAGTGGCACTGAAATAACAAGGATCATATGATGACACACAAGGTCCAATTTGTGGCTTAGAAAAGCTAAAGTACTATCAACAATTAACAATTATTTAAATAAAAAATTCTATTTCTATCTTTTTTAATTTATTCATTTGTTAGTGCAACAGTCAATACAATATTTAGTGCATTATAATAAAAATATATTCTTCATATCTAGTATAGTTAATTTTACTTACCTTTTTTATGTATTCTTATATGTCTATAATACAATCACACGTCAAATTATTATATATAAATAATAATTTTTGAGACCTAATAAAAACAAAATAAATAAAAATAAAACAAAGTAAACCAGAGAGCCCATTTATCTGGTTGGCTCAGAGGCCAGGGCTTTAGGGAGAAAGGATTCCGAGTGCTTGTAAAAAGCCGCCACCACATTGGGTGGCATCGCAAATTGGCTGACCTCAAGAATATTGAATAGGTCCTTGGTGTCCTGCGGAAGGCCTTGTTTCACCTTAGTCTTGATCCAACCAAACACCTCCTCAATTGGATTCAGGAATGGGGAATATGGCGGGAGGAAGAGAAGTCTCATTGGACAATCAGCAAGGCGGTGGCTGGAGGAGTGGCTATTCTTGTCAATAGGGGGAACTCAGACACAACCAGATCCACTTTGTGGAGCCCAACATTATCAAGCACAACAACATTGGTTGTGCCGCTATAATTTATCCAAAGGTACTCCTTGACAACTCGGAGAAAATCAAGAAAAGTCCCGCTATTGTGGGAACCCTTGATCATTTGGTATTGGTCCAACCTGTGAGGACCAAGAAGCGCAACCATGGAATAGGTCTGGGAACAGACAGCTGCACAATGGGCTACGCTGTCCTTGGACCCCTTCTTGACCCACCCATGCCTAGACCTGAGTGAGGAGGAAAACAACAATTTGTTGATATAGAAGAACTGTATGTTGCCAGTCTCCTTTAGTGCCAGATATGTCTTGGCATAAATGCGTCAATCCTTGATGGTCTTTTCACTGTTTCTGTTATACGGAGAAACTCCGAGCACCTTCCAAGAGAAGCCCAAATCAACCATTGTTTTGTAAACAAGGGTTTTAGAAACAGAAAGCCCAAACTCTGTGGCGAGCATTGATTGGACAGCAAGTGTGTCCAGGTGGCAATCCCTGGCTACCCACTGCTTGATTGTGTTGATGTGCACAGGCTGCAAGAGTTTTGGCTGCCGCTTAGCCTTGGTGGATTTGGCAATTTGCCCGGTATTGCCATACTTGGTGTTGATGTTGGCAATGTACCTGGCCGTGACACCAAATCAGGACGCAATATCCCAAACCGCCATTCCCCTGTTCAAGCAGTTGAGGAGAGCTTCACGCTCACTATCTGTCAACCGACGCCGGCCCTTGACAGGTACCACGGCATCCTGACTACCAGGCTCAACACAGGGGACGGGGACCTTCATGTAGAAGGTGGGATCACGCTTGCTTGCAGTGGTGCCGTCAATAGTGGCATATGACACAGGCACAGGTGGCTCAAAAGTGGCTGCTGATGGCTTGAAGGTGGTGTCAAAGACGCAGGGGCAGGAAGTAGCAACTCTTGGGTCAAGAGTGCAGGGCCGAGCTACAACTGGGTACACAGTGGAGGTGTAAGTAACCTCAGTGTTCCCAGTGACCCTGGTGTAGGAGACTTTTGTGGCAGGCCTTGAGAGTGGCTTCTGCCTGGGATTCAAGCTGGTTGATTGGGCCTGGGACGCGGGAGGTGGTTGGCTGGCAATGACACCCTGGGAGGCCTGTGTATCGGCATGACTCCCCTCAAGTTGGGTTCTGGGTCTGTTCTTGGACCCTCTGGGACACCCTCGTGGATGGGTTGCCCCGCGGGCTGGTGCAGGAGCGGGTTGGAAATGTGATTGACGGTCCATAAAAATAAAATAAAAAATATATTTTAGATTAAATATGTATTTATTTGGAGTTATTGGTTTAGTTGTGGGGAGTTGTTTTCTCTTAATTCATCCTTGAATAGTAGCAGAGTTTCTATATCAGTGATTTGAAGTGAATAATATTGTATACTTTCCGGGTTTGGATGATTTTAAAGTTTAATAAATTTTTGTGTCTAATTATGGTTATTGAGATTGAATTTTTCATTTGATTTTAGTTGTGGTGGAGCTTCATGATTTGGGTTGATGTTTCCTAGTGTGCTTACTGTACATTCAATTTGGATTCCAGTTCCCGCAATTAATATTTGAGTTTACTAGTGGCATTCAAAAGTGATTTGAAATTTGGTTCTTGGATTTGAAAATCCCGTAATTTCAAAAAACATAGTAAACTTAATGAAAATGGCTGATGGATTTGAACGCTTCAAATCTGATTCCAGTTAATTCATTTCATCCATTGGAAATATGCAGTTCAACTTGAACTTTGCAAAGTGTCTATGAGTTCCCGAATTTTCAAATAGTCAAATAAATACTCACAAAAATCAATTTAATTAAAAAAAGGCCATCCTGCAAAAGTGATTCAAAATTTGGACCAAGGATTTGACAATCCCGCATTTTTACGTTCAGATTCTGAATTTACAGTATGACCCTGTCTCCGTTATTCTGACTAACACAGTATCATGGAGTAACTTGCTCATTTCCACAGGGTAAATCTGGAGCCCCACCCCATTTTGGTTGAGGGTAATGACAGAGGTATCCCAATTGATGTAGGGACAGTTGTGCCAAAGCCAGTCAAGGCCAGCAATTACGTCGTGGCTGAGCCCTGCCATGATTGGCCCAGAGAGCTTAACCTGGATGTTCCCCATCCTCACAGAGAAGGGTACCGTCTTGTGGGTGATGGACACTCTGCAGGAGTCAGCTACTCGTACGGCTTTGAATCTGCTGGGTACTCAGTCTAATTGTTGAGAGTCGGTGAACGCCTGGTCCACCATAGTGTGGTCAG
Source organism: Entomophthora muscae (assembly GCA_014839935.2). NCBI lineage: Eukaryota > Fungi > Entomophthoromycota > Entomophthoromycetes > Entomophthorales > Entomophthoraceae > Entomophthora > Entomophthora muscae. Next base: position 4,784 of record QTSX02000002.1, on the reverse strand, counting down.
CCCCGGTATCTACCAGTAATTTGTGGGTGTTCCCACAGAAGTGGAAGGGATAGGACAAGTGTGTTACTTTATTTGAGGAGTGGCTCACTTGTAATACAGGGTCGTCACTGTGGACTTGAAAGACATCCAGGGTTTTGACTTCATGAATGTTGTAGTTGCAGGGATTTTTTGTGAGCAGGGATTGAGAGGATGGGTCAGGTGGGGTTGCAAGGCCTCTCGTTGTTACAACCCCCAGGCTTTTCCCTGATCCTCAATCTGCGCTAGCTGAAGCTCCCCTCGTGGGGGCGTTTAGCCCCATTATTCTGCTGACGGGGCTGGCGGCGGCCTACTTGATTGTGGCCACTGCCAGGTGTGGTATATGGTTGGGATGGAGTGTCACTGGTACAGCAGAAGCCCATTGAGGCCTGGTTGTTAGCCTCCACAATGGCTTTATAGCAGTTGTTAATGGAGGTACAGCAACCTACGGGAACCCACTTGCAGATATGGGGTTTTAACCCATTGATGATGAGAGTGAGTAACATTGCATTCCCGTCGGTCACAGCTTCGGGGGCGGCAGCAAGAGCTTGTTGCCAGGCGGCAAGGTACTCAGGAACGGAACCAGTTTGTTTGATTGTTAGAAGAGGGGTTCTCACGACAATGGGGGAGAAGGTTTCACTGTAGCAGGACTTGGCGGCGTCTCGGAATGCCGCCCAGGTAACGTCGAGTTCCTGGCTGGCCCAGTTGGTGAACCACACAGCGGCGGGCCCCGTGAGGCGACCAGACGCAGTGTCGACCCACATGGGCTCAGGGACCTGACAGATGCGAAGGCAGGTTTCCGTAGATTGGAGCCAACTGACAATGTCAGCCCCCTTGACGCCACCAGCGAAGGATTCTAGCTGAAGGTTGAGCATGCGTTGGGACATATCTGACTGGGGCGGGGTGACGCTGGCGTCACACTGCCCGAGGCGGAGCCAATTGTACACGCTGGTGAGAACTAGCTGGTCTTGATAGATGACGTACCCATCGGGGATGTCCCCCTTGGGGATTGGCAGGAAGGTCTCTTGTTGGGGAGTAGCCATATGGCCCGTACTCCATCCTTTCTTGGGGGAATTTTGTTTTAGGTAGGTTCTGAACCTACTTCTGCTACCACTGTTGCAACTGAACCAATGAGGATTCAGTACTTGGAATTGGGGGAGATAACAGTCCAATAGGAAGGACATAATAATAAGAATAAAGTATTGTTTATTGTAGAATATTGTGATTACTATACTATATGGGGAAAGCCACAAGGCCACAAGGGGGTGGCATAGTGGGAAGTTCCATGTAAGGTTTGAAGCCGAGGAATAACTTGTGCAGGGATCAGCAAGTCGAATTGGTAGTGTTCCTAATTAGGATGAAGTACCTGCCATTCGACCTTGCCATCAGATTAATCCATAACGTTAGATTCGTCAAGGGGCGGCTCATCAAGCACCCCCTGTGTATCATAAGATACATTAGCAGGTGAGTCTGGAAACTTGATTGCAACATTGGGATACATCCCATCAAGTTACACATACTCAATAACTCTCTTTGGGGAGTAAAACAAAAACTAAAAAAATAGATAATTCACCACTAGCAAAAGTAAGACTCTAATTCCGATAAAATCAGAGTCAGGTTTGCTCTGGGTAGCTGGTTTATTACAAAGCAGTCATCGGAGCAGATCCACCACAACCCTACACCGAATGCAACACAACAATCCCCAGGAAATTGTCACCTAAATCTTCTAAAAGAAGTGGAGTGGTTCCTGGGTGACTGTAGCAAGCAGCCCAAGCTACAGCCTAGCTAGATTCAGTCAAGCGGTGGTAGCGGTTCAAATATGACGCATTTAGCATTTAAATTGGATTTGAATGAGATTAAAATATGAAGCCATTTCCTTAGCCTCACTCAATTATGAAAAACAGGAAACTGTCTGAAACAGCATTTTTTATGCATGAAGCCTCGTAGGAAGGGTGTCTGAACAGAGTATTTTTTCAAGCATCCCTGCTATTACAACATAATGGATGTTATTATTATTGGACCAAGCTTCGGCGCAACCGTGTGTACGCCTTGCCATGAAGCTCATAAAAAATGTAGTCGTGGTGTACCAACCTGTACTCGCTGTCTTAAAAAGGGGATAGAATGTACAAGAGAAAGGAAAACTACACTCAGCCAGATTAATTTGTCCAAAGCAAACAAAAATTTTAGTGCTTATCAGCCATCAACTTGGGACCAAGTTCTGCAAATAGCCGATATGTCATTAATGACCCGTTTTTTCTTTCGTCGTTATGTGATGCCCATGGTCCTCCTCTTGCCCAAGCCAGCTATTGCGGCCGGAATTATAAATCTCAGGGAAAAGGCAATGTCACCATTTATGACTCCTTATAAGGCAGGAATCATAATTAAATGTAGCCGTAAACATATTGTAGATGCTTTTACATTAGCCATTGGCGCTTTTTTTCCGCTTTCACAACCCGTTCTATCCTCTTTTTTCTGAAGAGGCCTTTTACTCAAAACCCCGCTCCCTAACCCTGATTAAGATCGTTATCCAGATTGGCTTAGAACGCATGCCGCAGTCTGTTTTAACAACGGCAGCTAAAAAAGAAAATAACTTAACACCAGATGACTTTAAAAACCTTCCAAACTCTCTCGATACTTTACAATGCTTTGTTTTAACAATGATCTCTGTTTGGCTCCCAAGCCTGGAAAAAATTCGCGTAAAAATATGGCTTCACATTGATAAACTCATCTCACTCCTCGGATTACACATCAACCCATACTCTTCTCCACTCTGGCTGGAACGCAAGCTAGCCAAACACTTGATCACGCTGGGGCCCTACCAAGCAGGCCTTGGTCAATTTTGCCGATTTACCAATGTATGCTGGCTTTATACAAGCAACAAGCATCTTAGCCCAGGTTTCCTTCAGAGGATAGCATTTCATTTCCCTAGTGACAGAATCCATTACATCACAAGTCAGGGCATTTACCACTCCTTCACCATTATCGCCAAGGTTAATCGAGCTCATGCACTGTCGCTTTCAAACAAAGATCCCGCATTCTCTTTTTTGCAAGAGTTACAGCGCTATATGAAACATCTTCAGGAAAACTTTCTTTGGGCTTGGAATCACCTCAGCCAATGTCAAGGAAATAAACACCTTCTGGTCCAGTCTCGCCTGATCTTGACTCTTCGCTACCACAATGATTGTATTGAGTTGGGGAAGCTTGCACTGCATATTCCCCTGAACTTAAAGGAACCCTTAACCCCCACACCTATCTCCAAGTTCATTTCCTGCTTTTCTCGGGATGGTATAAACGCGGCTATGCGCAACATCCACTTGGTCTCTACCATCAACCCCCAAGCCTTCAACCCCGACTACATCCGCATTCTAATCCCATCCATTGCTTTCATTATGGTTCACTACAAGCCAATGAAAGCTCAATATGGCCACACCCAACTTCTATACAAGGCACTCCTTCAGGCTAAAGCGTGTCTGACTCGAGGACAAAGCATCCCAAACCTCAAAGCAAGCGCTACAGCCTATCTCGAGCTATTTGATTTCCTACAAAAATATCATAAAATCTTTGGCTGACTATATTCATTTGATTAGGGTTCCCATCAAAGAAAAGAATAACCACTTATCAAACAAGTCGACCATTTTTTACTTGGTAACTCTTATCATTCTCGGCTTGACTCTATCCAAACAATTTCCATCAAATTTACTATATTCCTCCGCTTTTTATAATAAACACTAGGTGTTTTACTCACAAAAGGAAAGGTGAATTCATTGCTCCAATTCTAAAAAGGCACCCACGTACTGTAAGCACTTACAAATATCTCTATATAATGAATAAGCTAATTTAAACTCAAAGCTAAGTAATTTGTATATAACGAAAGCAACTCTGGTAACCCTTAATGGTAAGAATGAATCTAAAGGGCTAATTTATTTGATTAAAAATAATAGAAATATAAGCATGCTAGAAAGGAAAAGTACTGTAATTTTATAATGCTAGGAATTATGTAGCCTACAAAGATAAAAAATAATTTTTAATCTATGGTGACTATGACCGGTGAGTTAATTTTGCCATGGACTGTTTGCAAGTGATTTTCTGCTACAAATTAAAATACGGCCTCATATATTCCAATATACCCAACCAGCTATTCAAAAACAAATATTAAAGTTATTACAGACTTGACTCAAAAGGTCTAAAATTAACTTTATTTTCTCCCTAACATACAGAAGGTTTTACAGTTATAGTGATGAACAGAATCAGCTCAGCCTTAAATAAATAGCTATTGTCAAGCATATACCTCTTGAAAAAATATTGAATAAATAAAGGGGTAAATCAAAGAAGAAAATGATACTTTATTTGATATGGACAAAGGGTGTTAAATAGTATTGTTTCATAACTGTGCTATTTTAGCAGAGTTACAAGGGGGAAAATGTTTAGAAACTAGATAATTATCTTTATTGAGATTTGGGATTATATAGATATGGTAAATTGCCTAGAAAGAACAAGGTTGCCGCTGATCAATCATTTGGATGAGCAGGGTGGTGGCTTGTCCCTACTAGTGAGTGAAGCACTAAATCAAGTTGCCACTGGGTTTAGATTGTCATTGGTTCTTGTTTCCTTGTTTGGTAATTTGAGTTGACTTCCACATTTGGCTTCAAGTGCCAGGATAGTCAAGACAAGTGGTACAGGGTCTCTTGTGAGGAACTTTTCCGGGGGGGGTTGGCCCCACGGTTTTGACACACCCCCTGCTGAGAGTCAGCCTCCTCAGTTGGCAGGTT